>CM038674.1:15413014-16618040 GCA_021605145.1 Aegilops bicornis | reverse complement strand
CAATAAGTGACCGACGCCATTGAATGCATTACAGTGTTACCTGACATGGCCGATGGAGAGAAATTGATGCCCGACATTGTTTCAGAGCATTTGATGCTGCAAGGACGGCGCGTCGTCTTGGGCGTTGACACTCACTTGTGCTACCAACGAGAAGCCAAAACCTCCCACAGACGAAGCGGAGGGGCCTTAGACATGTTTTAGACATGTATTATTTTTCTGACGAAAACAATATATATTCATTATCATTATTTGCAATAGCTGTCATGATTTCACAAAATCCTAGTTTCTGACATAACCATATGTAGTTACAAACTAAAACAATATATCCTCAATATTTTTATTTCAAGAATTTTCATGATTACCTACAATGTGAAAACACTATATTATGTGCAGATTACATCATGTCCATGTATTCCACTTGAGGAGATTTACAACTAAATATGTATATCAATTACTAAAAAAACCTTTGGCAAAGGTCCTTGTATAGGTACTCCCTCTGTTCGGAATTACTTGTCTCGGAATTGGATGTATCTAGAACTAAAATATGTCTACATACATCCATTTTTGCGACAAGTAATTCCGAACGAAGGGAGTAGATTATAGAGCGTGGAGCAATACCTAATGCTCTGACAGTACTTGTGCGGTGACCAGGTCCTTGTATCAATACTCTACCAACACGAGTTTTAAGGAGTTCAAAGAAGTTCTGTGATATTGCCTTCCGGAAACAGGCCAAATAGCATATAGCCGGTCTGCTGATATTGTCTTCCTTCTAGTACTCGCAACCTTTTTTCTTTTGAAGTATTGGCAACTTTTATGGGGTAGTGGATATTTCGTTCTCTTCTATTTTCGGTATGGTCTAGTATGTAGCAGCTTTTTCATTGACTTGTCTCTGTCGTAAGTCAGAGGTGGAACTGTCATATAACTGAAACATGGGAGGACGGCCAGGCAATGAATAAAAGAATTTATTTTGCATTTTGGTAGTTTCTGCAGCTCCACAGATCTGTATATGTCAATACCACACACCATTCTCTACATATAGTGTTGTATCTTTAGAGCCGGTCATATAGTGTTCCCAGATCACCAGATTCCAGACCAGAGCATGACCAAAGCAACAAAAGTCTGAACCTTCAGAGGCTGCTAGACAAGAAAATTGTATAACACTCAAGTAGAGCAAGAAGCAGAGATACCATCCGACTTTGCAGCTGGAATTGGATGCTGGGTTGGCTTTTGTGCTCTGAGCACTGAAGCCGAAAGGAGGATTCCTATCTGTGAAGCAGTTTATTCAGTGGCGACTCCCAGCTGGTTCACATTTACAGATCTGTGAGCTGACGTCCTTTTCATTTATTTTTCACTTTTAGTAATAAATGTATTTGGTTAATAAAAAAAAACACAAAGAGGTATCACTTCCTTTGTTGCCCTGTCAGCTTTGGGGGGCTTGGCCTCTGTATGTTCGTTCGCTTGTGGTAATATCATGGATACAGCACCATGCATACACGCTGCAGCTGGAATCGGATCCTACCTGAAGCCAAGAATGGGAAACTTTATCTAGATAGCACACGAGCTGAGCCCACAAGCGGCAGGCATGAACCAGCAATGAGGAACACTGTGCATAACAAATGTATTACTGCAGCTTCAGGATGCGATGAGATTAGGCGTAGCGTAACAGAGTTATTATATGGGCAACCGCAAAAAAAAAGAGTTATTATATGGGCACAACAACTTCAAGATTGCTTCCTTCGTTGGCTCAGTGAGCAATGCTACCTCGCACCTAATTTCATTATTCACCCGCTGCGGGCAAAAAGAGGACGAGAAGGTATATTTATTAACTTCCACAATTCACAACATTTTATGGCCCTGCATCCCTAAAGCCAGAAACAATAGTTGGACGTGATAACCAACAAGCCGACTTGAGCACTTGTGTTTAAACTGTTCTTTCTCGTCCTTTTCTTCTTTCCTCTTTCCTCTTTCTTATTTTCTTTTTTCTTGTTTTTTCAAACGTTTTTTCCGGTTTTCATTTCCCTTTTTTTTGTTTTCTTTTCCTTTTTATGTTCCTTTTTGTTTTACCTTTTCCTTTGCAATATGCAACCTTTTTCAGTTTCCTTTAGAAAAAATCAATGAACCTTTTTTTAATATTGATGATTTTTAAAGTCGATCAACTTTATTCAAGATTGATGAAAAAAATCTAAATTGACGAATCTTTCTCAAGATGAATGATTTTTTTTCAAAGTAGATGGTTTTTTCAAAATCGATGGACTTTGTTCAAAATTGATAAACTTTTGCAAAACTGATGATTTTTAAAAAATAATCATGAACTTTTTTTTATCAAAATGTATGGTTTTTTTAATTCATGGTATTTTTAATTTATGAACATTTTGCAAATCCGCTTATTTTTTTCAAGTCCATGAACTTTTCCAAAAAGACGAACCCTTTTTTTATAGTTAATGGTCAAAGGTCAAACATGTCAATGGTCAACTTTTTGTCTAGGTCAACCATGACGAAGTTTTCTTTTGGTCGAACCATGAAGAAGCGATCGAGCGACAGCTGATCGCTCGTGTAGTTTCACTGGCCCATGAAAGGTGGTGTTCAAGCGCTGCGTCCATTAAGTAGCAACGTGCTCTCAACCAGAGCCTTCTGGCAACTGTCTAGCTTTTGGACATTCTTGAAATGACCCCAACTTTTTGAAGTAGGTGAGCATGCCCATGGTAGACATCCATGTCAAGTTTGAATAATTTCTGACACAGTATGCAAGTCGCGACACGTCCGACCATTTATCGGCCTTTTTTGGCCGAGGAAACTCCAGAAAACGGAAAAATTCATCAAAAAAACAAAACAAATAGGCATTGTGCATTTAGTTGGCCATACAAGGTCATATAAAAAACTGGGGCCATTTTATGGATGTCGAAACACAACGTGCTCTCAGGCGTAGCTTTCTGACCTACCTGAACACCCTCATTTGAACATGGTCTGTTTTATATATCCTTCAAATGACCACGACTTTTCCAAGAAGGTGAGCATGCACATGGTAGGGATCTATGTCAGGTTTGAACTATTTTCGACAATGTATGCAAGTTTCAACATGTCTGGGCATTTATTTTCCCCTTTTTACCGAGAAAACTCTAGAAATGCAAAATTTATTGAAAACCGAAACAACTTGGCATGGTGCCTTGAATTGGTCATACAAGGACATGTGAAAAATTGGGGCCATTTCAAGGATGTCGAGAAACAACGTGCTCTCAGGCGGAGCCTTCTAACGTACCCGGACACCCAATGTTGAACATGGTCTATTTTTGGATATGCTTGCAATGACCCAACTTTTGCAAGTAGGCGGGCATACCCATGGTAGGAATCCATGCCAAGTTTGAACGATTTTCGACACCGTATGCAAGTTATGCGACACGTTCGGCAATTTATCGCCCTTTTTTGACAAAGAAAACTTCAGAAAATGTAAAATTTGTAGAAAACCAAAAAACCTTGGCATGGTGCCTTGAATTGTTCATACAAGCCAGTGAAAAAATTTAGGTCATTTGACGAATCTCGAGGAAAAACATGCTCCCAAACGGAGCCTTCTGACCTACCCCGACACCCTACGATGAACATGGTGATTTTTTCTACACGAATACAAAAAAATGTTCGAGCAAATTCAAAACAACTGTTTCAAATTTTTATTCGTATTTTTCTTGAAATTCAAAACTTAATAGTGATTTTCATAAAATGTTAAAAGAAAAATATTCGTGTTTAAGTTTGTTTGCTCCTTGTAAAAATGTCGTGTTTTGACATTATGAGCAATTTGGAAATACAAAAACATTCCGAGGAATTCATAAAATGTTTGCATTTTGAAATAATTGTTCATAGTTTCAGAAAATGTCCGTGTTTTCAGTTTTGTTCTTGTTTTAAAAAAATGTTCGTATTTAAAAAAAATTGTTTGTAGTTTCAAGAAATGTTCTCGTTTTCAATTCTGCTCTTGTTTTTCCAAAAATAAGTTCGAGAGTCTGAAACATTGTTCACAAAAGGTTTGAGTTTTAGAAAATATGTTCACAGATTTTGCAAATGTTTGGGTTTAAAAAATATTTACTTTGTCAAACAGAAATTCACATACGAAATTTAAAAAAAAAATCGTTTTGGACTAGTGATGTTATGCACTCGCGGGAGCTTGTGTGTTAGATCCGCGCACCCATTTTTGTATTTGTGAATTGGTGTTAAAGTGTTGCCGCTTTCTCCAATTCTTTTAAGCGGTGCACTGCTATTCTGGCACTTGAGTTAGGCAGCCGAAGTGGCTAGCATCGGTATGAATATATCCCAGGTCGTTAGTTCGATACCAATGAGGTGAAACAATGAGGTGAGAATCAAAGCCTGACAATAAAAAGCTAAAGATATGACACATCATCTGATTCTTTATACAGAAACATAAGATGACCATGGAGGAACATGTGATGTGAAACAGGAGGAATACATTTTTAAACACTACAGGCGGAGGGATGGGACCAGTTACAATAGGTGGTGTTTGAGATGGTGGAGCGGTGTGGCATCTACTGCGTTGACGATGGCAGGTCTCGGCGGCATGGGGCCGCGGAGTCTCGGCGATGGATGTATGTCCATGGTCGCCGAGGTATGTCCTCTGCGGCTGCAGCGGCGGAGGGAGCTCGGGGAAATCAGTGATGCCGCGGGCGGAGGCCACATGGAGGGGGGGGGGGGGTGGGGGCTTGAGGACGCGCTACTTGAAGACGAACTGTGGGCGCGGATTTGCGCTCTTGGATCGGCGATGGGATCCGCCATTGGGAGGGCAGGGGAGGGTGGGGTCGGGAACAAGTGGCGGGGTGGAGGGAGTCGCTGCGCTGGGATGGAGGAGGAGAAGGGGTAGAGGAGGCGGAGAAGTGATATTTTTACTCGGCCGAGCGGCGAAGTAAAACTAGGGGCGATGGAGGCAGCTTAGGATAATTTATCCTCCACTATGGGTATTGAGGACCGGCTAGGTGTCGGTTAAAGGAGTAAAACAAAGCTTTTACTCCTCTAACCTGTTATTGGTGATCAGTTAGAGTTGCCCTTAGTGCTCATCATCTTATTGCCTAATTATTTCTTCTAAGATCTATAGAAAAAATGCATCTGGCTACCTTCCACTGAACTGTAGTTCTATAACAATCAGAGTTCACACTAGTCAAATTATGCATGAGAAATTTTATAGCAAGAATCTATATGGCTTTGCTGGTAGACACCTGACTGTTCTAATAGATGGATAACTACTTAAGTTAGTGTTAGATGACCTTCCCCATCTTATGTTAGAACAGGGCGCTGCCCCCGCCATTTATCCCGGTTCCAGAGGCCCTTTAGCCCTGATTCTGGAACCGGGGCTAAAGGGTCGGGACTAATTAAAGCCCAAACCCTTTAGTCCCGGTTCACTTGCGAACCAGGACAGAAGGGGCTTCACGTGGCCGCTGCGGGCGCCCAGGCAGGAGGACCTTTCACTAGTAGAAAACATGGCTTTGGTCCAGGCCTGAAAGGGCATTAATCCCTGTTCTACTACGAACCAGGACCAATTGGTGCATTAGTCCCGGTTCGTGAGGCCGGGGGCCGGCCGGGCCTCGGGGGCCATTGGTCCCGGTTCGTCTGACCACTTTGGCCCCGGTTCCAGACACGAACCAGGACCAATGGGCCTCGCTCCTGGCCCACAACCTTTAGTCTCGGTTGGTGTCTGGAACCGGGACCAAATCTGGTCCTTTAGTCCCGCTTTTAGCCACTAACCGGGACTAAAGAAAGGCCTATATATACCCCCTGCCCGCGAGCAGAGCAGTGCACTGCTCTATTTTTTTGGCCGGCCGTGGAAGAGCTTTGTGGTGCTCTAGCTGACCTCCTATGCACATGAGGTGTTCGATGAAATGCCGAGCCACACTTAAGCTTTCTCTTCTTGAAGCTCCTTGTCCAAACTCAATTTTCCTCAAGTTTTGTCTAGGTTTGGCGGTCCGTCACGCGTCCCGTTCCGTGCTCATCGCCGTCGATCGCCCGCGCCGATCTCGTCGACAACACCACCGTGGTGAGCCTCATGTTCTTATCTTCTTTCTAAAAGGAAAAAAATTCTTACTTTTATGATTTACATAGATACTTGTATAATTTTCTTATTGTTTGTTATTATATAGTGCGATGCTTTTGGTATCCGCACCCGTCGGCCCTCATCTTGTCTATGATTCGGATGTGGTATATATTATCTTTTATAACTATTTGGTTCATTTAGTGTTTATGACAATTATGTCGAACAACGTGACATAGATGTTTTATCTAGGAGGTATGTGAACCAGAAATTCCAACCGACCCTCTTGTCGAGAGGTTAAATTTAGTTGAAAAAGAAAACGGTTACTTGAAGAAAAAATTGAAAAGAATTGAAGAGGAGAAGATGGAATTGGAGTTGCATGTTGATCGTCGATGATCACAAGATAAGATGGATAAAATGTGTTTGAAGATTAGAAAGATGAAAAAAATATGTCATTTGATAAAATACGCTTGAAGATTAGAAAGATGAAAAAATATGCCATTCATACCGAGGCTTGGTATCATAATGCCGTTGGATCAATTGTTACCTTAGTTGCGATTATGATCGCATTTGTTGTTGCACTGAAGTGTTTTACATAGTTTCAATGTATTGTTTAATTAGATGCTCTAGAGAGCTATATGTTGTTCAATGAGAACTATGTATGAACTTTATGTATCTATTTTTCAGTAATAACATTTGATTACTACTACTTTGGTTTTAATGTGATGATAAATTTCTATTAATTTTGTCACTTCTCTATTCATGATGTTCTGTAATGGTTTTTGACACACTTAATCTATAATACCTAAATAGTTCATCCCCACTAACCTATTTCTCTTGACATGCAGCCTATCCACCTCAGCAGCCTTGCCACATCATGAGTTACTCTTAATTATTTTGGTCATGCAGCACACCAAGTCAGCATTCTTTATAAAAAAATAGTGTTATTCAACTCTCTGGAAACCAAAGAGGCCTTTTTGGTCTTTCGTAAGACCGTCACCCAAGAGTCAGCGTACGACCGATTAAAACAAGCCCGATAGAAGCCCATCGGTCCATCACACCTCATGCATTCCCCACACCTCCTTTTCTGCTTCGCCAGTTCGGCTCCTCCTCCATGGTGCCGCCGCCGAACTCCCGGGTCGTCCTTGCGGCGGCGGCATCGGACGCACCGGACGATGCATCGAACGTGGCCATACCCGTCAACGCCCCAGTCCGTGCGGGACCCAGCAGCAGCTCCCCCGTTCCTCATCGCGGCGACGGCATCGGACGGACCGGACGCGACGGACGTCGCCATCCCCGTCGCCGCCCCAGTTTGTGCAGGATCCAGCATCAGTGGCGGAGCCAGGAATATAGTATGAGGAGGACCAAGTGTAGTAAATTCTCGTCAGGGAGGGCCAGCTCATAAGAATACACCATTTTTGCAACCATTGATCATCTATTAGCATGCATATTAGGCTTAATACATCAATGTTAGGGGGGGCCAGGGCCCCTGCTGGTCCCCCCTGTCTCCGCCACTGTCCAGCATACTCAGAGGACGCGGCCATCCGAGTTGCTGCCCCAGTCGTGCGCGGTCCAGCAGGATGACCTCGGGAAGGAGCATGTCCATGCCTCCATGGTCGTATTCATGATCTTCTGTTACTACTGCAAGGACACTTGAGGCGTTGAGGCTCACGTCAAGGAGGCAGATGGTGATGATGTCAAGGAATCAGACCCAATTCTTAGGTGATTTCACACAGCCTTGATTTGTATTTGGTCGCCGGCGGGCGTGGCCTCCCCCTTCTTGACGGCTTCTCCGCCCTGCCGCCCGAGCTTCGGGTTGCATGCTCGTCAGAAGCCAGGTTCCTCTGTTGCTCCCGTACCAGTGTCCGAGGCGAGCAAGCATGTCAGCTATGGCATGTAAGGAGGCAAGTTTCCTGCTGCATTCATCCTCTGGTAGAATATATGCACGATTTGGAATGGATGACGTTGTAGGATAAATTAGTACCACTATTAGTTTTGAGGCTCCCTTTCTATATATTTTATTTACATTTACATGCATTCTGAAACTCTGAATTTAATACACATGCATCAGGTCTTATTACCAAGAAAATGTGGAAAGTGAGGCAGCGGTGAAGCAGTAGCTAGCGCGGGTTGCGTCACCCTGTGCCTGTGGTATTGTAGGAAATCACAGCCTTGGACAAGCTCGAATCAAGTCAGGTGAGGACATCGATCTTCCAGACACCTATTTCTTCTTGCAAATTTAGAAAAGGGAGGTTGCGACATCATTTCCATTTCCCTAATTATCTAATCTATAGGGCCGTGAGATAACGAACATGCACTAGCGAGAAATGATGGTTCTCCTGGTCTACCTTTCAGTGGTATCTTCTAAGGCATCCCTGATATGTCTCTTTTTGGTTCCTAAAAAAATTCCATACATTTTTCTTGCTATGAATAGATCATCTCCTAAATACAGATATGTTAATTGTGTTTGTCTATAGGAGCGTGACATCGCAGCCCAGACAAGTTGTTTCTGGACTTGATATTTAGCTTGCCATTAAAATTGTAACTTCATGAGATTCTAAACCCGAAGGTAGTGTGCTTCCCTTTTTATTATAGATACTCCAGAATACTAATTATAGCCGACAAAATAATGATTTTTTAGCAGGAACATGATTGATGGGAGGGTATGATCTTCATTGGCCTCAATGCTGCTACCTGGTCAGGTTAACTAAGGATACCCATATAATACTATTTTTCTTTGATCATGCTTTGCAACATCGTCTTCCTACAACATACAATTACTGCTATGTCAATAAGCTACAGACATTATAGTTTATGAATTAATAATTCTGAAATTGGTATGCTTTGGATGTTAAACAGCTAAACATGAACCACTGATGTATAATTATTTAAATCAAAGCAAGTAATCTACCTAGAGAACTTAGTTGTTCTCACCATCCTCCTGTGTTTTAGACTTTTAGTACTTTACACCAAAATAAGAGCCCGTAATTGAAGAGTTTATAGTTGTCAAGTGTTTGCAACGCTATCTTCCTGCAGCACATAAATTCTTATGCCTCCTATTTCATTGTTTGAGTGCAATCTGAAACCTGTAGGCAGTAGGCTGTTAAGCCATCCAGCTACAAACATTACAATTTATGGATAATAATGCTGATCTCTATATACCGTTGACATGAAAAGATGAATCACTATTGTATATACATTATGTCAAAGTAATAGATGTACAGAGACCTTATTTCAGATGACGGGAATCAGATCTGGAGTTCTTTCTTTTTGACGAGCAATGGCAGGTGTTCTGCCAATTCATTAAGTAGAGGGAAAAGAACCAAGGTCCCTGGGTATCATACAGATCATCTCCAAAGCCGGAGGCTGGCTGAGGGAGAGCACCACATAGCTCGATTATAAATACACATATTACAATTGATTTTTGTGTACAACTGTAGTGCAGTTCCGTTGTATATATGGTGACCGAATTTTCGATAATGTGTACCTCACTCCATTTCAAAGTAAATGTCATTTTCATAACACGTTCAGTTTTCGGATTTAAATAGGATGGTGGAACTGGATGCAAACTTATGTGTTGTGCTAATGAAAAGTGCAAAATGCATACTGTTTGAAAGTACAGGCAAGTTTCTGAAGCTACTTCCATTTTCCGTAAGCAACGGAGCATGACATAGAAGTGTTCCTATTTGATAGCTCTCTTTGCAATTTCTCATTTGTAATATTTGCACCATGCCGGTGCCAAATTCTTTTTACTTGGCTGCACTACTGAAATTGAGCTGAATTACACTTCTCCAACTCTGTAGCTATATGTGAGTCTCCTACTAAAATTTTGACAGTTGCTTAGTTAGGTACACTCATTATTCATGTTTTTTTATTATAGTTGCAGAGCTTAAGAAATGATAAACTAAACTTTATCAGCATCACAGGCAAGCTGGGAAACTTTATGTTGCTATCCAATTCCTTTTGAGCATACATGTAGAGTAGTTCTTAATTTTTGGTGATCAAAATGGAGATGACTTTAGGTACTAAGTGACGTTCTAAAATTTCTTGCACTTACTATGTTGTTTTACATATGCTCATTTTCTATTCATGTTCACAAAACCAAATATCATCAAAATATTTTACAAGCAAATCCCGCAGCAATGCGCGGGGTATCATCTAGTTATATATAATGCACGCAGATGAGCCGCAATGGATGTATGGTAACAGACGCACCTCAGAGAACATTAAGGGCGTGCATAATTTTCTCGAAGAGGCTGAGGCAAACAAGCAGAATGGTTTTATATATGTGTTGTCCATGCCCTATATGTGTGAATCTGAAGTCTTACTCTGACGAGAAAACCCTTCACATCCACCTTCTTAAGAAGGGTTTCATGCCACACTATAATGTTTGGACCAACCACGGAGAAAGAGGGGTTATGATGGAAGACAACGAGGAAGAAGAGGATGATGACAACTATGTGCCCCCTGAATACGGTGATGTTGCAACGGGGGAAGCTTAAGATCAAGAGGAACCACACGATGTGCCCGATGATGATCTTCGCCGGGTCATTGTTGATGCAAAGAGACAATGCGAAAGTGAAAATGATAAGTTGAAGTTCGTTCGCATGTTAGAGGATCACAAAAAAGGGTTGTACCCAAATTGCGAAGATGGCAACACAAAGCTCGGTACCACACTGGAATTGCTGCAGTGGAAGGTAGACAATGGTGTATCTGACAACGGATTTGAGAAGCCACTGAAAATATTGAAGAAGAAGCTTCCAAAGGATAACGAATTGCCCGACAAGATGCGTCACGGAGCAAAGAAGGTTCTATGCCCTCTAGGATTGGAGGTGCAGAAGATGCATGCCCTAATGACTGCATCCTCTACGATTGGTGCGTCTGAGGATTTGAACGCATGCCCGGTATGTGGTGCATTGCGTATAAGATCACACGAGATGACCCTGGTGATGTTGAGGGCGAGCAGCCCAGGAAGAGGGTTCCTACTAAGGTGATGTGGTATGCTCCTATAATACCATGGTTGAAACTTCTGTTCAGAAACAAAGAGCATGCAAGTTGATGCGATTGGAGCCCGATTCAATCTCCAGATCCGTTTGTGGCCTCGCTCTTCCTCCTATCGAGGAGACGGCAGGGGCATGGCGACCGTGGTGCTAGGGGTAGCTTGGGCCGAGGGGACGGCGGGGGAATGGGTCACATTCCACCTCATGCTGTGCGGCGCCGGCCGGCTGGGCATCGAGGCGCCGAGGCGACGGCGGAGACGCCGAGAAGCAGCTGGCCGTGACCCACAGGCCACGCCACCCGCGCCGCGTGCCATACGCCGCCGCCTTTGCCTCGCCTCGCAATTCCTCCTTCCCTCCTGTGGGAGCCGGGGCCGGGGCGGGGCATTAGGGTTTGGGTGGTGCCAGATCGGAGGGGTGGAAGGAGGGGAACGTGAGGGGAGGGCAGGCGGCGGGGAAGGAGGCGGTGGTGGCGGCGCTAGGCGAGAGGAGGAGAGGGAGGCGCGTGCGGGCGGCGCTAGGGGAGAGGAAGAGGAGAGGGAGGCGGGGTGTGGGAGGAGGAAGGCAGCGGCTAGGGCACCACGCAGGCGGCTGCAATATATACATCTAAGTGAAATGACTAAAATGCCCTTGGCGGGGCATGGAAATTACACGCTGTGGCACGGGATCTTTACAACGGGCGGTAACTATTCATTTCTACAGGAGCTCATGTTCGATCCGACGGCCCAGCTCCTTCCACCTCTAGATCGGATGGCCAGATTCGCATCAAGCAACCGAAACGAACGGCCGGATCTTCCAAATCGCTGTGAGAGCTTGTAGGAATATCCATCTCTTATTTCTGGATCAAACACGAATGGCGCAAGACGACCGGCCGGATTGTAAATTGAGTGGTTGGAATGATTAATTCGTTGCAGTCTGTAATTAGTCTGTATTATTGTCCTTTAGGTGGGTATCAGCTGGCTCACCAAAATTAATGGTCAGTTGATGCTTGAGTTGATTATATCCAATTCAAGCAACTTGCTAGTACTACCCTCCAAGACTGGTTGTGGCATGTTGGTGAAACCTTTTCCTTCTAAAACGAGTGATGCTCGTATGCATGGCCACCAATGCGAAGCTCTATACCTCTTGCCAAATAATAGTTGCGTAATGAAGTAATCAACCATGTCTGAAAAGCATAGAAATATACGCATAAATCGTATGACACAATTAAAACATATAGCCATTCAATTGTGGACTAATTTATAATATGTAATTGTTTCCCCACAATTTAATGCATGGGGAAAACCATGAAATGTGTGTTCTTTAAAAATTTCAGCTCGTGTTGATGCATGTGTTAATGACTAGTTAATTACAATGGGGATGTCAAGAAATAACGTGGACAGTACTGCGAACTTTTCTTGGAAATGAAACTGGTGTAGTCAATTTTGTTGGTACATAGAACGAAATATCATATGGGTTGTTCACATGTCACCATCATATAAAATGTGTAGAGAGCCAATTCGTCATAATTTAACATTTGATCACAACTAGCTATCAAACGCTTTATTGTAAATTGGGTGATTAGTTTGAGTAAGTAGTGACGATCTATAATTTGTATGTATTTCTGTTGTTTCTACATAGTGGTGTTCCATCGACTGTCTCGGTATAATTAGTGGTTACTTGATGCTTGAAGTAATCATATCTAATTCAATCAAATTGCTAGTGCCCGTCCAAGAAAATATGCTTGAGTTAATCATGTCAGTTCAATTCTTCCCTTCAAAGTGCTAACTTGCATATGAGATTCCATCATTAAGGCATCAACGGTTGCTTGATCTTCTAAATAGTAGCATTCACAAAAATCACCCACAATTTTTTGGCGAGAAGAGTTGTGGACACAGCAATAGTGACCGTGGGGAAGGCTGTGTTCGACAACTATCCTTTGGACCGTGGAAGAGGGACCCAATTGCAGGAAATAATATTCTTCGTAATAGTATCCATCTCTAATAACTGAAACAGAAACAATAGAATTAAATTGAAGATGCTCACAATCATTTAACCGACATAATTACATGAGTACAAAGTTGAGAAAGCCTACAAATGTGGAGGACCCTAGGGTATCTATCATATATGGTTACACATGAGGACATGGAGTTTTTGACCCTGAGCTCACATGCACTCTGATGAGCAATGAAGGTTAAATGATTGCATCAGCCGTCATCAGAAACGACTGCATCATCTCAAGCTCGTGAGCAATGAAGGCGCCGTCGTCCTCGAATTAAATGTGAATTAATGATACCAATGCTCAGAGGAATAACCTCCGGATGATGCTTAGTCTAGAAGCTCGCTTCCGACCACTTCAAGAGGAACTAGCTGGATGGTTCAGCAGGGAAGTCCTCCATCCTAAAGGAGAACACTATTACGAGGACGTAGAACTTTATATGGATTAAATCATGTATGGAAACTTGTTCAAAATTGTATATGGTCATCCGATGATATTGAATATATATTGTATATTCCTCTTGAATTCTTTTTGGTTCTAATTTCAAATTTATTTGAGATTGTACATTCATATGCATGTATGTAGTACCGTAGAATATATGAAACTCTTTCAAAATTAAAATAAAGCACAAAAGAAATAAAACAATACAAATTAAACAGAAAACAGGTTTAGGGGTGGCTAAAACCCTAAACCTGTGGCGGCTTTAGTCGCGGTTGGCGGAAGAACCGCGACTAAAGGTCCTCCGCTTGACGGCCGCCTTTGGCGCCCACGTGGGACGGGCCTTTAGTCGCGGTTCTTAAGCAGCCGCGACTAAAGGTGGGGGCTTTAGTCGCTTATTTGGTCGCGGTTGCAACCGCGACTAATGGCAGTGCGAACGCGACCAAAGGCCTTTTTCCACCGGTGGAGGGTCGAGAGGGGACGTCGATCAATCCCCTCTCGTTGGACCAACTCTCGAAGACACCCAAACCATAGAAGAAAAAAAACGTTGTCGATCTCGTACCCCCTCCTGCCCCTATCCGACAAACTCTCTCGAGATTTATCAAGAATGCCCCCATCGACGCCGAGCTTTGCTCCTCATCAGCCGTCATCAGAAAGGACTGCATCATCTCAAGCTCGTGAGCAATGAAGGCGCGGTCGTCCTCGACGCCGAGCTGCAAGGCGACCTCCTCCTTGGCCTTGGACCTTCCATAGCCCAGCGCTCCCATGAGCACGGACTTGCCCACGCTGACCACCGTCGCCTTCATGCCTCTCGCCCCTAGCTGCTGCGGGAGTTGCAGGTGCCAATGCTAGCTATATCTGGTTGCTGGAGCAAAATGTGGAGGGCGTAAGCTGCCGGCCGGAGGTGGTGCTGATGGCGAGGCTGGATCTGGTGGGTGGAGCAAAATGGGGAGGGGATGAGCTGCGGGGAAGAGGTGGGTGTGCTATGAAGCAGCAGCCGATGGAGAGCAATAAGTGACCGACGCCATTGAATGCATTACAGTGTTACCTGACATGGCCGATGGAGAGAAATTGATGCCCGACATTGTTTCAGAGCATTTGATGCTGCAAGGACGGCGCGTCGTCTTGGGCGTTGACACTCACTTGTGCTACCAACGAGAAGCCAAAACCTCCCACAGACGAAGCGGAGGGGCCTTAGACATGTTTTAGACATGTATTATTTTTCTGACGAAAACAATATATATTCATTATCATTATTTGCAATAACTGTCATGATTTCACAAAAATCCTAGTTTCTGACATAACCATATGTAGTTACAAACTAAAAACAATATATCCTCAATATTTTTATTTCAAGAATTTTCATGATTACCTACAATGTGAAAACACTATATTATGTGCAGATTACATCATGTCCATGTATTCCACTTGAGGAGATTTACAACTAAATATGTATATCAATTACTAAAAAAACCTTTGGCAAAGGTCCTTGTATAGGTACTCCCTCTGTTCGGAATTACTTGTCTCGGAATTGGATGTATCTAGAACTAAAATATGTCTACATACATCCATTTTTGCGACAAGTAATTCGAACGAAGGAGTAGATTATAGAGCGTGGAGCAATACCTAATGCTCTGACAGTACTTGTGCGGTGACCAGGTCCTTGTATCAATACTCTACCAACACGAGTTTTAAGGAGTTCAAAGAAGTTCTGTGATATTGCCTTCCGGAAACAGGCCAAATAGCATATAGCCGGTCTGCTGATATTGTCTTCCTTCTAGTACTCGCAACCTTTTTTCTTTTGAAGTATTGGCAACTTTTATGGGGTAGTGGATATTTCGTTCTCTTCTATTTTCGGTATGGTCTAGTATGTAGCAGCTTTTTCATTGACTTGTCTCTGTCGTAAGTCAGAGGTGGAACTGTCATATAACTGAAACATGGGAGGACGGCCAGGCAATGAATAAAAGAATTTATTTTGCATTTTGGTAGTTTCTGCAGCTCCACAGATCTGTATATGTCAATACCACACACCATTCTCTACATATAGTGTTGTATCTTTAGAGCCGGTCATATAGTGTTCCCAGATCACCAGATTCCAGACCAGAGCATGACCAAAGCAACAAAAGTCTGAACCTTCAGAGGCTGCTAGACAAGAAAATTGTATAACACTCAAGTAGAGCAAGAAGCAGAGATACCATCCGACTTTGCAGCTGGAATTGGATGCTGGGTTGGCTTTTGTGCTCTGAGCACTGAAGCCGAAAGGAGGATTCCTATCTGTGAAGCAGTTTATTCAGTGGCGACTCCCAGCTGGTTCACATTTACAGATCTGTGAGCTGACGTCCTTTTCATTTATTTTTCACTTTTAGTAATAAATGTATTTGGTTAATAAAAAAAAACACAAAGAGGTATCACTTCCTTTGTTGCCCTGTCAGCTTTGGGGGGCTTGGCCTCTGTATGTTCGTTCGCTTGTGGTAATATCATGGATACAGCACCATGCATACACGCTGCAGCTGGAATCGGATCCTACCTGAAGCCAAGAATGGGAAACTTTATCTAGATAGCACACGAGCTGAGCCCACAAGCGGCAGGCATGAACCAGCAATGAGGAACACTGTGCATAACAAATGTATTACTGCAGCTTCAGGATGCGATGAGATTAGGCGTAGCGTAACAGAGTTATTATATGGGCAACCGCAAAAAAAAAAGAGTTATTATATGGGCACAACAACTTCAAGATTGCTTCCTTCGTTGGCTCAGTGAGCAATGCTACCTCGCACCTAATTTCATTATTCACCCGCTGCGGGCAAAAAGAGGACGAGAAGGTATATTTATTAACTTCCACAATTCACAACATTTTATGGCCCTGCATCCCTAAAGCCAGAAACAATAGTTGGACGTGATAACCAACAAGCCGACTTGAGCACTTGTGTTTAAACTGTTCTTTCTCGTCCTTTTCTTCTTTCCTCTTTCCTCTTTCTTATTTTCTTTTTCTTGTTTTTTCAAACGTTTTTTCCGGTTTTCATTTCCCTTTTTTTTGTTTTCTTTTCCTTTTTATGTTCCTTTTTGTTTTACCTTTTCTTTTGCAATATGCAACCTTTTTCAGTTTCCTTTAGAAAAAATCAATGAACCTTTTTTTAATATTGATGATTTTTAAAGTCGATCAACTTTATTCAAGATTGATGAAAAAAATCTAAATTGACGAATCTTTCTCAAGATGAATGATTTTTTTTCAAAGTAGATGGTTTTTTTTTCAAAATCGATGGACTTTGTTCAAAATTGATAAACTTTTTGCAAAACTGATGATTTTTAAAAAATAATCATGAACTTTTTTTTATCAAAATGTATGGTTTTTTTAATTCATGGTATTTTTAATTTATGAACATTTTGCAAATCCGCTTATTTTTTTCAAGTCCATGAACTTTTCCAAAAAGACGAACCCTTTTTTTATAGTTAATGGTCAAAGGTCAAACATGTCAATGGTCAACTTTTTGTCTAGGTCAACCATGACGAAGTTTTCTTTTGGTCGAACCATGAAGAAGCGATCGAGCGACAGCTGATCGCTCGTGTAGTTTCACTGGCCCATGAAAGGTGGTGTTCAAGCGCTGCGTCCATTAAGTAGCAACGTGCTCTCAACCAGAGCCTTCTGGCAACTGTCTAGCTTTTGGACATTCTTGAAATGACCCCAACTTTTGAAGTAGGTGAGCATGCCCATGGTAGACATCCATGTCAAGTTTGAATAATTTCTGACACGGTATGCAAGTCGCGACACGTCCGACCATTTATCGGCCTTTTTTGGCCGAGGAAACTCCAGAAAACGGAAAAATTCATCAAAAAAACAAAACAAATAGGCATTGTGCATTTAGTTGGCCATACAAGGTCATATAAAAAACTGGGGCCATTTTATGGATGTCGAAACACAACGTGCTCTCAGGCGTAGCTTTCTGACCTACCTGAACACCCTCATTTGAACATGGTCTGTTTTTATATATCCTTCAAATGACCACGACTTTTCCAAGAAGGTGAGCATGCACATGGTAGGGATCTATGTCAGGTTTGAACTATTTTCGACAATGTATGCAAGTTTCAACATGTCTGGGCATTTATTTTCCCCTTTTTACCGAGAAAACTCTAGAAATGCAAAATTTATTGAAAACCGAAACAACTTGGCATGGTGCCTTGAATTGGTCATACAAGGACATGTGAAAAATTGGGGCCATTTCAAGGATGTCGAGAAACAACGTGCTCTCAGACGGAGCCTTCTAACGTACCCGGACACCCAATGTTGAACATGGTCTATTTTTGGATATGCTTGCAATGACCCAACTTTTGCAAGTAGGCGGGCATACCCATGGTAGGAATCCATGCCAAGTTTGAACGATTTTCGACACCGTATGCAAGTTGCGACACGTTCGGCAATTTATCGCCCTTTTTTGACAAAGAAAACTTCAGAAAATGTAAAATTTGTAGAAAACCAAAAAACCTTGGCATGGTGCCTTGAATTGTTCATACAAGCCAGTGAAAAAAATTAGGTCATTTGATCTAATCTCGAGGAAAAACATGCTCCCAAACGGAGCCTTCTCGACCTACCCCGACACCCTACGATGAACATGGTGATTTTTTCTACGAATACAAAAAAATGTTCGAGCAAATTCAAAACAACTGTTTCAAATTTTTATTCGTATTTTTCTTGAAATTCAAAACTTAATAGTGATTTTCATAAAATGTTAAAAGAAAAATATTCGTGTTTAAGTTTGTTTGCTCCTTGTAAAAATGTCGTGTTTTGACATTATGAGCAATTTGGAAATACAAAAACATTCCGAGGAATTCATAAAATGTTTGCATTTTGAAATAATTGTTCATAGTTTCAGAAAATGTCCGTGTTTTCAGTTTTGTTCTTGTTTTAAAAAAATGTTCGTATTTAAAAAAAATTGTTTGTAGTTTCAAGAAATGTTCTCGTTTTCAATTCTGCTCTTGTTTTCCAAAAATAAGTTCGAGAGTCTGAAACATTGTTCACAAAAGGTTTGAGTTTTAGAAAATATGTTCACAGATTTTGCAAATGTTTGGGTTTAGAAAATATTTACTTGGTCAAACAGAAATTCTCATACGAAATTTAAAAAAATCGTTTTGGACTAGTGATGTTATGCACTCGCGGGAGCTTGTGTGTTAGATCCGCGCACCCATTTTTGTATTTGTGAATTGGTGTTAAAGTGTTGCCGCTTTCTCCAATTCTTTTAAGCGGTGCACTGCTATTCTGGCACTTGAGTTAGGCAGCCGAAGTGGCTAGCATCGGTATGAATATATCCCAGGTCGTTAGTTCGATACCAATGAGGTGAAACAATGAGGTGAGAATCAAAGCCTGACAATAAAAAGCTAAAGATATGACACATCATCTGATTCTTTATACAGAAACATAAGATGACCCGCGGAGGAACATGTGATGTGAAACAGGAGGAATACATTTTTAAACACTACAGGCGGAGGGGATGGGACCAGTTACAATAGGTGGTGTTTGAGATGGTGGAGCGGTGTGGCATCTACTGCGTTGACGATGGCAGGTCTCGGCGGCATGGGGCCGCGGAGTCTCGGCGATGGATGTATGTCCATGGTCGCCGAGGTATGTCCTCTGCTTGCTGCAGCGGCGGAGGAGCTCGGGAAATCAGTGATGCCGCGGGCGGAGGCCACATGGAGGGGGGGGGGGGGGTGGGGGCTTGAGGACGCGCTACTTGAAGACGAACTGTGGGCGCGGATTTGCGCTGCGGATCGGCGATGGGATCCGGCCATTGGGAGGGCAGGGGGAGGGGTGGGGTCGGGGAACAAGTGGCGGGGGTGGAGGGAGTCGCCTGCGCCTGGGATGGAGGAGGAGAAGGGGTAGAGGAGGCGGAGAAGTGATATTTTTACTCGGCCGCCGAGCGGCGAAGTAAAACTAGGGGCGATGGAGGCAGCTTAGGATAATTTATCCTCCACTATGGGTATTGAGGACCGGCTAGGTGTCGGTTAAAGGAGTAAAACAAAGCTTTTACTCCTCTAACCTGTTATTGGTGATCAGTTAGAGTTGCCCTTAGTGCTCATCATCTTATTGCCTAATTATTTCTTCTAAGATCTATAGAAAAAATGCATCTGGCTACCTTCCACTGAACTGTAGTTCTATAACAATCAGAGTTCACACTAGTCAAATTATGCATGAGAAATTTTATAGCAAGAATCTATATGGCTTTGCTGGTAGACACCTGACTGTTCTAATAGATGGATAACTACTTAAGTTAGTGTTAGATGACCTTCCCCATCTTATGTTAGAACAGGGCGCTGCCCCGCCATTTATCCCGGTTCCAGAGGCCCTTTAGCCTGATTCTCGAACCGGGCTAAAATCGGGACTAATTAAAGCCCAAACCCTTTAGTCCCGGTTCACTTGCGAACCAGGACAGAAGGGGCTTCACGTGGCCGCTGCGGGCGCCCAGGCAGGAGGACCTTTCACTAGTAGAAAACATGGCTTTGGTCCAGGCCTGAAAAGGGCATTAATCCCTGTTCTACTACGAACCAGGACCAATTGGTGCATTAGTCCCGGTTCGTGAGGCCGGGGGCCGGCCGGGCCTCGGGGGCCATTGGTCCCGGTTCGTCTGACCACTTTGGCCCCGGTTCCAGACACGAACCAGGACCAATGGGCCTCGCTCCTGGCCCACAACCTTTAGTCTCGGTTGGTGTCTGGAACCGGGACCAAATCTGGTCCTTTAGTCCCGCTTTTAGCCACTAACCGGGACTAAAGAAAGGCCTATATATACCCCCTGCCCGCGAGCAGAGCAGTGCACTGCTCTATTTTTTTGGCCGGCCGTGGAAGAGCTTTGTGGTGCTCTAGCTGACCTCCTATGCACATGAGGTGTTCGATGAAATGCCGAGCCACACTTAAGCTTTCTCTTCTTGAAGCTCCTTGTCCAAACTCAATTTTCCTCAAGTTTTGTCTAGGTTTGGCGGTCCGTCACGTCCCGTTCCCGTGCTCATCGCCGTCGATCGCCCGCGCCGATCTCGTCGACAACACCACCGTGGTGAGCCTCATGTTCTTATCTTCTTTCTAAAAGGAAAAAAATTCTTACTTTTATGATTTACATAGATACTTGTATAATTTTCTTATTGTTTGTTATTATATAGTGCGATGCTTTTGGTATCCGCACCCGTCGGCCCTCATCTTGTCTATGATTCGGATGTGGTATATATTATCTTTTATAACTATTTGGTTCATTTAGTGTTTATGACAATTATGTCGAACAACGTGACATAGATGTTTTTATCTAGGAGGTATGTGAACCAGAAATTCCAACCGACCCTCTTGTCGAGAGGTTAAATTTAGTTGAAAAAGAAAACGGTTACTTGAAGAAAAAATTGAAAAGAATTGAAGAGGAGAAGATGGAATTGGAGTTGCATGTTGCGGATATCGTCGATGATCACAAGATAAGATGGATAAAATGTGTTTGAAGATTAGAAAGATGAAAAAAATATGTCATTTGATAAAATACGCTTGAAGATTAGAAAGATGAAAAAATATGCCATTCATACCGAGGCTTGGTATCATAATGCCGTTGGATCAATTGTTACCTTAGTTGCGATTATGATCGCATTTGTTGTTGCACTGAAGTGTTTTACATAGTTTCAATGTATTGTTTAATTAGATGCTCTAGAGAGCTATATGTTGTTCAATGAGAACTATGTATGAACTTTATGTATCTATTTTTTCAGTAATAACATTTGATTACTACTACTTTGGTTTTAATGTGATGATAAATTTCTATTAATTTTGTCACTTCTCTATTCATGATGTTCTGTAATGGTTTTTGACACACTTAATCTATAATACCTAAATAGTTCATCCCCACTAACCTATTTCTCTTGACATGCAGCCTATCCACCTCAGCAGCCTTGCCACATCATGAGTTACTCTTAATTATTTTGGTCATGCAGCACACCAAGTCAGCATTCTTTATAAAAAAAATAGTGTTATTCAACTCTCTGGAAACCAAAGAGGCCTTTTTGGTCTTTCGTAAGACCGTCACCCAAGAGTCAGCGTACGACCGATTAAAACAAGCCCGATAGAAGCCCATCGGTCCATCACACCTCATGCATTCCCCACACCTCCTTTTCTGCTTCGCCAGTTCGGCTCCTCCTCCCATGGTGCCGCCGCCGAACTCCCGGGTCGTCCTTGCGGCGGCGGCATCGGACGCACCGGACGATGCATCGAACGTGGCCATACCCGTCAACGCCCCAGTCCGTGCGGGACCCAGCAGCAGCTCCCCCGTTCCTCATCGCGGCGACGGCATCGGACGGACCGGACGCGACGGACGTCGCCATCCCCGTCGCCGCCCCAGTTTGTGCAGGATCCAGCATCAGTGGCGGAGCCAGGAATATAGTATGAGGAGGACCAAGTGTAGTAAATTCTCGTCAGGGAGGGCCAGCTCATAAGAATACACCATTTTGCAACCATTGATCATCTATTAGCATGCATATTAGGCTTAATACATCAATGTTAGGGGGCCAGGGCCCTGCTGGTCCCCCTGTCTCCGCCACTGTCCAGCATACTCAGAGGACGCGGCCATCCGAGTTGCTGCCCCAGTCGTGCGCGGTCCAGCAGGATGACCTCGGGAAGGAGCATGTCCATGCCTCCATGGTCGTATTCATGATCTTCTGTTACTACTGCAAGGACACTTGAGGCGTTGAGGCTCACGTCAAGGAGGCAGATGGTGATGATGTCAAGGAATCAGACCCAATTCTTAGGTGATTTCACACAGCCTTGATTTGTATTTGGTCGCCGGCGGGCGTGGCCTCCCCTTCTTGACGGCTTCTCCGCCCTGCCGCCCGAGCTTCGGGTTGCATGCTCGTCAGAAGCCAGGTTCCTCTGTTGCTCCCGTACCAGTGTCCGAGGCGAGCAAGCATGTCAGCTATGGCATGTAAGGAGGCAAGTTTCCTGCTGCATTCATCCTCTGGTAGAATATATGCACGATTTGGAATGGATGACGTTGTAGGATAAATTAGTACCACTATTAGTTTTGAGGCTCCCTTTCTATATATTTTATTTACATTTACATGCATTCTGAAACTCTGAATTTAATACACATGCATCAGGTCTTATTACCAAGAAAATGTGGAAAGTGAGGCAGCGGTGAAGCAGTAGCTAGCGCGGGTTGCGTCACCCTGTGCCTGTGGTATTGTAGGAAATCACAGCCTTGGACAAGCTCGAATCAAGTCAGGTGAGGACATCGATCTTCCAGACACCTATTTCTTCTTGCAAATTTAGAAAAGGGAGGTTGCGACATCATTTCCATTTCCCTAATTATCTAATCTATAGGGCCGTGAGATAACGAACATGCACTAGCGAGAAATGATGGTTCTCCTGGTCTACCTTTCAGTGGTATCTTCTAAGGCATCCCTGATATGTCTCTTTTGGTTCCTAAAAATTCCATACATTTTTCTTGCTATGAATAGATCATCTCCTAAATACAGATATGTTAATTGTGTTTGTCTATAGGAGCGTGACATCGCAGCCCAGACAAGTTGTTTCTGGACTTGATATTTAGCTTGCCATTAAAATTGTAACTTCATGAGATTCTAAACCCGAAGGTAGTGTGCTTCCCTTTTTATTATAGATACTCCAGAATACTAATTATAGCCGACAAAATAATGATTTTTTAGCAGGAACATGATTGATGGGAGGGTATGATCTTCATTGGCCTCAATGCTGCTACCTGGTCAGGTTAACTAAGGATACCCATATAATACTATTTTTCTTTGATCATGCTTTGCAACATCGTCTTCCTACAACATACAATTACTGCTATGTCAATAAGCTACAGACATTATAGTTTATGAATTAATAATTCTGAAATTGGTATGCTTTGGATGTTAAACAGCTAAACATGAACCACTGATGTATAATTATTTAAATCAAAGCAAGTAATCTACCTAGAGAACTTAGTTGTTCTCACCATCCTCCTGTGTTTTAGACTTTTAGTACTTTACACCAAAATAAGAGCCCGTAATTGAAGAGTTTATAGTTGTCAAGTGTTTGCAACGCTATCTTCCTGCAGCACATAAATTCTTATGCCTCCTATTTCATTGTTTGAGTGCAATCTGAAACCTGTAGGCAGTAGGCTGTTAAGCCATCCAGCTACAAACATTACAATTTATGGATAATAATGCTGATCTCTATATACCGTTGACATGAAAAGATGAATCACTATTGTATATACATTATGTCAAAGTAATAGATGTACAGAGACCTTATTTCAGATGACGGGAATCAGATCTGGAGTTCTTTCTTTTTGACGAGCAATGGCAGGTGTTCTGCCAATTCATTAAGTAGAGGGAAAAGAACCAAGGTCCCTGGGTATCATACAGATCATCTCCAAAGCCGGAGGCTGGCTGAGGGAGAGCACCACATAGCTCGATTATAAATACACATATTACAATTGATTTTTGTGTACAACTGTAGTGCAGTTCCGTTGTATATATGGTGACCGAATTTTCGATAATGTGTACCTCACTCCATTTCAAAGTAAATGTCATTTTCATAACACGTTCAGTTTTCGGATTTAAATAGGATGGTGGAACTGGATGCAAACTTATGTGTTGTGCTAATGAAAAGTGCAAAATGCATACTGTTTGAAAGTACAGGCAAGTTTCTGAAGCTACTTCCATTTTCCGTAAGCAACGGAGCATGACATAGAAGTGTTCCTATTTGATAGCTCTCTTTGCAATTTCTCATTTGTAATATTTGCACCATGCGGTGCCAAATTCTTTTTACTTGGCTGCACTACTGAAATTGAGCTGAATTACACTTCTCCAACTCTGTAGCTATATGTGAGTCTCCTACTAAAATTTTGACAGTTGCTTAGTTAGGTACACTCATTATTCATGTTTTTTTATTATAGTTGCAGAGCTTAAGAAATGATAAACTAAACTTTATCAGCATCACAGGCAAGCTGGGAAACTTTATGTTGCTATCCAATTCCTTTTGAGCATACATGTAGAGTAGTTCTTAATTTTGGTGATCAAAATGGAGATGACTTTAGGTACTAAGTGACGTTCTAAAATTTCTTGCACTTACTATGTTGTTTTACATATGCTCATTTTCTATTCATGTTCACAAAACCAAATATCATCAAAATATTTTACAAGCAAATCCCGCAGCAATGCGCGGGGTATCATCTAGTTATATACAATGCACGCAGATGAGCCGCAATGGATGTATGGTAACAGACGCACCTCAGAGAACATTAAGGGCGTGCATAATTTTCTCGAAGAGGCTGAGGCAAACAAGCAGAATGGTTTTATATATGTGTTGTCCATGCCCTATATGTGTGAATACGAAGTCTTACTCTGACGAGAAAACCCTTCACATCCACCTTCTTAAGAAGGGTTTCATGCCACACTATAATGTTTGGACCAACCACGGAGAAAGAGGGGTTATGATGGAAGACAACGAGGAAGGAGAGGATGATGACAACTATGTGCCCCCTGAATACGGTGATGTTGCAACGGGGGAAGCTTAAGATCAAGAGGAACCACACGATGTGCCCGATGATGATCTTCGCCGGGTCATTGTTGATGCAAAGAGACAATGCGAAGTGAAAAGGAGAAGTTGAAGTTCGATCACATGTTAGAGGATCACAAAAAAGGTTGTACCCAAATTGCGAAGATGGCAACACAAAGCTCGGTACCACACTGGAATTGCTGCAGTGGAAGGTAGACAATGGTGTATCTGACAACGGATTTGAGAAGCCACTGAAAATATTGAAGAAGAAGCTTCCAAATGATAACGAATTGCCCGACAGTACGTACGGAGCAAAGAAGGTTCTATGCCCTCTAGGATTGGAGGTGCAGAAGATGCATGCCCTAATGACTGCATCCTCTACAGTGGTGCGTACGAGGATTTGAACGCATGCCCAGTATGTGGTGCATTGCAGTATAAGATCACACGAGATGACCCTGGTGATGTTGAGGGCGAGCAGCCCAGGAAGAGGGTTCCTACTAAGGTGATGTGGTATGCTCCTATAATACCATGGTTGAAACTTCTGTTCAGAAACAAAGAGCATGCAAGTTGATGCGATTGGAGCCCGATTCAATCTCCAGATCCGTTTGTGGCCTCGCTCTTCCTCCTATCGAGGAGACGGCAGGGCATGGCGACCGTGGTGCTTGGGGTAGCCTGGGCCGAGGGGACGGCGGGGGAATGGGTCGCATTCCACCTCATGATGTGCGGCGGCGGCCGACTGGGCATCAAGGCGCCAAGGAGACGACGAGAAGCCGCCGCCGCGCCGACCCCCTGGGCCACGCCACCCGCGCCGCGTGCCATACGCCGCCGCCTTTGCCTCGCCTCGCAATTCCTCCTTCCCTCCTGTGGGAGCCGGGGCCGGGGCGGGGCATTAGGGTTTGGGTGGTGCCAGATCGGAGGGGTGGAAGGAGGGGAACGTGAGGGGAGGAGGCCGGGCGGCGGCGGGGAAGGAGGCAGTGGTGGCGGCGCTAGGGGCGAGAGGAGGAGAGGGAGGCGCGGGTGCGGGCGGCGCTAGGGGGAGAGGAAGAGGAGAGGGAGGCGGGGTGTGGGAGGAGGAAGGCAGCGGCTAGGGCACCACGGAGCGGCTGCAATATATACATCTAAGTGAAATGACTAAAATGCCCTTGGCGGGGCATGGAAATTACACGCTGTGGCACGGGATCTTTACAACGGGCGGTAACTATTCATTTCTACAGGAGCTCATGTTCGATCCGACGGCCCAGCTCCTTCCACCTCTAGATCGGATGGCCAGATTCGCATCAAGCAACCGAAACGAACGGCCGGATCTTCCAAATCGCTGTGAGAGCTTGTAGGAATATCCATCTCTTATTTCTGGATCAAACACGAATGGCGCAAGACGACCGGCCGGATTGTAAATTGAGTGGTTGGAATGATTAATTCGTTGCAGTCTGTAATTAGTCTGTATTATTGTCCTTTAGGTGGGTATCAGCTGGCTCACTAAAATTAATGGTCAGTTGATGCTTGAGTTGATTATATCCAATTCAAGCAACTTGCTAGTACTACCCTCCAAGACTGGTTGTGGCATGTTGGTGAAACCTTTTCCTTCTAAAACGAGTGATGCTCGTATGCATGGCCACCAATGCGAAGCTCTATACCTCTTGCCAAATAATAGTTGCGTAATGAAGTAATCAACCATGTCTGAAAAGCATAGAAATATACGCATAAATCGTATGACACAATTAAAACATATAGCCATTCAATTGTGGACTAATTTATAATATGTAATTGTTTCCCCACAATTTAATGCATGGGGAAAACCATGAAATGTGTGTTCTTTAAAAATTTCAGCTCGTGTTGATGCATGTGTTAATGACTAGTTAATTACAATGGGGATGTCAAGAAATAACGTGGACAGTACTGCGAACTTTTCTTGGAAATGAAACTGGTGTAGTCAATTTTGTTGGTACATAGAACGAAATATCATATGGGTTGTTCACATGTCACCATCATATAAAATGTGTAGAGAGCCAATTCGTCATAATTTAACATTTGATCACAACTAGCTATCAAACGCTTTATTGTAAATTGGGTGATTAGTTTGAGTAAGTAGTGACGATCTATAATTTGTATGTATTTCTGTTGTTTCTACAGAGTGGTGTTCCATCGACTGTCTCGGTATAATTAGTGGTTACTTGATGCTTGAAGTAATCATATCTAATTCAATCAAATTGCTAGTGCCCGTCCAAGAAAATATGCTTGAGTTAATCATGTCAGTTCAATTCTTCCCTTCAAAGTGCTAACTTGCATATGAGATTCCATCATTAAGGCATCAACGGTTGCTTGATCTTCTAAATAGTAGCATTCACAAAAATCACCCACAATTTTTTGGCGAGAAGAGTTGTGGACACAGCAATAGTGACCGTGGGGAAGGCTGTGTTCGACAACTATCCTTTGGACCGTGGAAGAGGGACCCAATTGCAGGAAATAATATTCTTCGTAATAGTATCCATCTCTAATAACTGAAACAGAAACAATAGAATTAAATTGAAGATGCTCACAATCATTTAACCGACATAATTACATGAGTACAAAGTTGAGAAAGCCTACAAATGTGGAGGACCCTAGGGTATCTATCATATATGGTTACACATGAGGACATGGAGTTTTTGACCCTGAGCTCACATGCACTCTGATGAGCAATGAAGGTTAAATGATTGCATCAGCCGTCATCAGAAACGACTGCATCATCTCAAGCTCGTGAGCAATGAAGGCGCCGTCGTCCTCGATGCCGAGCTGCAAGGCGACCTCCTCCTTGGCCTTGGACCTTCCATAGCCCAGCGCTCCCATGAGCACGGACTTGCCCACGCTGACCACCGTCGCCTCCATGCCTCTCGCCCCTCGCTGCTGCGGGAGTTGCAGGTGCCAATGCTAGCTATATCTGGTTGCTGGAGCAAAATGTGGAGGGCGTAACCTGCCGGCCGGAGGTGGTGCTGATGGTGAGGCTGGATCTGGTGGGTGGAGCAAAATGGGGAGGGGATGAGCTGCGGGGAGGAGGTGGGTGTGCTATGAAGCAGCAGCCGATGGAGAGCAATAAGTGACCGACGCCAATGAATGCATTAAAGTGTTACCTGACATGGCCGATGGAGAGAAATTGATGCCCGACATTGTTTCAGAGCATTTGATGCTGCAAGGACGGCGCGTCGTCTTGGGCGTTGACACTCACTTGTGCTACCAACGAGAAGCCAAAACCTCCCACAGACGAAGCGGAGGGGCTTTAGACATGTTTTAGACATGTATTATTTTTTTGACGAAAACAATATATATTCATTATCATTATTTGCAATAACTGTCATGATTTCACAAAAATCCTAGTTTCTGACATAACCATATATAGTTACAAACTAAAAACAATATATCCTCAATATTTTATTTCAAGAATTGTCATGATTACCTACAATGTGAAAACACTATATTATGTGCAGATTACATCATGTCCATGTATTCCACTTGAGGAGATTTACAACTAAATATGTATATCAATTACTAAAAAAACCTTTGGCAAAGGTCCTTGTATAGGTAGATTATAGAGCGTGGAGCAATACCTAATGCTCTGACAGTACTTGTGCGGTGACAACACGATTATATTGCCTTCCGGAAACAGGCCAAATAGCATATAGCCGGTGTGCTGATATTGTCTTCCTTCTAGTACTCGCAACCTTTTTTCTTTTGAAGTATTGGCAATTTTTATGGGGTAGTGGATATTTCGTTCTCTTCTATTTTCGGTATGGTCTAGTATGTAGCAGCTTTTTCGTTGACTTGTCTCTGTCGTAAGTCAGAGGTGGAACTGTCATATAACTGAAACATGGGAGGACGGCCAGGCAATGAATAAAAGAATTTATTTTGCATTTTGGTAGTTTCTGCAGCTCCACAGATCTGTATATGTCAATACCACACACCATTCTCTACATATAGTGTTGTATCTTTAGAGCCGGTCATATAGTGTTCCCAGATCACCAGATTCCAGACCAGAGCATGACCAAAGCAACAAAAGTCTGAACCTTCAGAGGCTGCTAGACAAGAAAATTGTATAACACTCAAGTAGAGCAAGAAGCAGAGATACCATCCGACTTTGCAGCTGGAATTGGATGCTGGGTTGGCTTTTGTGCTCTGAGCACTGAAGCCGAAAGGAGGATTCCTATCTGTGGCAGCTACTCTCTGTCACCGAGCGCTGTTAACGGTCCGTGCCTGGTTGTCTGCCTTGGCTTTCTATAAAGTTGGGGTGGGGGGAAACCCCTTTTCATCAAAAAAAAAAAAAAAGCCGAAAGGAGGACAGCTGGAACAAACAATGACAGAGTCCATTTGTTCAGACATAGGTAAGGTAAAGTCCCTGTGAAGCAGTTTATTCAGTGGCGACTCCCAGCTGGTTCACATTTACAGATCTGTGAGCTGACGTCCTTTTCATTTATTTTTCACTTTTAGTAATAAATGTATTTGGTTAATAAAAAAAAACACAAAGAGGTATCACTTCCTTTGTTGCCCTGTCAGCTTTGGGGGGCTTGGCCTCTGTATGTTCGTTCGCTTGTGGTAATATCATGGATACAGCACCATGCATACACGCTGCAGCTGGAATCGGATCCTACCTGAAGCCAAGAATGGGAAACTTTATCTAGATAGCACACGAGCTGAGCCCACAAGCGGCAGGCATGAACCAGCAATGAGGAACACTGTGCATAACAAATGTATTACTGCAGCTTCAGGATGCGATGAGATTAGGCGTAGCGTAACAGAGTTATTATATGGGCAACCGCAAAAAAAAAAAAGAGTTATTATATGGGCACAACAACTTCAAGATTGCTTCCTTCGTTGGCTCAGTGAGCAATGCTACCTCGCACCTAATTTCATTATTCACCCGCTGCGGGCAAAAAGAGGACGAGAAGGTATATTTATTAACTTCCACAATTCACAACATTTTATGGCCCTGCATCCCTGAAGCCAGCCGGGACATCCCAGCAACAATAGGTAAAGTAGCATTTCAGTGACACAGAAGAGCATTATGACTGAAACATTAGAGCAATACCTGGCGTTTCAAACTTCAGAAGCTGCTAACAAAGTTATGAAACAATGAGGTCAGAATCAAGAGCCTGACAATAAAAAGCTAAAGATATGACACATCATCTGATTCTTTATACAGAAACATAAGACGACCCGCGGAGGAACATGTGATGTAAAACAGGAGGAATACATTTTTAAACACTACAGGCGGAGGAGATGGGACCAGTGACAGTAGATGGTGTTTGAGATGGTGGAGCGGTGTGGCATCTACTGCGTTGACGATGGCAGGTCTCGGCGGCATGGGGCCGCGGAGTCTCGGCGATGGATGCATGTCCATGGTCGCCGAGGTGTGTCCTCTGCGGCTGCAGTGGCGGAGAGAGCTCGGGGAAGTCGGTGATGCCGCAGGCGGGGGCCACATAGGGGGGGGGGGGCCTCGAGGACGCGCTACTTGAAGACGAACTACGGGCGCGGATTTGCGCTGCGGATCGGCGATGGGATCCGACCATTGGGAGGGCGGGGGGAGGGGTGGGGTCAGGGAACAAGTGGCGGGGGTGGAGGGAGTCGCCTGCGCCTGGGATGGAGGAGGAGAAGGGGTAGAGAAGGCGGAGAGGAAGAGGCGGTGAAGTAAAACTAGGGGCGATGGAGGCAGCTTAGGATAATTTATCCTCCACTATGGGTATTGAGGACCGGCTAGGTGTCGGTTAAAGGAGTTGCCCTTATTGGTCATCATCTTATTGCCTAATTATTTCTTCTAAGATCTCTAGAAAAAATGCATCTGGCTACCTTCCACTGAACTGTAGTTCTATAACAATCAGAGTTCACACTAGTCAAATTATGCATGAGAAATTTTATAGCAAGAATCTATATGGCTTTGCTGGTAGACACACTGTTCTAACAGATGGATAACTAGTTAAGTTAGTGTTAGATGACCTTCCCATCCCCACCTTATGTTAGAACAGGGCGCCCCCCCAAATGGCATATTTCTTTAGCATTTGTTTAAGTTTTTGTTAGAAAATGGAAGGCGATTGACTGGCATTAGCGAACTGAAGCACTTCAGTTTTTACAATAACCTCCAACACAGCCTACGGAAAATAAAAAGGTTTGATACAAACCCTAGAGGGTTCGTGGCTCACAACACTAGTAGAAAACGGGTCATTTATCCCAGTTCCAGAGGCCCTTTAGCCCCGATTCTGGAACCGGGACTAAAGGGTCGGGACTAATTAAAACCCAAACCCTTTAGTCCCGGTTCACTTACGAACCAGGACAGAAGGGGCTCCACGTGGCCGCTGCTCGGCGGCCAGGCAGGAGGACATTTCACTAGTAGAAAACATGGCTTTGGTCCAGGCCTGAAAAGGGCATTAATCCCGGTTCTACTACGAACTAGGACCAATGGGTGCATTAGTCCCGGTTCGTGAGCCCGGGGGCCGGTCGGGCCTTGGGGGCCATTGGTCCCGGTTCGTCTGACCATTTTGGTCCCGGTTCCAGACACGAACCAGGACCAATGGGCCTCGCTCCTGGCCCGTGTCTGGAACCGGGACCAAATGTGGTCCTTTAGTCCTGCTTTTAGCCACCAACCGGAACTAAAGAGAGGCCTATATATACCCCCTGTCCGCGAGCAGAGCAGTGCACTGCTCTGTTTTTTTAGCCGGCCGTGGGAGAGCTTTGTAGTGCTCTAACTGACCTCCTATGCACATGAGGTGTTCGATCGAATGTCGAGCCACACTTAAGCTTTTTCCTCTCGAAGCTCCTTGTCCAAACTCCATTTCCCTCAAGTTTTGTCTAGGTTTGGCGGTCCGTCATGTCCCGTCCCCGTGCTCATCACCGTCGATCGCCCGCGCCGATCTCGTCGACGGCACCACCGTGGTGAGCCTCTTGTTCTTATCTTCTTTCTAAAAGGAAACAAATTCTTACTTTTATGATTTAGATAGATACTTGTATAATTTTCTTACTTTTATTATTGTTTGTTATTATATAGTGCGATGCTTTTGGTATCCGTACCCGTCGGCCCTCATCTTGTCTATGATTCGGATGTGGTATATATTATCTTTTATAACTATTTGGTTCATTTAGTGTTTATGAAAATTATGCTGAACAACGTGACACTACTACGAAAATGCTTATACATAGAATTTTAGCAGCAGCGCCTGTTTGGGCGCCCACGCTACTGGTATGTACCAGTAGCGCCGGCCAAAACGGGCCGCGCTGCTGCTTAGCGGGCCGCGGGGCCAAAAGGGCAGGCCACTTAGCTATAGCATGTGATGTGCGCCGGCGCTACAGCTAGTGGGCTTAGCAGTAGCGCTGGCCCGTTACCCGCGCTGCTGTTAAGCCCACTCCCTCCCCCGCACGCCGCTGGCCCGTTACCCTGCTCGCGCCCCCGGCCGGCCTCATCAGCTCACTCACACACTCCACTCCTCCCTCAATCCCCCCGCGCGCCGCCGTCGACCCCCCGCACGCTGCCGTCCCCCGCGCCAGCCCTCCTCCCTGCGTCGGCCGCCCTCGCCCTGTTGGGGAACGTTGTAGAAAATTAAAATTTTCCTACGGTTTCACCAAGATCCATCTATGAGTTCATCTAAGCAACGAGTCAAGGGAGAGAGTTTGCATCTACATACCACTTGTAGATCGAAAGTGAAGCGTTCGAGGGATGGTGATGAGGGAGTCAGACTACGCCGTGATTCGGATCACCGACGACCAAGTGCTGAACGGACAGCACCTCCGCGTTCAACACACGTACGGGACGATCGACGTCTCCTCCGTCTTGATCCAACAAGGAGGAAGGAGAGGTTGAGGAAGACAGCTCCAATGGCAGCACGACGGCGTGGTGCAATTGGTGCAGTAGTACTCCGACAGAGCTTCGCCAAACTCGTACGGAAGAGGAGAGGTGTTGGGGAGGGGAGGGGCTGCGCCTTGGATTGTGTGTTGCAGACCTCCCCTCACCCCTCTATATATAGGGGAAAGGGCAAGGGGGGCCGGCCCTCTAGAGGGAAACCCTAGAGGGGGGCGGCGGCCAAGGGAGAGGGGAAAGAGGGGTGGCTTGCCCCCCAAGCTAGGGGGGCGCCCCCTTTAGGGTTTCCCCCTCCCAAGCCCTAGCCGCATGGGCCCTAGGTGGGGAGGCGCGCCCAGCCCACTAGGGGCTGGCTCCCTCTCCCACGCAGCCCATGTGGCCCCCTGGGAGGGGTGGCCCCTCCCGGTGGACCTCCGGAACCCTTCCGGTGGCCCCGGTACAATACCGGTATGCCCCCGAAACTTTCCGGTGTCCGTTTAACAACTTTCCATATATAAATCTTTACCTCCGAACCATTCCGGAACTCCTCGTGACGTCCGGGATCTCATCCGGGACTCCGAACAACATTCAGTAATCACATACAAGTCTTCCTAATAACCCTAGCGTCACCGAACCTTAAGTGTGTAGACCCTACGGGTTCGGGAGACATGCAGACATGACCGAAACGACCTCAGGTCAATAACCAACAGCGGGATCTGGATACCCATGTTGGCTCCCACATGCTCCTCGATGTTGTCATCGGATGAACCACGATGTCAAGGGTTCAAGCAACCCCGTATACTATTCCCTTTGTCAGACGGTATGTTACTTGCCCGAGACTCGATCGTCGGTATCCCAATACCTCGTTCAGTCTCGTTACCGGCAAGTCACTTTACTCATCGTAATGCATGATCCCGTGACCAGACACTTGGTCACTTTGAGCTCATTCTGATGATGCACTACCGAGTGGGCCCAGTGATACCTCTCCGTAACACGGAGTGACAAATCCCAGTTTCGATCCGTGTCAACCCAACAGATACTTTCGGAGATACCTGTAGTGCACCTTTATAGTCACCCAGTTACGTTGTGACGTTTGGTACACCCAAAGCACTCCTATGGTATCCGGGAGTTACACGATCTCATGGTCTAAGGAAGAGATACTTGACATTGGAAAAGCTCTAGCAAAAGCGAACTACGATCTTGTGCCATGCTTAGGATTGGGTCTTGTCCATCACGTCATTCTCCTAATGACGTGATCCCGTTGTCAACGACATCTGATGTCCATAGTCAGGAAACCATGACTACCTGTTGACCAACGAGCTAGTCAACTAGAGGCTTACTAGGGACGTATTGTAGTCTATGTATTCACACATGTATTACGACTTCTGGATAATACAATTATAGCATGAATAAAAGACAATTATCATCAACAAGGAAATATAATAATAATGCTTTTATTATTGCCTCTAGGGCATATTTCCAACAGTCTCCCACTTGCACTAGAGTCAATAATCTAGTTACATTGTGATGAATCGAACACCTTGAGTTACGGTGTTGATCATGTTTTGCTTTCGAGAGAGGTTTAGTCAACGGATCTGCGACATTCAGATCCGTATGCACTTTACAAATTTCTATGTCTCCATCTTGAACATTTTCACGGATGGAGTTGAAGCGACGCTTGATGTGCCTGGTCTTCTTGTGAAACCTTGGCTCCTTGGCAAGTGCAATAGCCCCTGTGTTGTCACAGAAGAGTTTGATCGGCCTCGACGCATTGGGTATGACTCCTAGGTCGGTGATGAACTCCTTCACCCAAATTGCTTCATGCGCTGCCTCCGAGGCTGCCATGTACTCCGCTTCACATGTAGATCCCGCCACGACGCTCTGCTTGCAGCTGCACCAGCTTACTGCTCCACCATTCAACATATACACGTATCCGGTTTGTGACTTAAGAGTCATCCAGATCTGTGTCGAAGCTAGGGTCGACGTAACCCTTCTGACGAGCTCTTCATCACCTCCATAAACGAGAAACATGTCCTTTGTCCTTTTCAAGTACTTTAGGATATTCTTGACCGCTGTCCAGTGTTCCTTGCCGGGGTTACTTTGGTACCTTCCTACCAAACTTACGGCAAGGTTTACATCAGGTCTGGTGCACAGCATGGCATACATAATAGATCCTATGGCTGAGGCATAGGGGATGACACTCATCTATTCTTTATCTTTTGCCGTGGTCGGGCATTGAGCTGAGCTCAATCTCACACCTTGCAGTACAGGCAAGAACCCTTTCTTGGACTGATCCATTCTGAACTTCTTCAAAATCTTATCAAGGTATATGCTTTGTGAAAGACCTATGAGGCGTCTCGATCTATCTCTATAGATCTTGATGCCTAATATATAAGCAGCTTCTCCAAGGTCCTTCATTGAAAAACTTTTATTCAAGTAGGCCTTAATGCTGTCCAAGAGTTCTATATCATTTCCCATCAAAAGTATGTCATCTACATATAATATGAGAAATGCTACTGAGCTCCCACTCACTTTCTTATGTAAACGCAGGCTTCTCCATAAGTCTGCATAAAACCCAAACGCTTTGATCATCTCATCAAAGCGAATGTTCCAACTCCGAGATGCTTGCACCAGCCCATAAATGGATCGCTGGAGCTTGCATACCTTGTTAGCATTCTTAGGATCGACAAAACCTTCTGGCTGCATCATATACAGCTCTTCCTTAAGATAACCGTTAAGGAACGCTGTTTTGACGTCCATCTGCCATATCTCATAATCATAGTATGCGGCAATTGCTAACATGATTCGGACGGACTTAAGCTTCGCTACGGGAGAGAAAGTCTCATCGTAGTCAATTCCTTGAACTTGTCGATAACCCTTAGCGACAAGTCGAGCTTTATAGATGGTAACATTACCATCCGTGCCCGTCTTCTTCTTAAAGATCCATTTGTTTTCTATCGCTCGCCGATCATCGGGCAAGTCTGTCAAAGTCCATACTTTATTTTCATACATGGATCCTATCTCAGATTTCATGGCTTCTAGCCATTTATTGGAATCCGGGCCCGCCATCGCTTCTTCATAGTTCGAAGGTTCACCGTTGTCTAACAACATGATTTCCAGGACAGGGTTGCCGTACCACTGCAGTGCGGAACGTGTCCTAGTGGACCTCTGAGTTCAAGAGCAACTTGATTGAAGTACCTTGATCATCATCATTAATTTCCTCTCCGGTCGGTGTAGGCACCACAGAACATTTTCCTGAGCTGCACTACTTTCCGATTCAAGAGGTAGTACTTCATCGAGTTCTACTTTCCTCCCACTTACTCCTTTCGAGAGAAACTCTTTTCCGTAAAGGATCCGTTCTTGGCAACAAAGATCTTGCCTTCGGATCTAAGGTAGAAGGTATACCCAATGGTTTCCTTAGGGTATCCTATGAAGACACATTTTCCGACTTGGGTTCGAGCTTTTCAGGTTGAAGTTTCTTGACAAAAGCATCGCATCCCCAAACTTTTAGAAACGACAGCTTAGGTTTCTTCCCAAACCATAATTCATATGGTGTCGTCTCAACGGATTTAGACGGTGCCCTATTTAAAGTGAATGTAGCTGTCTCTAGAGCGTATCCCCAAAATGATAGCGGTAAATCGGTAAGAGACATCATAGATCGCACCATATCCAATAGAGTGCGATTACGACGTTCGGACACACCGTTACGCTGAGGTGTTCCAGGCGGCGTGAGTTGTGAAACGATTCCACATTTTCTTAAGTGTGTACCAAATTCGTGACTTAGATATTCTCCTCCACGATCTGATCGTAAGAATTTTATCTTTCGGTCACGTTGATTCTCTACCTCATTCTGAAATTCCTTAAACTTTTCAAAGGTCTCAGACTTGTGTTTCATCAAGTAGACATACCCATATCTACTCAAGTCATCAGTGAGAGTGAGAACATAACGATATCCTCCGCGAGCCTCAACACTCATTGGACCGAACACATTGGTATGTATGATTTCCAATAAGTTGGTTGCTCGCTCCATTGTTCCGGAGAACGGAGTCTTGGTCATCTTGCCCATGAGGCATGGTTCGCATGTGTCAAATGATTCATAATCCAGAGACTCCAAAAGTCCATCAAGATGGAGCTTCTTCATGCGCTTGACACCAATGTGACCAAGGCGGCAGTGCCACAAGTATGTGGGACTATCGTTATCAACTTTACATCTTTTGGTATTCGCGCTATGAATATGTGTAACATTACGCTCGAGATTCATTAAGAATAAACCATTGACTATCGGAGCATGACCATAAAACATGTCTCTCATATAAATAGAACAACCATTATTCTCGGATTTAAATGAGTAGCCATCTCGTATTAAACGAGATCCAGATACAATGTTCATGCTCAAACTTGGCACCAAATAGCAATTATTAAGGTTTATAACTAATCCCGTAGGTAAATGTAGAGGTAGCGTGCCGGCGGCGATCACATCGACCTTGGAACCATTCCCGACGCGCATCGTCACCTCGTCCTTCGCCAGTCTCCGTTTATTCCGCAGCTCCGGCTGTGAGTTACAAATATGAGCAACGGCACCGGTATCAAATACCCAGGAGTTACTACGAGTACTGGTAAGGTACACATCAATTATATGTATATCAAATATACCTTTAGTGTTGCCGGCCTTCTTGTCCGCTAAGTATTTGGGGCAGTTCCGCTTCGGTGGCCCTTCCCTTTGCAATAAAAGCACTCTGTCTCGTGCTTGGGTCCATTCTTTGACTTCTTCCGGGCAACTTGCTTACCGGGCGCGGCAACCTCCTTGCCGTCCTTCTTGAAGTTCTTCTTGCCCTTGCCCTTCTTGAACTTAGTGGTTTTATTGACCATCAACACTTGATGTTCTTTCTTGATTTCAACCTCTGCTGACTTCAGCATTGAGAATACTTCGGGAATGGTCTTCTCCATCCCCTGCATATTGTAGTTCATCACAAAGCTCTTGTAGCTTGGTGGGAGCGACTGAAGGATTCTGTCAATGACCGCCTCGTCCAGGAGGTTTATGTCCAGCTGGGACAGGCGGTTGTGCAACCCAGACATTTTGAGTATGTGCTCACTGACAGAACTGTTTTCCTCCATCTTACAACTATAGAACTTGTCGGAGACTTCATATCTCTCGACCCGGGCATGAGCTTGGAAAACCAGTTTCAGCTCCTCGAACATCTCATATGCTCCGTGTTGCTCAAAACGCTTTTGGAGCCCCGGTTCTAAGCTGTAAAGCATGCCGCACTGAATGAGGGAGTAATCATCAGCACGAGACTGCCAAGCGTTCATAACGTCTTGGTTCTCTGGGATGGGTGCATCACCTAGCGGTCCTTCTAGGACATATTGTTTCTTGGCAGCTATGAGGATGATCCTCAGGTTCCGGACCCAGTCCGAATAGTTGCTGCCATCATCTTTCAGCTTGGTTTTCTCTAGGAACGCGTTGAAGTTCATGGTGACATGAGTGTTGGCCATTTGATCTACAAGACATATTGCAAAGATTTTAGACTATTGTTGATGATAATGAAGTTCATCTAATCAAATTAATTCAATGAACTCCCACTTAGATTAGACATCCCTCTAGTCATCTAAGTGTTACACGATCCGAGTCGACTAGGCCGTGTCCGATCATCACGTGAGACGGACTAGTCATCGTCGGTGAACATTCTCATGTTGATCGTATCTTCCATACGACTCGTGTTCGACCTTTCGGTCTCCGTGTTCCGAGGCCATGTCTGTACATGCTAGGCTCATCAAGTTAAGCCTAAGTGTTCCGCGTGTGTAAATCTGTCTTACACCCGTTGTATGTGAACGTAAGAATCCATCACACCCGATCATCACGTGGTGCTTAGAAGCGACGAACTTTAGCAACGGTGCACAGTTAGGGGAGAACACTTCTTGAAATTGTTGTAAGGATCATCTTATTTACTACCGTCGTTCTAAGTAAACAAGATGCATAAACATAATAAACATCACATGCAATTATATAGTAGTGACATGATATGGCCAATATCATATAGCTCCTTTGATCTCCATCTTTGGGGCTCCATGATCATCCTGTCACCGGCATGACACCATGATCTCCATCATCGTGTCTTCATGAAGTTGTCACGCCAACGACTACTTCTACTTCTATGGCTAACGCGTTTAGCAATAAAGTAAAGTAATTTACATGGCGTTCTTCAATTACACGCAGGTCATACAAAAATAAAGACAACTCCTATGGCTCCTGCCGGTTGTCATACTCATCGACATGCAAGTCGTGATTCCTATTACAAGAACATGATCTCATACATCACATATATCATTCATCATTCATCACAACTTTGGCCATATCACATCACATGACAATTGCTGCAAAAACAAGTTAGACGGCCTCTAATTGTTGTTGCATCTTTTACGTGGCTGCAATTGGGTTCTAGCAAGAACGTTTTCTTACCTACGAAGAACCACAACGTGATTTTGTCAACTTCTATTTACCCTTCATAAGGACCCTTTTCATCGAATCCGCTCCAACTAAAGTGGGAGAGACAGACACCCGCCAGCCACCTTATGCAACTAGTGCATGTCTGTCGGTGGAACCGGTCTCACGTAAGCGTACGTGTAAGGTTGGTCCGGGCCGCTTCATCCCACAATACCGCTGAAGCAAGATAAGACTAGTAGCGGCAAGCAAGTTGACAAGATCCACGCCCACAACAAAATTGTGTTCTACTCGTGCAAAGAGAACTACACATAGACCTAGCTCATGATGCCACTGTTGGGGAACGTTGCAGAAAATCAAAATTTTCCTACGGTTTCACCAAGATCCATCTATGAGTTCATCTAAGCAACGAGTCAAGGGAGAGAGTTTGCATCTACATACCACTTGTAGATCGAAAAGGAAGCATTCGAGGGATGGTGATGAGGAGTCGTACTCGCCGTGATTCGGATCACCGACGACCAAGTGCTGAACGGACAGCACCTCCGCGTTCAACACACGTACGGTACGATCGACGTCTCCTCCGTCTTGATCCAGCAAGGAGGAAGGAGAGGTTGAGGAAGACAGCTCCAATGGCAGCACGGCGGCGTGGTGCAATTGGTGCAGTAGTACTCCGACAGAGCTTCGCCAAACTCGTACGGAAGAGGAGAGGTGTTGGGGAGGGGAGGGGCTGCGCCTTGGATTGTGTGTTGCAGACCTCCCCTCACCCCTCTATATATAGGGGAAAGGGCAGGGGGCGGCCCTCTAGAGGGAAACCCTAGAGGGGCGGCGGCCAAGGGAGAGGGAAAGAGGGTGGCTTGCCCCCAAGCTAGGGGGGCGCCCCCTTTAGGGTTTCCCCCTCCCAAGCCCTAGCCGCATGGGCCCTAGGTGGGGAGGCGCGCCCAGCCCGCTAGGGGCTGGCTCCCTCTCCCACGCAGCCCATGTGGCCCCCGGAACCCTTCCGGTGGCCCCGGTACAATACCGGTATGCCCCCGAAACTTTCCGGTGTCCGTTTAACAACTTTCCATATATAAATCTTTACCTCCGGACCATTCCGGAACTCCTCGTGACGTCCGGGATCTCATCTGGGACTCCGAACAACATTCGGTAATCACATACAAGTCTTCCTAATAACCCTAGCGTCACCGAACCTTAAGTGTGTAGACCCTACGGGTTCGGGAGACATGCAGGCATGACCGAAACGACCTCAGTTCAATAACCAACAGCGGGATCTGGATACCCATGTTGGCTCCCACATGCTCCTCGATGTTGTCATCGGATGAACCACGATGTCAAGGGTTCAAGCAACCCCGTATACTATTCCCTTTGTCAGACGGTATGTTACTTGCCCGAGACTCGATCGTCGGTATCCCAATACCTCGTTCAGTCTCCTTACCGGCAAGTCACTTTACTCGTACCGTAATGCATGATCCCGTGACCAGACACTTGGTCACTTTGAGCTCATTCTGATGATGCACTACCGAGTGGGCCCAGTGATACCTCTCCGTAACACGAAGTGACAAATCCCAGTCTCGATCCGTGTCAACCCAACTGATACTTTCGGAGATACCTGTAGTGCACCTTTATAGTCACCCAGTTACGTTGTGACGTTTGGTACACCCAAAGCACTCCTATGGTATCCGGGAGTTACACGATCTCATGGTCTAAGGAAGAGATACTTGACATAGGAAAAGCTCTAGCAAAACGAACTACACGATCTTGTTCCATGCTTAGGATTGGGTCTTGTCCATCACGTCATTCTCCTAATGACGTGATCCCGTTGTCAACGACATCTGATGTCCATAGTCAGGAAACCATGACTATCTGTTGACCAACGAGCTAGTCAACTAGAGGCTTACTAGGGACGTATTGTAGTCTATGTATTCACACATGTATTACGATTTCCGGATAATACAATTATAGCATGAATAAAAGACAATTATCATCAACAAGGAAATATAATAATAATGCTTTTATTATTGCCTCTAGGGCATATTTCCAACACGCCCGCGCCGGCCCTCCTCCCCACCGGCCGCCCTCCCCCGCTTCGGCCTCCTCCCCCGCGTCGGCCTCCTCCCGCACCGGCCCTCCTCCACCGAGAGGTACATCCTCCTCCCTCCTTCCTCCTCCTCCTTAGTCTTAGTTGTTTAATCATAGGAAAATGTATATAGTATGAAACCTAGCTGCTAGTTAATCTTAGGATAATGTAGTATGAATCTTAGGATAATGTAGGTTTTTTATCTTAGTTGTTTAATCTTAGGTGTTTAATCTTAGTTGTTTAATCTTAGGATAATGTAGTATGAACCCTAGCTAGTTAATCTTAGGATAATGTAGTATGAATCTTAGGATAATGTAGCATGAACCCTAGCTAGTTAATCTTAGGATCATATTTTGAACTATCACATTTGTTGTAATTTTTTTTAGTAAAAACAATTATTCCTGTTATACGCAAATTTGAAGTGGATATATGTCATATTTGGAAGACGTCACAATCTTAGTTGTTTAACCGAGTGGCCTATGTTTTGCCAGAAATGTCGATTCATTTACGTTTTGGTAAATTTCAGGCGCTCGATATGTCCTGCTTTTAGCAAAGGTCATGCCGAATTTTGCTAAGTGTTTATTAATTTTGTTTTCATAATTAAGCATTTTGTTATCGACGTCGACGATGCCTATCCCGCATCCTCGTCGTCGACTCGGTGGAGGACTCCTGCTTGAGCCGAGGGGCCATGTCCGGGACTGGGCTCCGTCGGGCTGGTACTGGGTTGTGCTACCTTCTGGTGAGCGCAGCTTAGTGAGGAGCCAGCCCGTCGTCGACCCGGAGCTTCTTTGGTGGCGGTCACGTGGGCCTACATCGGTGCAAAGGATTGAGTCCCCCGCGCAGGTGGTACAACACCGTGTCACGGAGGAGAATGCGCACGTCCACTGCTACTTGGTTTCGTTGGCGAACGGCAGGTTCTCCAATACATGGCAGATTCTTTGGGGATCTCACCGGAGCTATGATCCTGTGATGGTTCCTTCTCTTTGGGTGTCCACCGCGGCCCACTAAACCTAGAGGAGCTATTATTCGAGATGTATTAGTGATATTATATGATGATCTTTGCTACAAACTACTATATATGTATTCGATGATGGATTATTAATTACCTATTAGTTATTTTCTTACTGAATGCAAAAGATGAGCGTGGTTTGTGCTACAAACTACTATATATGTATTCGATGATGGATTATATGATGATCTTTGCTACAAACTAGGTTCGATGATGATCTTTGCTACAAACTACTACAAACTACAAATTTTAGGTGTTCTAGTTGTTATATGATGATCTTTGCTACAAACTACTATATATGTATTCGATGATGGATTATTAATTACCTATCAGGAAATGTCTGACGATGAAAGGGAATTCGTTATGTGCGACTACTGCGAAGATGAGCGCGGTCTGTGCGACAGGCCTCACCTGGTAGAAGGTCGACGCTTCAGCATTAAGCTCCAAGAGACCTTCGATGTTGATACAGTACGCAACGATGACAAGTGTTTTTTGTTATTTTTGCACGACTTCTCTACTTCTTCAACATGTAATTTCCGTCTTTTACAATTCGACTAGCTTATCCAATGTCATGCAAGATGCTATGTCTTGGAGAAGATGGGTTTTGAAGATCATGAAAGCATGGAGATAAAGATAATTCAACTAAGGACCCATCATGGTTATTATTTTGCTGTAAAACTATACAATTATGTGAACTCATCCAATTTTGGTTGCCTGAATTGGGAAGCCCTTTGCAAGGCGTATGATTTTCATGAGGGTATGCTTCTCACCTTCGATCTTGGTGATCCTGACATCGACGAAAAGAATATGACCATTTGGGTCCTTGTCGACACGCTTCCAGTTCTACCTCTGTGTGAGTTTCTCAAACATATTTATTAAGTAATTTATATTGTTTATTTCAAAATATTTGACAGCTTATTTCCATTGACAGCTTATTTTCATTTTTCAAAAAATGTTCGGAAGATGGTAGACAGAACCTACTACTACAATGATGAAGCACAATTAACTTATAAGGAGAAAGATGGTCTTATCGCATTTTTTACTGATCTTGAGAATTACAATAGCTATTATCAAATTCCTCAAAATTATGGTCAATATGTGCCACTAGTGCACGCAGTGTGCTATGGTAACATCAATGGAGATAACATGGTAAGATTTTCTACTATTACGACATCCGTGCATCTTTTGCATAAATTCTTATAAAACTAAACTACATTGCTAACTACAAAGTTATTACTATGTTTTTGAACAGAAAATCCCGATGGATTGTGTGCCTCATGTGATGTTGCCAAGAGGTCGCGTTGATGTTATGAGCTTACGGCCACCACGGCCAGGTCAGCCGCAGTATCCACATCATTCCTATCCATACCGGATTTCTAAAAGCGAGGAAGCCATGATAATAAATGATTGGAAAAAATGTTTCGACCATCGTAGAGAGCTACATGGAAGCAACATTGTGTGTAGGCCAAGACTTGGAGACATGATGATCTATGTTCTTCATTATGGAGAGTCCAGTTTCCTTACTGAAGAGTCAATGCCTATCTTGTTTTATGATATTTTACCTAAGAGAGGGTAGAGTAGGTCCTATGAGAGGAGTAGGTCCTAGGTAAAATGTGTTATTATGTGCTACAATGTGTTAGAGTTGATGAGGAGGATGAGGAGTTGTGATTATGACTAGTGACCAACTTGTTATATATATGATGTCTCATGGACGAACATTGTTTGGTGGTGATGACTTGTCATGCCCGATATGCAACCCTATCCTAAAGGAACTCGAAGGTCCCACCAAGGATAGAAGCGCATATTGAAGACGCTTTTGCAAGGTGGATATCATTATATCGTACCATTAAATAATAGTTGGGGATACATACAAGAGACATACAATGCCACACGAATACAACAACATCATACACAAGAGCATCATCCGATTACGGATGAAACACAAACAGAAACGCAAACGACATCTACCCTGCTAGCCCAGGCTGCCGACCTGGAACCTATCCCCTGATCGAAGAAGAAGTAGAAGAAGAACTCCAAAACAAGCAAGCATCGCTCTCACGTCATGATCATCGCATAACCTGTACCTGCAATTATTGTTGTAGTAATCTGTGAGCCACGAGGACTCAGCAATCCCATTACCATGGGTATCAAGACTAGCAAAGCTTAATGGGTATGGAAAGGATAAGTGGTGAGGTTGCAGCAGCGACTAAGCATATATGGTGGCTAAAGTACGCAAATAAGAGCGAGAAGAGGAGCAACGCAACGGTCGAGAAGCTAGAAGTGATCAAGGGGTGATCCCGAAACTACCTATGTTCAAACATAACATAAACCGTGTTCACTTCTCGACCCACTCAAAAAGATACCATCACGGTTACATACACGGTTGGGTATTTTAATTCGAATCTGTTGTCAAGTTCTCTACAACCGGACATTAACAAATTCCCATCTGCCACATAACTGCGGTCATGGCTTTCGAAAGTTTAAACCCTGCAAGGGTGTCCCAACTTAGCCCATTATAAGCTCTCACGACCAACGAAGGATATTCCTTCTCCCGGGAAGACCCGATCAGTCTCGGAATCCCGGTTACAAGACATTTCGACAATGGTAAAACAAGACCAGCAAGACCACTCGACCGTGCCGACAAATCCCGATAGGAGCTGCACATATCTCGTTCTCAGGGCACACCAGATAAGCTAAGCATACAAGTACCAACATAACCCAACACTAGTGTAGAATCGGCCTTTAGTGCTGGTTTGTAATAGCCTTTAGTGCCGGTTTGCCAACCGGCACTAAAGAGTGGGGACTAAAGCCACCCCCCCCACTTTAGTGCCGGTTCGTCACGAACCGGCGCTAAAGTGACACCACGTGGCACGAGCCAGGCCCGTGTGCGCGTAGGACATTAGTACCAGTTCGTAACATCAACCGGTACTACATGTTTGGGGGGGGGGGGTTGGCTTTATTTTCCATTCAATTTTTTTTGTTTGCTGGTATTTCACGATACTACAAATTGTACACGTTATGCATATATATAAATAGATTTTCTCGTACGTAGAACCGCATATATATAAATATATATCATCGAATGTCTCACAACCAACACCATTAATTATTCACACATACACATGTATATACATATATAATTTCTCCTACATGTTGCTTTGGTGCCTCCGGAGCACGATGACAAGTGGTTCATGGGGACGGTAGCGGGTAATAGTATTCTCCTTTGGGATCTATGACCTGGTCGAGCAAAAATCCGGCTATTTCCTCTTGAAGTGCTAGTATGCGCTCCGCTGGTAGGAGCTTATCCCGCACCTCTCTGAACTGTTAAGAAGGAGATCAATATCCATGTGTATTAGTTGTGTGACTAGATATCCATAATGGTATGAATAGTGTTCTGACAAACGTACCCAGTCCTGTCTATCAGATCTGCTCCTTTCGGACGCCATCATGCGAATGTTCTCGCAAACGTAGAATGCACACAGATCATTCCCCGACGCCTGCTTCAGGGCCTTTACAAGAATGGAATTGAATCAGATAATGATTAATCAAGCATGATAATTAATTAATTATATTGAAACAAGAATTAAAGAGATGGTAGCTAGCTAGTACTACTTAATTACTTACCTTTGGTCGATGCCAAAACAACTTTCTTGCCCATTTGCCTGGAGTCACCTTGATGAACTTTGCCCATGCCCTTCCCGCTGGCAAAGAAAATTAATAAAGGGGTTATTAAATAGTTCATATCAGGAAATGGCGATCTAATAATAGGCCGAGACATAGTTAATAATGATTGAAATTACCTGTTGACTATCCCCTTCACGATGGTGTAGTCTTTATCTTCTTTAAGTAGTGAGTCCAGTAATTCAACTCTTCCTTCCTCAACTTTAATGTCTAACAAGATCTAGTGCCAACTGCATGCGCACACGTTTGCACTATTTAGTTAAGCGGGCATGTGCATAAAATTAATCAACTTCCGTAAACCGTATACACTTAATTATTAACATCTAACTAGCTAGTAAGCAAAAATAGGATTTGTATTACAAGACAGTGTGACTCACATGAAGTTGTAAGGAAGTAGTATATCTTCATTGGTATTGAGGCGCTTCAAGAACTCTAGCATGCTTTCCTCTACACCTGCTTGATAAATTGGAAGATTCCATATGTACTCATTAATGGTATTTGGGTCAATGAACCCAATGCCATAGCGTCCAGATTTTTTCATTTCATACATCTTCATCCTGCATATAATACCACAGAAAAGAATATAGTGAGGATAATTACATGTAATGATTGATCAAAATTATCACTACATAGCTGGCTTGAGACTTAAATTACAGAAAGAAATAACTTACAGACAATAGCAACTGACGATAGACTTGTCGAGTGCGACTTGATAGTATAACTGAAATAGTTACGAATACTCAACGGCGAGCTTTCTCATGGTAGTAATGCTCGCACTTGACATTCACCATGAGGGACTCTCGATTGGAAATCTTGGTAATGTTCATGTACCATTGATGCAATTCATACATTCTCGTTGGGAGGTTCTTGACCTTGTCTGGATGGACCAAAGGTTGGCCCCGGATATATTTTCGTTTTATTTCTGATTCTCTAAGCGGAGACATGGGCTCGATTTCGAGGAGTTGTCCAACAGAGATCTTGAGCATTTCAACCTGCATTATATGCTCCTCCGTTATTACCACATCGCCCAGATGGGGAACGCTAACGGTTTGCCTACAATAATATTGGGCGCACGTACTCCTCTCATGTGTTGTTGGCACAACAAGCGGGGGATCGCTTGCGCCGCCTGTTCTCCCAGCTGGGGAACGGTTTTCCCGGATTTTTCGCCAGCTGCTTGTTGGCTCGAGCTCGAGCTCGCTTCCTTCTGTAGTCGTGCTCGATGTAGCTTCCTGATTTGGCGCTCATAGTCTGAGTCAACAGGCTTGGGAGCTGGTGCTCTAGCCATACGATTGAAGTGGTCAATCGTTTTCTCAGGCACTTTCTCCTTTGGCGGCGGTGCCGGTTTCGGTCCAAAATGGGCGTCCACATGGGCCTGCACTATGACTGTGTTTTGCTCCTCGGTCATGTCGTAAGGCCTCTGAGGAAGAGGAGCGAGGCTTGGACCATATTTATATCGCTTGTCTGCGCCTGTACTTCCTGTACTACCTCTACTCGTACGCTACGCACCATAGCTGCGGCGTGTCTCTTCTGCGATTGCTGAGACGGTGGAGACGGCTGACGTGGCTGACGTTGTACTGGACTTGAAGCAGGAGGAGTGGCCTGACGCTGTGCCGGACATGAAGGAGGAGGAGTCTGCTCACGCGTTCGGGGACTTGGAGGAGGTGGCGGACTTCGAGGAGGAGTCGGCTCACGCGTTCGTGGACTTGGAGGAGCGGGAGTCTGCTGACTCGGTGGCGGACTTCGAGGAGGAGTCGGCTCACGCGTTCGTGGACTTGGAGGAGCGGGAGTCTGCTGACTCGGTGGCGGACTTCGAGGAGGAGTCGGCAGACGACGCGGTGCCGGTGGACCTGGAAAGATGATGCAATCCTTTCTCCATAGAATGATACGATGTACGACCTCTCCCAGTGTGTGCTCGCCGTCACCTCCAGCAATGTCAAGTGCTAGCATCGAATATGGCTCCACCACTTCATCAACCATGACACGAGCATAGCCCTCTGGAATCGGGATGCAATGGAAGGTTGCTTCGGGGGTAATTGTGAAATTACCCTATGGAACTGCGTCTTTTTTGCGGCATTGGCCTTGTTTTTTATCGACCGTTCCTTAGAGATTTCTGAATCCTTGAATTTCACCAAATCGTCCCGGTGTTCTCTTTGCTTCTCCAGTGTTCCCGTGAATTCTGGAGTCTTACTTTCTGCAGCGAGGTAGTTGGCCCATACAGTTTTCTTGTGGGTGTTGAATTCAATTGCCATCTTCTTAAGAGCAGCGCCCTTGACTTTGTCCACATCTGCTTTAGTGAAATAATCTGGTAGGGTAAAGTGTTCCATCAGAGAATCCCGAAGGGTCTTTTTTGCTCTGTTGTCGACCCAAGTAACAACTAGACGTTTAGTTTTTGGCTCTTTCCATTCTTGAATGGAGATCGGGAGTATGTCCTTCACAAGAACTCCGCACTGACGAGTCCACTTGTTTGCAATGCTCTTAGGCGATCGGGGTTCACCACTAGATCTTTACACCGTCCTTCAACTTTTTGCCCGGGCCTCGCTTTGTCCTGCTATCTGTAGAAGCAAATTTGCTCGATCCGGAGGGCTGAAAGAAGGAAGATCGATTCGTTAATATATCTTCAAATAAAATAAAACATGCGATGATCACCAGATGCCTGCTTATATAAATATACCTCGCCGATAGTCTTTGTTATTTGAAGATCAGCATTCTCTGTGTCATCATAAACATTGTTTGTGTCATCATAATCAGAATCATAGTTCATGACTTCATCAGCTCGGTCGTCGAGATCGAATATCTTTTCATCACCCTCTCGTGTATTGTTGAGATATTGGGAGCCGTCATCTGCTTCATTCAGATCATCTAGCCTGCCAGGGCTGCGTATGATGTCGAACAATTCCTCTTCTCTATCTTTGCCGGTATTGTCCGCCATAGCTTTTACTTAACTAATACAGAAGAAATATAGAACAATTTAGTATTCAAATTACAATGCATGGATGCAATCAATAAGGAAAAACCGAATCATATAGTACATAATATATATGCATCGTCTCAATTAATATATAATCTCGAATACATCATCGTCTCGAATAATATATATAATCTCGAATACATAGTCTCGAATATTATATATCGAATACATCACTGGCTAGGTACCTAATAAAGATCGAGTACTACAAAAGAATCTAGGGCGCCACTCGCGGTTCCTGGGGCGCTGGCGGTGGACACCAAAGAGAAGGAACCATCACAGGATCATATCTCCGGTCATCTGCCCAAAGAACCTGCCAAGTAGTGGAGAACCTGACGTCATCCATAGCAGCCATTTAGCGATGGACGTGCTTGTCTTCCTCCCTGACACGGCTACGCACCACCTCCGGCAGGGCCGGCTGCCACTGCACCGAATGTGGCCCACGCGAACGCCACCAAAGGAGATCAGGGTCGACGACGGGACCCGAGGCCGGGTTCCTCACCAAGCGGCGCGCCTCCGTGTAGCACCTCCCGATTGCCAGCCAGCGGAGCCCAGTCCGGACATGGGTCCTCTGAAGCATGACGTCGTCACGAGCGAATTGACGGCGAGGATGCGGGCCGGGCATATCGTCGAGAACAAATACTATATGCCCGCAAAAAGTAACATTAATCTAACATTCTATATGCAAATTCTAACAATTTGACATTAATCTAATTCATCTAACTAAAACTAATTCTAAAATTTATAACATTTGTGATTATATAACTAACATTTCTAATTTTCTATAACTAAAAAACAGAAAAATTGCTAACATTTCTAGAAATATTTCTATAACTAAAAAATAGAAAAAATTTATAACATTTCTATATAATTAACATTTCTAATATTTCTATAATGAAAAAACAGGAAAAATTTATAGCATTTCTATATAACTAACATTTCTAATAATATTTCTATAACTACAAAACAGAATAATTTCTAACATTTCTATAACTAAAAAACAGAAAAAATTCTATAACTAAAATTCTATAATGTGTGTGTGTGTGTGTAGTGTGTGGACATGGCGGCCGGGGTGAGCTCACCGGCGAGGTGACGACGGGGCGACGGGACGGGGCGGCGACGATGGAACGACGGGAGGGGGCGCGGCGACGGGACGGGCGGCGACGAGGGGCGGGGACGGCCGGGGCGGCGACGGCGTCGATCGGGGCAGGCGGCGCGTGTCGTCGACGGAGAGAAGAAACAGAGAGGGAAACTGAATTTTTTTCAAGTGTTGTATATATAGGATGGACCTTTAGTACCGGTTGGTGGCTCCAACTGGTACTAAAGGTCTGTTTTGGCCAGGCCAAGCGGCGGGAAGCGCCCACCTTTAGTACCGGGTTGTAGCACCAACCGGTACTAAAGACCCCCTCTTTAGTACCGGTTGCAGCCACCACCCGGTACTAAAGAAGTCTTGTTGGCCTTGATCTTGGTGCGGCAAGTTTAGTCCCACCTTGCTAGTCGAGGGGCTACCACACTGGTTTATAAGTCCCAGTGCGATAGCTCTCTCGAGCTCCTCTACTAAGCAGGCCTACTGGGCCTACCTGTTCGGTGCTGCCACAGGCCTACTGCTCAAGTGGCCTGCATCCCGCCCAATGTAAGGTTGTGTTTCTAGTCGTATGCAGGCCGCTTTGGCCCAGTAGGCGGGCTTTTTTATTTTCTTAATTTTTTTGCTTTATTTATTTTTGTTTTATTTATTTTTGAGTTGTTTTTTGCTGTATTTAGAGTTTCTTTCTGAATATTTTTGCTTTAGGTCCAAAATATTACAAACTTTCTGTTAGTGCCGGTAGTTTTCAAATTTGAATAGTTTAAATTTTGAATTATTTGAAATTTGTGTGAATCACTAGTTTGTGAATAACTTAACTTTGAAAAAAAAATCAGTGATTCTTTTTTATTATGTTTAATATTATTGTGTTTTATCATTATATTCAATTTGGTAATGCTTAGGTTATTTTAAAAATGAAATGCCTTTATAACAGATGAGTTTTCGTCCGAAACCCTGATACTTCGAAAGAGATTGTCCATTTTGTACACGAAGTGCATCCAATTTTTGCTGTAACCCTCTATACTTTTTTGCACATGCTATGTGGGTGAAATTATGATCCCATGCCAACTTTCAACCTTTTCTGAGTTCATTTGAAATGCTTTTCAATTTCAAGGTCATTTAGCTGAAAAAAATTAGTAAATGCATGAAAGAATTTATTTGCACATAAAATTTCTCCGCGTTTCAAATGCCAAAACACATAACTACCCTAACTATTATAGAGATTCCCTCCTGGGTGTGAAACACAGAGGAAAGTGATGATAGTGAAGCCGATCACATCCCGGATCTTTGGGTGTGAAACTTTTTCTTCGCGTGTGTCCCTTTGCACCGTAGCCATGGAAAATCTTCATCATTTAACTGGATGCTCGGGTCAATATTCACTGTGAATGGAGCAATTTCATCAAACTTTTCATAATCTTCTGACATGTCTGTCTTGTCATCCACTCTCATGATATTTCTTTTCCCTGAAAGAACTATGTGGCGCTTTGGCTCGTCGTATGATCCATTCGCTTCCTTATCTTTTCTTTTTCTCGGCCTGGTAGACATGTCTTTCACATAAAAAAACATGCGCCACATCATTGGCTAGGACGAATGGTTCGTCTGCATACGCAAGATTGTTGAGATCCACTGTTGTCATTCCGTACTGCGGGTCTTCCGTTATCCCACCTTGTGTCATATTGACCCATTTGCACCGAAACAAAGGGACCTTCAAACCACCTCCATAGTTAAGTTCCCATATGTCCTCTATGTAACCATAATATGTTTCCTTTCCCCTGTTGCTTGTTGCATCAAAGCGGACACCACTGTTTTGGTTGCTGCTCTTCTTATCTTGGGTGATCGTGTAAAATGTATTCCCATTTATCTGGTACCCTTTGAAAGTCATTATATTCGAAGATGGTAACTGGGACAACGAGTACAGGTCATCTTCAATATCGCCATCATGCATGGCACATTTCTGCAACCAACCGCGAAAGTCCTCGTTTGTTCACGTGTAATCCAGTCGTCAGACTTCTCCGGGTGTTTGGAGTGTAGAAAATTATTGTGTTCCTCCATATACGGAGCCACCAAGGCGGAATTATGTAGAACTGTGTAGTGTGCTTCAGTTAGAGAATTCCCGTCCATACATATTATTTGATCCCCTCCTAGCGTGCCTTTTCCATCCAGTCTGCCCTTATGCCGCGATTCAGGAACACCAATCGGCTTAAGGTCAGGAATAAAGTCAATACAGAACTCAATGACCTCCTCATTTTCATGGCCCTTCGCAATGCTTCCTTCTGGCCTAGCACGGTTATGAACATATTTCTTCAAGACTCCCGTGAACCTCTCAAAGGGGAACATATTGTGTAGAAATACAGGACCCAAAACGTTAATCTCTTTGCAAAGATGAACTAGGACGTGCGTCATGATGTTGAAGAAGGATGGTGGGAACACCAACTCGAAACTGACAAGACATTGCACCAAATCATTCTGTAACGTTGGTATGATTTCTGGATCGATTACCTTCGGAGAGATGGCATTGAGGAATGCACATAGCTTCACAATGGCTAATCGAACGTTTTCCGGTAGAAGCCCCCTCAATGCAACCGGAAGCAGTTGCGTCATAATCACGTGGCAGTCATGAGACTTTAGGTTCTGGAACTTTTTCACTGCCATATTTATTATTCCCTTTATATTCGACGAGAAGCCAGACGGTACCTTCATGCTGAGCAGGCATTGAAAGAAGATTTCCTTCTCTTCTTTGGTAAGAGTGTAGCTGGCCTGACCCTGATGCATGCCATCTTTTCCGTGCATACGTTGCTGGTCCTGCCGTGCCTCTGGTGTGTCTTTTGTCTTCCCATACACGCCCAAGAAGCCAAGCAGGGTCACGCAAAGATTCTTTGTCACGTGCATCACGTCGATTGCGGAGAGGACCTCTAGGTCTTTCCAATAGGGCAGATCCCAAAATATAGATTTCTTCTTCCACATGGGCGCGCGTCCGTCAGCGTCCTTCGGAACAGGTTGCCCGCCAGGACCCTTTCCAAAGATTACCTTCAAATCCTTGACCATATCATGTACATAAGCACCAGTACGGTGGCGAGGCTTTGTCCTGTGATCCGCCTCACCTTTGAAATGCTTTCCTTTCTTTCTTACGGGATGCCTGCTCGGAAGAAATCGACGATGTCCCACGTACACATTCTTCCTACAACTCTCCAAATATATACTGTCGGTATCATCCAAACAGTGCATGCATCCGCGGTATCCCTTGTTTGCATGTCCAGAAAGGTTACTGAGAGCAGGCCAATCATTGATGGTCACGAACAGCAATGCCTTTAGGTCAAATTCTTCATGTCCGTGCTCATCCCACGCACGTACACCTGTTCCATTCCACAACTATAATAGTTCTTCAACTAATGGCCTTAGGTGCACATCAATGTCGTTGCCGGGTTGCTGAGGGCCTTGGATGAGCACTGGCATCATAATGAACTTCCGCTTCATGCACAACCAAGGAGGAAGGTTATACAAACATAGAGTCACATGCCACGTGCTATGGATGTTGCTCTGCTCCCCAAAAGGATTAATGCCATATGCGCTTAGACCAAACCATACATTCCTTGGGTCACCTGCAAACTCCTCCCTGTACTTTCCTCGAGTTTTCTCCACTGCAAACCATCAGCGGGTACTCTCAACTTTCCGTCTTTCTTACGGTCTTCTCTGTGCCATCGCATCGCCTTCGCATGCTCTTTGTTTTGGAACAAACGTTTCAACCGTGGTATTATAGGAGCATACCACATTATCTTGGCAGGAATCTTCTTCTGGGCGCCGCCTCGACATCACCAGGGTCATCGCGACTGATCTTATAACGCAATGCACCGCATACCGGGCAAGCATTCAAATCCTCGTACGCACCGCGGTAGAGGATGTAGTCATTAGGGCATGCATGTATCTTCTGCACCTCTAACCCTAGAGGGCAGATAGCCTTCTTTGCTTCATATGTACTCACGAGCAATTCGTTGTCCTTTGGAAGCATATTCTTTATCCTTAACAACAACTTTACAAATCCCTTGTCAGATACACCATTCTCTGCCTTCCATTGCAGCAATTCCAGTGTGGTGCCCAACTATTTTATGTCAGCTTCGCAATTCGGGTACAACAATTTCTTGTGATCCTCTAACATGCACTGTAACTTCTTCCTCTCCAAATCACTTGCACGGTTTCTCTTTGCATCGGCAATGGCCCGACCTAGATCATCAGCGGGCTCATCTGATGCCTCTTCTTCAGCTTCTTCCCGCATTGCGGACTCAGCTTCTTCCTCCATTGTTGTATCATCGTATTCAGGGAACCCATGGCCAGGATAGATGTCGTCGTCCTCTTCTTCTTCATTGTCTTCCATCATAACCCCCTCTTTCTCCGTGCTTGGTCCAAACATTATAGTGGGGCATGAAACCAGACTCAAATAGGTGGACTTGAATGGTTCTTGACGTAGAGTAATTGTGACCATTCTTACAGCCAGCATATGGACAAGGCATAAAACCATCCGCCCGCTTGTTTGCCTCAGCGGCAAGCAGAAAAGTATGCACGCCATTAATGAACCCGGGAGATCATCGGTCATCATACGTCCATTGTCGGCTCATATCTTCATTATACACAACACCGAATAGACCAAATTAATACAAGTTCATACATAAATTTCATATACAACACTTACTTAAATGCAACATACAAATAACTCTCTAGCTAAAGAATTTAAATGCAACAACAAATGCGATCAAGATCGCAACTAAGGTAACAATTGATCCAACAAAGATAATGATACCAAGCCGCACTATCAATGGAATATTTTCTAATCTTTCTAATCTTCAACCGCATTTTCTCCATCTTGATCTTGTGATCATCGACGACATCGGCAACATGCAACTCCAATTCCATCTTCTCCCCCTCAATTCTTTTTACTTTTTTTTCAAATACTCATTTTCTGTTTCAACTAAATTTAACCTCTCGACAATAGGGTCGGTTGGAATTTCCAGTTCACATACCTCCTAGATAAAAATATCTATGTCAACTTGATGGGCATAATTTGTCATAAACACGAAATGCAACAACTAGTTTTAAAAGAGAATATACCACATCCGAATCATAACAAGGAGGAGGGCCGACGGGGACGGATATCAAAACCATGGCACTATGTATAACAAACAACATACGGGTAATATAATTATACGAGTAACTATATATCCAAATCACGCAAACATCAATTTGGTAATGTAAAACATTCATGAACAAGAGCCTCACCACAAGGTGGTGCCAGAGATGGGATGGTGCAGGCGATCGACGGTGGTTACGACGGAGATTTAGAAGGCACTAAGTAAACCACACCTACATATGCAAACTAACTGTTATTTTTGACCTCAAATTGCATATAAATCAAATACTAGCACATATAATTCCTCCCAAATTACTAAACTCACAAATGAATCACTATACAAAGCATTGCAAGAGCTAATCTAGCAATGAGAGATGAAAGGACAAAGTTGCTAACCTTTGTGATCATTTGAATGGATGGGGGCCTTCAAATCTTGACAAATTTTGGGCAAAATTTGTGATGAGCCCGAGGAAGAGAGGGGAAGAACAGAGGAAGTGAGGGGAAAGGGGAAGAACAGAGGAGATCGGGTGGATGAAGGGTTTATGTAATACGAACTTTAGTACCGGTTCGTGCCATGAACTGGTACTAAATGTGTTGGGGGGCCCCAGACTGACAACATCCTGCCACCACTCTCTTTAGTACTGGTTCGTGGTAGGAACCGGTACTAAAGGTTCGCCATGAACCGGTACTAATGACAGCGGCCGGCTAGCCGTTGTAACCGACACTAATGTACACATTAGTGCCGACTCAAAAACAAACCGGCACTAATGTGTGTCACATTAGGTCAAAGGCTTAGGTGGCAAATGTTAAAACCAAGGTTGGGCCTTGCTGGAGGAGTTTTATTCAAAGCGAACTGTCAAGGGGGTCCCATACACCCTTCCACGTAAGGAACGCAAAATCAAGGAACATAACACCGGTATGACGGAAACTAAGGCGGCAAGAGTGGAACAAAACACCAGGCATAAGGCCGAGCCTTCCACCCTTTACCAAGTATATAGATGCATTAAAAAATAAGAGATATTGTGATATCCCAACATAATCCTGTCCATCATGGAGCAATCTTCAACTTCACCTACAACTAACAGCGCTATAAGAGGGGTTGAGCAAAGCGGTAACATAGCCAAGCAAAGGTTTACTAGGAAGGGTGAAAAGGTTAGAGGCTGACATGGCAGTTTGGGAGGCTTGATCAACAAGAGATAGGTAGGCAGCATAGCGATAGAACGAAGCAACTAGCATAGCACTGATAGTAGTGAGATCCAGGGTAACGGTCATCTTGCCTGAAATCCCGCTAGGAAGAAGAACGGGTCCATGAAGAAGACGAACGGATGGAGCCAAACCAAGCGTAGTTGAACGAATCCTCATGATCGCAACAAAACAGGAACTATCGAGAAGAAGCATAACCGGAAAGAAGCAAACACCACGGTAAACACACAACACATAAACATGACATGATGCACAACCAAACATGATGCATGACAAGGCTAGATGAGGCTACTCATGGCAAGAGATGATGCATACAAGAGCAACACATCAAAGCAAGTTTAAATGAGGCCGGTACAACATATAACAAATCCGGTAAGTCCTCATATGCAAATTTCAAAATTGGTCCAGATCTGAATAAACCTTATGCTCAAGTTGTTAAACAGCAAGTTAAAATGCACCAAGATGGTCTACCCGAAATTCTAGTCAAGTTACATATAAGGTTCATTTAGTTCGGAGCTACGACCTAGAAGATATGAGCAAAACAAGTTAAACATGACATTGATGCAAAATGCATTCAAACATCAAGAAAACACTCTCAAAACATGGATGAAACATGATAAGATGAAACTACATGCAAAATCAAGCAAGTTTCATATAAAGCATGCTCAAAACGGAGCAACGGTGCAACACATACACTCCAAACAAGATATAACAACAATCTGCCCAAAACAGCAAGTAGGCACTTTGCAATCATCAAAAGAACATGCTACAGGAATCTTATGAGCACAAACTTGAGATGCACTTCATGTACAGATGACATAATACAAATATCATTAAAGGTTCAGGTTCATAGGCATCAAGATTAAACCAATATGATCAATGCAAAATGCAACTTTATAACACAGCAGCATATACATGAGCAGAGTTAATATGATGGCAACTTGAGAGCAAAAAAGATACATACTACAACAAGTATACATAGCAACCAAGGGCATGGCATCAAATTACACATAACAGAGAGCAAATAACATCATGGCATCATAAACATATGGCCCATGGATTAGTGGGAACCAACATGACAAGAATGAAAGTTGAAACAGTTTCAGCAAGTGTAAAACAGCAACATTATGATAGCATGTTTGCAAGCATGGAAGAGAGGAATATGATCTCCAAAATTACCAACCACGACATGTGAATAAATTAATCATAGCATACTACAAAACGTGTAATTGGAGCATCTCCATAATAGGCATGGATCACTCAATAACAAGCTCACAACATAGCATCATGAAGTTAACAGGAATCCGAAACAGCATATAGGCATCTTCATGGCATTGAAAACATGTGCTACAGGACATATATGAGGCATAAAAAGGCATGAAATGGTATATAATAATATAGACAACACAAGATATCAACTAAGCATCTCAAGATTATGCATTTATTAATTGTTAGCATCAAGTAAACATGGCAACATGATATAGCAGTTTCAGCATTGGCAGAAAGTTAACAGCAAGTGGCCCACCTCACAAGCTTGATGCACTCACTACAGGGCATATAAAAATACATGTATTGCACCCCTGTAGAGATGGCATAAATATGCTCCTAAAACATTTAGACATCATGCTCAAAGGATGCACACACAAAATACAACGAAAATGACAAAGCAACAAGTTATAACAGTTTTCAGTAGTTAACAGCAACATGCACTTTTGCAACAGGGATTAATATATCAAGGTGCATCCTAACAGGAAGGAAAAGCACACCAACAAGTAGAGCATGAAGTGCAGAACATGTGCATATCAAGATCATAATCATAGGATCAATAGGGACAAAGTTGTGGCACTCGCGAGATGCACAAATGATGTTAACAATCAGCAGATTCCAGCAGTAAACATTAGCACTCTTGCAACGATGATTAGGGCATCAAGATGGACCCACACAAGCATGCCACAATGGAATGAAATGAAGAGCATCTCACAAAACAGAGCTACCATCAAGGAGATATGATGCAATAAATATGGCATGAAAATGTTGCAGATCCAGGGATAGAAGAAATTCACCTCCGCGAAAGTCAACGCGGGACGGAGGGATCCAGGGGGCTCGGGGCACGTTTGGTTGGACGCACGGGTGGATCGTTGGGGAGTCGTCGGAGTTGGACGCCGTGGTGGAGGAAGATGGCCGGAGAGGAGGGGGAGACGTCAGCGGGGTCAGGCCGGACCGGATCTGAGGAGGCGCGGCGGAGGCGGCGCCGGTCGGCGAAGCGGGCGGCGGCAGGACGACGGAGATCGGACGGCGGCTGGCGTTGAGGGAGGGCGGCGGCGCCGGCTCGCACGGCAAGCGGGACCGGCAGGGCGGCGAGCCGCTGGTCGACCCGAAGGGCGCGGGGCAGCGCCTGCGGGGAGCAGCGGCGGCGAGATGGGCCCCGTGGGCCGGCTGCGGGTTGCGGCGGGCTGTGCTGTGGGAGGCGCAGGGAGGGTGACGTGGCGGCTCCTGATTGGAGCGGGCGACATGGAGGCGGCGGGCGGACATGTCCGGCGGGCGAGAGGGAGGGTTTGATCTAGGGTTAGGGTAGGATTCATCTGTGATTTGAGGAGGGGGAGGCTAATATATAGGTAGAGGGAGCTAGGAGAGTCCAAATGAGGAGTGGTTTTCACCCACACGATCGTGATCGAACGGCGGAGCGAATGGAGTGGAGTAAGATGAGCTAGCAGGCTGTGGTGAAGGGGTGCTGGGCTGCAAAGAGAGAGGGGTTTTCGGTTAACTCGGTTAACCGTTGGGGCATCAAACGACCTCCAAATGGAACGAAATTTGACGGACGGTCTACCGGTGATATACAAAGATATGACTCTATATGAATGCTTCCGGCGGTGTACCGGTATGTGCAATGATCTAGCGTATCAATGACATCAAAAAACGGACAAGCCATGAAAACATCATGCTAGCTATCTTACGATCATGCAAAGCAATATGACAATGAATGCTCAAGTCATGTATATGATGATGATGGAAGTTGCATGGCAATATTATCTCGGAATGGCTATGGAAATGCCATAATAGGTAGGTATGGTGGCTGTTTTGAGGAAGAGATAAGGAGGCTTATGTGTGATAGAGCATATTGTATCACGGGGTTTGGATGCACCGGCGAAGTTTGCACAAACTCTCAAGGTGAGAAATGGCAATGCACGGTACCGAAGAGGCTAGCAATGATGGAAAGGTAAAAGTGCGTATAATCCATGGACTCACATTAGTCATAAACAACTCATATACTTATTGCAAAAGTTTATTAGCCCTCGAAGCAAAGTACTACTAAGCATGCCCCTAGGGGGATTGATTGGTAGGAAAAGACCATCGCTCGTCCCCGACCGCCACTCATAAGGAAGACAATCAAAGAAACACCCCATGATTCAAGTTTGTCACACAACGGTTACCATACGTGCATGCTACGGGACTTGCAAACCTCAACACAAGTGTCTCTACAATCTACAACCACCCACTAGCATGACTCTAATATCACCATCTTTATATCGCAAAACTATTGCAAGGAATCAAACATATCATATTCAGCGATCTACAAGTTTATGTAGGATTGTAAGACTAACCATGTGAATGACCAATTCCTGTCATCTCTCTAAATAGATACAAATGAAGCAAGAGAGTTTAATTATTTCTACTAAAGATATGCCCATGCTCTAACAAATATAAATGAAGCAAAAGAGCATTCTACAAATGGCGGTTTTCTATGTGAAGAGAAACAGGCAATCCGAACTTCAAACAATATACGTGAAGCACATGGAGCATTCTATAAAGCCATACTCAAAAGATTTAAATGAAGTGCAATGAGAATTCTATAAATCAACCAAGGACTATCTCATACCAGCACAGTGCATAAAAGAAAAGTGAAAACTAAATGCAAAATACGCTCCAAGACTTGCTGTAAGTGCATCTAGTGCCACCCCTAGTTGGTTTTGGAGTATTGACGACAAATGTGGTTGAGGGACTAATGCGTTTGTGAGAATTGCAGGATAACGCAGGTAGTGTCCCTCATTGATTCGGTTTACCTACCGGAGATGACCCCTAAAAATGTATGAAGACATTGAAGACAATGGTGGTATGTGAAGATATTCACATTGAAGACTATGACATGAGAAGACATCGAGTGAAGACTATGGAGCGCGAAGACTGCGTCATTTCGCTGTTTCCTTTTCTTCTTTGTTGAGTCATAGGAACCACCGTCTTTGTTAAGTGGGGTCCAAGTGATCATAGTTAGAATGACTGAAGTGATGCTCAACCCAAATCCTATGTCTTCGAGCGAACACAATGAGAGCAAAACTTATCCAGAGCTGGATGAGTCAGCTTTGCCTGTAGCCCAAGTAAAGTTGTCGTGTGTGTTTGAAATCTGACCATTGGAACACGTGCAGTTCCTTAGTGACCTGTGGTCATTTCGGACATAACAGGTCGGGTTTCCTAGTGGCTATAAATAGCCCACACCCTACACAATAAATTGGTGGCAGCTCAGAGTAATAGCAAGGCTAATGTCGTTTGATAGCAACCCACCTCGAAGCAGTTGAGAGAGAGAAAACCATGCGAGGACAAATCACAAACAACCAGAACCAAAGAGTGTTAGGCATCATCAAGTCTTTCTTGTCTGTGTGACTAAGACTTATTACACTTGAGGACTATGAATCCTCCAACCGGTTAGGCGTCGCGTTCTGAGCATCCAAGAGTCATTGTGGATTGCCGGGTGAACGTAGTCTGTGAAGGTTCGGAAGTCTACCTTGAAGACTTACCAGAGTGATTGGGCGAGGACTGTGTGTCCTTAGCTCAAGGGGAATAAGGTGAAGACGCGGTCTTCTGAGTTGAATCTTAGCCTCCCTAACCAGATGTACAGTTGTCACAGCAACTGGAACTGGTCCAACAAATCCTGTGTCTTCAACAAGTGACTGGTTCTATCCCTTCCCTTCTTTACTTTGAGTTAGTCCTCGTGAAGTCATTGCTTATATGCCTTATCTGCTTGACTTCATTGCACGACTACTATCGTTGTTTGGCTTCATACTATCTTCCATCCTGATCCTTACTACCTAGCTGCTATTAGTCTTGTACATTCACGTTATTGCATACTTGACTATGGTTTGTTTATTGTAGTTTACCTTCCGCTGCATATCAATTATGTCATTTCAATTGTTTGTCTTCGAAACATCCGTGTTTTGAAGACTTTGTTAAAATCGCCTATTCACCCCTCCCTCTAGTCGATAACTAGCACTTTCAATTGGTATCAGAGCAAGGTACTCCCTTGTTCTGTGTGATTTGGTGTAACCACCTGGAGTTTTAGCTATGTCGACTGCAGGGATAATCAAAGTCTCCGCTGCTTGCCCCGTGTTCGATGGAACTGACTATCCCTCTTGGAAGAATAAGATGCGCATGCATCTTGAAGCCATTGATGTCGACCTCTGGTATGTCGTCAAGAACGGCGTTCCCAAAACTGGTGAAGGTGTCACTCCTGCTGATGTCAAGAAGTTCATTCAACTGGACTCTACTGGAAAGAACATCATCTGTGGTCATCTGACCAAAGGGCAGTATGGCCGTGTGAGTGCTCTGGAAACGTCAAAGCTAGTCTAGGACTGGCTATCCAAGGTCAACGAAGGCGTCTCAACCCAGAGAGATCAAAGGATCAGTGTTCTTCGCAACCTCTTCAACCGCTTCAATAGAAACGACAATGAAAATGTCCAGCTCACGTTTGATCGTCTCACTGACATCACAAATGAGCTTCATGCTCTCGGCGCCACTGAGATCACCAAGCATGAAATCGTCAAGACACTACTGAGATCACTTGACAGCTCTTTTGACACTCTTGCCCTCATGATACAAGACCGACCTCACTACAAGACACTCGATACGTCTGATATACTTGAGAGGCTCAACACACATGAGTTCCAATTTACGGGAAAAGAGATATCTATGGCCCCAATTGTGGCCGAACTTCGCTTTGAAGGCAAAAGTTGTTTCCTCATCCGAAGAAGAATCATTGCGGTTACGACGATCCCAAGACATTGGAAAGGAACTTGCCATGCTTGTGAAGAAGTTCCGAAGTTCACTAGGAAGAAAGGCTTGAGAAAGTCTTCACGATCCAGCTCAAGAAATGATGAAGCTTCCACTCATGACTACAAGAAGAGAACCTGTCACAAGTGCAAGAAAACTGGACACTATATCTCCGAAAGTGTCCACAAGGGGACAATGAGAAGAAGAAGAAGAAGAGCAAGGAATATGATTACGATGACAAGAAGAAGAAGAAATCTTCAAAGTCTTCTTCCAAGTCCTCATCAAAGTCTTCATCTCATAAGAAGAGCTCATCCGCAAGGCTCGTGCTTTTGTTGGCAAAGAAATGGATTACGAGGAGGAGTCTGCCTTCGAGGAGGTGGAGGTGGAGTCTGAAGAGGAGTCCGACCCTGGCGTTGCAATTCTGGCTTTAGCCACAGCCTATGTTACCAAGTCCATCTTCAACACTGAAGACAATGACTTCCACACCAACGCTGAAGTTGATCACAAGGACGACCCTGCTCCCACCTACTGCTTCATGGCACGTGGTGCCAAGGTAAAATCACGTGATGCTTACTTTCAAACCTCAAGTGAAGATGACTCTGATTGTGAATCCAAGCCCAGCTACAAAACACTTGCTAAAATTGCAACTGAACAACAAAAGGCTATGGAACATATTCAAAAACTGTTAGACAAAAGCGATGACCTGTTGGACGCTGAAATGACACGTTCATAGTCCTTATTTGAAGACATAAAAAATCTTCATACTAAGTACCAAGAACTTGAAAGTCTTCATGAAACGCTCTCAACCACTCATGAAAAGCTCTCCTATGATTATCTTCAAAGGAAGCAAGAGCTTGAGAAATTGAGAGCGGCTCATGAAGATCTTCAAAAAGAGAATGAGTCACTTCTCGCTCAACAGATCAGTTCCGCTCAGGATGGATTTGAACCACCATGTCTAAAATGCATTGAGCGTGATAACGCTACCTCTGTTGCTGAATGTTCCACTGCTGCTACTGTTGCATTGTCTTCAACTACTGATGTGGTAACTAACCCCTCTGCGGAGGATACCACTACTATCGCTGATGAAAATGCTAGGTTGAAGACATTGCTTGAAACAGGGATGTATAAAAGTCTGAAACGGCATCAGACACTTTGCGATGTCCTCAAAAAGCAGATTCTGAACCGAAACCCTAGGAAATAGGGTGTTGGTTTCGAGAGGAAAATGAATGTTGATGGTTCCTACTGGAAGCCGAAAGCGGTATCCCAAAACCACATGGGTTGCTGCAAAAGGACCTTCAGTGGATCCATCCACCTTATCTGGATTTACCTATGCTAACCCTATTATCATTGATGAATCCTTTGATGCAAACTATAAGCTGTTCAAGAATCAGAATGGTGAAGTGTTTGCCAGGTATATTGGTACTAACTGCAGGAATGGACCTCCTATGAAGAAGATCTGGGTTCCCAAAAGCTGTCTTGAAAATCTTCCTGTGAATGTCATCATGACACCCCCTGGGAAGAAGACAAACCCCAGACCAAAGGCGTCATATGGTCCAAAGGCTTCATACAGACAGAGGACTCACCTGAGTCACCCTAACGCCAATGTTTTGCAGGGAAACCGTACTCAAACTTATGAATATGAGCGTGTGTCTTCAAACCGCTATGTTCATAAAACTAAGAACTTTTTTGCTTATTCATATGAGTATCATTCATCTCTTGCAAGGCTATTTGCTAGGGATCCAAAGCCGAAGTTCTCAGATGCTGCACTTAGACTCATTGCTTCTAAGCCACCCCTGAAGATGTGGGTGCTTAAGAAGAATTAACTCTCTTTTGCAGGAAAGGGTCTCCAGTCGAAAATCAAAGGCGTCTGATGTCATTGCTGGGGACCTAAAACAACTTGTAGGGCACAAGATCAAATGTGCAAATGGTCTCACTATGTATTTTGTTCCTGAATCGATTGCCATTCATCCTATTAGTCCTAATCTTGATTTAAGCTTCAATAATCCACTTGCCTGTCAAATGTTTATGCTTCACAATGCTCTTGGTGAAGCCTATCCCCCTAACTGTACTATAGGGTATGACAACACATGCTTCAGAATGGATTATGGACAGTGGATGCACTAATCATATGATCGGTGATCGAAGTCTTCTCATGGACTCAACCTTACGTCCATCAGACAAGAGTCACATCACATTTGCTGACACTGGTAAAAGCAAGGTATTGGGTCTAGGTAGATTTGCAATCTCAAGGGATCAACACATGGATAAAGTGATGCTTGTTGAATCCCTTGGTTTCAACTTGATATCTGTCTCAATGCTTTGTGACTTGAACATGATTGTGATATTCGGAAAATATCGTTGCCTTGTACTAATGGAATCTGTCAAGTCTCTAGTCTTTGAAGGATATAGAAAAGATGATCTATACATGGTAGATTTTTCAGCTGGACCACAGCTTGCCGTATGTCTTCTTACAAAAGCTTCAGAATGCTGGCTCTGGCATCGGAGGCTGGGGCATGCAGGCATGAGGAACTTACACACACTCGCCAAGAATAAGCATGTCATAGGCATCGAAGATGTCAAGTTCAAGAAGGATAATTTGTGTGGTGCCTGCGAAGCTGGAAAGATGACTAGGGCAAAGCACACCTCGAAGACAATCATGACGATATCTCAACCCTTCGAGCTGTTACACATGGACTTATTTGGCCCTACTCACTACTCTACCTTCACAACAACTGCTTGTCTCTATGGCTTCGTCATTGTTGATGACTACTCAAGATACACATGGGTGCACATAATTCTCTACAAGTCTGAAGTACAAGATGTCTTCAGACGCTTCGCAAATCGAGCAATGAACAATTATGGCGTCAAGATCAAGCACATCAGAAGTGACAACGGCACTGAATTCAAGAACACCGGACTTGATCTCTATTTGGATACAATGGGAATCACTCATGAGTTTTCTGCTCCATACACACCTCAGCAAAATGGCATCATGGAGCGAAAGAACAGAACCCTCATTGAGATGGCTCGAACAATGCTCGACGAGTACAAGACACCAAGAAAGTTCTGGCCTGAAGCCATTGATACAGCTTGTCACGTCATCAACCGTGTTTATATCCATAAGCTTCTGAACAAAACTTCCTATGAGCTCCTTACTGGCAAGAAGCCAAATATCGCCTACTTAAGTATTTGGGGCTAAGTGCTGGATCAAGGATCCCCATCACAAGTTAAAATTTGAACCCAAAGCTCACGAAGGCTTCATGCTCGGTTACAGAAAGGACTCCCACTCCTACAGAGTCTTCAACCTCGATCTCTACAAAATCATCGAAACAGTGGACGTGCGATTTGATGAAACCAATGGTTCACAAAGAGAGCTGCTGCGAAATGCACTAGATGAAGCTTCACCCAGCGAATCTATCAAGCTAATGGGAACTGGTGAAATCATGCCTTCTAAAGCACGGCCTGAAGAGGAACTTATCATTTCTGCACCTAACCAACCTAAAGACAATGCTCAGCCTGAAGACAATGCTTCCAATGATGACAGTGATCAGCAAGAGCAAAGTCTTCGTCCAGTTCATCCTCGAGTTGCAAATGAAGTATAGATTGAGAAGATAATCGATAGCATCAATGCACCTAGTCCGCTTACTCGTTCAAGAGCGACACAACTAGCAAATTTCTGTGGGCACTTTTCTTTTGTGTCAATATCAGAACCCAAGAAAGTTGCTGAAGCCTTTATGGAACCAGAATGGATACAAGCTATGCAAGAAGAACTTCAACAGTTCAAGCTAAATAATGTTTGGGAACTTGTCAAGCGTCCTGACCCTCGGAAGCATAACATTATTGGCACCAAATGGATATATCGAAACAAGCAAGATGAGCATGGTCAAGTCGTCAGAAACAAAGCACGGCTTGTGGCTCAAGGATACACTCAAGTTGAAGGAATTGACTTCGATGAAACATTTGCTCCTGTAGCAAGGCTTGAAGCCATTCGCATACTACTAGCCTATGCTAACCACCACAACATCTTGCTATATCAAATGGATGTGAAGAGTGCATTTCTCAACGGCAAGATTGAAGAAGAAGTATATGTCGCTCAACCACCTGGCTTTGAAGATCCAAAACATCCTGATATGGTGTACAAGCTAAATAAGGCACTGTATGGCCTCAAACAAGCTCCTTGCGCCTGGTATGATACAATCAAAGATTTCCTGAAGAGCAAAGGCTTAAAACCAGGATCCCTTGATCCCACACTCTTCACGAAGACATATGATGGTGAACTGTTTGTATGCCAAATATATGTGGATGACATTATCTTCTTTGCACCAACCGTAAGTATAGTGATGAATTTGCATACATGATGCAAGAACAATATCAGATGTCCATGATGGGAGAGCTCAAGTTCTTCCTTGGTCTTCAAATTTGTCAGCAAAGGAATGGCATCTTTATATCTCAAGAAAAATACCTCCAAGATTGTTTGAAGAAGTTTGGAATGCAAGTGTGCAAAGGATACACGACGCCAATGCCAGCCAAACACCATCTGGGTCCCAACGACAATGGTAAAGAGTTTGATCAAAAGGTATACCGCTCCATGATTGGTTCCTTACTTTACCTATGTGCATCTAGGACAGATATTATGCTTAGTGTTTGCATGTGTGCTTGATTCCAAGCGGCACCAAAAGAATCGCATCACTTAGCTATGAAGCGAATTCTTCGATATTTGGCTCACACCCCAACACTAGGATTATGGTATCCAAAGGGCTCAAAATTTGATTTGGTTGGATTTTCGGATGCTGATTATGCGGTGACAAGGTGGATCGCAAGTCTACATCAGGCACATGTCACTTTACGGGACGATCACTTGTCTGTTGGTCTTCAAAGAAGCGTAACTGTATCACTCTCAACTGCTGAATCTGAATACATTGCCGCTGGATCTTGCTGTGCTCAGCTTCTATGGATGAAGCAAACTCTCAAGGACTATGGCATCAATCTGAAACAAGTACCTCTCTTCTGCGATTGCCAACAATCCAGTTCAACACTCGAAGACAAAGCACATTGAGATTCGTCATCATTTTCTCGTGGATCATGTCATGAAGAAAGATATTGACATCATTCACGCCAACACCGAAGAGCAATGGCGTACATCTTCACGAAGCCCTTGGATGAGAAAAGGTTTTGCAAGTTACGGTGTGAGCTGAATATCTTGGAATCCTCAAATGTCCTGTGATCAAGCACACATCCTAACACTTATGCATGTTGATGACTTAGATGCGCAACACACGAAGTAACGTATATCTTCAATAAATGAAGACTTACATTCTGAGTGTGAATACATTAACGTGGAATTTGACTTCGGAGCGCCACGATAATTGTGCGCCGTGTCTGGGTCTAATATTTCCTATACGGTGGGTAACGCCACCACCAAATTTCTTTGTTTGAAGTGTTTCACTCATGGCGTTATTTCTACAATATCTTCGCATTTGATTTGTCTTCAACTTCAACTTATTCTCCTGATTTTCTTCACTATGTTGATTTGGTTGCTGACTGATATATATATATATATATATATATATATATATATATATATATATATAGATATAGATATATTGTTCTGTCCTCTACAGCATTCACTTATAGCTATGTCTTCAAGTTGAATCTTCTGAACTAAGTGAATGTGATCGGACCCCAAATCTCTCTATGCTTCCTGTCTCAAACTCTATCTGTCCAAATCATATGCATTCTATTGAAACTGTCGAATGTCTTCTCTGCGTCCTTGTCAGCAGAAGACACAGAGACAAACTTTAAGACTGTTTTAAATGATTCATCCATTCTGTTGAAATCCGGAGAAGCCGGAACGACCATCCGACAAACCTGGCGTGCGTGGGAACGTGGGACATCTCATTGCATGTTGCATGCTTGCCACGTGTCCCTCAGATGTGAACCGCCAGGGGCACCTACGTAATTGCGCTGTGCCGCACACCTGCTTATAAATACATGTCCCCTGCGGTAAAGAAAATCTTCTTCCACCTCTCCACCTCGCCAAAACCCTAGTGCCACTGCTAGCTCTCGACGACGCCGGCGACGAAGCGCTTAGCTGCCGCGACTTCTCCGACGCCGTCCTCACGCCGGCCGCGAACATCGTCATCTCCGCCGCCGCCGTAGGTGTCCTCCGTCGCCAAGTTAGGGCACGGTGGACTGAACTGCTCGGCTTCCTCTTCTTCCCGTCTAGCAGTTCGTCGAGTGGTAAATATAACTCCATTTTTACCATCTTTTTGATCTTCAAGATTCATCCTACTCGCCAAAATTGGTTTCTGCCCATACTATGTTAGATCTATTCTGTCTGCATCTCGTACTGCCTAGTATATTCACTTAAGCTTCACAACTATTTAGATTCCTCACTTGTACTTATTCACGGATTCGTACAAATCTGGAACCAACTCCCAGCGTATAAGTGAATGTCTTCGCATCATGAGGTCAATGTCTTCAAACTGATTTATCTTCAAAATCTTCTGAGAATGCATATGACCTCTTCCCCTTCCCTCGCATCTCTAATGCTGTCACAGGTACATGTCCGTGGGAGAATTCCTTGGTTCTCATAGTCTGCATTCGCTTGCAGAATTCTTGCAAAGACCAACTTAATTCTCCCGGCCGCCTCTGTCTGTCCGAGAACGCAAGCCCTTGAAGCCTCTGAACGTATTGAAGCCATTCAGTTTGAAATTCATGGCTACAGACAAATCAGTCAGGAAGGGCGGCAGACAGCGTCGTGGGGAAACCTCAAAGGATCTGCCTGATGACCTCGCAGAACTTTACAATACAGATCCTGAGGAGTCTTATGCTCAGCGCAAGACACGAATCCAATGGATTCGATGCTATTGGGCTGAACAATGGTTCAAGTACAAGTTCGTCACCAAGGAATATGCTGAGAAGAGTGCCATCAAAAGCCCTTGGGGTTATATTCTCTTCAGAGGCCTTCCACCCAAGAACAGGGCTGAAGCTATTGCACAAGGTTTCTATCCTTGTATGGTCCGTGGACCTCAGCCTGAGAATGCCGACCCAACGTCATTGCTCCGGTGTCGTGACGATAATCTCTTCAAGCGCAGCTTCCAGCACGCAAAGGCTTCTGCAAAGGAAAACAAGAAGTCATTGGGATTAGACTTCAACCCTGGTCCCTCTGCTTCCCCGTCTTGACGGCTCACGTGGACGCCGAACCCAATGTCATCGGTCCCTTTTCAAACCTTGATGGCCTCATCTCTTACATCTTGGTCCAAGGTGCCAAAGTGGATCACTCTGATGATGATGCTGATTCTGATGAAATCCCAGCTCCTGCTCCTGCTCCAAAGCCGCAGAAGCAAAAGAAAGTCAAGGCTTCAAAGTCAGCTGCTCCTCCAAAAGCTTCATGTGTGAAGCCACTGGCTACTGCACCTCCTGAAGCCAGTGTGCAGTCTGAAGATCAATCTCGTATCTCCAAGAAGACTGAGAAGAAAAAGAAAATTGTCAAGAGCACTGAATTGACCCTGACTCCTGCTGCCATTTTGCGCGAAGAGCACATTGATCTGTCCAGTGATGAAGATCTTGCAGATGATGTCCTTGAGCAACTGATCAAGAGCAAGGAAGAAGCAGAGATCGTCAATAATTTGCCTCTCTTTGATGTGGCAATCATCCATAACTTCATTGATGAGTGGTTTGACACACCAAACATCAGCTTTGAAGATCTGCAACTTCCAATTGGCCTCAGCGTCTCCTTCAATGGAGCCATTGCTTCTGAGCTAGCTCTTGCTCAGCGGATTGTTGAACTGAAGCACAAGATTGACCATGAGAAGGCTCAGTTCAAGAAGCATATGGCCAAGCTCAGCGTGCAAGATGTCAAAAACTTCAAGGTCATGCTGCACGACCTCAAGGAAACCTTTCTCAAGAAGCATGAAGAAGCCAAAGGCTCTCGCGAGCACATGAAGGCTCTGGCTGACAAGTGTGTGCTTGCCTACAATGAGGCTGAGAAGCGCAAAGCACTTGGCCGTCCTGGCATTGACCCCAAAATGGCTGCAAAGAAAAAGAAGTCTTCAACTGACCAAGCTGCACCTTCCAGGCAGGAAGAGTCCCGCATAGTCTTCCCAAGCAGCATGACTGGCTCGAAGCCAAAGGTCCGGTCAACCGCTTCTGAACAGAAGAAAACGAGGGCTGCCGAGGCTGAAGCCAGAAAAAGGAAACATCCTGAAGCCTCTGATACTGCTCCCTCCAAGAAGAAGCTCAAGACCAAGAAGAATCGGGCTGCTCCTACAGAGCCCTTGGTTGTTGAACCCATTTCTATGGTTCGCCCTGACTCTGCTATCCAAGAACGACGGATGATAGTTCATGAGCCTGCTCCCACAGAGGCTCATGAAGCTGAAGACATTCCAGCAGTTGACCCCATCGCTGCTGAAGACATTGGTCCTCAAGACAATGTTGAAGATGATGAAGTCCTTCCTCAGATCGAACCAAACCTGGTATCATCGCCTGTTCTCACGAACAGCGAACTCATCAGCATTGGTCGTCCTCTGACGCCAATTGCTCAGGATGCATCGTGGGCTGATCACCCACAGCAACAAGAAGACTCCCCTAGTACTCCCCAACAACAAGTCACTCCCCAACAACAAGATGAAGAGGAAGACTTTGAGGCCCAGCCAACTCCATCTCCAAAGGCGCCGCCAAGATTCCGCAGCTTCGCAAAGGACAAAGGCCTCAAGCCCCTCTTTCGAAGCGTTCCAGAAGGAGAAGTGCACCACCAACCTGTTGCATCGTCAAGTGTTTTCAGAAGCCACTCCAACTGTGAATGTCTCTGAGTCTGAAGCTAAAGCTGCTGAAGACAATCCGGCTGCATCAGCCGATGAACCCCAAGAACAAGCAGATCGTGTCCCTACACCCCCTGTCATTGAAGAAGTTATTCTAGATATTAACGTGCCAGTGACCGACCCTCCAGCTTCTCAAGTGGAGGTTGAAAACATTGAGGCTGCCACCACCAACACCAACGAAGCCACTGACGTTGTCATGGCTGAAGCGAATGTGGAGCCTGCACCAACTGCTCACGGCCGATGAAGCACATGCTCCACGAAGTCAATGAGGCTAACGTGCTCAAGCCAATGAGGCAACCGCCTGAAGCGCCTATTGTGCAGCCTGAAGCCTCAGTTGTAGCTACTGCTCCTGTTCCGCCACCAAGGCCTCATACAATTGAGCAAGCATACAACTATGGTCAGCTAATCACTGTCCGATGGCCTGTTCTGGTCCCTCCGCCTCATGCCTCTGGTCCCCAATTCGACTATCACATTGCGCATAGGCCTCAGGTCCAGAAACCAAAGCCAAGACTGCCAAGGTTCCCAGGCACTGCCACATCTACTGGGTCATTCAATGCCAATGGTTTCAAGGCCCACAACACTTTCTTTGACAGAGCAAAGAACCCCTATACAAGGCCAAGGATATCATCTGATCGCTTCTGGAGTTATCAACAACGAAGCTATTACTCCTGTGTTCAGATGATCAAGTTCGCATTTTCCCTCATATGCGCCTCGACACCGGGCCATTGCCGGACTGCCGTGCTTAGAAGAAGCACTTGATTGCTTTCATGATGCAGGTCTGCTTGGTTTCAGAATGCATAAAGAGCACGGGAATGAAGAACTTGTGCTTCAATTCTATGCTACCCTCCACATCCGTGGCTACTACAGAGACACGAAGACATGGGTTCTCGAGTGGATGACAGGAAATGTTCATCATGAAGCCAAAGCTCTTGACATCATTGAGCTCACAGGCCTACCCACTCCCGGAGAGATGTTTGAACCTGGATATCAACTCCATCGCGATGCCTTGGAGAGCATATTTCATAAACCAGAACCCGACATGAGTCAAATGTTGAGTATGATGAAGCCACTGCCACATGACGCTGAATACCCTCAGCACTTCTTTGTTGATGACCTTGAGTATCTGCCTCGTACAATATATCACATCATTAGGCGAACTCTATGGCCAGTCAAAGGGCATTCATCGTCTGCAAAACTGGAAGGAGCAATGAAGACATTGGTCTTCTACATCCTCAATGGCATCAGCTTCAACACGCAAGAATTCTTCATCTGACAATTGGCTGCATCTGGATCTGACCTCTTCGGACTGAAGTTCTATGCTCCATGGGTCATGCGCCTCATCAAGCAACACTCTGCCATCAACTATCAACCATCCGCCGCAATCATGTGATCTTCCTACCAGAGGTTGATATGTCTGCTGAAGCCATATACCTGAACTCCGCAAAACGCCTCTTTGTCTTCGTATCGCTGAACATCAAAGCTTCACTCAGCCTATGGAAGGAGTCGAAGCTGTCACGCGTGTCTATCCGATGGCTGGAAATATTCGTCTGCCTCATCGTGCATCAACTGAAGCCACTGGGAGCACGATTGGCCAAAGGCCGAGAAATTCTTGTGGTGCTGCATCAAAAGCAAGATAAGCATCACTCCTGGCTCAAGCGTCAAATGCAAAGCCTCTTGGTGGATGTCAATCGCATTCGAAACCTTGCCACCAAGAATGCTTTTGTCACTCACGAGACCTGTCGGCGCTCATGGAAGAGTTTGACTCTGCTTTCGATCTTTGAAGCGAGATCTTCAAGACGATGGCTTCACTGAACGCTTCAAGTTTGACTCCACTCCTCCACGGAATGCAGTCCTACGAGAAACTCCATCTCTTGAAGACTCTGACTATTCTTCCTCCGCTGCAATCGCCAATGCCAGAGTGATCGATGATGAAGCCGATGCAACTTCACCGCCCCCTACTTCTGCACGCATCGACACTGCACCAAGCTCGTCTGCACCGCCAACCAACAACGACAACCCTGCTGCATCATCTACTTCTGAAGAGAACGAGTAGATGCTCTATGTCTTCAAACCTTTTGGTAATTACTGACAAAAGGGGGAGAAGCATATGAGTTGATAGTCTTCAAGCGGGTTCATAAGGGCGGTTGCACTATATTTTGCCTAGTGGTTACAACTCTCGCTTTTGATACATTTGGTTCTTTGAGTTGTAACACTTAACCTCGATGGTCGACAGCCACTTATTTGCCTTACTCTGGTGCGATGATAAATTCCGCATGTGCGACGATAACTTCTGCACTCAGATCATTCTGCAGACGTCCATTTTTCATTATGCATGTCATTCTCTTAGTTATATCATTTCATGCATGATGAATTATCTTCATAAGTTGAAGAGGATCTCCACAAGTACAACCTGCCATGTGCATTTGCATTCCAAAAGCAAACTACTTATATGCACATCTTCAGGGGGAGCCTTTGCCTCTTATGAAGACAATTCCCTATCCTTTACAATTTCACATATTTTATCCCCATTGAAAACTTCAAACAGTTTGTCATCAATCACCAAAAAGGGGGAGATTCTAAGTGCATCTAGTGCCACCCCTAGTTGGTTTTGGAGTATTGACGACAAATGTGGTTGAGGGACTAATGCGTTTGTGAGAATTGCAGGATAAGGCAGGTAGTGTCCCTCATTGATTCGGTTTACCTACCGGAGATGACCCCTAAAAATGTATGAAGACATTGAAGACAATGGTGGTATGTGAAGATATTCACATTGAAGACTATGACATGAGAAGACATCGAGTGAAGACTATGGAGCGCGAAGACTGCGTCGTTTCGCTGTTTCCTTTTCTTCTTTGTTGAGTCATAGGAACCACCGTACTGTTAAGTGGGGTCCAAGTGATCATAGTCAGAATGACTGAAGTGATGCTCAACCCAAATCCTATGTCTTCGAGCGAAGACAATGAGAGCAAAACTTATCCAGAGCTGGATGAGTCAGCTTTGCTTGTAGCCCAAGTAAAGTTGCCGTGTGTGTTTGAAATCTGACCGTTTGAACACGTGTCAGTTCCTTAGTGACCCAGGGTCATTTCGGACATAACAGGTCGGGTTGCCTTGTGGCTATAAATAGCCCACCCCCTACACCATAAATTGGTGGCTGCTCAGAGTTAGTGCACGGCTTTTGTCGTTTGAGAGCAACCCATCTCGAAGCCTTTGAGAGAGAGAAATCCTTGCAAGGACAAAGCCCAAACACCCAGAGCCAAAGAGTGTTAGGCATCACTGAAGTCTTTCTTGTCTGTGTGACCTGAAGACTTATTACACTTGAGGACTGTGAATCCTCCAGCCGGTTAGGCGTCGCGTTCTGAGCATCCAAGAGTCATTGTGGATTGCCGGGTGAACGCAGTCTGTGAAGGTTCGGAAGTCTACCTTGAAGACTTACTAGAGTGATTGGGCGAGGACTGTGTGTCCTTAGCTCAAGGGGAATAAGGTGAAGACGCGGTCTTCTGAGTTGAATCTCAGGCTCCCTAACCAGATGTACAGTTGTCACAAGAATCGAACTGGTCCAACAAATCCTGTCTCTTCAACAAGTGACTGGTTCTATCCCTTCCCTTCTTTACTTTGAGTTAGTCTTCGTGAAGTCATTGCTTATATGCCTTATCTGTTTGACTTCATTGCCTGACTACTATCGTTGTTTGGCTTCATACTATCTTCCATCCTGATCCTTACTACCTAGCTGCTATTAGTCTTGTACTTTCACGTTATTGCATACTTGACTATGGTTTGTTTATTGTAGTTTACCTTCCGCTGCATATCAATTAGGTCATTTCAATTGTTTGTCTTCGAAACATCCGTGTTTTGAAGACTTTGGTAAAATCGCCTATTCACCCCCCCCCCCCTCTAGTCGATAACTAGCACTTTCACTTGCACATATCGCATGAACGAAACGAATACGAAAACATACCGATACTTGTTGAAGAAAGAGGGGATGCCTTCCGGGGCATCACCAAGCTTAGACACTTGAGTCTCCTTGAATATTTACTTGGGGTGCCTCGGGCATCCCCAAGCTTGAGCTCTTGCCTCTCTTCCTTTTGCTCATATCGAGACATCCTCGATTAGACACTTCATCCACACAAAACTTCGACAGAAATCTTGGTAAGATCCGTTAGTATAATAAAGCAAATCACTACTCTAAGTACTGTATCAAACCAATTCATATTTTGTTTTTGCATTGTGTCTACTGTAATATAACTTTTCCATGGCTTAATCCACTAATATAAATTGATAGTTTCATCAAAACAAGCAAACTATGCATCAAAAACAGAATCTGTCAAAAACAGAACAGTCTGTAGCAATCTGAACATTCACCATACTTCTGTTACCCCAAAAATTCTACCAAAATTAGGAACAATAAATAATTTGTACAGAAAGACATTGCAAAAGGAATCAGAACCATTTGACGTTCCAAAAAAAAATGTAAAATCAAGCACTACAGCCAAAGTTTCTGTCCTGCACCGTACAAACCAACAAGCATTGTAAACACCCTAAAGGCAAACCTTAGCACATTATTTTTATAATACAATGGAATTGCACAAGGGGATAATTATTTTTGTTGAAAAGTTTCTGTAATCAAGATTCACAAAGTTTTTGTGAGCATGAACAAAGTTCAAGGAGCTCTCCCACTTCAACAATGCTCGTCTTTCTCACTTTTGCTTTTCTTTTTGAAAAGTTTTGGGTTCCCCTCTTTATTTTTTTTAAACTATATGAAAGCACTCAACAGAAATAAATGACTCTCTAAAACTTCTGGGTTGTCACCCTGGCAGCGCTTTCTTTAAAGCCATTAAGCTAGGCATATAGTGCTCAAGTAATGGATCCACCCGGACCCCAAGGTGTATCAAAGCCAATTTTAATTAACAATGATTTGTAATTTAGTAGTGAGCACAAAGTAACATATATCATGCAACATGAAGTCTAACTCTCTTCCTATGCATAGGCATGTCATAAAAGAACAATTCATGCACACATAGTAAAGGCCAATGCATAGTATAAGCATTTTCTTGCAATTTTATCATATTGGAAACATAGAGAGGTGGTGATATAGTTCCTCTCTCATAATAATTGCAAGTAGGAGCAGCAAGCACATGCATATTATATCTATCAAAATAATCATGTGCAACGGTAAAAGGCAACCCGTCAATATAATCCTTAATAAGCACAAACTTCTTCGATATAGTGTAGTCGGGAGAATTCAAAAAGATTATAGGACTACCATGTGTGGGTGCAATAGCAACAATTTCATGTTTAACATAAGGAACTATATAAAGTTCATCTCCATAAGCATAATTCATATTGGCATCTTGGCCACAAGCATAGCAAGCATCATCAAAAAGGGATATTTCAAACAAATTCAAGGGATCATAGCAATCATCATAGCAATCATCCTTCAGTAAGCATGAAGGGGAATTAAACAATGTATGAGTTGAAGAGTTACTCTCATTAGAAGGTGGGCACGGGTGATCAATCCGCTCTTCCTCCTTCTGTTCTTCGCTCTCCTCATCATCTTTTTCATCCAATGAGCTCACAGTTTCATCAATTTCTTCTTCCATAGCTTCCTTCAAAATATTAGTCTCTTCTTGGACAGCGGAGACTTTCTCAACAAATGCATTAATATTGTAATTATATTCATAATTTTCATAGCAATATCAAAGTATAGCAAAATTTTCTGGTCTATAAACTGAATCATCAAAATCGTCAAACGCTTTAAACATAGATTCAATCTCATAAGCACCCATAAAAGCAACAAATTCTTCTATTTGTTCCACATCATAGTAATCATATCTACCATTAGAATAAGAAGCTAAGGTTTCATTATCATTGAATTTTCATGAAAAGGGAAGGTGTGGAGCCTTCATCCTAGAGCAACAAGTATAATCATGTATCAAGCATAGTTGACGAGCATACCAACGCAAATAGAAATTAGATCCCATAATAGTTTCCCTTTTTGTGTCAAGCGATAATCCCTAAAGTATTCACGTTGATCCAACATGTCTCCTATAACAAAGTTGAATGGGGTTTTCTCAGGATTATTAAAGTAGTACATAATTTCTTTCACATAACGAGCATCAAAGGTTTTAGGAGGTTCCCCATCTCCATGAGTAGGATCTGCACCTAATTTTTTTGGTATTTCGTGTTCCATATCCATAACTAAAGATAGATAAAAACTTAGAACAGCAAATAAAAATTACTTAGTGATAAAGCAAACAAGCACACACACGAGAATATTCACCCCATGCTATGCGGCAACGGCGCCAGAAAAAGGTCTTGATGACCCACAAGTATACGGGATAGTGGTAGCCTCTTTCGATAAGTAAGAGTGTCGAACCCAACGAGGAGCTAAAGGTAGAACAAATATTCTCTCAAGTCCTATCTGCCATTGATACGACTCTACGCACGCTTAGTGTTCGCTTTACCTAGAACAAGTATGAAACTAGAAGTACTTTGTAGGTGTTGTTGGATAGGTTTGCAAGATAATAAAGAACACGTAAATATAAACTAGGGGCTGTTTAGATAAAGATGCACTAGAGTAAATTTAACGAGTGTGAAAGAGTGGTGATAGGAGTTGTGAAATTGTCCCTAAGCAATTGACTACGTTACTAGACCGATAATCACTATTGCAATTCTATTTGAGGGAGAGGCATAAGCTAACATACTTTCTCTTCTTGGATCATATGCACTTATGATTGGAACTATAGCAAGCATCCGCAACTACTAAAGATCATTAAGGTAAAACCCAACCATAGCATTAAAGTATCAAGTCCCCTTTATCCCATACGCAAACAACATACTTACTCGGGTCTGTGCTTCTGTCACTCATGCCACCCACCATAAGCAAATCATGAACATATTGCCTACATCAGGGATCCCTCATGCTTGCGCGACACGGAGAGCACTATAGGACAAACACCAATAATAAAACATGCAACTCAAACAAATCATAGCAATTCATCAATCACCGATAGGACAACGGAAATCTACTCAGACATCATAGGATGGCAACACATCATTGGACAATAATATGAAGAATAAAGCACCATGTTCAAGTAGAGGGTACAGTGGGTTGCGGGAGAGTGGACCGCTGAATATAGAAGGGGGAAGGTGATGGAGATGTTGGTGTAGATCGCGGTGATGATGATGGCCCCCGGCGGTGTTCCGGCGCCACCGGAAGCAAGGGGGAGAGAGCCCCCCTTCTTCTTCTTCTTCCTTGACCTTCTCCCTAGATGGGAGAAGGGTTTCCCCTCTGGTCCTTGGCTACCATGGCGTGGGAGGGGTGAGAGCCCCTCCGAGATTGGATCTGCCTCTCTGTCTCTCTCTGTTTTTGCGTTCCCCGATCCTTCCCCTTCACCGTTTCTTTTATATCCGGAGATCCGTCACTCCGATTGGGGTGAATCTTTCGCCCAGATTTTTCTCATAAAATTAACTTTATTTTGGCAAAAGAAGGGCATCAACCGCCTTACGGGTGGCCCACGAGAGTGCCAAGCGCGCCCAGGGGGGAGGGTGTGCCCCCATGTCTCGTGGCCACCTCGGGCACCGTTTCGCGTTGATTCTTCCTCCGGAAAATTCCAAATATTCCAAAATAATTCTCCGTCCGTTTTTATTCCGTTTGGACTCCATTTGATATTGGTTTTCTGCGAAACATAAAACATGCAACAAACATGAACTAGCACTGGAGACTGGATCAATAAGTTAGTCCCAAAAATATTATACAAAGTTGCCAAAAGTATATGAAAGTTGAATAATATTGGCATGAAACAATCAAAAATTATAGATACAACAGAGACGTATCATACGGGAAGTTGAGAGCACCCACTGACGGGTCGCAGTGGAGAAAAATCGAGAGAAAGTGTGGGACTTTGTAGGACGCAAGGAATGTATGGTTTGATTTAAGTGTGGATGGCATTAATTCTTTTGGGGAGCATAGCAGCAATCATAGCACCTGACCCGTGACTCTATGTATATATAACCTTCCTCCTTGGTTGTGCATGAAGCAGAAGTTCATTATGATGCCAGTGCTCATCCAAGGCCCTAAGCAACCCGGTAACGACATTGATGTGTACCTCAGGCCATTAGTTGAAGAACTTTTACAACTGTGGAATGGAAAAGGTGTACATGTGTGGGATGAGCACGACGAGCAGGAATTTGACCTACATTTGTTGCTGTTTGTAACCATCAATGATTGGCCTGCTCTCGGTAACCTTTCAGGACAGACAAACAAGGGATACCACGCATGCACGCACTGTTTAGATGACACCAAAAGTATATATTTGGACAAATGTAGGAAGAATGTGTACCTGGGGCATCGTCGATTTCTTCCGACCAACCATCAATGTCGAAAGAAAGGCAAGCATTTCAAAGGCGAGGAAGAACACCGGAAGAAGCCCGCCGTCCGTACTGGTGATCACATACTTGTTATGGTCAATGATTTACAAGTAATCTTTGGAAAGGGTCCCGATGGACTATCTGTTCCGAATGACACTAAGGGACGTGCACCCATGTGGAAGAAGAAATCTATATTTTAGTACCTACCCTACTAGAAAGACCTAGAGGTCCGCTCTGCAATTGACGTGATGCACATGATGAAGAATCTTTGCGTGAACCTGCTAGACTTCTTGGGCGTGTATGGGAAGACAAAAGAACACCACAGGGACGGGAGGACCAGCAACGTGTGCATGAAAAAGACGACATGCCTCCAAAGTAGTATGAAGGTCCTGCCAGTTACGCTCTTACCAAATAAGAGAAGGAAATCTTCTTTGAATGCATGCTCAGTATGAAGGTCCCATCTGGCTTCTCGTCGAATATAAAGGGAATAATAAATATGGCAGAGAAAAAATTTCAGAACATAAAGTCTCATGACTACCACGTGATTATGATGCAATTGCTTCTGGTTGCATTGACGGGGCTTCTACCGTAAAACGTTCGATTAGCCATTGTGAAGCTATGTTCATTCCTCAATGCAATCTCTAAGAAGGTGATCGATCCATAAATCCTACCAAGGTTAAGAAGTGATCTGGCACAATGTCTTGTTAGTTTCAAGCTGGTGTTCCCACCATCCTTCTTCGATATCATGACACGCGTCCTAGTTCATCTAGTCGACGAGATTGCCATTTTGGGCCCTGTATTTCTACACAATATGTTCCCTTTTGAGAGGTTCATGTGAATCTTAAATAAATATGTTTGTAACCGTGCTAGGCCAGAAGGAAGCATCTCCACAAGCCAAAAAACAGAGGAGGTCATTGGGTTTTGTGTTGACTTCATTCCTTGCCTAAAGAAGATTGGTCTCCCTCAATCGCGGTATGAGGGGAGACTGCTGGAAAAGGTAAGCTACGAGCGAACTCAATAATATGTAGGGATGGGCATTCTTGGTCTCAAGCACACTACACAGTTCTACAGAATTCTACCTTGGTGACCCCGTATGTTAGTGAACACAAGAATATTATGCACTTCAAACACCCGGATCAGTGTGACGACTGGATTACATGTGAACACATCAGGACTTTTGGTAGTTGGTTGCAAACACGTCTCATGGGTGAAAACAATGTTTCTGATGAGACAGGGAACCATGTTCGACTGTATTGACTTACAAAGGGTACGAGATAAATGAGAATACATTTTACATGATCGCCCTAGATCAAAAGAGCACCAACCAAAACAGTGGTGTCTGCTTTGATGGAGCAACCAAGAGGGGAAAGGACACATATTATGGTTACATAGTGGACATATGGGAAGTTGACTATGGACATGATTTTAAGGTCCCTTTGTTTTAGTGAAAATGGCTCAATCTGTCAGGAGCCGGGATACAGGTAGACCCACATTACGAAATGACAATAGTGGATCTGAACAATCTTGGGTACACAAACAAACCATTTGTCCTAGCCAATGATGTGGCCCAAGTTTTCTATGTGGAGGACATGTCTACCAAACCGAGAAAAAAAAAGATAAGGAAGCAAATACATCATATGATGAGCCAAAGTGCCACATAGTACTTTCAGGAAGAAGAGACATCATGGGAGTGGAGGGCAAGACAGACATGTCTGAAGATTATGAAAAGTTTCAAGAAGTTCCTCCCTTCAAAGTCAAGGCTGGCCCAAGCACCCTGTTAAACGATGAAGATTATCCAGGGTTACGGTGCAATAAGCAAAGGACACAAGCAAAGAAAAAGTGAACACTTTATCTCCAAAACTATTATGATGATGCCTTTGATCTGTAATATCACTGCAGTTACATGTGAAGAAATGAAATGCCTTTTGTAGCAGATGAGTTTTCGTATGAAACCCTGATACTTTGAAAGAGATTGTCCATTTTGTACACGAAGTGCATCCAGCTTTTGCTGTAACCCTCTCAAGTTTTTAGCATGGGCTATGTGGGTGAAATGACGATACCATGCCAACTTTCAACCTTTTCAGAGTTCATTTGTAGTGCTTTTCAATTTTAGGGTCATTTAGCTTAAAAAAATCAGTAAATGCATGAGAAATACCAAATGAAGTCAGAAAGGATTGAAAATTGATGATGTGGATTTGAATGGTGCATTTTAAACACACAAAAAGTCTTAAGTTCAAATAAGTTCAAAAAATGAAATCCCTTTGTAACAAATGAGTTTTCGTCCGAAACCATGATACTTCGAAAGCGATTGTCCATTTTGTACACAAAGTGCATCCAATTTTTGCCGTAACCCTCTCAACTTTTTAGAACATGCTATTTGGGTGAAATGCTGACACCATGCCAAATTTCAACCTTTTTAGAGTTCATTTGAAGCTCTTTTCAATTTCACGGTCATTTAGCACAAAGAATGAACTAATAGGGAAGGAAAGAAGAGCGGCTGGCCCCCTCCTACCTTTCTCCACGCAAGGGAGAAGGAAGGGGAGGCGTCATAAGGCAGCCAGCCCCCTTTCCTCCCCCCACGCGCCAAGAAGGAAGGGTGCGCCTAGAGCATGCCCCGAGGGCGGCTGTCGGCCCCCTTGCACTACTGGAATTAGCAGATTTGCCATCTGCCGACTCTTTGCCGTCAGCTAGCCGATGTCAAAGAAAGGCTTTGCCATCAGCCACTAGAAAACGGACGACAAAGAGGCAGCGGACGGCAAAGGAAGGCTTTGCCGTCAGCTAGCGGATGGCAAAGAAGCTTTGCCGTCTGCTAGCTGACGACAAAGAGGGTCGGCACCGGGCTTACGAGGACGACCTAACATCCATTTTTTTGCCGTCTACTGGTTGATGGCAAAACTTCGTTGCTGTCCGCCAGTAGACGGCAAAGAAAATGGCCGTCAGGTCGTCCGTTTCCCGCCGGCCCCACCCCACTAGGTACGCTCTTTGTCGTCTGCTAGCAGACGACAAAGAACTGTGACCTACTAGCAGAAAAGGGGCCGCGCCCGCGCCCCCACCCCTCTCTCTCTCTCTCCCTCTCTCTCTCTCTCTCTCTCTCGATCTCCTCCTTCACCACCCGCGCCGCCGCCCTCGACCGCCGCTCCACCCCACCATCCTCGACCGCCGCTTCGCCCCGCTACCTCGCCCGGCCGCCGTCCCCCCACTTTGCCCCGCCACTGCACCGCCACCTCGCCCCACCGCCCGCCCGCTGCCCTCCACCTCGCCCGCCGCCCGCCTCTGCACCACCTGGCTTGCTGCCCTGCCCCGGCGGTGTCTCGCCCCCACCGCCTCCTCCACCACCGCCGAGCGAAGGTGATTTTTTCTACTGTTTTTTGTGTTTCGGTTTAGGTTATAGTGGTAGGATTAGGTTACTGCCAGATTTAGGTTTAGATAATTAGAAGAAGAAAAAAATTGAAAAAAAGAAGAATAAGTAGAAGAAGAGGAAAAAGGGAAAAAGGAAGAGGGTTGCCGAGGGGATAGACAGTGGAGCCAGTGGGTCCCGCCGGTCCTGACACCCATGCCGAGAACCCCCGGTCCGAGTGTTGACCCGTCGACCGTGCGTCACCATACCTGAGGAAAAAAGAGAAAGAAGAAGAAGAAGAAAAAGACACCCCGACCCACACCCCGACACTACATCAACGTCCCACAAGTGATGACGACGTACGACGTCCCAAAGCAACTGTTTTTAGCGTCGATGGCGGTCGAACATCATTGGGAATTAGGGGGTTAATTAGGGGGTTCCTCGGTGTCGATGGTACCCTAAATAGCAAGTAATGTCAGTGCGAGGTACATGTGGCCGTCGCTGTCGAATACTACATCCACGTCCCACAAGTGACACAGGGGTCCTGCGTCCAGCAGCAACCGTTCACGGCGTTGATGGCAGTTGAACACCATTGCGAATTTGTCTGGCAGCCTCAGAGATGACGATTGAAAGCTAAGTGTTAAAACTTGAAACACCCAGACTAACTCAAGTCGGTTTGGTTGTTTGAAATTTCAAAACTTGGCTTTAATCCTCATCGCAGAGGCTGCCAAACAAATTCGCCAAGGTGTTCGACCATCATCGGCCACCAGAACAATTATTGCGGGACGCTGGGCGCCGGCTTCACTTGTGGGATGTGGATCTAGTGTTCAACACCGACCGCCTCATGTAACTTGCACCGATGGTAGTTGCTATTTAGTTTACCTGGGGACGAGCGGGTTAGGGGGTCCCTCGGTGTCGATGGTACCGTAAATAGCAAGTATCGTCAGTGCGAGGTACATGTGGCCGTCGGTGTCGAATACTTGCTATGTTACTCATCTTTCAATTTAAATGTGCAGTTATTTCGTCGCTGTGAGGGTCTAGTGTTCGACGAGCTCCGCCCCTGCGTTCGTTGGTGAGCACAAATGGCATCTCCTCCTCCCCCTTCATTTGCTCTGTTCCAGTCTTCGTGCCGATGAAACTTGCTAGCTATAGGTGTCAATCATCAGTATGTGTAACCACTATGCGTCTCCCGTTCAAAAGGGTTACATCTATAAATATGCATGCATTTGCATATTTATAATCGCGATTATTTCGAGTTGTCCAACGTTATCCATGGACAGCCCGAGTATGTGTAGATTGGGTTTGCTTTCCCATATGCTCTGCTCCGGATCCGATGCAGAATTTCGTCAGTGCCTCCCAATTGTTCTCCGGGTACACATCCTCTCTGCTTATTGCCGAGAGGTGTATCAGGAGAACAACAGGGAGGTGCTGCCAGAATTTTGCATCGTATCCGGAGCGGAGCATGGGAAAACGAACCCAATCTACACATACTCGGGTGGGATTAGGACCTATCTTTACCTATTAGCGCGTAGGTTGCATGGACGTAATAAAACTGACAAACTCCATTGACTGATGGATATGGTTTGCTTAATTATGTATATATTTCTTGTGTGTCCAGTAGGAAGTCAAATATGAGTGATCGTGCTTGGATATACATCGGTTACACTAGTCAGAAAGTTTGGACCGAGGAGGGTTCCCGTGCCCCACATGCAAGGGAGCTCTTGAGTTTTGTTGGTTGACGACAGGGCACAAGTATAGTTGCTTCGACTTTCCTAGACCGTTTCTACATCCTCGCCATAAGTTCAGGAAAGACAACAAGAACTTCACCAAAGGTAGAGTTGTTAAACACTCTGCACCACCTGCGTTGACAGGCCAACAGACCCTAGATCAGTTAAACACTCTCGAGCTAGATCCAGAGCGTCCAGGGCATTTCAAGGGGTATAATAAGGAACACGCCTGGACTCACAAGACATGCTCCTGGGATCTGCCTTACTTCAAAGACCTCCTTTGCCCACACAACATCGACATGATGCACACTGACAAGAATATCGCCGAAGCCATTTTTGGTACATTGTTCGGCATAGAGGGGAAATCAAAGGATAATACTAAGGCTAGAGACGATCAAGAGGATCTATGTGATAGACCGTTACAAAACATGCAAGAACTGAAAGGAAAGTGGAATTGGACAAAGCCAAAGGCATGGTTCAATCTTGGAAGGCCAGCTATGAAGGAAATTATTTTGTGGGTGAAAATGCAGTTGATGTTCCCCGATGGGTATGCAGCAAATCTAAAGAGGGGAGCAAGTCTTGAAAAATTGAAAATATTTGGTCTAAAAAGTCATGATTGGCACATATGGATTGAGTGGATAATGTCGGTGCTGTTGCGTGGCTGCATCCCTGAGGATGAATGGCTAGTACTGGCAGAGCTGAGCTATTTCTTCCGTGTTCTTTGTGCGAAAGAACTATCACCTGGCCTCCTAGAAGAAATGGAATAGTTGGCGCCGGAGTTGATCTACAATTTAGAAATGATCTTTCCGCCAAGCTTCTTTAATCCAATGCAACACTTGATTTTGCATCTCCCGACCGAGGCACGATTGTGGGGTCCCGTGCAAATCGTTGGTGCTACTCAACTGAGAGGATGCAGAAGACGCTTCAAGAAAAATGTAAAAATAAACGTAGAATAGAAGCATCGATGGCCGAGGCATTCATCACTGAGGAGGCGGCAAACTTCATGACAGCCAAAAATCGTCATTTGCATAATCCAAAGCCTCGGTACAATACTGATGACCCTAAAAAGGGTTAATCCAACCTCAGCCTATTCAAAGGGAATCTCGCACCAGCCAGTGGTTGGAAACCAGTATCGTTGGATGTTGAAGAATGGCGGACCATTTCGCTGTATCTCTTCAACAACCTAACAGAAGTGCGGCCGTACATCGAGTAAGATCTCGGTACATTGTTTCGCAACTTCTAATTCCTTTGAACTGCTCTTATTCCTGGATATTTGATGCAGTCGATACGTCGCCATATTCTCATATGGAGCGGTGATCCAAAAGGATTCCGTCGAGGTGTATGAGCTTCTGGCAAAGCAAGGAGGCCAATATCCCGGTTTCATCTCTTGGTTCAAAAAAATGGTAATTTCCATTAGACCCTTTCATTTCTTTGGCTAATTTTCGACTAATGCAACAATCCTTTAGTTTTAAACTTGTAGGCTAATTCAGAGATTACGGATGACGAATTGAGATAAGTAGCTAACGGTTTTGACTATAAGGTCCGTTCATTTGACAATTACGACATCAACGGGTATCGCTTTCGTACCTATGGCAAAGAGCTATCTATGGCCGACCGAAAGTCTACAAATTTTTGTGTCTCTGCTATCAGTGAAGGAGGTATCGAGTATTATGGAAGAGTTAAAGCAATTTATGAACTCCAATTCTATGGTGAAAACCCACCAAACGTCGTAGTCTTCAGATGTTATTGGTTCTAGCCGAGGGAGACTAGAAGGACTCATGAACATATAGGGCTAGTCGAAATCAAACAAAGCACCCATTTGGATGTTACCGATGTCTATATTATGGCTCAACATGCAACCCAAGTTTTCTATCTACCGTGGGCCTGTCAAAGTGATGCAAATCTCAATGGTTGGGATGTCGTTTATGAAGTGCTGCCACGTGTTAGACCACCTTCCCCCAATGAAGAGGATTATGAAACTCACATTAACCAAGACACATATGATGAAGGAGAATTCTTCCAAGAAACATGTCTTTCTAAAAAATATTTCAAGAACCTCTCTACTCCACCCTAGAACATTGAACTAGACAACGATAGTGAATCTCACTTCACCCCTGAGCCGAAACAAGAAGAGCCGGAAGAAGAAGATGTTACAGCTGCAGATGACTTGTCAATGCTTGAACAATTACGTAAAGGTGGCCTTCCACATGATGATGCATTTATTAATGATGATGATGAGCATGTCATTACCGATAGTGATGATGATGATGCATCTATTAATGATGATGATGAGCATGTCATTACCGATAATGATTATTAGGTATTCAAATTTTTATGTTGTACTTGACTTATACAGTTATTTGTATGATTGTATGATTTATATAGTTGGTATGTACAATTTTCTTACTTTGTATGATTGTTTCTTATACATAGTGCCATGGTCTTGATGTCCGTCCCCGTCGGCCCTCGCCCGCTTTGTGATTTGGATGTGGTAAATTCTCTTTCATACCTATTTGTTGCATTTCGCATTTTTGACAATTATGGCCATCAAGTTGACATAGAGATATTTTAATCTAGGAGGTATGTGAACCGGAATTTGAAACCGACCCTCTTATCGAGAAGTTAAATTTAGTTGAAAAAGAAAATGAGTATTTGAAAGAAAAAATTAAAAGAAATGAAGATGAGAAGATGACATTGGAGTTGTATGTTGCCGATGTCATAGATGATCACAAGATGAAGATGAATGCAATGCGCTTGAAGATGGATGCAATGCGCCTGAAGCTTAAGAAGATTAGAAAATATGCCATTGATAATGAGGCTTGGTATCATTATGCCGTTGGATCAATAGTTACCTTAGTTGCGATCTTCATCATATTTGTTGTGATGAGGGTAAGTTTTCTCTAGTGTTTTCCTTTACAAATGGATACTTAGCTTATTTTCCTCCTAAATGGCATAATTACCTAAGTTAGATAAAAAAAAGGAGCTATACTTAGCTTATACAGTTCATTTATGACATACTTAGCATACTTAGGTCAAAAATGGCATGATAATCTTTGTTACCTCCAAAATGATATAGACTTAGCTTATTTTCCTTGAAAATGACATAACAACCTTACTAAGCTCCAAGATGACCTATTTACCTACCTTAGCTCTAAAATGACCTACACTTAGCATTTTTACCTAGCTTAGCAATAAAATGGCATTTTTACCTACCTTAGTTAGAAGAAGAAGAAGATAAAGAAGAGGAGAGGAGAAAAAGAAAGAGAAGAAAAAAATCTTCTTCTTCTTCTTCTTCTTCTTCTTCTTCTAACTAGTCTTATTCTTCTTCTTCTTCTTCTTCTAACTTTCATCTTTCCCAATTTGCAGATTTGCTTTACATGAGGAAGTTTGGATTCATGGAGTGTACTAGTCTTCTTGTGCTTCCTTGTTGTTTATGAAAACTTGTTTGGATATGTATGTCTATATGGATATGTTGTTGGAAACTTGTTTCTGGTTATGTATATATGGATATGTTGGACTTTGTTGAACTATGTTGTTGGATTTGATGAAATATGTTGTCGGACATGCCGTTGGATATGTTGGATATGTATGCATGTATATCTATGTTTGAAACCATGTCTAATTAATTGGATTTAAACAAAAACAGGGGATGTATAGCCTCTTTGCCGTCCTCTAGCTGACGGCAAAGAGCTTTGCCGTCCGCTAGCAGACAACAAAGAGGACACGTGGTAGTCACCTGTGCAAACTGGGAACACTAGCTGCCTATTTGGTCATTTTGCTGTCTGCAAGCGGACGACAAAGTGACCAAATAGGCGTGGCAAACAGGGCCATCTATGACGTTTGCTGGCAGACGGCATAGCTGGCCACGTGGCAGCTTCCCAGTGCTGCCCTAGCTAAGCTCTTTGCCGTCTGTGAGTGTACGGCAAAGAGCGCCATTAATCCCCTAACGGCTCTCACCCCACACCACTGCCGTCCGTTGTCTTTGCTGTCCGCTGGCCTCGGATGGCGGACTACACAATCCTTTGCCATCCGTTTCTACAAAGCGGCAAAGAAGGCCTTTGCTGGCACATGTTCAGCCGGACAGTTTGCCGTCCGCTAGCGGACGGCAAAGGTGTTTGCCGTCCGGGATATGTGCCTTTGCCGTCCGCCATGTCGGACGGCAAAGAAGCTTATTCCAGTAGTGTTGGGGTGCGCCTAGGGCTGCCTCCCCTCCCCCCACCTATATATATATATATATATATATATATATATATATATATATATATATATATATATATATATATATATATATATATGTGAGGCGGGGCGCCACACAACCCACGGCAATTCCCATGCCTTGTCGGTGCACCTCTCCCTGGTTTCATCCTCTGTCAAGTTTTTCCGCAGTGCACAGTGAAGCCCTACGGGAACAAGTTCACCATCACTGTCACCATGCCATCGTGCTACTGGAACTCATCTACTACTTCGCCACGGTTGCTGGATCGAGATGGCGAAGACGTCATCGAGCTGAACATGCACTGAACGCGGAGGTGCCGTACGTTCGGTGCTTGATCGGGACGGATCGTGAAGGTGTACGACAACATCAGCCACATTGATAAACGCTTCTGCTTAACAATCTACACGAGTATGTAGATGCTCTCCCCCTCTCATAGCTATGCATCTCCATGGATAGATCTTGCGTGTGCATAGAATTGCTTTGTTTTCCATGTGTTACCCAACATTGGCATCATGAGACAGGTCCATGCGTAGATGATATGCACGAGGAGAACACAATGGAGTTGAGGGCAGTGTCGTTCATATTGTTTCCCACAATATCTTATTTTGATTCGGCGGTATTGTGGGATGAAGCGGCGTGGACCAACCTTACATTTCCACGTACATGAGACCGGTTCCACCGACTAACATGCAACTTGTTTTGCATAAGGTGGCTGGCAGATGTCTGTTTCTCTCACTTTAGTTGAATCGAATCTGACTACGAACGGTCCTTGCAGAAGGTTAAAACTATAAACTTGATAATCACCGTTGAGGTTTTCCTTAGGTAAGAATGATTCTTGGTAGTTGCTCGTAGAAGTCACGCAAAATTTGCAACAACAAAGTAGAGGACGTCTAACTTGTTTTTGCAGGGTATGTTGTGATATGATACGGTCAAGATGTGATGTATACATTGATGTATGAGATGATCATGTTCTGTAATATCGACAACCGACAGGAGGCTTAGGGTTGTATTTAAATTATTTTATGACATGCGTGTCAATCATTAAGCGCCTTGTAATTGCTTTATTTTATCGCTATGGATTAGCAATAGTTGTAGAAGCAATATTTGGCGTGACGACCCCAACGCAACGATGGAGATCAAGGTGTTGCACCGGTGATGATTGAGGTCATGCCGTTGCTTTGGAGATCGAGATCAAAAGCACAAGATGATATCATGTCACATATTTTGATTGTTGTGATATTTATCCTTTATGCTTCTTATTTTGCTTAGAACGATGGTAGCATTATAAGATGATCCCTTCACTAAATTTCAAGATAAAAAGTGTTCTCCCCAAATATGCGTCGTTTGGAAGCACCTCGTGATGATCGGGTGTGATAGACTCTACGTTCACATACAACGGGTGTAAGCCAGTTTTGCACAAGCGGAATACTTGGGTTAAATTTGATGAGCCTAGCATGTGCATACATGGTCTTGGAAAACTGGAGACCGGAAGGTCGAACATGAGTCATATAGTAGATATGATCAGCATGGAGATGTTCACCATTGATGACTACCCTATCTCACATGATGATCGGACATGGGTTAGTTGATTTGGATCGTGTATGACTTAGATAACTTGAGGGATATTAATTTAAGTGGGAGTTAATTAGTAATTTGATTAATTGAACTTAATTTATCATGAAATTAGTCCTAATAGTTTTTGCAAATCTATGTTGTAGATAAATGACCCGTGCTACTGTTTCGTTGAATTTTCACTACTAGAAAAAAGTCTGTTAGTGGCGCACCTATTATTGCTATTAATGGCACACTATAGGTGCACCACTATTACCACGCCACTAGTAACAAATACTAATGGCGCACCTTTGGTGTGCCATTAGTATTGCAGGTAACAGTGGCGCACCTTGTAGTGCGCCATTACTATTACTACAGGTGCGCCACTGGTATTTTTTTTTTGAATTTTTTTATTTTTTTATTTTTGAAGGCGGGAAAATAGTAGTGGCGCACCGTCTAACACCCACCGTGCGCCATTGCTATTTTTGAATTTTGAATTTGGATCTGGATCTAGATCTAGCTCATTTTTTGGCTTGTTTTTTTGCTTGTTTTTTTTTTGCTTGGATTTTTCTTAAAGTTTGTTCTCGACCTGGATCTGGTACGTTCTTTGTGCCGGGGGATCTCCACATGTGGCCGGAAGTAGAGGGGGAGGGAGGAGAGACCGTGAGGAGGAGAGGAGGGAGGAGAGACCGTGAGGAGGAGAGGAGGGAGGAGAGACCGTGAGGAGGAGAGGAAGGTCATCAGAGAGGAGGAGGAGGACCATGAGCAGGAGAGGAAGGAGGAGCACCGTGAGGAGAGAGGAGGGAGGAGCACCGTGAGGAGGAGAGGAGGGAGGAGGAGGTCGCCGGAGGAGGAGCACCATGAGGAGGAGAGGAGGGAGGAGGAGGTCACCGGAGGAGGAGCACCGTGAGGAGGAGGAGGTCGCCGGAGAGGAGGAGGAGATGGAGTGGAGGAGAGGAGGAGAAGAATGAAGGAGAGGAGGAGCACCGTGTGGCTAGCCGGTCCTTTTCTACTTCTGCCCAACTTAGAGCATCTCCACTCGTTGTCCCCCAGGAGCCAAATTTTCAGCTCCCTGGGGTTGCGTCGGCAGATATTTTTGCGCTGGGGGGGGGGGGGGCGTGCTCCCAGCCGTGTCCCCACCCACGTCTCATTCAGCGGACGCGTGGCGACGGCAGCAGGCCCATGGCGTGCGTGTCGTTGCTTCCCGACGATGACGCCCGATGACGATGCCGGTGCCGACGACGGCTGCCACCGCGGCCGCTTCCGCCATGACGTCCCCCAGCTCGCGCTGCTCTGGGCGGGCGACGATGAAGAAGCAGGGCGCGACCGTCCCATCCGCCACGCCGTCCACGCCGGACTAGGCAAGCTGGCGTCGTCGCGCTTGCAGCCGCCCCGTCCGCCCTGTCCCACCCAGGCCACGCCCGTGCGCGTGGGGCTGGAGCTCGACCCGTCGGCAGCGTTAACGGAGGAGCGGAGGAGCCTGCCCGCGGGGAGCACGCCGTGATGCGGGAGGTGGTCGCGTACCTCCTCGACCACGACTGGTTGAGGTCAAGGAGAAGAAGCACCATGCAGACGCCGTCGAGGAGGGCAAGCACAAGGAGAAGGAGGCCAATGCGGAGCACGGGAAGCTCAAGGCGTGCGTCGCCGACATGGTGCGCAAGGCCACCAGCTCCGGGCACCAAGGGGCGAGAGTGATCACGCTGGCGGGGGAGAACAAGGGCGCTTCCATGAAGGTGGGCGGCGGCAAGAGCTCATGCAGCGGTGGCGACCCCGGCGTGCACCTCAATCTCTCCGCCAAGTCCGCCAAGAAAGACAAGCAGAAGCACAGCGTGGCCACCTGCATCTTGGACGGTGAGGGCGGCGGGGCAAGGAGGCCGTGGCCAGCTGCATCTCCGACTACAGCACCGCCCCGGCTCCGCGGCTGCATCTCCGTGGCCTCCGCGCCCGGTGCCGAGGCCGCCCGTGGCCGGCGCGCCCGGTGCCGGGCCCGCCCGCGCCCACCCACAGCATAGCCGGCCACATCGACCATGTGCGCACCCCTGGTCGACTCAGGGCACAAAAAAATATTGATTGGAGGATGAGGTATGAAGCAGCCCTGAGAATCCACGATGGGGAACGGCGGCGGCAGGATGGGACTCGTCGCGGCGGCGGATCGCTGGAGGGTGGCTTGCTTGAGGAAAAGAGGAGAGGGAGTCCTGGCTGCCGAGTGCACGTGGTGGGCCTGTGAGGAAAAAAGGAGAGGGAGAGGCCGATGTGTGGGGTTTCGCATGCAAAAAAGTAGTGCCGGCGCCCCCGGCCGACCCCCAGCTTTCTGGGTTTCTCTCGCGAGCGCCAACCGTGTTTTTCGCTAATACCGCCGTAAAACGAGCCCGTGGGGGTGTGGCTGGGAGCGTTTTTGACCGCCGGCGTTGAAAAAAAAGCTCCTGGGGGGCTTCCTGGGGGGCCGGCTGGAGATGCTCTTAGCAGTGGCGCACCATGCACTGGTGCGCCATTGCTATTTTTTTGAATTGTGAAGGCGGGAAAATAGTAGTGGTGCACTATTCACTGATGCGCCATTGCTAATTTTTTTATGTCTTTTATTTTTTTCGAATTTTTTAGCCTCCAGATCTTAAAAGCATCGTAAATTTTTTTCTATTAGGTTTTTGGGGATTTTAAAAATCTTAATCCGAGTTCGTATGCAAAAGTTATGCCCATTTTACTAAATTCCAGAGAGATTTTGCAAATAAATTCAAAATTCATATTTGTAAATTTTCCCAACAACTAGACCACATATCACATGGGAAACTTATTTTCTTTTATTTTTTTGACATTTCCATCATTTTCTTTTATTTTTTTAAAACTGAAAAGCCGGTCCATGGGGGGTGCATTTGGTGAATTTTTTGGTAAAGTTAGTAATGGCGAGTGAAAACTAGTAATGGCGCACTATCCCCAGGTGCGCCATTACTAGTTTAAAAAAAATTGTTAGTAGTGGCACACCGAGGGTGTGTTGTGCCATTACTAGTTAAAACTAGTAATGGCGCACTATCCCCTGGTGTGCCATTATTAGTTTTGAAAAAAAAAATAAAAAAAAATCTTGGTAGTGGCGCACCGTGGGCCACTAATGGCGTACCTATATATGGTGCGCCACTGCTATGTAGCAGTGGCGCACCACATACGTGGTGCACCATTAATGTCCATATTAGCTATAGCCGTTTTTCTAGTAGTGTTTAATGCGTTTCTAGAGAAAGCTAAGTTGAAATATGATGGTAGCAACTATAGGACTGGGTCCGTAACTTGAGTATTATCCTCATTGCTGCACAGAAGAATTATGTCCTTGATGCACCGCTAGGTGACAAACCTACTGCAGGAGCTGAGGCAGATTTTGTGAACGTCTGGCAAGCTCGATGTGATGACTACTCGATAGTTCAGTGTGCCATGCCTTACGGCATGGAACGGAGAGTTAAAAAGCATTTTGCATGCCACAAACCATATGAGTTGTTCCAAGAGCTGAAATTGATATTTCAAGCTAATGCCCGGGTTGAGAGATAGAAGTCTCCAACAAGTTCTTCAGTTGTATGATGGAGGAGAACAGTTCTATCAATGAACACATACTCAGAATGTCTAGGTACCACAACCACTTGACTCAGCTGGGAATTGAGCTTCCCAATGAGTGTGTTATTGATAGGGTTTTTCAATCACTACCACCAAGCTATAAAGGCTTCGTGATGAACTATAATATGCAAGGAATGACGAAAACAATTTCCAAGCTCTTTGCAATGCTGAAAGCAGCGGAGGTAGAATTCAAAAAGGAGCATCAAGTGTTGATGGTTAACAAGACCACCAGTTTCAAGAAAAAAGGCAATGGAAATAAAGGGAACTTCAAGAAGACTGGCAAGCAAGTTGCCACACCTGTGTAGGGATAGCAATGGGGACCCATACCCGCCAAACCCGTGGGGATTTCATCTATCAGGGGGTGGGGATGGGCGAAAGACATCCCCATGGGGATATTTACACTACTAGGGAAAACCTTATACGCAGAAATTTAGCAACAGCGCGGGTCAAAAAAGGGCGCTAGTGCTAGATAGCAATAACGAGTGAGAAAAAACCGCGCTACAGATACAATCTTAGCAGTAGCGCGTGTAGCGGCAAAAGCGCTACTACTAATATTCCCGTTGGCAGAATGACAGGCTACGCATAGCAGTAGCGGGCTTGGAAGAAGCGCGCTACTGCTAGGGCATAAGTAGTAGCGCATTTCCTAGGAAGAGCGCTACTACTAATGGAAATGAAATAAGATGGAAAACAAATAGAAAAGTAAATGAAAATGAAAGAAATAGAAAAAGGAGAAAGGAAAAAATAAAATGTAAAGCAAAATAAATGAAAAAGCGGAAAAACGGAGGAAGGCATAGCAGTAGCGTGTGTTTGTAAGAGGCGCTATAGCTAACGTAGCTGCAGCGCGTGTCCTAGACCCCCGCTATAGAAACAGAAAAGGAAATTAAAAAATGGAAGAAAATTACATAGCTATAGCAGCAGCGCGTTTTGTAAAAACCGCTATAGCTATCTTAGCTATAGCGTGTTTTGCGAAACGCGCTACTGCTAAGTTTGACTTAACCAAAAAACCGTTTCCCCCCCGGCCACCACTTCTCCCCCAAATCCCTCGACCCACCCCGCTGTCGTCTCCCCGATTCGCCGTCGCCCCACTTCGCCGCCGTCTCTTGCCGACGTTGACGCCACCAGAGCCGTGCGCCGTCGACGCCACCGGAGCCGCCCCCAACGCCATGGTGCCGCGCGGCCTCATCAACGCCACTGGAGCCGCCGTCGACGCCACCGGATCCTCCCTCGCCACAACTGCCTCCCTCGTCGTCACCGGAGACGCCCCTGCCTCCCTCGCCACCACTGCCTCCCTCGCCACCACCTGAGCCATCCTCTGTAAGCCCCCACCCCTCCTCTCTCTGTCATGCATAGGTTAGCTAGTTTAATTAGGTTAATTATCTAGGTTAACTAGTTAGGGCTTTGACAGAGAAGTAGTTAGGTTAACTAGTTTAATTAGGTTAATTATCTAGGTTAGTGCAAAAATTTAGTTAGGGCTTTGACAGAGAACTAGTCAGGTTAACTAGTTTAATTAGGTTAATTATCTAAGTTAATTACTGCAAAATTTTATTTAGGGCTTTGATAGAGAACTAGCTGCGTTAACTAGTATAATTAGGTTAATTATCTAGGTAAACTAGATTAACTAACTAGGTTAAATAGGTAGGTTAATTAGGTTCGTTGGATTAACAAGCTAGGTTAAGTATGTTGGCTAGGTTAGAGGAAATTTTTTATTTTAGAGCATTAGCTCAGAAGGGGTTAGAGAAATGGAGTTCCTTTTCAATTTAATTGGGTTCTGTCCTAGGGAGAGAAGGGTTAGAGATAATAATGTGTCTTTGTGTGAGAGAGGAATAGCTAGATCAACATAATTTGGGTTTTGTCCTAGGCAAAGAACTGTTTAGTGAGGTCATTTTGCAAAGGTTTTTGATTTTTTTAAAAGACCACTATTTTTGAAGGAAAACAATTTAGGCAAATTTTATTTTAAAGATGATCCCTTCCAAGACTTTTATTGTTGATTATATCTTTTCATTGAAGTGGTCATGTTATATCTTTTCATTGAAGTGGTTCGATTGTGCCCAAGTGGCTTTGTTGTTTCCAGGGAATGATGCTGAGTGGCCTATGTTTTGCCGGAATGTTGATTCATTTCTGTTCCGGCAAATTTCAGGTTCTCGATTTGTCCACTTTTTAGCAATGGTCATGCCAAAATTTTCCGTGAATTTCGGCATGACTTGTGCTACAAACTAGGACATATCGAGTGCCCGGGATTTGCCGCACCAGGAAGGAGTCAACATTCCTGTAAAACAATAGGCCTTTTTTATGTCATTATTCATTTTATTAGGTCTAGAATTAATTGACTAGATTTAATCATAGGAAACATGGCTAGCAACGATGAAGGACAGGGTTCTGGTGATTGCGTTGACGTCTACCGGGAGGGAGACGAATTTTTTAGCCTTACCGACGATCAACCAATGTTGTTGCTGGGCCCACCGGTGGCATCGGGGACTGAGACCGACAAGCAAACCGGTGCTGAGACTGAGACCAGCGCTGAGACTCAAACCGGCATCGGGACCGGCGCTGAGACTGAGACCGGTGCTGCCTCGGGGAGCGGAGCCGGTGTAGAACCGAAAGCAAAGAGGCAACGGCTTCCTAACAAACTCAGGACTACTAGGCTTGTGGTCACGGAGGTGGACGACGGCATTTTTGAGCCAAAGGTGCCCGAGGAAGCGCGTTCGTGCTATGGCAATCAAATAGGCTGCATCGTACGGACAACCGCCACCATCAACGATGAGAAACTACAGAAGATAGAAAATATGAGGAGCTCCCTCCTAAAGAAGTTTCACCAGATATTCTTGTTCCCGAGACGGAATGAGAAGGATTATGAAGATCCAGACGAGGACCCGGCAATGAAGAAGATAAACAAACACACCGTGACCGAGTTTAGCGACGCGTTGGCCGGCTGGAAAACTCGAGTGAAAGCAAGGATCATCGACAAGAAGGAACCCTACTCCGAGATTGTAAAGGATAATCCGACAATCACGGAAGACCAGTTTCAAATATTCAAGGAGGCTTGCAAGGCCGAAGCTGCCAAAAACAAGTCTAAGAACATGAAGGGGCTTCAAGAGAGGAACATTGGGAGCCACCACCTCGGAAGTCGTGGTTACGGCGGAAAGAGGTCCAAATGGGCCAAGGAGGACGCGGAAGCCGCGAGTCTGGGCATCCCAGACCCCTTGGAGGATTTCACCGTCCCGCAGGAGCGTGACGTCCTAAGGGCCCGGCACCATTGGGACCCAGTGAAGAAGGTTTACGAGACAACACCGGTCATTACGGAGTTCATGAGACTGCTGGTAATTTTAGTTTCTAATCAATTCGACTGCACACGTTAGTCATATTTGTAAACGATCCTTGTGCCTTTTGCAGAGAGAGCAACACCGGATTGCGGCCGAAAGCGACTCGTCGTCTGAGGCATTGGCGAGGCCCAAGTGGGACACTCCATTCAACCGGGCATTGAACATATTGAAATGACAACCGGTGGATACTCGACCGTCTTATGGACACGTGCACGGTGTCGGAGACGGCGCCACGTGGAAGAAGTACTACCGTGAGACCACAGAGGAGAGAAAGGAAAGACGGAGGTTAACTGAAGAAAACATCGACAAGAAGGTTGAGATTGCGGTTGAGAAGAAATCATCTCAGACAGTCGCAACAGCGGTAGCTGCCGCAAAACAGGTGGTTGGAGATTTGTCTACTTCCTTGGTGACGGGCGTTTTCACTTGGACAAGGCAAAATCCAGAAAAAAATGCAGAGGAATTTCCCCTTGCTGACTTCTTGGGAGCACCTACTCCCGCACCGGCTCCCGCACGGGACGTGCTCGGCAGTGCTTCGTCTTTGGCTCAGCTCGATGCCCTCACGGTATCTGTCACACCGGCCCCCTTCAATATAAAGGTATAATCTCCCGTTTTCGTTGCCTTTCGGATGTCTCACGTCACAGACTTTTCTTTGCAGGACGACAAAACCCCGTGCACCATATTGTACACCATCGGCGACCAGAAGGTGGACGTGGGGAAGGCGACGATAATGGAGCCGAAGGAACCATTGTTCCACAGCCGGCCGATCCCCCCGAACGTCTTCAAGGTTTCCGTGGCCAGTGTCGAACCGGGCCACGAGAATTTGCCTCCTCCAACACTACTGGTGGATGATGAGGAGACACCGCGGCGGCTTGGTGATTGTTGCAATGGGTGGGTCCTGTTGTGGCCAAAGAGTCTGCTTCGTCTGGAGGCGGTCGGGAGCACACCCACGAGCACGCGGCCTCAGCAAGGTATGAACATCAACACCCCACCTACCCAATTAGCGTCGGGTGTCGGGTTGGGTGATAGCAGACGGGGTAAGGAGGAGGCTCCATTAGTTGCTGATGACGCCGCCATGGATGAGGATGAGGGCGATGGTGGCGCTGAACGATATGTCTATCTTTGGCGCCTACTCGAGTTTGAGCGTCATGAGTCGGTGCCTGAATTGCCGTCTCAACGTATTATGGACGACCTTTCAGTAGTAAAAAAGTCTAGGAAGAGAGCGAGGAAAGGCAAAAAAGCTGATTCTATGATCCAGCCGCCTCAGCAGCCTCGGCTTCAGGACCGTATAGATATCTCCGATGCGGATAAATGGCATATCCCCGGTCAACCAATCCTACCTGCAATAGCGCTACAGGCCAGATTCGGCGATCTAAGCAGACTTCATGACGATGTGCTGTGGGTAGAGAAAGGCATCATCGCCTCGACAGATCCAGGATACCCAATCTACGTGGTTAACGTTCCGCGGCAAATGTCGTACGTCGACAGCTTCCCCGCGGATAAGTTCTTCCTCCGATTCGATTACATATTCGACATGTTTCACGTGAAGAAGCTGGATTTTATGTTTGTCCGCCTTTATGCCTTGCACATGAACTACATCATCGGGTTGAGCAGATATCTCATATCTGTGTCGCTGACCCGTACTACATGCACGAGGGCTTCTTGGGAGTCTGCGCAGAGCACCGTGTATACGCGAGGGAATACATCGTCAATTTCATGCTCGCCAATAAGGACAAGGGGGCGATTCTCGTGCCTTATCATCCCGTTTAAGTCATCCGCGCTGCTATCCTTCCTTCGATTTAAATCATTCATTTGCATGGTGGAGGCTAAGTAATTTGAGGTGTACTTATTTTGCGCAGCGGCGGGCGTGCCGTCCTCATCATCCTATACCCCCAATTCTCCCACGCTCTTTACTTGGACTCGTCGAAGAACATTCACAAAAAGGATTACACCCACATCAAGGATGTTCTTGGCAGTGCTATGTTTTACTACCAAGCAAGGGGTGGAGAGGTCAGGGACAAGAAGAGAAGGGGCGGCAGGGTCGCCTTCGGCCATAAGACCGACTTCTGCTGCATCCAGCAACCGAACAATTCTCTTAAAGATGGATTTTATGTCCTACACCACATGCTGGAGTACAGACGGGATCACCAGAACCTTCGCATGTCACCAAGATCCGGCGATGCCCATATTCTGCAATGGGCAAAGAACGTAGGAGATATCGAGGATCATTGACTCCGAGCTGAGTTCTATCACATCCAGCGCGAACTTGCGCAAATCATCATGAAGGAGGTCGTCCAAAAAACAGGGATGTTCTACGAAGAAGGACAAATGTCGCAGGAAGACGTCCGAACATGGATAGCCTCTCAGCGTCTCGACATGAAGCCATTCACTAAGCTCGGGGACTATCTCCCTGACCTCGATGTATGGCACGGCATGTTGGAGTGATTGTCGATATATGACAATGTGTCTGTTTAGTACATACTTTCTGTATGACAAAAGTTTGAGTTATGCGCAGTGAAACTTTATTTGTGATGTAATTAAACCGTCCTCCTCCTCGCCTAGCGAAGATCACTCTAGTTAGGGCATTTTGGGTACGATGAACTTTGTTATTTATGCTTATGATATGTTGTTTCTATTTTTTCCAAGTCTGTCTCTTTCTGTTGCTCAACTATATATGTTGCATATCATCGACTCATGTGACGATGCAGGTGCATAGATCATCGATGGCGAAGAAGTGCTACGCCAGGAGTATATATACGACGAGTGGCCGGAGTGTCAGGCCCAGGTGTTACCGGTTTCTGGTTTCCGAGCGACAGGCAGTAGTTAGTTTAGGTTCACGCCAATGCGAGAGAGGGATACAAACTCATGTACTCAAAGTGATAGCTCTTCTCACATATACCATTGTTTAGATGGATGACGATGTATTTGCAAGTAATCGAGGACTTGTATCGCTACTTTCGAGATGATGACGAGAGACCACTTTGTGTTGGATGATGATTATGATGATGACATGATTTGATGAGACTAATTGTATGTATATGCTATGATTACATTTGTATGTGTATGATATGCTAAAGATTATTGTATAAAGCCTATTCAAATACAAAACAAATATGCAGGAAAAAATAATAAAACTAGTAGTAGCGAGGGGGGAAAAGTTAGCAGTAGCGTCGCCTTACCAGTAGCGCTTCTTTGTAAAAAGCGCTGCAGATAATATCAGTAGCGCTCTTCACTGAAGCGCGCTGCAGCTATCCATGTATAGCAGTAGCGTGGGACGATAGGCGCTACTGCTACACGTTAGCTGTAGCGCCTTATCAATAGCGCATCGTCCCGCGCTACTGATAGGCCTAAAACCCGCGCTGTTGCTAGGCTTTTCCCTAGTAGTGTTACCAAACTATTTTATTCCCCATAGGGTACAATGGGGATGGGGATGATATCCTATTCCCCAAACCCAATACCCATCGGGGACCCAGTTAGTAACTATGATACTGCGGTCAACCTTAAAATATTCACAAACAAACTTGCGAAAATAAAAAAAGCTCTAGAAAAAACCTTAAACCAATCTCACATCCTCACCTCCGTTGCCACCATGACCAAGAAGTCAATACGAGCTAGATAGGCATTAGAAGGACAAGGACAATATCATGTATGTATGTTGATTATAAGGTGCCATATTATGTATATGAGTATTTGTTTATGGGGATGGGGACCCTAATGGGGCCCCGTTCCCAAGTGGGGCATGGGTATGTGGAAATTTCATCCCTAGTCATGTAAATGGGGATGGGGATGGGATGATAGGGAATAGATGGAGATGGGGATTTTGTAGCTATCCCCATAGGGGTTTGTCCGCATTGCCATCCCTACTCCCGTGAAGAAACCCAAAGCTGGACCCAAGCATGAGACTGAGTGCTTCTACTGCAAGGGAAATAGTCACTGGAAGCGGAAATGCCCCATATACTTGGTGGGTAAGAAGGATGGCAAAGTGAACAAAGGTATATTTTATATACATGTTATTGATGTGTTCCTTACCAATGCTTGTAGTACCGCCTGGGTATTTGATACTGGTTTGCTTGCTCATATTTGTAACTCGAAACAGGAGATGCGGAATAAACATAAATTGGCTAAGGACAAGGTGACGATGCGTGCTGGGAATTGTTCCAGAGTTCATGTGATCGCCACCAGCACGCTACCTCAACATCCACCTTCGGGATTAGTTTTAGACCACGATAATTCTTATTTGGTGCTAGTGTTGAGAATGAACATTATATCTAGATCTTGTTTATGGCGGGATTGTTAATTATTCATTTAAGTCAGAGAATAATGGTTGTTCTATTTATATGAGTAACATATTTTATGGCCACGCACCCTTTGTGAATGATCTACTCTTGTTGAATCTCGATCGTACTGATACACATATTTATAATATTGATGCCAAAAGATGCAAAGTTGATAATGATAGTGCAACATACTTGTGGCGCTGCCGTTTAGGTCATATTGGAGTAAAGCGCATGAAGAAACTCCATATTGATGGACTTTTGGAATCACTTGATTATGAATCATTTGATACTTGCGAACCATTCCTCATTGGCAAGATGACTAAAACTCCATTCTCCGGGACAATGGAGCGAGCTAATTACTTATTGGAAATAATACATACTGATGTATGAGGTTTGATGAGTGTTGAAGCGTGCGACGGGTATCCTTATTTTTCAATCTTCACAGAAGATTTGAGTAGGTATGGGTATATCTACTTGATGAAACACAAGTCTGAAACATTTGAAAATTTGAAAGGATTTTAGAACGAAGTGGAGAATCATTGTAACAATAAAATAATGTTTCTGTGATCTGATCATGGAGGCGAATTTTTGAGTTACGTGTTTGGCCTTCATTAAAACAATGTTGAATTGTTTCACAACTGACGCCATCTGGAACACCACAACGTAATGGTGTGTCTGAACGACATAACCATGCTTTACTAGATATGGGGCGTTTTATGATGTCTCTTACCGATTTACCACTATTGATTTGGGGTTATGCATTAGAGACAACCGCATTCACGTTAAATACGGCACTAAAGAAAACCTTCGTGAGATCCGTTAGTATAAGAAAGCAAAACACTACTATAAGTATTGTTGCAAACCCATTTCTATTTTATTCTTGCATTATATCTACTGTATTCCAATTTTTGTATGGCAAAAACTCTTCAAAGAAAACAATAGAATCATCAAAACAAGGACACAACGCAAAGAAAATAGAATCTGTCAAAAACAGAACAGTATGTAGCAATCTGGATATTTCGAATAATTCTGTAACTCCAAAAATTCTGAAAAATTAGGAAAATGTGGGAAATTTGTCTACCAATCCAGAGCAAAAAGAATCAATTAAAAACCGCGTTCCAGTAAGTTTTTGTTATTTTTCTACTGGACTCAAAAGTTTATGTTTTTCAACCAACGTGTCTCCCGCATCATCCCAAAGGTCTTACTTGGCACAAACACTAATTTAAACCACAAAAACACATCTAATCAGAGACATAATTGGGTATTTTATTGAAAACAGCAAGGAAACCAAAAAGCAAAAAGATACAAGTTGGGTTGCCTCCCAACGAGCGCTATCGTTTTATGCCCCTAGCTAGACATAATGCGAAGGATCTAAGTTTTGTCATTTTTAGTTCTAGATCCATACAATGCCCTCATGATTGATTCATATGGTGGCCTAATTCTTGTTCTAGGGAAGTGTTCCATACCCTTCCTTAGTGGAAACTGAAATTTAATATTGCTTTCTTTCATATCAATCACGACACCAATAGTACGTAAAAACGGTCTACCAAGTATAATTGGACAAGACGGATTGCAATCAGTATCAAGAACAATAAAATCTATGAGCACGTAATTTTTATTTGCAAGAATAAGAACATCATTAATTCTTCCCATAGGCTTTTAATAGTAGAATCCGCCAAGTGCAAATTCAAAAAACATTCTTCAATATCGGTAAGACCAAGGACATCACATAAAGATTTTGGAATTGTAGAAACACTAGCACCCAAGTCACATAAACCAAAACACTCATAATTTTTAATCTTGACTTTGATGGTAGGTTCCCATTCATTATCTAATTTTCTAGGAATTGAAACTTCTAATTCAACCTTTCCTTCAAAAGCTTTCATCGTAGCATCAACAATATGTTTAGTAAAAGCTTTATTTTGTTCATAAGCATGGGGTGAATTTATCATGGATTGCAACAAAGAAATACAATCAACCAAAGAGCATCTATCAGAATTAAAGTCTTTGTAATCCAAAATAATGGGTGCATCACTAGTTAAAGTTTTAACCTCTTCAAACCTATTTTTATCAATTTTCTCAACAAGATATTCACCCTCCGAATTATCGGGACGCCTTCTAGCTAAAGTAGACTCTTCTCCAGTCCCTTTTTCATCAATCTTAATTTTACTATAAAAAGAATCAATAGAAGAAACACCAATCATTTAAGATCTTCATCACTTTTATTAAAGCAATAACTAGAAAACACTTTTTCTAAAAATTCTCTTTTAGCTCTAAGCATAGCGGTTCTTTTCTTACTTTCATCCATAGAAACAAAAAGAGATTTAATTGATTCTTCAACTTTAGGCACAAATTTTTTCATCTTGAGAGTTTCTACATCATGAGAAATTCTATCAATACTTCTAGACATATCATCAACTTTATTCAGTTTTTCTTCTGTCATAGCATTGAAAACCTTTTGAGTATTGGTAAATTCTTTAATATTATTCTCAAGATCAGAGGTGTTTCTATTATTATTATAAGAAGGATTACCATAGGAATTACCATAATTATTAGATGAATTACTAGGAAAAGGCCTAGGATTAAAATTACCTCTATAAGCATTGTTATTGAAATTATTTCACGAGATAAAATTCACATCTATGGCATCACTATTTTTCTCAATAAAAGTAGACAAAGGCACATCATTAAAATCAATAGGAGCACTTTTATTAGCAACCAACGTCATAAGAGTGTCAACTTTTCCACTTCAAGAATTTATTTCTTCTACTGAATTATCTTTTTTACTAGTAGGCGCTCTTTCGGTATGCCATTGTGAGTAATTTGCCATAATATTGTCTAGAAATTTAGTAGCTTCACCCAACGTAATTTCCATAAAATTATCCCCCACGACGGAATTTAAAAGATTACCAGAAACAAAATTCAACTCCGGATATGAGTTGTGCAATTCCTTAGCATCAATTTCATCCTTTCTCATGATTGTGCGACTTGCTCATGTTCAAGTTGCTAGAAATTCATGATCTGGGTTCTAAAAGAAATGATTTTTGCGGGCGGAAAATATTTAGTAATAAAGGCAACCCTGCACTTATTCCAAGAATCGATACTATTGCGAGGCAAAGAAGAAAACCAAATTTTTGTGCGATCTCACAAACAAAACAGAAATAATTTCAACTTTACAACATCATTGTCCACATCTTTTTTCTTTTGCATATCGCATAATTCCACAAATGTGTTAAGATGGGATGCAGCATCCTCATTTGGAGTACTCGCAAATTGATATTTCATAACAAGATTCAGCAAAGCAGTAGTAATGTCACAAGATTCCGTGCTCGGGAGGAGCAATCGAGTGCTAATAAATCATTGTTGTTAGTATTCGAGAAATCACACAACTTGGTGTTCTCTTGAGTCATGGTGACTACACAACAAGATTGCACTCAAAAACAGATTTTACGAGAAAACGACAAACGAAAAAGAGGGCAAATAAAACGTCAATTTTTTGTGAAATGGGGGAGAGGAAAACGAGAGGCAAATGGAAAATAATGTAAATTGCAAGGAGATGATATTTGTGATTAGAAACCTGGTTGATCTTGAAGATCGCCCCCGGCAACGGCGCTAGAAATTCCTTTTGATGTTTGCTTGAACTACGTCGGTATTTCCCCAAAGAGGAAGGGATGATGCAGCATAGCAACGGTAGGTATTTCCCTCAGTGATGAGACCAAGGTTATCAAAACAGTACGAAAATCATGCAACACCGCGTAAACAGCTCCTGCACACAAAGAACAAATATTTGCAAGCCAACGTAAAAGATGGGTTGTCAATCCCTCACGGGTAAAAAGATAGATAAAATTGTAGTAGATTGGATAAATAAATCGCGCGGGAGCGCGAGATAAAATAAATAACTAAAAATTGCAGCAAGGTATTTTTGTATTTTTCGATTAATAATCTAAAATTAAAAGCAAATAAAAATAGATCGTGAAGGCAAATATATTAAAGAAGAGACCTGGGGGTCGTAGGTTTCACTAGTGGCTTTTCTCGAGAAAAATAGCAACGGTGGGAAAACAATTACTATTGGGCAATTGAAGAACTTCAAATACTCATGACGATATCCAGGCAATGATCATTATATAGGTATCACGTACAAGATTAGCAGACCGACTCCTGCCTGCATCTACTATTATTACTCCATACATCGACCGCTATCCAGCATGCATCTAGTGTATTAAGTTCATGGGAAACAGAGTAATGCAATAAGAAATATGACATGATGTAGACAAGATCTATTTATGTAGAAATAAACCCCATCTTGTTATCCATAATAGCAACGATACATACGTGGCGTTTCCCCTTCTGTCGCTGGGATCAAGCACCGTAAGATCGAACCCATCACAAAGCACCTCTTCCCATTGCAAGATAAATAAATCAAGTTGGCCAAACAAAACCCAAATATTAGAGAAGAAATACGAGGCTATAATTAATCATGCATATAAGAGATCAAAAGAAGACTCAAATAACTTTCATGGATAAAAACATAGATGTGATGATAAATTCAAAGTTCATCGGATCCCAACAAACACACCACAAAAAGACTTACATCATATGGATCTCCAAGAGACCATTGTATTGAGAATTAAGGGAGAGAGAGAAAGCCATCTAGCTACTAACTACGGACCCGTAGGTCCACAAAGAACTACTCACGCATCATCAGAGAGGCGCCAATCACTAGTAGAAAACGGGCCTTTAGTGCTGGTTCCAGAGGGCCTTTAGTCCCGGTTCTGGAACCGGGACTAAAGGGTCGGGATTAAAACCCAAAACCTTTAGTCCCGTTTGCTTACAAACCGGGACTAAAGGAGCTCCACGTGGCCGCTGTCTGGAATTTTTTTGAAATTTTGTTTTTCTGATTTTTTTTTAAAAAAAAGATTTTTTTTTCGAACTTGTTTTTTGAATTATTTTTTTCTGATTTTCAAATTTCTGAATTATTTGACAATTTAATATCTAATCACCCCACATCACTGCTCTTATGAACCACTCATTCCAAATCGCTTAACTTCCCGGCCGGCCACCCATCCTCTCAGTACTCTAGCATGAGCACACTTAACTTTCGAGTTCTATTCCCCCTAGTTTCCAAGTCTGCACTTGTTGTTTTCCTGACAATACTAAGCTGTCAATCCTATTAACCCTTAGAAGTTGAACTTAAGCATTAATCAACGTTTGAGTTTGAAACTATTATTCTAAAAAAATTATTAATTAACACTAATATTTCTTCAATAAGTAGTTTGACCATAGTTTGACCAAAAACTCAAAATAAATAAATTTGAGGAACTTTTTTTCTTTACGAATTTGAGGATTCGAAGAATGTCCAAAACGGCCTACGCCAGTCGAAATCAGATGCGGATTTTCGTGCTAATTTTTTTGATATATTATGCGTTTTTTTTCGACATCGTATGCACAAGATATGGCCATTTTACTTTTTCATAACACTTTTTTGCAAAACATGTCCAAATTTAAGTTTTTTAATTTTCTTAACTAGTAGATGTAGTAACATAACTAAATCTCAAAGGATTTTGATTTTTGAAGTTTTTATCAGTTGTTTACAAAACTGAAATGGCGATAAACAGGGGGGGGGGTGGTAGAGTTTGAACCTCTTTAGTCCGGGACGGTGTCCATCCAATCCTACCATCGACTACATCTAGTAGCATCGTCCCAGCCAGAGTCACAACTTAGGTTAACCAACCAGAGTCACATTCTATTAAAGTGGCAAAAATACTTACTTTTAAATATAGCAAAACTAATTCTATCAACTATTATTAAAGGCTAAACAACTATTAGTACACAACAGTAGCAAAATTAATATTAACTAATTATAAAAAACTATCTTATGTTGTCATAGAAGCATACTACAACATGTTAAAATCTACAGAAAGAACTAACTAAAAACAATTGAAAACAACAATTAAAGGACTAAAACAACTATATAAGCAAAGCAGTACTCTTTCAATTAAAATCCCAGTTAAAGTTATTCTAAAAATAGCCATATAAATCTTAAAATTCATATTTAAATCATTCAAATTTGAAAACTAATGGCACAAACAGAAACTAGACAAAATTTTGAATCTAATGCAAAAAAGAATCACTGAAAAACATCAAATATCCTAAAAGATATAAGCAATTTAAAACAAAAACTAAAACAAAAAACAAATGGAAAAACAAAATTAAATTTCAGAACCCCTTTAGTCCCGTTTTGAGACACTAACCGGGACTAAAGGGCATCACGCCCTTTAATCCCGATTCATGTCTCAAACCGGGACTAAAGGTCTAACCTTTAGTCTTGGTTTTGAGACACGAACCGGGACTAAAGGGCATCAAACCCTTTAGTCCCGGTTTGTGTCTCAAGTCGGGACAAAAGGTCCCATTTGAACCGGGACTAATGCCTTCCCGACGCCCTAGCCGCTCTAACTGGGACTAATTCTCACATTAGTCCCGGTTCATAATGCAACCGGGACTAATGTACTATACATTGAGCTTGGACCAAAGCCATGTTTTCTACTAGTGAATGGACATGATGAACCCCTCTGTGATGGTGTCTAGATTGAATCTAGTGTTTCTAGAACTTGCGGCAGCTGGAATTGATTTTCGTCGACTTCCCTAGGGTTTCTGGAATATTGGGGTATTTATTGAGCAAAGAGGCGGTGCGGGAGGCCATCGAGGTGGGCATAACCCACCTGGGCACGCCTGGGCCCCCACGCGCACCCTGGTGGATTGTGCCCCCCTTGGGGCACCCCTCTGGTACTTCTTCGGCCCATCTTGTGTCTTCTGATCTAGAAAAACCCCACAAAAAGTTTCGCGGTGTTTGGACTCCATTTGGTATTGATTTCCTGCGATGTAAAAAACAAGCGGAAAACAGCAACTGGCACTTGGCACTATGTCAATAGGTTAGTACAAAAAAATGATATAAAATGATTGTAAAACATCCAAGAATGATAATATAACAACATGGAACAATCAAAAATTATAGATATGTTGCAGACATATCAGCCCCGCTCGCTGGATCGAGGTGGCTAGGACGTCATCAAGCTGAACGTGTGCTGAACGCGGATGTGTCGTACGTTCGGCGCTTGATCGGGACGGATCGTGAAGGTGTACGACAACATCAACCGCGTTGATAAATGCTTCCGCTTAGCGATCTACAAGGGTATGTAGATTCTCTCCCCCTCTCGTAGCTATGCATCTCCATAGATAGATCTTCCGTGTGCGTAGAAATGTTTTGTTTTCCATGCAACGTTACCCAGCACATGCCCCACTTAAAGGACTCAGCCAGAAATTTTGTAACTGTTTAGTAGTATGTATTGCAGGATGATTCTTTTCTCAAGACCAAAGGAAAGGAATTTGAAGGGATGGTATATTTTTACTTGCTCTACTCAAGTTTTTAGGACTTCTGTTATCAGACATTGAAGTTTCAAATAGATTCTAATGATTTCACTATGCCACAACAATGAGAGAAATGGGTTGGAAAGAGCGTGGTGGGTTGGAACTTTGAGCCTCGACCACTTGTTCAAACACTGAGCTTGTCTTTCATGTTCTTCTCTCTACTGAAATGCTTCAAATTAAGGTTCATGAACAAGTTTGGGAATTGTGTGGTTACTGAATACTTGTGCAAGCTATAGCTCGTGCAATGGCCAATGGATGACTGATGAGACTGGTTAGTGCAGGTACCGTTACGCCGTGAAGTATTCTAGCAGCCATTGAGGCCCCGAAGGAATCAAAGTCTTGAAGCTGCTCTATCGTGGCTATTGCTAAATGCAGTACCAGTGCTGCCTTTGTCAAGATGGATTTTCGGTTCCTCTGTTATTCGAGTACTTGTGTTATCCATATGATCGGAGCGAGTTCTTCTTTTCTTGGCTTCAACTAGTAGACTGATTAACATTTCGATGCTCTACTACAACAAAGGAAGCATAGGGCACCTGTCAGTAGCTTCAGCTTATGATTTCAATGAATGTACAGGAGGACCGCACATGAAGTGCTCAACTGTGTTATCCATATGAGCAGAGCAAGTTCCTATTTTGGCTTCCAACTGTAGCTGCAACGTTATTATAGTGTTGCATCACAATGTAAGTACAGGGGGACCAAATTGAAAGGCTCAAGGAAAGGGATCTAAAGGTGGACAAGAAGCGTCGACGACTGGTGATAATTTTACGGATCTACCGTACTCAATCAAGGTAGCATCAATATTTGCCACACAGTTGATTGTCGATAATATATGTACTCCCTTCGTTCTGGTTTGTAAGCCACCTCGTATCTTTGGTCAGACTTTGAGCATCAATTGAACTAATAAAATGAGTTATATGTACCAGAAAATGTACAATTGGAAACTTCTGTCTAGTGCAAATCCAATAGTATACGTTATGTGCCATATAACTTATATTTTGCTAGTCAAATTCACAGTTCAAGCTTGAGCCGGAAGAGAGTGAGTAACATAGGAGTGTTTGGCATAAAACTTTTGTTCACTATGAGTACCAGCAGAACCTTCAGTGCATCTTTGCTTTTATTCCACGAAGCACTGCTTATCGGTATCGTAAAGGAAATAACTAAGCAAAAAGAGCACAAATTTTCACCCAAAATTATGTTCTTGGATTCATATTTGAATGTACGTACTTCCTTCGTTCTATAATTATTGTTTTGTCATCTTGGTTTACTAAGATCGAGGTAACACCACAATTAAGATGTTGTAACATTCTTAGTGGTGGGCTGATTTTTTTCTATTACTTTTACGCAGTGGGACAATTTGGTGTCTATTTGCTCTTGCTCTGCTTCTCATACCCAAAGCGGTTATGATCCAGAGAAAAATTGTTATATTCAACGCCATGGGAGGAATTGGGTACCGAACATTTCTCCCTAATATTTACAAGTTGATTATAGCAGACACCACATGAGAACATGTGGGCACTCATATTGGCCTCCCACAGACACCGTACAATCTAGCTATTCCCCCGCAACGGATCGTCAACATTGACCTCTTCCATGGACCCGGCTCTACAGCAAACGGAGCCTTGTATATGAGGGGATTCTTTATATGTGATTAGGTAGCTGATCAGAGTGGAATTTTGCATTATTTCCCGCGATATGCGCCGATATTTAACACAAAGTAGCTTATCAACATATATAAGCCAGCCATTCTGTAACTGTTTTGTAATATGTATTACCTTGGCATTACAAAATTGTGTAGTTGTTAGGATGGTACATTTGAACCAGGGCAAATTAAAATTTACTTTATACCAAACATTTGTACTTATTTAAATTTATTTATATTGTATTACAATATTAACGAGTATAATTTCTATTATATAGTTGACATAGTTAACCACATAACAATTTTTTATTGGAACCACATAAATTTGTTGTTATTTATTAATTGAAATTTTATATGTTATCATTTTTAATGCGTATCACTAAATTTAAATTGTGGATGTAACAAAAATTATCTCTGACTTACTTTTTTACATTTGCATAACCTATATAGTTCATTCATATATATTTGTGTGTATGTGCATTTGTTCATATATATTTTAGTATTAATCAAGCATATGTATGGAATCTTCCAGAGTTTAAACTGAACTATTTGTATATGTGTTGAAAGTCAGGTTCTGTAAAAAAGTTCCGAATTTGTGCATGATCCATACTTGGCATTCAATAACATTGATTACGAACGAGTATAACATGTTGTCGATTCAATTATTTATACATACAATTTGTTTATTTGATATGCTTGTCTGGAAGCTTGGTTTCTTCATGTCATCGATTCAATTATTTGTACATACAATTTATCTATTTGTTTATTCTTCTATGTATACAAGAGCTTCTAGTTAACATAGCTTCCAGTACAACTTTGTCGAACGTCAATTGAAGAGACACTGGTAGGCTAACTAAATTAATCGTCGCCTTTCATATTGAGTTGTTCTTATTTGATACGCACTATTGAGTCATCATTATTGAAAAATGACACATTTGTAAGCATGCACGTTTGTCATAATAGGTCACATTTCATGTACATTCATGACGATTTTATGACAAAATCAAAATAATCATACATGTGCTTTCGTAATTGTGTTCCATGCCAATAATCACTTTTTAATCAAGGAAGTGTACACTTCCATGACAGAAAATTGTGCGAAATGAAAATATTTTCATCAAGGGTAACCAACACATGACAGCCATCATAACGGGTCAACATTAAGCTCTCGGGTGCAAGTTCCAGATCCGATACATGTTGACGACGTCGACCAATGATGATCCTCCCAAGGCTCCTCACTTTATCGTAATAAAAAAAAGCTATCTATCGAGCACACTACAATGAAATATTTAATAAACAAAACTAATGTTTAATATTCTATTTGAACCTATAAAAGAACTCTATTTGAATACCGAAAAAGGGTTTCCCCCACTTTGTATTCCAAAGCAAACCACCATAGTACACAACGCAATGCCGGAGCAAGCAGCACAACAAGCCCAAAGAAAAAGAAGAAGAAATAAATGCCAACAGCGGCAGCTCGACAAAGCGAGGAAGTCCCGCGACCGCTGCGCCCTCCGGAAACAAACCACCACAGCCCGATGCTCCGATCTACCGCGAACTAAGCAGCACCTCCAAGAAGGGATGCGACGCCGACGACGCTGCTGCCCGGACAAGTCCTAGGGTTTCCCCCAGTACGCGGATGCACTACTAGGGAACACCCTAGCAGTAGCGCGGGTTTTGTGCTCACTAGTAGCACGGGAGGCCGCGCTACTAATTAGGCGCTACAGCTATTGCTTAGCAGTAACGCGTTCCTGCACGCGCTACTGCTAGGACAAATAGCTACAGTGTGTGTTCACTCCCACGCTACTGCTAATCTAGCTAGTGGAAGCGTGTTTACTCTCGATCGCTACTAGTACTCTTTTTTTTAGTGCATTTATGCGCCATCGTACAAATATTGATACAATACCAGTTATGAGGTTTACATCATTATGTCCATAACAGTGTGTAAAATGAAGGTGGATTAGGTTCAAGTGGAGGCAATATGTGGTGCATGTCAAAAGTATACTACTAAACCAAACTTGATCTAGTCTGGACTAGTAGTACTTTCGATGTGCACCACATGTTGCCTCACTTGAATCTAATCCGCCAGCACAAGCTATTTAATCATCATCATACTCATAACATCAAAAGTAGTTATTTAATCATCATAGTCATAGTGTAGCACATCATCATCTTCAAACTCATTCTAGCTAGCTAATCACCACCAACACTAGCTGCGGTAGCTATCTAATCACCAGCAACACTAGTTAATAAAAATCATCAGAGTCATTACCACCAACACTAGCTAATCACTCATGTTTCTCTCTCTCAGGTAAAATAACATAAAACATGTGTAGCACTTGTTCTTCATCAAGTTGGAGCATGCAGATGAACGTGTCTCCTAATAGTGGGCTGCACTTCTGATTGCTGTCCCCTAGTACTTCTCTGCGATCGTTCATAATTTTGCTCCAATCTTTCACTATTAAGCATTCCTCGCTATTAGAAATCCTGAATGCACTAAAGTGCATTATAGGATATCTTGGCCGTAAGCTAACAATTCTCATCTGACATTTAGTCTCGATCCAATGGGGCACAACATTCAGCGAGAGTCCCTGTTGAAGAACATCGTATAGTAACATACTTAGCAATGAAGTATAGCTTAGAAAATAATGTATGCAAAACATGCACTAAGTACAAATAGTAAAAATCTTACCATCCTTCCTTAATAGATGTGACAGTAGTTCAATACGAACACTATTGCTCACACGTTTTGAGTACTAAGATTTGCAAGTCCAGAAAAATAATTTGTCTTGACAGTATGAAGATCCTCAAGCCATGAAACATAATGACTTATCTCCTCGCAGTTTAGTTCAGCCCCGGGACAGTAGTAGGTCCTGTCTACTAAGCGTTGGACATGTTTCCTTGATTGGAAATAAGTTGTCAATAGAAATTAGTTGTCAACTATTTTTGAATAAACAATATCAAAGACATAAATATGGTTGAGAAACTCACATTTTGGTACAACTGGAGGCGTCTGCACATCAACCCAGATGTCGGTATTACCTTCAATATCATCTTCCGGACGAATATCAAAGGTGATAACCATATCAGGCTCAAAATCTTGCATAGTGCTCGCCATGTTTTGCATCCAAAATAGGTGTAGTCGTCTTCGTTGTATAATTTTGCATGGAAAATATAACCATGCTCGGTCTTCAAATAAACTCTCTTTACCTCCATAGTAGTTGTCATAGAACTAAAACATATCTTATCCAATCGAAAACTCTTACATGGCAGGGGATACGCTAGTAGAATAGTAAAAAAATTATAAAGTTGAAGCAAATGAAGCAGATGTCATGCTTAATTACGAAAAAAGACTTGTCGTTGTGACTTACTGTATCCACTTCGAAGTTCTCGTCCAGCCTGATGCTGAAGCACCTATCATCATCTAGGAAGATTCCATCGCACAAGCCGCGCTCGTCTTCGCAGTATTTGCAAATACCGAAATCCTTTTCGTCGTCAGACATTTCCTATGTTCATAGTTATAACATTAATTGAAAATCAATCGAAGACAACTACCAGGACACTCAACACACAAATCCGGGGCACTCGATATTTCCTACATATTCTGGCACAAGTCATGCAAAAATTCATGGAAAAATCCGGCATGACCTTTGCTAAAATAGGATGTATCGAGCGCCTGAAATTTGCCGGAACAGAAATGAATCAACACTCCGGCAAAACATAGGCCACTCGGAGGTGTAACCTGCAAACATGACCGTCCACTTGGGCACGCACATATCCTATTTGAGCAACACAAGATATACATTTCAAAATATCTTATAGGACTGAAATTAGCACGCATTCAATAAGCAAAACTAAATCATCTCATACGTCCGTACATCGTCGAATATTATCACTAATACATCCCGAATAGTATCATACATATAACATCACTAATACAAATAAAACCCTAGCACACGACGGGTGTCGGAGCGGGCGGTGGACACCCACAGAGAAGGAACCGTCACAGGATCATAGCTCCAGTGAGATCCCTGGAGAACCTGCCAGGTATTGGAGAACATGTGCTCCAATGCAAACAAGTAGCGACGGGCGTGCGTGTCCTCCTCACTGATACGGTGACGCACCACCTCCGCGGGGTCCTCGAGCCTCTGGACCGTCACTGGCCCACGCAACCGCCACCAAAGAAGGTTCGGGTCAATGACAGGCTGGCTCCTCACCAACCTGCGCCCCCCGGTAGGGAGCGCCTCCCAGTACCACCCCGGCAGAGCCCAGCCCCGGACATGGCCCATCTGGTCAAGCAGGTGTCTGATACGTCTCCAACGTATCTACTTTTCCAAACACTTTTGCCCTTGTTTTGGACTCTAACTTGCATGATTTGAATGAAACTAACCCGGACTGACGCTGTTTTCAGCAGAACTGCCATGATGTTGTTTTATGTGTAGAAAGAAAAGTTCTCAGAATGACCTGCAAATCCATGGAGGCACTTTTTGGAATTAATAAGAATTTCTGCGCGAAAGAAATATACCAGGGGGACCAGGGCCTGTCCACGAGACAGCCCCCCCCCCCTTAGGGCGCGCCCCCCTATCTCGTGGGCCCCCTGGACCTCCACCGACCTCAACTATAACTCTATATCTTCCGTCTCGCAGAGAAAAAAATCAGAGAGAAAGTTTCATCGCGTTTTACAACATGGAGCCGCCGCCAAGCCCTAATCTCTCTCGGGAGGGCTGATTTGGAGTCCGTTCGGGGCTCCGGAGAGGGGGATTCGTCGCCGTCGTCATCATCAACCATCCTCCATCACCAATTTCATGATGCTCACCGCCGTGCGTAGTAATTCCATTGTAGGCTTGCTGGACGGTGATGGGTTGGATGAGATTTACCATGTAATCAAGTTAGTTGTGTTAGGGTTTGATCCCTAGTACCCACTATGTTCTGAGATTGATGTTGCTATGACTTTGCTATGCTTAATGCTTGTCACTAGGGCCCGAGTGCCATGATTTTAGATCTGAACCTATTATGTTTTCATGAATATATGTGTGTTCTTGATCCTATCTTGCAAGTCTATAGTCACCTATTATGTGTTATGATCCGACAACCCCGAAGTGACAATAATCAGGATACTTCTCGGTGATGACCGTAGTTTGAGGAGTTCATTTATTCACCATGTTTTAATGCTTTGGTCCGGTTCTCTATTAAAAGGAGGCCTTAATATCCCTTAGTTTCCACTAGGACCTCGCTACCACGGGAGGGTAGGACAAAAGATGTCATGCAAGTTCTTTTCCATAAGCACATATGACTATTTACGGAATACATGCTTACATTACATTTATGAACTGGAGCTAGTTCTATATCACCCTATGTTATAACTATTGCATGAGGAATCGTGATCCGCATAATTATCCATCACTGATCCATTGCCTACGAGCTTTTCATATATTGTTCTTCGCTTATTTACTTTTCCGTTGCTACTGTTACAACTACTACAAAAACCCAAAAACATTTATCTTTACTGTTGCTACTGTTACCATTATTATCATACCACTTTTGCTACTAAATACTTTGTTGCAGATACTAAGTTATCTAGGTGTGGTTGAATTGACAACTCAACTGCTAATACTCAAGAATATTCTTTGGCTCCCCTTGTGTCGAATCAATAAATTTGATTTGAATACTCTACCCTCGAAAGCTTTTCCGATCCCCTATACTTGTGGGTTATCAAGACTAATTTCTGGCGCTGTTGCCGGGGAGCATAGCTCTATTCTCTGAGTCACTTGGGATTTATATATGTTGATCACTATGAAGAACTTGAAAGATGCTAAGACCAAGATTTTTCCCTCAACTACGAGGGGAGGTAAGGAACTGCCATCTAGCTCTGCACTAGATTCTCCTTCCGTTATTAGTAGGCTTGTGACACCTAAACCTGCTACTGCTATGAATTCTGATATGTCGCATGTTATTGATGATGCCACTTCTGCTATGCATGATGAAACTACTTCTGTGCATGATACTACCTTGCCATTAGGTGAATTTCTAGATGAACAATTTGCTAGAGTTAGGGGGATTGAAAATATTGAAGAACCTATTATTGATGATAGTGATGATGAACGTTCCCCCAATGATTATGTATTACCTGTTGTTCCTAAGGGTTATGTTATGAATGAAGCAGCTGCTATGGAAATTCTTGCTTGCAATGATAGAAATGATCTTAAGAATTTATTAGCTAAATGGAAGAAGCAGTCTCTTAATGCTAGAATGAAACCCGATCTTACTTTTTCTACTTCACCTATCTGTGTTACTGATAAGGATTATGAATTCTCTGTTGATCCTGATATTATTACTTTAGTTGAATCTGATCCTTTTTATGGCCTTGAATCTGAAACTGTTGTGGCACATCTTACCAAGTTGAATGATATAGCCACCCTATTTACTCATGATGAGAAGTCTCGCTATTTATACATCCTTAAGATATTTCCGCTTCTCATTAAAGGGTGATGCTAAGACTTGGTATAATTCTCTTGCTCCTGGTTGTGTGCGTAGTCCCCAGGATATGATTTATTACTTCTCGCTAAATATTTCCCTGCTCATGAGAAACAAACTGCCTTATGGAAATATATAATTTTGTGCAAATCCAAGAAGAGAGTCTCCCACAAGCGTGGGGGAGGCTTCTCCGGGTACTTAAGGCTTTGCCTGATCATCCTCTTAAGAAAATTGAAATAGTTGATATCTTTTATAATGGAGTAACCGATGCTTCCAAGGACCACTTGGATAGTTGTGCTGGTTGTGTTTTCGTGGAAAGAACAATGATTTAAGCTGAAATACTATTGAATAATATGTTGACTAATGAAAATAATTGGACTCTTCCCAAGCCAGTTCCTGAAGTAATTCCTGAGCCAAATGAGCCAACTTCTGAGCCTATTCCTAAACCCACTCCGAAGAAGAGAGGTGTTTTATTTCTCAGTCCTGAAGATATGCAAGAGGCAAAGAAATCAATGAAAGAAAAAGGTATTAAAGCTGAAGATGTTAAGAATTTACCACCTATTGAAGAAATACATGGTCTTAATTTACTGCCTGAAGAACCACATTGTCTTGATAACCCGACACAGGTGGTAAAGGTAAATTCTCTCTATAGATATGATAAATTTGAAATACCCTCTACTAAATTTCATAGCCCATGCTTGGATGAATTTGATGACTTTATGGCTAGACAAGAAAGTTTTAATGCTTTTGTTGGTAGAGAGTTAAAGAATAATGCTTTCGAGATAGGACGCCAGAGGTGATAATCTGGCTAGAGTTAAAGATGAACTTCACCGCGTTAGCAAATATGCTTCTATGGTTGCTACTCAAGATGAGCAAGTACCCAAAGCTCAAAATGATTTGCTTGATGAGTTGAATAATAAAAATGACTTTGCCGTTAGAGTGGCTACTAGAACTGGTAGAATGACTCAGGACCTTTGTATCTTGAAGGCCACCCTAAAAGAATTGAAGAAGATTCTCAGAATAATAATCTAGATGTTCCTAGTTCTTCTAAGAAGAAGAAAAAGAAGAATGATAGGGCTTTGCAAACTTCTAGTGAACCTAATGTAGAAACACTTGAGAATCCCAATGATACTTCTATCTCTGATGCTGAAACACAATCTGGAGATGAACATGAACCCAATGATAATACTAATAATGATGTTCATGTAGATGCTCAACCTAGTAATAACAATGATGTAGAGATTGAACCTGCTGTTGATCTTGATAACCCACAATCAAAGAATCAATGTTATGATAAGAGAGATTTTGTTGCTAGGAAGCACGGTAAAGAAAGAGAACCATGGGTTCAGAAACCCACGCCCTTTCCTCCTAAACCATCCAAGTCAAAGGATGATGAGGATTTTGAGCACTTTGCTGAAATGATTAGACCTATTTTCTTATGTATGCGCTTAACCGATATGCTTAAAGTAAATCCTTATGCTAAGTATATGAAGGACATCATCAAAAATAAAAGAAAGATACCGGAAGCTGAAATTTCCACCATGCTTGCTAATTACACTTTTAAGGGTGGAATACCATGAAACTTGGAGATCCGGGTGTGCCAACTATACCATGCTCCATTAAAAGAAATTATGTTAGAACTGCTTTATGTGATCTTGGAGCCGGTGTTAGTGTTATGCCTCTCTCTTTATATCGTAGACTTGAATTGAATAAGTTGACACCTACTGAAATATCTTTGCAAATGGCTGATAAATCAACTGCTATAATTGCCGGTATTTGTGAGGATGTGCCTGTTGTGGTTGGAAATGTCACTATCTTAACGGACTTTGTTATTCTTGATATTCCTGAGGATGATAGTATGTCTATTATCCTTGGTAGACCTTTTCTTAATACTGCAGGGGCTGTTATTGATTGCAACAAAGGCAATGTCACTTTTCATGTTAATGGCAATGAGCATACGGTACACTTTACAAGGAAACAATCTCAAGTTCATAGCATCAATTCTATTGAAAAAGTTCCAACTATTATTTTTGGAGGTTTTGAATTTCCCCTACCTACTGTCAAGAAAAAGTATGATATTCTTATTGTTGGGGATTTTCATATCCCCGTTGAGGTAACTTAGTGTTATTCGAAATTTCTCCGGTTCCGTGTTATTCGGAATGAGTTTGTTAACAAGACTTGATCAACCTTGTTAGTGGATTCATTTTGATGACCACGAGATGGATGAAACTAGAAGGCACAACCTTCTGTACCCTCTTTTTACTTTCTGTTATTTAGAATAAATAAAGCAAAAATAGTATTATCCGTCTGTTTTTTGAATTACCCGTGCATTAAAAAAATAGTCCGAAAATAAAAGTGCTCCAAATGCCCTGCAAATTTAGTATGATTTTTTCTGGAATATTTGAGGATTTTAGGCACTGAAAACACTAGAGGATGGGCAAGCACCAGGCCACGAGAGAGGAGCCCCCCTCAGGGCGCGCCTGCCTCGTGGGCCCCCGTGGCTCTCCTCCACTTATGCCAAAGACCCACACACTTCATCTTCTACCCAAAAAAATCACCATCCAGCTCAAGCACGAGTTCTAACTCGTTTTGCTGCGATTTTCGATCTCTTAGCTCAAAGCTCCATTCACAAAACTGCTTTGGGAGATTGTTGCTTGGTATGTGATTCCTCCATTGGTCCAATTAGTTTTTGTTCTAGTGCTTTATTGATTGCAAATTTTTGCTGCTTAGGTGACCATGTTCTTGAGCTTGCATGTTAAATTTTTGAGGTTCCAAGTAATTCTAATGCATGATATGGGCTCTAGATACTTGTAGGAGTAGTTGCTATCAATCTTGTTTGGTTTTAGGCACTTTTATTTTGAAGTTACTAAAATTTCAGAAATTTTTAGAAAATGTTGAGGAAACTTTTGAGGGGCTCTTCTAGCCAAAGCTCCCAGGAAACACAAGCTAAAGAGAAGGAAAAAGTCAAGTATAATCTTCCTCGCTTAGCGGAAGTACGACCGTGTGAATGGCCATGTGATGATTTCTTGAGAGAGGCTGGATTTCAAGAAGACTTTTATGCTTTAATCGAGACTGCAGGCCTCACTGGTTTCATCAATGACCGAATCGATCGGTATCTCTTACTCACCAATACTTTCGTGCAAAACTTTTATTTTTATCCTAAGAAGTCACCGCCTGAAGTATCATTTCATTTATATGACGAGTTCAAAGAAATGTCTTTATGTCATTTTTGCACGGTACGTAGGATACCTTATGAGGGAGAATTAGAGGAACCCCATCGTGAAGATGTGGCTGGCTTTGTTAATATTATCGTTGTAGAGGAGCCAAAGAAGGGTTCCGAAGCGAAAGTCTCTAGCATACACTTTCCTGTTTTACGCTACTTTGCCATATTCGCTAGTAGCTGCTTGATTGGTCGTGGGAATAGTGGAAACTTGAGTGTTCCTGATATTATCATTCTTCAACATGCTTTGCTTGGAGACAATAGTTTTAATATGGGTGCCGTCGTTGCTAAACGGCTAGCCCTTAATCGCATAAAAGGCCCCATATTTGGAGGTATCTATGCTGCTCGTCTTGATAGACATTTTCATATAACCATTAGGCACCATGAGGAAAAGGAGACAATATTGCCTCCTCACATTCTAGATTACAAGAGCATGGTAGCACATAAGTTTATTGTTGACAATGAAGATAGGATGATCTTGTATAAACTTAGATTCAATAAGAAACACTTTGAGATTATTATTTTGCCTGCGCCTCTGTTGTTTGATTTGCTTGCAGAAAAAATTCTTGTTACACCGGAGGCGGTGAACAATCATCGAGCTCAGGCTTTTACTCCAGAACCTGAACCTGAGCCGGAACCTGAACTGGACCCTTATCGTGCATCATCTGTCCAGTGGGATCCGGAGATGACCAGCCAGTGGTATCCTGATTACACCTCCTCTCATTATAACGGGGAGAGTAGCGGCGGTCCTTGGTATTAAACCAACTTAGGCCAAAAGCCTAAGCTTGGGGGAGTACGTATTTCTCACCGATTTTACATTCATGTTCATACACTAGTCGTCGGTGCTCATACTCTTTCATTGTATTATCCATGCTAGTTTAAATTCCTTTTTCTAGTTTTCTTCTTGGGTGTTTGATAAACCTTGAGAAAAACCAAAAAAATTAGTTAGTTTAATTTCCTTGCATGTAGTAGGAATTAAAATGAAAACCCAAAAAGATTTCTCGTTCTTCTTTTACTTGTTGGGAGCTTTCCCATGTAAATAGTTTTATTTTCTTTTCTTTCCTTTGGGGATTGAGAAGACCATATTGAAAATGCTTAGTGGCTCTTATATGCATGATTGTTTATTTAATTTAGAGCCCATATTACTTGTCTTCTCTCTTGAGTTGAATGCTTGCAGATTCCAGCTTAGTCCAATGCACGTACACTCTTATTATTATACACATCGTTAGGTCGTGCGAGTGAAAGGCAATAATGACGATATATGATGGACTTATTGGGATGAGAAAAGCTGGTATGAACTCGACCTCTCTTGTTTTTGTAAATATGATGAGTTCATCGTTCCTAAGTCAGCTATTATGAAGTAAACATATTTGCAATGACATTTAGAGATTATAGTTACTTGTGCCATGCTTGATTAGCTATGAGTTATAATGGTTTACCTTATGTACAACATACTATTAGAATGATTATGATGTGGTATGATGGGATGGTATCCTCCTTTGAATGAATCGAGTGACTCGACTTGGTACATGTTCACGCATGTAGTTGAATCAAATCAACATAGCCTTCACGATATTTATGTTCACGGTGGATTACATCCTACTCATGCTTATACTCGGTGTGATTTAATTTTAATGCATGCTTACGACTATTGTCGCTCTCTCAGTTGGTCGTTTCCCAGTCTTTTGCTAGCCTTCACCTGTACTAAGCGGGAATACTGCTTGTGCATCCAAACTCCTTAAACCCCAAAGTTGTTCCATATGAGTCCACTATACCTACCTATATGCGGTATCTACCTGCCGTTCCAAGTAAATTTGTATGTGCCAAACTCCATACCTTCAAATGAAAATCTGTTTTGTATGCTCGAGCAGCTCATGTTACAACTAGGGCTACCTATATCTTCCATGCTAGGTGGGTTATTCTCAAGAGGAGTGGACTCCGCTCCTCATTCACGAGAAAGGGCCAGTAACCGGGATGCCCAGTCCCATGATCCAAAAGATCAAAGTAAATCAAACTAATTAAACAAAAACTCCCCCAGGGTTGTTGTATGTTGGAGGCACTCGTTGTTTCTAGCAAGCCATGGATTGATGGTTGTTGGTGGTTGGGGGAGTATCAACCTTTACCATTCTGTTTGGGAACTGCCTATAATGCATGTAGTATGGAAGATACAGCCATCTCATAGGTGTTGCGTTGACAGCGAAAGTATGCCGCTCAAAATGTTATTCAATCTCTATTTTAAAATCGAGCTCTGGCACCTCTACAAATCCCTGCTTCCCTCTGCGAAGGGCCTATCCATTTACTTTTTATGTTGATTCATCACCTTCTTATTAAAAGCACCTGCTGAAGAGCACACTGTCATTTGCATTCATTACTATTGGTTTATATTGGGTATGACTTGACTGGATCTCTTTTACCATGAATTACAATGTTTAGTCAGTCCTTGATCTTTAAAGGTGCTCTGCATTTATGTTTTATGTCTCAGAAAGGGCTAGCGAGATACCATTTTGTTATATCATGTTATGATTGTTTTGAGAAAGTGTTGCCATCCAAGTTTTATTATTATTGCTCGCTAGCTGATTATGCTATTGATATGAGTAATTGTGAGACCCAAGTGTTATTGTGAGTATCGTTAGTTCGTAATATTTGCTGAAACTTGAATGTTGGCTTTTCATGTTTACAACAACAAGAGCAAACAGAGTTTGTAAAAGTTTTTCTTTATCACTTTCAGTTTATCAACTGAATTGCTTGAGGACAAGCAAAGGTTTAATCTTGGGGGAGTTGATACGTCTCCAACGTATCTACTTTTCCAAACACTTTTGCCCTTGTTTTGGACTCTAACTTGCATGATTTGAATGAAACTAACCCGGACTGACGCTATTTTCAGCAGAACTGCCATGATGTTGTTTTACGTGTAGAAAAGAAAAGTTCTCAGAATGACCTGCAAATCCACGAAGGCACTTTTTGGAATTAATAAGAATTTATGGGCGAAAGAAATAAACCAGGGGGCCCAGGGCCTGTCCACGAGACAGGCGGCGCCCCCCCTTGTAGGGCGCGCCCCCCTATCTCGTGGGCCCCCTGGACATCCACCGACCTCAACTCCAACTCTATATCTTCCGTCTCGCGGAGAAAAAAATTGGAGAGAAAGTTTCATCGCGTTTTTATGACACGGAGCCGCCGCCAAGCCCTAATCTCTCTCGGGAGGGCTGATCTGGAGTCCGTTCGGGGCTCCGGAGAGGGGGATTCGTCGTCGTCGTCATCATCAACCATCCTCCATCACCAATTTCATGATTCTCACCGCCGTGCATGAGTAATTCCATCGTAGGCTTGCTGGACGGTGATGGGTTGGATGAGATTTACCATCTAATCAAGTTAGTTTTGTTACGGTTTGATCCCTAGTATCCACTATGTTATGAGATTGATGTTGCTATGACTTTGCTATGCTTAATGCTTGTCACTAGGGCCCGAGTGCCATGATTTCAGATCTGAACCTATTATGTTTTCGTGAATATATGTGTGTTCTTGATCCTATCTTGCAAGTCTATAGTCACCTATTATGTGTTATGATCCGACAACCTCAAGTGACATTAATCGGGATACTTCGGTGATGATCGTAGTTTGAGGAGTTCATGTATTCACCATGTGTTAATGCTTTGGTCCGTTCTCTATTAAAAGGAGGCCTTAATATCCCTTAGTTTCCACTAGGACCCCGCTGCCACGGGAGGGTAGGACAAAAGATGTCATGCAAGTTCTTTTCCATAAGCACGTATGACTATTTACGGAATACATGCTTACATTACATTGATGAACTGGAGCTAGTTCTATATCACCCTATGTTATAACTATTGCATGAGGAATCGCATCCGGCATAATTATCCATCACTGATCCATTGCCTACGAGCTTTTCATATATTTTTCTTCGCTTATTTACATTTCCGTTGCTACTGTTACAACTACTAGAAAAACCTAAAAACATTTATCTTTACTGTTGCTACTGTTACCATTATTATCATACCACTTTTGCTACTAAATACATTATTGCAGATACTAAGTTATCTAGGTGTGGTTGAATTGACAACTCAACTGCTAATACTCAAGAATATTCTTTGGCTCCCCTTGTGTCAAATCAATAAATTTGGGTTGAATACTCTACCCTCGAAAGCTGTTGCGAGCCCCTATACTTGTGGGTTATCAGTGTCGTCCTCCGCCGACTCGATGATGAGGATGCGGCATAGGCATCGTCCACGTCGATGCGGGAAAAATTGCTTTAACTAAAAAAATAGCAACAAGTTCTTACTAACTAGTTCTATTAATTCAACTCGTTCTTACTGAAAGTAAACTTACTATAAATAAAAATAAACTAGTACCTAATTAGTACCTAGTTCTTACTAACTAATTAGTACCTAGGAACTACTGCCCTAATTACCAAACTTTTATTTTTCACGTGCATGAAAAAAAACCTCTTTGTGTTGTGCATATGGAGGCATAGGTATTTGAAATGCCCATATGCTACTTAGCCCAGTCCACGAACAAAGCTATGTGTGGCCTGTCAGTAGTAGAATATGAAGCGACAGGGACTGAATCCATCGAGCTTGTTTATCCCCTTTTCCTCCTCGGTTCCTCAGTTGGGCAAGATAAGCATTCCCAGAGAGGCGTACTCAACTGGTGAAATTTCTGCTTTCCTTCGATTTCAGATTTCTCTGCATGCATGGATTTAGTTCTCATTTATCCGGATCTTGCATTTCTCATCTTTATGTGGCAATTTCGTATCTTTTTTTAGGCATCGTAGATCATGTGTTGTAATTCTCTCCTAAAACATTTATGGATACACGTATGCAAATAAATGCTTGTAGTTATTTCTGTTGCGCCAAATGACGCAGAGAACCATTGAATTCATGTTCACATTGGAAAAAAAAACCTTACTTTAGTTATTTTAGTTGTGGACAAGCACATATGGTAACAAATTTAACCCTTCTTTTTGCGAATAAAATCAATCCTCTTTAATAAAGAAATAGTGGAGGTTTGTTGTCTACAATGAGATGTACCTATAGATTTTAATTTGGTAGTATAGAATCTCATTGAAGATCATGCTATGTTGAAAATAGGCATATTTTTGAGTAATCTCCCATTGCGCAAAATGACACAGAGACCCACTAAACACCATTTGTGCTCTGACATAAAAATCCATTTATCAGTAGCACTATTTGTCTACTACATGCTTCATAAAACTGTTTTATTTGTCTGTTTGTTGGATGTATGCATAAAAGAAAGGAAATATTTATTTAAAAATTAGCTTACTCGGCCCATCAATGTTAGCTGGGCTAAGCCCACTCAGGGGAGAAGAGCAACCAAGAAGAATTTCTAGCCCAATCAGGGGAGAAGAGCAACCAAGAAGAATTTCTAGCAACCTTGTCTTCTCTATAAACTCTGTTCCAACACCTAACATGTAATCTACTTAGGGCAGTATTACCTCCGGTCGGAATTACTTGCCGCTCAAATAGATGTATGTAGCACTAAAAGGAGCTAGTAGTTATTTACAACCAAAAAACTATCTTTAGTCTTATATAACATGTGGCTGCGAGCACATATCAAACATATTTTTATATACACGATCAGCCATAAATATAGGCAATACTTGTTTGATAGCAAGACTGTCTTGTTATAGGTACATCACTGAAACCTAGAGCATGCTAAGGGAGGCGCTCGGACATATCAAACTTATCTTTCTTCAAAGCAATGCATCGCCTGTTCCTCTAGAACTTGAGCTGGGTAACACCCTGGTACTGGCATCTTCCTGACACATACGGTAGACTAAATACCACTGAACATAAGAACATACAGGTAAGCAACTATATCATGGAGAAACTAATAAAGATTAGGATAGCTGCACAAATAGAAGCAAGAAACGTTAAGAATGAACAAATGCATTAGTTATTGGGAAAAAACAAAGGAAACCATAAGCTGTAATGAATAGATGGACCCATTTTAGTTTTTTATGCTACAATACAGCGACAGGAAAATAAAGGTTCAAGAAAGTATCCCTAGCAGTTGGTCTCTGGTAATAGCAACTAACGCCAATGTCTCACCATCTTTAACGTAAAATCTAACCATATGCGCTCAGGGCGAGTCCAAGTACAGTACAAGCTCCCAATGTGTACAGAAGGTAAATAGAAGCTAAACAAGAAAGAAAGAAAGGATCAGTAACTATATGCCCAGAATGACAACCTCTTTTTCCTAATTAACACAGACAAAACTTCAAATAGAAAAGAGAAACAAACGACTATGCACATAATGTTAACAAAACCCATAATCAATTACTACCAGATAGAGAAAGGCCTGCATTGCACCATGCTGCACTAAATTATATTCTATATACAAAATTAGGTTCCGATAACAGCTAACAATAAGGATCTGAAATGAGTCTTCCAGTTCTTACAAAAATAATGAAAACAATACATAACATAAAAAATGAAATAATAACACACCTTGAAGCTTGAAAATAATGCATACTAAAAGAAAGTTTCCTAAGCGCTAATAGACACTGCAATTTGTGTGTATACATGCCTGAATAAAATTTGAATTTATCAAACCAAATACTGTTATAACACGGACGAATTGGAACTCTGAAAGATGCATATACTGGAGTCACGTTTGCTAAGCGACACAACACCCTACAATATCTGTGGTAAAATTAGTTGACTCAAGTATATGCAACTTTTAGAAGAAAAAAGACTCAAGCTCTAGAGAATGTTGCTCTACTCCAATAAGGCTACGGTAGCTACACCTGAGCATCATGCACTAAAGTGCCCTCTCTTAGCTATAAACTATATAAGCATACATCCTAAGTAAATATTGATAATACTTCATATCATGAAAGAAGAAATTTAGCTGGTAGGTTTCTCACTTTTATTTAGCAGGAGGTGGGTACCTCATCTTATATTGTTTGTTTACACCTAAAAACGTAAAATATACGGCTTCTCACTCCTAATTCAGGAGGTAGGCTTCTCACTGAGATTTTTTACCAATGTCAATTGTATGATTCATACCTTTGTATCGAGCCTCAGACTCACCATGGCTAAGAAAAGGTAGTTGCTAGCATGAGAGTCAATTTCAACTTCCAGGGACAGAGGGTAAACTTCAAACTCACCACGGAAGCCTGGCTATGCTTTGCTTCTGCTTCTTCTGACAAAACTAACAACGCTCGCATAACATTAGTAGGAGCAGAAGATCTTGGGAGTCCTAATATGATCATACACTGGACAAGAAACAAACCTGCTTGTCCAAAGAGCACAAGATCAAGAGGATGAGGTCAAGCCTGGCTGGAAGCCAGAGAACTGCTGAAGAAAGAAAACAATCAGTGAAGCACCATGATAGGAGACAGGAGACACATCAAAGATACATTGATCGGTGAGTAAAGGGAATTCATATATCTAGGGAAATCAATGGTGTTGCACACAATGTTGCTCATTAGGATATCCACTCCAATGTGGAACCTACCTTTAGTTGTTTTGCATCGGCCCATAGGAATTCTTCGTGTGTTGTTCTTGCTCTTCTCTCTAGCTTTCAGAGTTAGGACTTTGTAATCCATGCTATTCACTGTTACTGAGCTGAGCTTAAATATATTTGGCGCCTCATGTGCCTTTATCTGTTAAAAGAAAGAGAGAGAGACCAAGGAGGGAGCAAGCTCGCCAAATCTGCCAAAAATCGAGAGGTAGAACATAACACCATCTCTTGATATGTCAAGAAGTACCGACAAAGCCATAATAGTTGAATATTAAATAAGCTCCACACGCTATCCATGTAAACCAGAATGGAAACCGCCATATACATTTTGCATGCATCAATATATACTCATTAAAAAAACAGAGAACACTTTATGCGCATCCAGATATACTTGCAAAAATTAGAGAAAGTTAATTGCTCCTTTACTATTTGTATGCATCCATAGTTCCACACATACACTCATTAGAAAAACGGAGAACACTAATTATTCCTCTAGCTTCTCTAGAACATAAGAAACAACAGCTAAAATTTGATCCACTGGAACCTAACACCAGCCCCAACAGAAAGGAATATAAACAAAGGAAGGGAAGACACCTTTGTATCATCTAGTGATCTGGATATGTAGTAGCCCCAACATTAAGGAATACCCAAAGATAAACGACAACTTGGGCAGCAGCATCCTACACTATGGTTGTGGTCATGAGGAGATCATAGAGATAAAAATGAATTGTCAAGCTTTCCACCCATACTTGACAAGCACCTAAAAAGATGGAGTTGACATCAGCCATAAATCACAAGTTCGAAGCAAAGAAAGACAATTCCTACAAAACAAGCTAGTGTTTTCAAATTAAGTTTGGTAGTGCACGAAACTTCTTAAATCATCAGGAAATAAGAAGCAAAATATTGCTCACTTCAAGATGCTGCAAGTAAAGAACTATAGTTTTGAGTATGATGACAACACAACAGAACTTCAATTAAAGATAATAATGCAAAGCACACCTCCATGTGATTGGCTGGGTGAGCGCTTTTCGGGTGGGCAGAAAACAACTTTGTGATGACAACACATACACATGACAAATGTGTGGCTTGTTACGAAGTAGGGACACTTTGAATAAATTAAAAAATTCAAATCAAGCCCTCGAAAGGCCAAATAATGGTGCAAGGTAACTCACTGTATATCATCAATTCTTCAAATAATAGATCTATAGAGCAGCGAACAAATACAGAACCACAACTCCTGATAACGCCAATATGCCATATACAACCATGGAAAAACCTGCAGTAGTAGAAATATCATCATATATTGTCTGTTTAGACAAACCTACTCGAGGATGGTAATCTCTAGCAGTTATTTACTTATAGTACTCGCATCGATATCCATGAGCCAAAAAGGTGGAGAGATAAATTAATTTTAGTTGGGACTAATTGGCAAGATGATGTATCTGCCATACATACAACAACTACATACACTTGCATGGATTGTATGTCGTCCCAACTTGAAACGGATGCCCATGCCAGGCGCCAGATCAAGCAAAGGAATAAAAGACTCCTCTATAAAGAGGAAAGGAACTCTAGGACAAATTTATTCCTTCTCAACGAGGAAAGATCAAGGTACCAAAAAAACCAATAAAGCCAACAAAAAAACTTCTAGGAATATAGCTAGATCCGAGAGCATCTCCTGGGTAGTAACAAACAAAAATCCACTTTGCAGAAACTTAGCTGAGGCACCCAACAAACTTTCAAAGACAACAACATTTCAACATTTCTACATGGAAGTTTGCAAAAAAACATTTCTACATGGAAGCCTAGCTAGATCTCGGCATCTGGTGAACTGAAAGAAAAAAATCCCCTTTATAGGAACCTAGCTAGACATGAACATCTCTTTGACAAGAAGGGTGAAGAAGCTTACCCAACAGAAGAGCCAGAGCACAAACCTGGCACAATCACCATGCATCCTTGGATCCACCGCTAGCATGCTCATTTTCGTCAGGATCTCCTATTTTCCGTCCAAATCTGTCCGTGGGTGAGCACCATGGAAGGACAAGCCCCCTGCATACATAGAGAAGATGAACATCAGCAAGGGTGCTGTTCTCCAAAACAAAGATGAACACCATGTATGAAAGAGAAAATGAATGCATCAAAAGGCACACCCCTTCACCGAGATGAATCAATCAAGATGAGCGTAAGCTCATCACCACACGTAAGTTTCATATTTCAAAAGGACTTGCATATGTAACTTAGCAAACTCCGATCGCTGCCATTGAGTTGCCCTAAGCCCTAATCCTTCAAGACCTGAGAACAATCACATAGAACAGGAGGTTAAAAGCCAATGGCAAAAAGGAGTTGATCTTCCTTAGCTTTGGGCTGGTGATACTGCCACTCTCCTGCTACTGACTCTTCCTTGGATGATTTTTTGAACAATCATTGGAAGTTCTGGGGAAAAATGGAGAGTGGGAAGCTCACCTTTTATTGAGGTAGTGGTAGAGGAGGGTGTCGGGGAAGCCTCGGAGGCCGAAGTTGGCCGGGCGTTGTACTTCAGATCGCGCCGTGCCATCCTTGGCGACGAGCAAAGGCGCCATCGATGCCTTAACCAACTTGCTCCATCGCTGAGCGTTCGGGCGGCGACTTCGCCGTCATGCCAGCGCCCAAATCGTTGCCGTACGCCGATGCCTGGCTTCCTTTTGTTGCGCTCACCGATGCTCGCCGTCCCCCAGCCGGTGAGCCTTCCCCAACCGCAACCATGCCCACATCTGCAGCTCCTTCAAACCCTGCTACTTCCGCCAGCAGCAGGTAGAACCCTAGCCGCCTCCCCATCTGCTGCCCCGCCTGGCCCCGCCGCTTCTTTCCAACTCCGCCCATTCCTTCCCCGTCTGCCCCTCCTCCCTCCCCAGCGTCATGAGCCCCTCCCTCCCTCCAGAAACCCGGGCGGCCATGGATGACTCCATGAGCGGGACCACAGCCATCGCAGCGCTCGTGGCGGGCGGCGCACCTCCACGGGCTCGGGACGCCCATGGAGGCGCGGGCTGTGCACCGAGAGGCGGGGTCGGGAGCATCTCCGCCGCCGCTGCTCCTCTCGCGCTGCGGCCGACGTAGAGATCGGGAAGGAGAGAGGAGGAGACATGTGGGTGTGGCGGTGGCAGGGATCCAGGAAGGAGGGAGGATGAAGAGAGGAATGAGGTGTGGCGGCTGTGAGAGGGAGGAGGGAGGAGTGCGTGGCTGTGGATGGGGAGCTAGGGTTGGTGCGGTCGTGCCCAATGGGCTCCTCGCTCCAGCCCCCAAAGCACGGACGCCATGACGCTGGGCGCCATGCGAGGAAAGGCTCACCCGGCCGAAAATGACCCAGCCACTGCAAGCGTGAGACGAGCCCACTCGTCATTGGGCAAGGAAAATGACTGAGAGGTGAAAAACGATTTAACTGCAAGTGAAGATCCAATGGTGCAGCGAGTCAGAGGGGCAGATCCGATGGCCGACGAAGCTTGCAATCGGGGGAGCATTCTGGAGGTGAGTTGGCTAGCTTCTGTTTTGTTTTAAATTTGATAACGTGTGAGTGTTGCCGGCAACCACACCCGCTATTACGACAAATTCTAATAGGAAACAATTCCAAACAAAACCAGCGAGGAAAAGAGTGGCCTCCAAGCGGCACGGCAAGGCCCGCAGACCGCTTCTAGTTCCATTGATACCACAACGAGCGAATGTACAGCAGACCTCTTCTAGTTCCATTGATACCACAACGAGCGAATGTACAGCAGACCTCTTCTAGTTCCATTGATACCAGAACAAACGAATGTACAGGATTAACCCGAGCTGATAGCACAGCAAAAAAGTGATACCTGTACTGCATTACGGTCCTGCTGTATTTGGCCAGGTGACATGCATAACTTACTTTGTGTTTTTACGAACAAAACACATCCATGAGAAGAAATAGGAAAAATAAATAGGAATTTCTTTTGGAAAAGGAAAAATAAAATAGGATGAACTTCAACTCACGGATTTCTAAACTTCTTCAGTGTGAGGTACTTACTTGTAAGGGCATATTTATCCCCAAGTTGTTTTGGTGATTGATGATAATGCTTTTGCGGACTAATCGTGTGTGTTAAGTTCTTTCAGAGATTCATCCATTGGCACGAGACGATTACCTCCCCTCGGCGTGTTATTCAAGACGGTGTAGCTCCCTCGCTTCTTTGTTGGTGGACTAGTTCCGTAGGAGTCACCGTACTATCAAGAGGGGATCCGCTTTGGTGGAATCAACACGTACACATCCATATCACACCCGTTGTTTTCCTTCAGCTTCGATGGAGCAGCCCTTCCTTCTCCTGTGCCTGCCCTGACCTGCCCCAGCGGTAGTACCGCGGACTTCAGCGGTAGTACCGCCGAAGCGCTCAAGCGGTAGTACCGCTCCTGGAGCGGTAGTACCGCTCCCCGAGCGGTAGTACCGCTTGTGGGTTTCGGCCGTAGTACCGCAGTAGTTCCGGGCTACTTCCGCCTTGACTCGAGACCGGTGTTTTTCGTGTCGGGTTTTGCGGCACTAAGTGCGGCAGTAGTGGCGGTAGTACCGCTCCAGGCGGTAGTACCGCTCCTACTCCAGCAGTAGTACCGCTCTGGGGCCAGGTCCCTGACCTCCTCGTCAGCACGGCAGTAACGCTGGGTGGAGCGGTAGTACCGCCCTTATGCGGTAGTACCGCCCTGCCCAAGCGGTAGTACCGCTCTATGCGGGGCTGTTCAGTGAGGTAACGGTTGGATTGGGTCCCTCACTATATATAGGTGTCTTCTTCCCCAAAGTTGACCCACCTCTTTCCCCCAAAGCTCCATTGTTGCTCCAAGCTCCATTTTCGCCCGATCTCTCTCCCTAGCCAATCAAACTTGTTGATTTGCCCGGGATTAGTTGAGAAGGCCCCGATCTACACTTCCACCAAGAGAAATTTGATTCCCTCTCTTATCCCTAGCGGATCTTGTTATTCTTGGGTGCTTGAGCACCCTAGACGGTTGAGGTCACCCCGAAGCCATACTCCATTGTGGTTAAGCTTCGTGGTGTTGTTGGGAGCCTCCAATTGTTGTGGAGATTGCCCCACCTTGCTTGTAAAGTTCGGTCGCCGCCTTCAAGGGCACCAATAGTGGAATCACGGCATCTCGCATTGTGTGAGGGCGTGAGGAGAATACGGTGGCCCTAGTGGCTTCTTGGGGAGCATTGTGCATCCACACCGCTCTAATGGAGATGTACTTCCCCTTAAAAGGAAGGAACTTCGGTAACACATCCTCGTCTCCACCGGCTCCACTCTTGGTTATCTCATGCCTTTACTTTTGCAAGCTTCTTGTGTTATATCCTTGCTTGCTTATGTGTTATTTGTCACTGCATCATATAGGTTGCTCACATAGTTGCACATTTAGTCAACCTATATTATTGCAAAGTTTAATTTGGTAAAGAAAAGCTTAAAAATTGTTAGTTGCCTATTCACCCCCCTCCCCTCTAGTCAACCATATCGATCCTTTCAATTGGTATCAGAGCCTCGTCTCTTTCTTAAGGACTTTGCAGTCCGAAGAGTATGGTTGGCACCAACGACGGTGCGGATGAGCACTCCGGTGTGAATCCTATCTCGCCTTTCAGTCGATGGGGAACCTCGGTCTCCGTGAGGAGTTCAATGTGGCTCTAGACACATTGAAAACCTCCATGACGACCGAGGTTGAAAGCATGTTTACTAAATTCCTAGAAGGACTTAAACTATCCACCTCGCCGATGAAAGTGGGTGATCCCACTAACAAGGTGACGGATGCTAACTCCGACAAGGGGAAGCTAATAGTGAAAAGGGTCCTTCTACTAGTGGTCGAAATGGCACCGCATCTATGCCCATGTGGAACCTCCTACTTATGGTGGACCGATTCCTCTACTCATTTAAATCATGCCGGTCCTCCCCTAAGATTGTGAAAAATGAAGATTTTGATTCTTGGGTGTATCGCTCAAGCCGCCATTTAAATCATGTGAATACTAATCTTTGGAGAATCATTGAAGAAGGTTTCTATCCACATGACCGAAGCAATTTTACCCCGAGAGAAGTGGTGGATAACCAATTCAATGAGAGTGCTCTCTTCATCATCCAAGATGCAATCCTTCCCAAGATCTTCCTCATCTTCGTCCTCATGCCATGGCTAAAGACGCATGGAAATGTGTTGTGTCTCTATCGAGGAAGTGCTAGCATTCAACGCTCCAAATATGAAGTGGTGCAAGATGAAGCCGATGAGTTTGCAATGAAAGAAGATGAAGAACCTCGTGAGCTCTTTCTAAGAGTGACCAAGCTAGCGGTCTCTCTCCGAGATCATGGGAGCAAGGACACGGATGACAATTGGATCAAGCGCAAGTTCCTCAAGGCCATGATGCCCTACAACAAGGCCATGTCCTCCGTCATTCGTCAAAGACCGGACTTACACTCCATGACCTCAAGTGAAGTGTTGGATGAGTTCGTTGCAATGAGCATCTTGGACAAGACCGCCGACAATGCGGTGCTCCGTTCTCAAAGGGCAAGAAGCCCAACCTTGCCTTGAAGGCCAAGGTTTTTGTGGAAGAAGAGGAAGAAGGGAAGATGAGGAGAGAAACCCCAAGACACGAAATATGACTATCATGAGCACATGGCTCTTGCTTCAAGACAATTTTGGAGCAAGAAGAATACAAGACCCAACTTCAACAAGAACAACTCAAGTGGCGTCAAGGGCAAGCAACGAGTTAGAACTTGTTTCAACTGTGGCAATGTGAGCCATTTTGTTGCGGATTGTCCTTACGAGAAGCGGGAAGACAATGGTGGAAAGTTCATCCAAAAGGACAAGGCCAAGTCCTTTCCCAACAAGAACAACTTCACCAAGAAGACTCCTACTCGCGGGTTGGTGGTTCAAGAAGAATACTGTGAGGATGACGATGATGATGAAGATAGTGAAGCAATGGCCATGGCATCTGTTGCCATTGTCACAACTCCCCGGGTGTCTCTCTTCGATTCACCCAACGAGAACATCACCGCCAAGTGTCTCATGGCTAAAGCCACCAACAAGGTAACCCCCAACATTAAAACCACCATTATTCCTAATCCTTCTTCAACGGTTGGCTTTGATGATGGTAAGGGGTCTAATGAGGAGGTAAATGAATTTGAGTCCTTTATGAGTAAGCTCAAGGGCAAATGCAAGAAGCACTTTGTTGCTCTCTTGGAACAACTTGGTGAAGCCAATGACATGATCGAGGCTCACGAAGAAACCATCTCTAAGATGGAAGGTCATAGTCGTGACTATGCCGATGAGATATCGGATCTCTCTAATGCTCTTGAGGAAGAGCGTGGGCATCGCTTGGCTCTTGAGGAGTCACACAACGATGACCATGCCAAATTAAAGAAAGATCTTGATCATGCTCTTGTTGTGTCTCGTGTACTAACTTCCGAGAAGGTTAAACTTGGGGTTGATCATGCTAGACTCAAGGAGGAGTTTGATGTACTCGACAAGGCCCACAAGGTCTTGAAAGGTGCTCATGCAAACCTCAAGGAGTCTCATGCTCAACTCCAAGTTAAGCTAACCAAGGAAAAGGCCACATTTCCTCACATGGTCTTAGTTGATAATGCAAATGCTACTAACCCGTGTTGTGAGCATGTGCATCTTGTGGAGGAGAATACCAAGTTGAAGGAACAACTCGAGAAAGGTCTTGTGTCGTGCATACAAGGTGAGAAGAACCTAAATGACCTTTTGAGAAATCAAAAGGAAGTTGTGGGCAAGACGGGTGTTGGGTTCTCACCCAAGTCCAAGAACAAGAAGAAGAACGAGAAGAAGAACATCAAGACCAAACAACCTCCCCCGCTTAAGCAAACCTTTGTGAAGGAGGGAGAGGGTGCTCCTAAGGAGAAGAAGAACAATGCGAAGAGTGGTGATGCCCAAAGGGCAAAGCCATCTCTCCCAACAAAGTCATGCGACTTTAACCCCTCTTATGTGTTGTGCCGTGCTAGTGATGGACATGTCTATGCTAAATTTGTTGGTTCTTCTTATGAGTACATTGAATGGTCTATTTGGGTTCCTAAGACCCTCGTTATTAACATCAAAGGACCCATTACTAAATGGGTACCTAAAACCAAGCATTGATCTCTTGTAGGTGTTTGCTTCCGTGGGGGATCATGGTTGCTCGATAGTGGAGCAACAAATCATATGACCGGGAGCAAGGACTTGGTGGTGGACGTGCAAAGATCCCATCTATGCCCACCAATGTCGAGTGGGGTGATGCCTCACATTCTAAGGTATTGGGTCTTGGCAAGGTTGTCATTTCTCATGATCTATCGATCGAGAAAGTCATGCTTGTTGAGTCCCTTGCATACAATTTGCTTTCCGTTCGTTAACTTGCACTCATGGGCTTTGCCACTTTCTTTGACATTGATACCGTGGCCCTCTTGTGGAGCAAGACTCTTAAAGTAGCCTTTGTTGGGCATGTCGAGAACGGTCTCTATGTGATAAACTTTTCGGAGCGACCCACTAAGACCGCGACATGCCTAATGGCTAAAGTTGACGTGGGATGGCTTTGGCATCGCCGCTTAGCCCACGCCAATATGAGATCTTTGCAAAGTCTTCTCAAGGGGGACCATGTCCGTGGACTAACAAATGTTAGTTTTGCCAAAGATCGTGCTTGCAGTGCTTGTATTGAAGGAAAACTTCATGAGAAGGCTCACCCTCCCGACCATCATCTACTCGAAGAGACCCTTGGAGCTCCTTCACATGGATCTCTTTGGACCTCCATCATTTGATAGTCTTGGAGGTAGAAAGTATTGCTTGGTGATTGTGGATGACTTTTCAAGATACACTTGGGTATACTTCTTCAAGAGGAAGAGTGAGACTCAACAAACCGTCATCGACTTTGCAAATGAAGCTCAACGTCAACATAATGCAAAGATCTTGACAATAAGAAGTGACTGTTGGGGAACGTTGCAGAAAATTAAAAAATTTCCTACGGTTTCACCAAGATCCATCTATGAGTTCATCTAAGCAACGATTCAAGGGAGTGAGTTTGCATCTACATACCACTTGTAGATCGAGTGCAGAAGTGTTCAAGGGGATGGTGATGAGGGAGTCGTACTCGCCGTGATTCGGATCACCGACGACCAAGTGCTGAACGGACAGCACCTCCGCGTTCAACACACGTACGAGACGGACGACGTCTCCTCCGTCTTGATCCAGCAAGGAGGAAGGAGAGGTTGAGGAAGACAGCTCCAATGGCAGCACGACGGCGTGGTGTTGTTGGAGCAGCAGTTCTCCGACAGAGCTTCGCCAAGCACGTACGGAGGAGGAGAGGTGTTGGGGAGGGGAGGGGCTGCGCCTTGGCTTGTGTGTTGCAGCCCTCCCCTCACCCCTCTATATATAGGGGGAAGGGGCAAGAGGGGCCGGCCCCTCTAGATGGAACCCTAGAGGGGGGGCGGCGGCCAAGGGAGAGGGGTGGCTTGCCCCCCAAGCAAGGGGGGCGCCCCCTTCTAGGGTTTCCCCCCCAAACCCTAGGCGCATGGGCCCAAGGTGGGGGGCGCGCCAGCCCACCAGGGCTGGCTCCTCTCCCACGCAGCCCAGTGGCCCCCGAGGGGTGGCCCTCCCGTGGACCTCCGGAACCCTTCCGGTGGCCCCTGTGACAATACCGCACGCCTCAAACTTTCCTGTCCGCTTAACAACTTCCCATATATAAATCTTTACCTCCGGACTATTCCGAACTCCTCGTGACGTCCGGGATCTCATCCGGGACTCAACAACATTCGTAATCACATACAAGTCTTCCTAATAACCCTAGCGCCACCGAACCTTAAGTGTGTAGACCCTACGGGTTCGGAGACATGCAGACATGGCCGAGACGCTCTCAGGTCAATAACCAACAGCGGGATCTGGATACCCATGTTGGCTCCCACATGCTCCTCGATGTTGTCATCGGATGAACCACGATGTCAAGGATTCAAGCAACCCCGTATACTATTCCCTTTGTCAGACAGTGTGTTACTTGCCCGAGACTTCGATCACGGTATCCCAATACCTCGCTCAGTCTCAAGCACGGCAAGTCACTTTACTCGCATCAGTAATGCATGATCCCGTGACCAGACATTTGGCCACTTTGAGCTCATTATAATGATGCACTACTGAGTGGGCCCAGTGATACCTCTCCGTAACACGGAGTGACAAATCCCAGTCTCGATCCGTGTCAACCCAACAGATACTTTCGGAGATACCTGTCGTGCACCGTTATAGTCACCCAGATTACGCCAGGACGCTTGGTACACCCAAAGCACTCCTACGGTATCCGGGAGTTACACGATCTCATGGTCTAAGGAAGAGATACTTGACATTGGAAAAGCTCTAGCAAAACGAACTACACGATCTTGTGCTATGCTTAGGATTGTCTTGTCCATCACGCCATTCTCCTAATGGCGTGATCCCGCTTGTCAATGACATCCGATGTCCATAGTCGAAAACCATGACTATCTCGTGACCAACGAGCTAGTCAACTAGAGGCTTACTAGGGACGTATTGTAGTCTATGTATTCACACATGTATTACGATTTCGGATAATACAATTATAGCATGAATAAAAGAAAATTATCATGAACAAGGAAATATAATAATAATGCTTTTATTATTGCCTCTAGGGCATATTTCCAACAGTCTCCCACTTGCACTAGAGTCAATAATCTAGTTACATTGTGATGAATCGAACACCCATAGAGTTCTCGTGTTGATCATGTTTTGCCCATGAAGAGGTTTAGTCAACGGATCTGCGACATTCAGATCCGTATGCACTTTACAAATTTCTATGTCTCCATCTTGAACATTTTCACGGATGGAGTTGAAGCGACGCTTGATGTGCTCTGGTCTTCTTGTGAAACCTGGGCTCCTTGGCAAGTGCAATAGCTCCAGTGTTGTCACAAAAGAGTTTGATCGGCCCCGACGCATTGGGTATGACTCCTAGGTCGGTGATGAACTCCTTCACCCAAATTGCTTCATGTGCTGCCTCCGAGGCTGCCATGTACTCCGCTTCACATGTAGATCCCGCCACGACGCTCTGCTTGCGCTGCACCAGCCATCGCTCCACCATTCAACATATACACGTATCCGGGTTTGTGACTTAGAGTCATCCAGATGTCGAAGCTTGAAGCGTCGGACGTAACCCTTTACTGACGAGCTCTTCGTCACCTCCATAAACGAGAAACATGTCCTTTGTCCTTTTCAGGTACTTCAGGATATTCTTGACCGCTGTCCAAAGTGTTCCTTGCCGGATTACTTTGGTACCTTCCTACCAAACTTACGGCAAGGTTTACATCAGGTCCGTACACAGCATGGCATACATAATAGATCCTATGGCTGAGGCATAGGGGATGACGCTCATCTCTTCTTTATCTTTTGTCGTGGTCGGGCATTGAGCTGAGCTCAATCTCACACCTTGCAGTACAGGCAAGAACCCTTTCTTGGACTGATCCATTTTGAACTTCTTCAAAATCTTATCAAGGTATGTGCTTTGTGAAAGACCTATGAGCCGTCTCGATCTATCTCTATAGATCTTGATGCCTAATATATAAGCAGCTTCTCCAAGGTCCTTCATTGAAAAACTTTTATTCAAGTAGGCCTTAATGACGTCCAAGAGTTCTATATCATTTCCCATCAAAAGTATGTCATCTACATATAATATGAGAAATGCTACAGAGCTCCCACTCACTTTCTTGTAAACGCAGGCTTCTCCATAAGTCTCAAGATAAACCCAAACGCTTTGATCATCTCATCAAAGCGAATGTTCCAACTCGAGATGCTTGCACCAGCCCACAAATGGATCGCTGGAGCTTGCATACTTTGTTAGCATTCTTAGGATCGACAAAACCTTCCGGCTGCATCATATACAGCTCTTCCTTAAGATAACCGTTAAGGAACGCTGTTTTGACGCCCATCTGCCATATCTCATAATCATAGTATGCGGCAATTGCTAACATGATTCGGACGGACTTAAGCTTCGCCACGGAGAGAAAGTCTCATCGTAGTCAATCCCTTGAACTTGTCGATAACCCTTAGCGACAAGTCGAGCTTTATAGATGGTAACATTACCATCTGCGTCTGCCTTCTTCTTCTTAAAGATCCATTTATTTTCTATCGTCACGATCATCGGGCAAGTCTGTCAAAGTCCATACTTTGTTTTCATACATGGATCCTATCTTGGATTGCATGGCTTCGAGCCATTTTTGGAATCCGGCCCGCCATCGCTTCTTCATAGTTCAAGGTTCACCGTTGTTCAACAACATGATTTCCGGTGACAGGGTTGCCGCATTCACTGTGCGGAACGTGTCCTAGTAGACCCACGAAGTTCAGTAGCAACTTGATCCGAAGTACCTTGATCATCATCATTAATTTCCTCTCCGATCGGTGTAGGCACCACAGAACATTTTCCTGAGCTGCACTACTTTCCGGTTCAAGAGGTAGTACTTCATCGAAGTTCTACTTTCCTCCCACTTACTCCTTTCGAGAGAAACTCTTTTTCTAGAAAGGATCCGTTCTGGCAACAAAGATCTTGCCCTCGGATCTTAAGTAGAAGGTATACCCAATGGTTTCCTTAGGGTACCCTATGAAGACGCATTTTTCCGACTTGGGTTCGAGCTTTTCAGGTTGAAGTTTCTTGACATAAGCATCGCATCCCCAAACTTTTAGAAACGACAGCTTAGGTTTCTTCCCAAACCATAATTCATACGGTGTCGTCTCAACGGATTTAGACGGTGCCCTATTTAAAGTGAATGTAGCTGTCTCTAGAGCGTATCCCCAAAATGATAGCGGTATGTCAGTGAGAGACATCATAGATCGCACCATATCCAATAGAGTGCGATTACGATGTTCGGACACACCGTTACGCTGAGGTGTTCCAGGCGGCGTGAGATGTGAAACGATTCCACATTTTCTTAAGTGTGTACCAAATTCGTGACTTAAATATTCTCCTCCACGATCTGATCGTAAGAATTTTATCTTTCGGTCACGTTGATTCTCTACTTCATTCTGAAATTCCTTGAACTTTTCAAAGGTCTCAGACTTGTGTTTCATCAAGTAGACATACCCATATCTACTCAAGTCATCAGTGAGAGTGAGAACATAACGATATCCTCCGCGAGCCTCAACACTCATTGGACCGCACACATCGGTATGTATGATTTCCAACAAGTTGGTTGCTCGCTCCATTGTTCCGGAGAACGGAGTCTTGGTCATCTTGCCCATGAGGCATGGTTCGCATGTGTCAAATGATTCATAATCTAGAGACTCCAAAAGTCCATCAGCATGGAGCTTCTTCATGAGCTTGACACCAATGTGACCAAGGTGGCAGTGCCACAAGTATGTGGGACTATCGTTATCAACTTTACATCTTTTGGTATTCACGCTATGAATATGTGTAACATTATGTTCGAGATTCATTAAGAATAAACCATTAACCATCGGAGCATGACCATAAAACATATCTCTCATATAAATAGAACAACCATTATTCTCGGATTTAAATGAGTAGCCATCTCAGATCAAACGAGATCCGTATACAATGTTCATGCTCAAACTTGGCACCAAATAACAATTATTAAGGTTTATAACTAATCCCGTAGGTAAATGTAGAGGTAGCGTGCGACGGGCGATCACATCGACCTTGGAACCATTCCCGACGCCAAGATCGTCACCTCGCCCTTCGCCAGCCTCCGTTTATTCCGCAGCTCCCGCCGTGAGTTACAAATATGAGCAACGGCACCGTATCAAATACCTGTGAGTTACTACGAGTACCCGTAAGGTACACATCAATTACATGTATATCAAATATACCTTTAGTGTTGCCGGCCTTCTTGTCCGCTAAGTATTTGGGGCAGTTCCGCTTCCAGTGGCCCTTCCCTTTGCAATAAAAGCACTCTGTCTCAGGCTTGGGTCCATTCTTTGACTTCTTCCCGGCAACTTGCTTACCGGGCGCAGCAACCTCCTTGCCGTCCTTCTTGAAGTTCTTCTTGCCCTTGCCCTTTTTGAACTTAGTGGTTTTATTGACCATCAACACTTGATGTTCTTTCTTGATTTCAACCTCTCACGACTTCAAAGATTAAGAATACTTCGGGAATGGTCTTCTCCATCCCCTGCATATTATAGTTCATCACAAAGCTCTTGTAGCTTGGTGGGAGCGATCAAGGATTCAGTCAATGACCGCCTCGTCCGGGAGGTTTATGTCCAGCCGGGACAAAGGGTTGTGCAACCTGTACATTTTGAGTATGTGCTCACCCTTGTAACTGTTTTCCTCCATCTTTCAACTATTGAACTTGTCGGAGACTTCATATCTCTCGACCCGGGCATGATCTTGGAAAACTAGTTTCAGCTCCTCGAACATCTCATATGATCCGTGTTGCTCAAAACGCTTTTGGAGCCCCGGTTCTAAGCTTTAAAGCATGCCGCACTTAACGAGGGAGTAATCATCAAGACGAGACTGCCAAGCGCTCATAACGCCTTGGTTCTTCTCGATGGGTGCATCACCTAGCGGTGCTTCTAGGACATATTGTTTCTTGGCAGCTATGAGGATGATCCTCGTGTTCCGGACCCAGTCCGAATAGTTGCTGCCATCATCTTTCAGCTTGGTTTTCTCTAGGAACGCTGAAGTTCATGGTGACATGAGTGTTGGCCATTTGATCTACAAGACATTTTGCAAAGATTTTAGACTATTGTTCATGATAATAAAGTTCATCTAATCAAATTATTTTAATGAACTCCCACTTAGATTAGACATCCCTCTAGTCATCTAAGTGTTACACGATCCGAGTCGACTAGGCCGTGTCCGATCATCACGCGGAGACGGACTAGTCATCATCGGTGAACATTCTCATGTTGATCGTATCTTCCATACGACTCGTGTTCGACCTTTTGGTCTCCGTGTTCCGAGGCCATATCTGTACATGCTAGGCTCGTCAAGTTAACTCTAAGTGTTTCGCGTGTGTAAATCTGTCTTACACCCGTTGTATGTGAACGTAAGAATCCATCAGACCCGATCATTACGTGGTGCTTAGAAGCCATTTAACTTTAGCCACGGTGCACGCTTAGGGGAGAACACTTCTTGAAATTGTTGTAAGGGATCATCTTATTTACTACCGTCGTTCTAAGTAAACAAGATGCATAAACATAATAAACATCACGTGCAATTATATAGTAGTGACATGATATGGCCAATATCATATAGCTCCATCGATCTCCATCTTCGGGGCTCCATGATCATCTTGTCACCGGCATGACACCATGATCTCCATCATCATGATCTCCATGATCGTGTCTCCATGAAGTTGTCACGCGTACGACTAGTTCTAATTATATGAATAACGAGATTATCAATAAAGTAAAGTAATTTACATGGCGTTCTTCAATGACACGCAGGTCATACAAAAATAAAGACAACTCCTATGGCTCCTGCCGGTTGTCATACTCATCGACATGCAAGTCGTGATTCCTATTACAAGAACATGATCTCATACATCACAATATGTCATTCATCATTCATCACAACTTGGCCATATCACATCACAAGACAATTGCTGCAAAAACAAGTTAGACGTCTTCTAATTGTTGTTGCATCTTTTACGTGGCTGCAATTGGGTTCTAGCAAGAACGTTTTCTTACCTACGAATAACCACAACGTGATTTTGTCAACTTCTATTTACCCTTCATAAGGACCCTTTTCATCGAATCTGCTCCAACTAAAGTGGGAGAGACAGACACCCGCCAGCCACCTTATGCAACTAGTGCATGTTAGTCGGTGGAACCGGTCTCACGTAAGCGTACGTGTAAGGTTGGTCCGGGCCGCTTCATCCCACAATACCGTTGAAGCAAGATATGACTAGTAGCGGCAAGCAAGTTGACAAGATCCACGCCCACAACAAAATTGTGTTCTACTCGTGCAAAAGAGAACTACGCATAGACCTAGCTCATGATGCCACTGTTGGGGAACGCTAAGAAAATTAAAAATTTCCTACGGTTTCACCAAGATCCATCTATGAGTTCATCTAAGCAACGAGTCAAGGGAGTGAGTTTTCATCTACATACCACTTGTAGATCGAGTGCGGAAGCGTTCAAGGGGATGGTGATGAGGGAGTCGTACTCGCCGTGATTCGGATCACCGACGACCCAGTGCTGAACGGACAGCACCTCCGCGTTCAACACCCGCACGAGACGGACGACGTCTCCTCCGTCTTGATCCAGCAAGGAGGAAGGAGAGGTTGAGGAAGACAGCTCCAATGGCAGCACGACGGCGTGGTGTTGTTGGAGCAGCAGTTCTCCGACAGAGCTTCGCCAAGCACGTACGGAGGAGGAGAGGTGTTGGGAGGGAGGGCTGCGCCTTGGCTTGTGTGTTGCAGCCTCCCTCACCCCTCTATATAGGGGAAGGGGCAGGGGCCGCCCCTCTAGATGGAACCCTAGAGGGGGGGCGGCGGCCAAGGGAGAGGGGTGGCTTGCCCCCCAAGCAAGGGGGGCGCCCCCTTCTAGGGTTTCCCCCCCAAACCCTAGGCGCATGGGCCCAAGGTGGGGGGCGCGCCCAGCCCACCGTGGGCTGGCTCCTCTCCCACGCAGCCCAGTGGCCCCCGAGGGGTGGCTCCTCCCGGTGGACCTCCGAACCCTTCCGGTGGCCCCAGATAATACCGCACGCTCAAACTTTCCGGTGTCCGCTTAACAACTTCCCATATATAAATATTTACCTCCGGACTATTTCGAACTCCTCGTGACGTCCGGGATCTAATCCGGACTCGAACAACATTCGTAATCACATACAAGTCTTCCTAATAACCCTAGCGCCACCGAACCTTAAGTGTAGACCCTACGGGTTCGGGAGACATGCGCACATGGCCGAGACGCTCTCGTGTCAAGAACCAACAGCGGGATCTGGATACCCATGTTGGCTCCCACATGCTCCTCGATGTTGTCATCGGATGAACCACGATGTCAAGGATTCAAGCAACCCCGTATACTAATCCCTTTGTCAGACGGTATGTTACTTGCCCGAGACTCGATCGTCGGTATCCCAACACCTCGTTCAGTCTTGTTACCGGCAAGTCACTTTACTCGTACCATAATGCATGATCCTGTGACCAGACACTTGGCCACTTTGAGCTCATTATGATGATGCACTACTGAGTGGGCCCAGTGATACCTCTCCGTAACACGGAGTGACAAATCCCAGTCTCGATCCGTGTCAACCCAACAGATACTTTCGGAGATACCTGTAGTGCACCTTTATAGTCACCCAGTTACGCCAGGACGCTTTGGTACACCCAAAGCACTCCTACGGTATCCGGGAGTTACACGATCTCATGGTCTAAGGAAGAGATACTTGACATTGGAAAAGCTCTAGCAAAACGAACTACACGATCTTGTGCTATGCTTAGGATTGGGTCTTGTCCATCACGTCATTCTCCTAATGGCGTGATCCCGTTGTCAATGACATCTGATGTCCATAGTCAGGAAACCATGACTATCTGTTGACCAACGAGCTAGTCAACTAGACGCTTACTAGGGACGTATTGTAGTCTATGTATTCACACATGTATTACGATTTCCGGATAATACAATTATAGCATGAATAAAAGACAATTATCATGAACAAGGAAATATAATAATAATGCTTTTATTATTGCCTCTAGGGCATATTTCCAACAGTGACAACGGCACCGAGTTCAAGAACTACACCTTGGATGAGTTTCTTAGTGATGAGGGGATCAAGCATCAATATTCTGCTCCATATACCCCTCAACAAAATGGTGTTGCGGAGAGGAAGAACCGGACGTTGATGGATGCGGCAAGGACCATGATGGCGGAGTTCAAGTCTCCATACGATTTCCGGACGTTGATGGATGCGGCAAGCCATCTACACCGCATGTCATGCATCCAATCGACTCTATCTTCGCAAAGGCTTGAACAAGACTCCTTATGAGATACTCATCGGCAACAAGCCCAATCTCAAGTACTTCCGGGTGTTCGGGTGTAAGTGTTTCATTCTCAAGAAAGGTGTTCGTTTGTCTAAATTTGAAGCTAGAGCTCATGAGGGCATATTTGTTGGTTATGCTACAAACTCTCATGCTTACCGTGTCCTCAATAAATACACGGGACTTATTGAGGAAACGTGTAACGTGGAGTTTGATGAGAATAACGGCTCCCAAGTGGAGCAAAGTGGTACTTGTGATGTAGGTGATGAAATTCCTCCCAAGCCATAAGAAGAATGGGTATTGGTCATATTCTACCCATTGAGGAACCCCTTGTGGCGAAGGAGAAGGACAATGCTCCACTCAAGTGGAGCCATCACCTACTCAAGACCCACACGCCTCAAGAACAAAGTGAAGGCCCTCAACCTCGTGAACAAGATCAAGGGCAAGATCAATCTCAAGATAGTGGTGAACCTCCGAATGATGCCCAAGGTCAAGTTCTTCCCTTCGAGCAAGTTCAAGTTCATGAGCAAGCTCAAGATCAAGAACAAGCTCAAGGCGGTGCTCAAGATAATCAAGTCAACCCTCCTCCTTCCACATCCGAGGAGGAATTAGAGCGTCGTGCCGCAAAGATTGCTTCCAAACTCACCGCCAAAGGCCTACTCATGGAGAATGTGGTTGGGAGCCTAAGAGAGGGGTAAGCACTCAGAGACAATTGGCAAACTATTGTGAACATCACGCGTTTGTTTCTTGTGTTGAACCCCAAAAGGTCTATGAGGCGCCAAGACTCGGATTGGCTCAATGCCATGCATGAAGAACTCAACAACTTTGAGTACAACAAGGTGTGGAGATTGGTGCCAAGGCCATCGGGGAACCACAACATCATTGGAACCAAGTGGATCTTCAAGAACAAGCAAGATGCTCATGAGAACATCATTCGCAACAAGGCAAGATTGGTAGCACAAGGCTACTACCAAGTCGAGGGTATCGACTACGGTGAAACCTTTGCTCCCGTTGCTCGCCTTGAATCCATTCGTTTGTTGATTGCTTATGCTTCCCATCACAACTTTAAGTTACAACAAATGGATGTGAAAAGTGCTTTTCTTAATGGTCCTATTAATGAGTTGGTCTATGTCAAGCAACCCCCCGGGTTCGAGGACCCCTACTTCCCGGATCATGTGTATCAGCTCGATAAGGCACTCTATGGCCTTAAACAAGCCCCACGTCGTGGTATGACCACCTTACCGAAGTTGTTATAAGATCGTGGATTTGAGGTGGGGCAAATCGATCCCACTCTTTTTACTAAGAAGGTCAAAGGAGTTGTTTGTATGCCAACTATATGTTGATGATATTATCTTTGGTTCCCCTAACAAAGCTTTCAATGAAGAATTTGCCGCTCTCATGACCTCTAAGTTCAAGATGTCTTCAATGGGAGAGTTGAAGTTCTTCCTTGGTTTTGATATCAAACAAAGAAAGGAAGGTACCTTCATCAACCAAGCCAAATACACTCAAGACATGCTCAAAAGATTCAAGCTAAGTGATGTCAAGTCGGCTACTACACCAATGCCCACCAAGTGCCAACTTGACATTGATCCCAATGGTAAAGCGGTGGATCAAAAGGTATATCGCTCCATGATTGGCTCCTTGCTTTACCTTTGTGCATCTAGACCGGATATCATGTTGAGTGCGGGGATGTGTGCATGGTTTCAAGCCGCACCGAAGGAAAGTCACTATGTGGCAGTCAAGCGAATCTTTCGATATTTGGCTCATACCCCAAACTTTGGCTTATGGTACCCAAGAGGGACAAACTTCAAGCTTGAAGGATTTACGGATTCCGATTGGGCGGGAGAAAAAGTGGATAGGAAGTCCACTTCCGGAGGGTGCCAGTTTCTAGGGTGCTCTTTGGTGAGTTGGTCTTCCAAGAAGCAAAGTTGTGTGTCTCTCTCGTCCAGCGAAGCGGAATATGTGGCGAGCGGTAGTTGTTGTGCGCAACTCTTATGGATGAGGCAAACTTTAAAGGAATACGGTGTCATTTGTGACAAAGTGCCTCTTTGGTGTGACAACGAAAGTGCCATCAAGATTTCTCTCAACCCGGTGCAACACTTCAAGACGAAGCATATTGAGATTCGGTATCATTTCATCCGGGATCATATTGGGCGAGGGAGATCGAGCTCAAGTATGTCAACACTCATGATAACCTTGCAGATATTTTCACGAAGCCCTTGGATGAAGCAAGATTTCGCGAGTTACGGCATGAGCTAAATATCATTGATTTGAGCAATGTGACTTGGACCCTTGCACACCCCACCTCACTCAACTTGGCGTCTAGTTTAGGTGTAGGCATGGACATAGGGGGAGTGTTATTCTCTCAATGAACTCTTCCTCCCCCCATTATGCATAAAACGATCAACTCTTTCACATTAGCCATTTTTTATGGTACTTGTGCTTCAAAGACGAGTTTTGGTCATGGACCCAAGGATAATTCTTCATGTGCCATACCAATTGACTCAAACATAGGTGGCTCCGGCCACCGCCCTCTCTTGAGAGAGGCCAGAGCTCGCTTTGCTTTCTTGTGGTTGTTTTGAATAAGTGGGTTCTGGACCGTTGTTAGAGTGTGTGTTGCCTTGTTGGTCTTTCCTTTTTCTTGGTCTTGCCTTCTCGTCTCGGTGGCGCTTTAGCCGTGTGTTTTGAGGCCTTCTGGTTGCTGAGCGGTACTACCGCTGGTGGCGGGCGGTACTACCGCTCCGAGCGGTACTACCGCCTATCAGCGCGGTACTACCGCTGTGAGGCGCGGGCAGGGGGTTATATCGGGGGCAGGGGAGTTTTCTTCTCCCCCATACCCATTCGCTCGCCCCCTCGCTCTGTTCCTCTCTTCAAAGAACCAAGACCGCTGGAGGGCTCCCATGGATCTCCTCTCCCATGCGTTCCTCTCCATTTCCTTCAAGGAGTCGATCCCCACCGTGTCCTCTTGCCATGGATGCTGGTATTGCCCTCGTTCCCTCTTTCTTCTTGTCTAGATTTCCAATCTAGCATCTTAGGGGCAATAGCAGTTGCATCTCTAGATTTTTGGCCAAATCTAGGCTTGAGTAGGATGGAGAAAGCTTCTAGGCAGTCTGGATTGATGTTTGGTTGGAGTATTTTTGAATTTGGTAGGACGGTAGTGCCGGATCTGACCACGGTAGTAGGAAACTGCAGTTTCCCCGTCTCGAGCGGTACTACCGCTCTCTGTGGAGCGGTACTACCGCTCGTGGCGGTACTACCGCTCAAAGTCGCATTACTACCGCTCTCTACCAGCTTCCACAATGCTCTCACCTCTCAGTAATCTTTTTGCTCGTGTTTTGTGGCTTATGCTCATTCTTTCTGGTTGTTTGCGTGTTCTTGTGTGTGGTTCTAGGTGATGAGGCTTCTGTGCATCAGGCTCATCGTGTCAACCCCGGTCGTGCCACGTCCAAGCATTACCGCACCACTGAGTCTGCCGGAGGTTCCTCAAGTGCTCCACTTCCACCTCCACCTCCACCTCCACCTAAACTCCAAAAGAAGACTGGTGTCAAGCCGAAGCAATCTGGCAAAACCGTGCCAGAAATGCCACCCAAGGAGTTCTGGGCAAGGCGTCGCCGCAACCCTTATGAGGCTGACCAAGATCCCACTTTGGTCAACCGTCCGTTCTGGAACAAGTTTCAGTTCGCAATCTTCTTTGATGTTCTCAAGGCCAAGAAGAACCTCTTTGTCAACGTGCACTCCATCGACACCGACCATATGGAGAAGGATCCTGAATACTTTGGTGAAGCTCTTCAGATGTGCTCTCAACTGAACATTCTTGGGGTCATGCAATTCAACAAAGATTTTGATGCTGATATTGTGGCACAATTCTATGCCACGGTTCATCTCGGTACTGACGAGGACAGGACACTGACTTGGTTGACCAATGGCAAGTTACTTTCAGTCAAGTGGAAAGCTTTCATGGATTTGATCGGGTGCAAGATCTAGGACTTGAGTCTCCCCGTCTTTTCGCCCTCACCGCAATGCCCACGCCACTCACAAGCAAGCTCTGTGGCCGTATTGCACCTTGAGGAATAACCCTGAGACGAAGAAGGAAACTTATGAGCTGCCTGCCTTTCTGGATATCCTTCACCGTGTCTTCAGAGAGACTCTTTTCCCTCGTATCTGGAATCTGGATATGGTTCACTCCTATCTCGTGGACATGCTTCTTCTGCCAGCAATAGAAGGAATGTAACAATCAAGAGTCCTCGGATATCTCTCATGTTATGTGGTCTGAACTGTTATCTGCTATCTCCGAGCGCAAGTGCCCGATTTATGGTCCTTTCATCATGCTGCTTATTGAGAAGGCCTGGTCTCATGTCTATCCCAAGGTGATGCTGGAGACTGGAGAGTTGGTTTCTCATGACATCAAGCATCTGAGGAGGAAGGATAACTGGGGCACTCAGGTCCCTAAGACTGGAGTTCCTTCGTCTGCCACTGCCATGGAGACCGAGGAGGAGGATGAGTCTGAGGCTGAGGATGATGATGACTATGTGCCTTCAAGGCAAAGCCCTCTTGGGCAAAGAAGCTCAAGCTCAAGATGAAGAAGCTGTTCTGCATGGAGGCTCACGGTCAGTACATGACTCATGTGGGTGAGAAGAAGGCCTTTCGTCGTCACAACGAGCTCATGCGCCAGTTGGGTGCCACAGCTAACAGTGGATCTGAGGACCAACTTACTGAGGAGGAGGAGTGGATTCAGCAGCACTGCCCGTGGACCGATTCTGATGCCGAGCACTTCTCGACCGACGATGGTGGCGCAGACGTTCCCCCTGAGATCTGATTCTCTTGCTATCACCTAGAGCTGTAGCCACACTCCCTCTCCTTTTTGGTGTCTCGATGCCAAAGGGGGAGAGAGTTTAGGGATTTGTGTTGTGTTTTCTCGCTGCTTATGCTTGTGTTTTCTCGTGTTTTCCTGGTTTGGTTTGTGTCAAGGAGACCTATGTTCTAGTCATATGGGGTGAGACATATGCTACCTTATCTTTCCAAAGATCTTTATCTATGTCACTATCTAGCTTATGAGTTGCATGCTTATCCTGGTTAGTTATCTTTGCTCCTCTCATATACCCTGCTTAGGTGTTTGGTCGGTCTCTAAAATGTAGGGGGAGCGTTGATCCTAGCATGTGTGTCGTGCAGTCCAAAGCACCTATCTAGATAAGCACACATCTAGGGGGAGCCCATCTACATCATAGGACGGTGGGGTTTTTGCGCGTGTCCTTTATCTCTCATGTTTGTGCAAATCCCGTATTGTCATCAATCCACCAAAAAGGGGGAGATTGTAAGGGCATATTTATCCCCAAGTTGTTTTGGTGATTGATGACAATGCTTTTATGACTAATCGTGTGCGTTAAGTTCTTTCAGAGATTCATCCATTGGCACGAGACGATTACCTCCCCTCGGCGTGTTATTCAAGACGGTGTAGCTCCCTCGCTTCTTTGTTGGTGGACTAGTTCCGTAGGAGTCACCGTACTATCAAGAGGGGATCCGCTTTGGTAAGGCTAGGGTGGAATCAACACATACACATCCATATCACACCCGTTGTTTTCCTTCAGCTTCGATGGAGCAGCCCTTCCTTCTCCTGTGTCTGCCCTGACCTGCCCCAGCGGTAGTACCGCTGACTTCAGCGGTAGTACCGCCGAAGCGCTCAAGCGGTAGTACCGCTCCTGGAGCGGTAGTACCGCTTGTGGGTTTCGGCCGTAGTACCGCAGTAGTTCCGGGCTACTTCCGCCTCGACTCGAGACCGGTGTTTTTCGTGTCGGGTTTTGCGGCACTAAGTGCGGCAGTAGTGGCGGTAGTACCGCTCCTACTCCCGCGGTAGTACCGCTCTGGGGCCAGGTCCCTGACCTCCTCGTCAGCACGGCAGTACCGCTGGGTGGGAGCGGTAGTACCGCCCTGCCCAAGCGGTAGTACCGCTCTGTGCGGGGCTGTTCAGTGGGGTAACGGTTGGATTGGGTCCCTCACTATATATAGGTGTCTTCTTCCCCAAAGTTGACCTACCTCTTTCCCCCAAAGCTCCATTGTTGCTCCAAGCTCCATTTTCGCCCGATCTCTCTCCCTAGCCAATCAAACTTGTTGATTTGCTCGGGATTGGTTGAGAAGGCCCCGATCTACACTTCCACCAAGAGAAATTTGATTCCCTCTCTTATCCCTAGCGGATCTTGTTACTCTTGGGTGCTTGAGCACCCTAGACGGTTGAGGTCACCCGAAGCCATATTCCATTGTGGTGAAGCTTCGTGGTGTTGTTGGGAGCCTCCAACTGTTGTGGAGATTGCCCCAACCTTGCTTGTAAAGGTTCGGTCGCCGCCTTCAAGGGCACCAATAGTGGAATCACGGCATCTCGCATTGTGTGAGGGCGTGAGGAGAATACGGTGGCCCTAGTGGCTTCTTGGGGACCATTGTGCCTCCACACCGCTCTAACGGAGACGTACTTCCCCTTAAAAGGAAGGAACTTCGGTAACACATCCTCGTCTGCACCGGCTCCACTCTTGGTTATCTCGTGCCTTTAATTTTGCAAGCTTCTTGTGTTATATCCTTGCTTGCTTATGTGTTAGTTGTCACTGCATCATATAGGTTGCTCACATAGTTGCACATTTAGTCAACCTATATTATTGCAAAGTTTAATTTGGTAAAGAAAAGCTTAAAAATTGTTAGTTGCCTATTCACCGCCCCCCCTCTAGTCAACCATATCGATCCTTTCATTACTACTACTTCTCGCGATCTAGGGTTTTGAGTGGAAGATTGAATAGGAATTTGAATTTAGATAGAGGATTCCTCCCAGCCACCCACACCTCTATCTGTCATCACAATACAGCTCGGCCAAAGCCATCCAAATTCTAGCCAAGTCCGACAAGAAAGCGTCAACGGCTATATATTGTACACCCGCTCAGCGGGCCCAGTCTGGGCTTACAAGCCACTGTGGAGGCCTCTTAGGCCAGTTCGATCTGGGCCGATTCTGGATCACTGTAGACATCTTGCTCTTGTCGGCAACTGGCGCGCCCTGTTCACCATCCAGCGTATCAGGAGTGCGCTTGTTATCCATCAGGTCACTGACACCCCCCCTCCGTTGAGAAGCGGCTTGTCCCCAAGCCGGCGCACGGGGAAATTTCTTACGCAGAGAATTGATATCTTCCCAAGTAGCTTCCATCCAGCAAAGTATTACTCCAATGTACCAGCCCTTGAGCAATGGTACACTTGCCTCTTTGACACACTCGTTTCTGCAATATCTTGACAGGAACCTGCAAGTGAGCAGCAGCAGACGGAAGCACTTGTTGGACGGTGCAGTCAGGATGAATAACTTGTTTAAGTTGTGAAACATGGAAGACAGGGTGAATTTTACTGCCTGGTGGAAGTGCTAGGCGATAAGCCACTTCCCCAATCTTCTCCAGCACTTCATAGGGCCCAAAATACTTGAATGCTAGCTTGTGGTTGGATCGGTGAACCACTGAAGATTGAACATAGGGCTGAAGCTTCAGAAAAACCTTATCTCCCACTTTAAAATGTCTCTCTGTACGATGCTTGTCTGCTTGATGTTTCATGCATTGTTGTGCTCTCAGCAAATGTTGTCTGGCAGATTCAACCACCACCTGTCTTTCATCCAACCGCACTTGAATATCCATAGTATCTACAGAATCTGATGCAGATATACCAAAGTATCTTGGAGGGTGTCCATAGAGCACTTCAAAAGGATATTTGCCCACAACTGAGTGCCAATTAGTGTTATACCAGAATTCACACATGGGAAGCCATTTGCACCATTTGGTAGGGTGAGAACTGATGAAGCTCCGAAGATATCCTTCCACTTGTTGGTTAACTCGTTCTGTTTGTCCATCAGTGGCTGGATGATAGGCAGAACTCATGTTGAGATGAGCTCCAGTTCTTTTAACCAATATCTGCCAAAAATAACTAGTGAAAATGGGATCTCTGTCTGACACAATATTTTCTGGTATGTATATCAGGATGATTTCCAATCCATATGCACCCCTTATATCTGAGTATCCCCTGGATTAACTGATATTTAGGTTTGGCATTGGGATCAACAACAAGTTGTTGCAAGAGTTCAATTGCTTTATCATCATATTCATAACTAGCAACAATCTCCTCCATCCACACAGGTTGAGCTCTAGATATACTAAGTACTTGTGAGTTGGGTGGCCTTCTGGACAAGGCATCAGCAGCTGAGTTTTCGACCCCTTTTTTATACACAATCTGATAATTAAGTCCCATCAGTTTTATGAGAGCCTTTTGTTGCCAAACTGTGTGAAGTTTCTGGTTCTACAAATGAACCAAACTCTTCTAATCAGTTCTAATGGTAAACTGTTGCACATGCAGATAAGGTTTCCATTGTGCAATTGCAAGGAGAATGGCCATGTATTCTTTCTCATAGACAGACAGAGCTCTGTTTTTTGGTCCAAGTGCTTTGCTGACATATGCCAGGGGATGGCCCTCCTGCATGAGCACAGCTCCAATTCATTTTTCACATGCATCTATTTCAATGACAAAGGGCTTCTCAAAATTGGGGAGAGCTAAAACGGGTGCTTCTACAAGTGCTTTCTTCAGGATAGTAAAAGCTTGTTCTGTAACTGTGGTCCACACAAAGGGAACCCCTTTCTTAAGTAATTCTGTCAGAAGCCTGCTAATGATGTCATAGTGCTTAATAATTTTTTTGTAATATCCACTAAGCCCTAGAAATCCTCTAACCTCCTTCACATTATGAGGAACTGGCCAATGTTGAACTGTCTGAAATTTACTAGGGCCAGTAGGCACACCAGCAGCACTAATGACATGCCCTAGATAAGCTACCTGCTGCTGAGCAAAAGCACATTTGGACAACTTAACATGCCATTGACCAGTCTACAAAATGGAAAGGACTTGTCTGACATGAAGGATATGCTCTTTATAAGTTTTACTGAACACTAGTATATCATCAAAGAACACCAGAGTGTTTTTCCTGTTCACTGGAAATAAGGAAGTGTTCATTGCTCCTCGAAATGTGTTTGGCCCACCTGTAAGACCCATGGCCAGCACTGTAAATTCAAAGTGACCATGATGTGTTTGAAAAGTTGTTTTGAATTCCTCTCCAGGAGCAAGCCTGATATAGTGATATCCAGCTCTGAGATCTAATTTAGTAAACCAAGCAGCCCCAGCTAACTCATCAAGCAGCTCATCAATTACAGGTATAGGATATTTCCCTTTGATTGCAATAGCATTGAGCATTCTGTAGTCAATGACTAATCTCCATTCACCACCCTTCTTTTTCACTAACAGAACTGGGGAGGAAAATGGACTTGTACTGGGTCTGATCAAGCCAGCTTTGAGCATTTCATCTATTTGCTTTTCCAATTCATCCTTCAGATGGAGCACAATTCTATAAGGCCTGACAGAAACTGGTCGAGCTCCTGGTATTAATGGAATTGTGTGACCACAGGCTCTTCTAGGAGGAAGGCATGTTGGTTTTTCAAACATTGTAGGAAATTCTTATATAAGTTGTTGTATTTCAGGAGGAATAGGTAACTCTTCTTCTGGCTGTACAGCAGATATAGACACACAAGTGTATGCAAATTCTTCTGGCGCTGTGCTGTTCAGGGTCACCAATGAACCTTTGTGATGGAAGGACATACACTTCTGATCCCAGTCAACATACATAGGGATATGATGAGCTAGCCAATCCAGACCTAAAATGCCATCATAATTCTTGAGCTGAAGAACCCTGAAGTCAGACTGAAATTCATGCCCATTACACTTCCACGGACAACCCAACAGTTTGCTCTTACATTGTATAGTAGTCCCTCCCCCAGCCATTAAAACTGACATAGGTGCAGTGGCTGTCACCCCTGGTAAGTTATTGTACTTATGATCAAGGAAGGAATGTGTGCTACCAGAATCCACTAGGAAATGCATGAGGTGACCTTGCAATGAAATTTCCAACTGGAGAACTGGTGATTCTGGCTCTCTACCAACTGCAGCAGCAGAAAGTCTCATAGAATGCACTGAGGAAGGAGATTCAGTATCAGAAGTTTCAGAATCTTCAGACGACTGTGACTGGAGTTGTTCAATCAATTCCTGCACAAATTGGAGTTGCACACTGGACTTGCACACATGATCCCTTGCCCACTTTTCACCATAAACAAAGCAAAGGCCCTTAGACTTCCTATAATTCCGCAGAGCCGCCCATTTATCATCAGTACTGGCTATAGATGTTGCAGTGGAAGGCCGTTGTTCGTCAGTAGATCGAGTTCTATTGACTGAAGGAGCCGATGATCTCTTCTGTGAAAAACTGTTCATAGGAGTACAACCTTCTCCCAATTCTTCATGTAAAAGAGCTAGCTCATATGTTGCATCGAGGTCCTTTGGCTTTTGTAGTGCCACTGCAATTCTGACACCTGGTTTCAAACCATCAAGGAAACGGGTAGTGTAGTGCAGAGAATTGGGTGCATCTTCGTAAGCAGTAAGTTGATCATACAGTTCAGAGAATCTGTCAACATAATCTTCCACAGTAGTGACTTGTGCAATGCGGAATAATTTGCGGAGTAGCGTTTGATGCTGGTTTCGGCCAAACCTGCTCTGTAGCGCTGCCGAAAATTCAGACCAGGAAGAATTTGGCATCCTTCTCTGCACTGACTCGAGCCACCGAGTCGTTGTGCCCTCAAAGTGTGTCGAAGCTAGAGAAACCCATCAATGATTCGGAATGTTCCACAGGCGGAATTGATCTTCACAACGGTTTTGCCACAGCCTTGGGTTGGTGCCATCAAATTTTGGTAACTCCATATGCAGGGAATAAGACGAATGTTTAGCAATATCCAGAACAGAGCAATCGCGGCCAAAAAAATTTCTAGGGGATGGATTGGGTTCACGCGCACCTCTGGCCACGAGAGGAACATAGATGTCGTGTGACTTTCCCCGGTGCTCGTGGTCGAAGGCCGCGGCGTCGTTGACGGCACCGCCCTGACTCTGCTGAGACGGCGAACTCCCGCCTCCCTTGGGACTGCGCTCCGTGGACTCCTTGCTCAGATACACCTTGAGCTGCTCCAGATCTAACGCCAGCTCTTCGCGGATGCCGTCGGTCCGCGACGACATGAGGTTTTCGAGCGTCGTATTGTTCTCCTTGATGAGCTTGCTCACGGGCGAGATCAACGACTCACCGTGGTCCTTCAGCTTCGGATCCATGTCGTTGGCGAGCTCGTGGCGCAGGAGGTTGTAGACGGTGCGTCCGTCTGCGCTGAGACCCTCCATAGCTTGCCGACGCCGGCGGTCGTTGAATCGAGTCCGGTGGTGGTGCGGGGGAAACTCCAGGACGATGGCTCTGAATACCAGATGTGAGGTACTTACTACTACTTCGCTCGATCTAGGGTTTTGAGTGGAAGACTGAATAGGAATTTGAATTTAGATAGAGGATTCCTCCGAGCCACCCACACCTCTATCCGTCATCACAATACAGCTCGGCCGAAGCCATCCAAATTCTAGCCAAGTCCGAGAAGAAAGCGTCAACGGCTATATATCGTACACCCGCTCAGCGGGCCCAGTCTGGGCTTGCAAGCCACTGGGGAGGCCTCTTGGGCCAGTTCGATCTGGGCCGATTCTGGATCACTGTAGACGTCTTGCTCTTGTCGGCAACTGGCGCGCCCTGTTCACCATCCAGCATATCAGGAGTGCCCTTGTTATCCATCAGGTCGCTGACATTCAGTGATTGCACCGTACCTATGCAGCTGCCTCTCCTCGAAGAAATGGACTCTGTCATTGTTTTCTGCTGATGCCCTGAACAAATGGACTCTGTATTTGGCTCCAGTTCAGTTAGCCGAGCAACAGTCAGCCACCAGCATCCGTTTCAGCTTCATTGTGTGTGTAGTTTATATTCGATGCTACTGAAAAGGAAATCAATAAGTGGAGACTGCTAAACTTTGAATTGCCGTTTTAGCATTCGAATAGATAACGTGCTAGCTAGATTCAGTGAATTGCAGAAATAAAAAATGCCTACTTGATCAAAGGAAAAGGGAAATGCAAAGTGACAGCAGATTTGTAAACCTGGGAGTTGCCACCAGAGAGATACCGAGTTGTGGAATTAAATCCAGTGTGGGAAACAAACATACACGTACGTATCTTTTCCCAATGGATCAACATGTCCATGTCCTTGATGCCTTATGAGTAATAAGTAATTAATACACTTCCATCATATGGCTAAGTTGCTGAATTAAGCATGGGAGAACAAGCAATGAGTAGTTATTCTGCCATCACGGTATCTACAATCTACTAGTACTAGAATAACAATTAGAAGAGCAAGTACACACAATTCCAATCTTTGGTTTCCAATGGAATCTGAATATACATACAAAGTTTAGTCAACAATATTCACTCTGACGTGTTTCATAGCCCTGTACATTTGTTATGTATTTGCTCGTAAAACAAGGACGGTCAAACAAGCACGCTTTGAAGCCTAGTGCATCGGGTGCCTATTCCACTGTCCACTTGAGTTTCAATTTTGAGATCTGAGATTAGTTTAGCTGGGTATGATTCTAATCTTCGGTTCAGGATACTAACCCATGGCTCAAGTCGCAAAAATGTGTAGGCAGAAATTATGCCGTGCCAATTCACTCTGTTAACGATAACGCACAGACAAATTAGGCTGTACCTTCACTGCCGGGGTTGGTTGGGAGCTCGTGGGAGGCTGCGACCATGTCGCGGTTCACACAGAAGCCGTCGGCGCTACACGGCGGAGGGCGACGCGCTTGAGGTGGCTGCGCCGCAGGTAACGCAGGTGAGTGAGCCTCCGCGCTCCTCCGTGACCGGACCACCGAGACGCGAAGCAGTTGGAACCGCCGCCGCAGACGCGCCTGCCACAATCGTAATCGCCGCAGTCAGGCCGCCGCCGCAATCTGACCACCCGAGCCCACCGCCCGTCTGCCATCGCCGCCGCCGCCCTACCGCCGAAGAAACAAACGAGTAGGAGTCATTATTACAGTGGGCTTGAGGGAAGGGCAACTTGTGGTACGCTTTCGCGGTATGGAAGCGTATTCAATCAATTTTTCGTGTTTACGCTATTTGTTATTGCTGGGATCTAAAACGCGCATCCTGAGATACAAATCTCACGGCAAGGAATACTGCTCTGTTCCTTGCCTCTGCTCCCCAGCTCTGATCCAACTCCTGATCTATATCTGAATAAACGAACTCTGTCATTGTACCCTGATGATCATGTCCCGAAGCTCTCTCGATAAACTTTTTGTTTCCGTGTTGCATGTCCTAATGATCAAAGTTGAATGGTTAAGAAGGTAGTGCATGTAACACATAGGCCAGCTCTCCTTGGACAAAATACCCATGGCCACACAACATTACAACCAACCCAAAGCATCCCGGAGTTCTTACACGATAATTCGAAAGAATCCGAAAACAAAATGATACCGAGTTTTTTCTTGAGAGCTATGTATGTCAACCAATTATTAGATCGAGGCAGCAGTACGGTCACAGCAAATGCATCTTGTGTTCAAACCAATTCAGTTTACTGAAAAATCAGTTCCACGGACAACAAAAATTAGAGGCAAGGCTTTTGGTATATTTCTTTTAAAGAAAAATCGAAAATCAGGAACGGAGAAGAGAGGTAACCATATCATTCTTTCATCCCTAGGAGTGGAAGCTTTTTGCTCATAGTCTACCGAAAAATGGTGGAGCTTAGATTTTTACTACAGAAATACGTAGTTTCCGTTTGGTTCAAATGTTGTTGAAGGAACTTTTGCCGTGCTGTTGAGGAGGCGAGTTGGTGTGTGTGCCACCTTCTTCAGTGCTCCCTCTTGTCTCCTGTCATTGTTTGCTCCTGCTGCTGTCCTTTTTTGGCTTCAGTTAGTTAGCAGAGTGTTGGCCCAGACCCGACACCGAGTACTTTCCGGCAACGGCAACGACCAACGACGAATGACGACGAAGCGAACCAACACTGACAAACTCGACGAAGTGCTTTACGCCGAGTTGCACCGCAGTACAAGCTAGCCTCAACTAGCTAGTTCCTGATCGATCCTTGCCTTTACGTATACTAGTAGTACGCACGAGCACTTCTAGCTGTAATCACTCAACTTGATCTAAGCTAGCTCACGTACACAGCACGGCACAAAAGAATCGATGTGGGTTGTTTTCTTTATTGCTTCTAATCGGTACAAAGAGTACAGGGGTACATGAGTATTTATATTAGCTAGTTAACCTGCCAACTAATCTTATCCTACTCGGTGAAGGATAGGAAAACCAATACGGACACGTACGTGCACGCACTGCCAGACACGGACACGTCTTGTCGTGTTTAATTCCAACGCAGAGCACAACAGCCAACACAACATTTTTTACAGTTGAATGTCTGATGATACTTGCTGCATGCAACTCGATGAATAGTAGCCGAACCTGAGAGCTTCATCTTCGATGACGTGCTAAATTCAGTTAGTTCTAAAAAAATGGAAAATGCCTATTCGATCAAAGGAAAAAAAAGAGAGAAATGCAAAGTGACAACAGATTTTTAAACCTGGGAGCTACCACCAGAGAAAGATCAAGTTGTGAAATTAAATTCGGTAGGAAATAAACAAAAGGAATTTGAGCATACAGATTCGTAAATATAAAACTGGGAGTTGCCCACTTGAGACAGGGTGACTGCTCCGTCTGTCTCTGAAAGTAAATGGACCCTGTTGTTGTTTGTTGCTCCTGTCCCTTTCTTGGCTTCAGCTAGTAGACTAACATTCGATGCTCGACTACAATACAACAAAGGAACTAGAGAGCACCTGTCAGTAGCTTGTGATTTGAATGAATGTACTCAGCTCTGTATTTATTTTCCATATGAACAGAGCAAGTTCTTGTTCGGGTTTCCGACTGTAGCTGCAATGCAAGCATGGTGTTGCATCACATTCGATGATGCTCTGCTACAAAACGAAGGAGGAATGTACAAGACATAGCTTGTAGTTTTTCTATGCATTACGGCCCTGCCATACTCAGCCGAGTGTCAGTGGCATGCATAGCCCAGTTTCGTCTCTCGACAAATCTAAAATTCAATGGGGAAGAACAAATACCTTCACACATCTACTAGAGGTACAATCCCCACTTTATAGTACTGTAGAATACAATAACATCTGTACTAGGTTACGTAGCTACACACATTGGGCAGCAAAGAAGCCCACGTTCAACTTTGAATTGAAGCCTGCCTCAACATGTTCGTTGTCTTACCTATAGGCTATCGCCTTCTAAATCTGAAGAATTCTGAACCGTCCATCCGTCCGCCCGCACGCCGGGATGGTGATGGGCTCAACAACAAACCGTCCTTGGTTGAACGCCCGCACATCTGGCAGGACGTGTATACTCAGCCTACGCATAACCAAAACCACTGAACAGATTACTATCTTGGTTAAAGGAATGTTTGGCTGTTGTATGTGTGCAGGGGGACACTGGTTTGTTGCTGTCCTCCTTTTTTATTGCAAGAGCCAAACCAGCATCATTAGTAACGAACTAAACTTGAGAACTGCATTCGATTCGAAGATTCAGTCAAATACTCAGTTTCATGGGGATTACGCTGTAGGTTGTTAATGACCCGACCTCCAGTTCAAACCGAGCAAGTACACAACTGCAGCAGGAGCCTGTCAGCACCACTGACATGCCGGACCCGCAGATCATCCACGCTGGGCCGGAAGGAGACCGGCCCCAGCGCGAGCCCAAGCCCAACCCCCGCGTCTATGGGCCAGACTGGACCAGGTGAAGCCCGAAGCGACCACTACTTATCCAAGGCAGCGAAGAGAGCGAAGGCATCCAGTGGATCCCGGCTCGGCGGCGGCGGCAAGAACCCTAGTTCCCCAATTCTCCCTCTCTATTCGTGTAATCCACTTGTACTTGAGATTCCAACAATCGCGTGAGATAATAGATCGATCCTTGCCACTCCTATCCTAACACTTGGTATCACAGACCAAACACCACCCTCCCGTCGTGCGATCTGGCGCAATTCGTCGAAACCCGTCGTCTTCGCCAAGCTCGGGGGCAAATCGAAGCCATGGATCCAATCATGAAGGAGTACATGGACAGGATGACAAGCTCCATGGAGGAGTTTCGGGTGGAACTCCGCGGCAACACGGCGGCGATCCACGCAAACACCGCCAAGCTGGACGATCTGGCGGCCTGGCGGCCCGATCTGGAGCGCCGCGTCGACCAGCTCGCCGATGCAGTGGCGGAGCTGCAGCACGGGCGCCTGCCTGCGGCGGCGGCGTCTGGTGTGGCGGCCAAGGAGACCAACGCCCCCGCTCCAAGCCAGGACGCGGGCAACGCGGCGGTCTCGCAGCCACACGGGTCAAAGGACCACAGCGACGCATTTCTTCACCGGGAGAAGGTGCTGGCGACCCCGCCGGCACCACTCCCGGGCACTGGTCAGTATACCTCCCAGTCGCCCGCTCCTCCCCTGTCGGAAAGAATGACTATTCGATCAAAGCGAAAAAGAAATGCAAAGTCAGCAGAGAAAGACTTGTGAAACTGAATCAGTAGTCACGGTATCTACTACAGTAGTACCAGAGGAACAATTACAAGGGCAAGTACACGCACCAATCTTTGGTCTCTGATGGAATCTACATATACATACATATAAAGAAAGTTCAGTCAAACAATATTCACTCTCACGTGATTCATGTGCTCCGCTACATGACTCTGCACCGATTCCTTCAATGTTTCACTGAGACCATAACTACCCAACCGAATTTCCTTGAGGCTTGTGAGTGCTGGCAGCCCGGAGATGTCCTTCAGCTCTCTGCACTCAACAATTTTTAGCAGCTCAAGCTTGGGCATTGTGTCTTCTTCAAACGACAGCGATTCCAGGTTCATTAATAAACCAAGCTGCAGCACCATGAGGCTAGGGAATGATGACCTCTGGAAATGGAGCTGTGTCCCCCTGAACGAGTCATAGTGCAGGCGTAGTATCGCTATATTTGGTAGTAACCTAAGGGCTTGTATGGCATCATCATCTTGCTTCAATCTGCTAAACCTTAGCACCAACTTGGAGAGATTCTGAAGCGTATGGATCCATCCTGTTACATTGACTAGCTTCCCATGCAGAGCGAGACTCTCAAGGCTGCTTGGTGGCAGCAAATCTTCACCCAAACAGCCATCTAACTCATTCCTCTCTTCATGCGGGTTACCTATTTCAACTGACAAAGATTGAAGTTGATTATGACCAACAATGGCAGACCATAACTCATTGATGTTTCTATAGCTCAGACCACCCACTTTAAGCTTACATAGCTGAGTAAGCTCTCCAATCTCTTTTACAGTGGCATTTCCATTTCTCTCAGAAACATCAACAACACCTAGTGCATGAAGGGCCTTCAATTTACCAATCCCTTTAGGAAGTATAACACCATCTAGCTTCATCTCCTGAAAACGATATAGATTGAATACATCATATCTGTTCAAACCAGCATCTAGAACTTGTGGCCTCAAGAAAAGATGGCATCTGCAGAAACAAATGCCACACATTCGACATGTGGAAACATGTTTAGCGTAATATTCATATTTCTCAACAATGTCATCCTCTCCCTTGACATGACCACTATTGTAGTAATAACTATTTGCACGGAGGTGCTGTAGCTTCAGAAGATTGGTGATTGTTGTTGGCAACTCATATATATGTGTGCCTCTGACATCCAGCATTTCCAGGTGCCTCAAATTTTGCAAAGATTTAGGCAGGTATAAAATGTTCCGACATCCTCGAAGAGAAAGATACTTGAGGTGACGGAGCTGCCCGATATCATCAAGATGATGATCTTTTAACTCCAGTGTGTCTTCTAAGTCAAGCACTCGGAGGAACCTCATATTGTCACAGATGAAAAACGATCTCCACTCTCCGAACACGGTCAATGACCGTACATGTGACAAATCTAGCTTGCTCTCCAGCACATCTTTATCCCTTTTCCAGTTGCTGCCAATGACAAGATGACGTATTGCACCTTGTGTGTCACTCAAACAACATCCTTCCTCCAACGTGAAAACAAGGTTTTCCTCCCTAGCCTTTGAGATGCATATTTCACGGATCATATCATGAAGTTGGCAGGAATTGATTTTCCGACTGTATTGGTCTGTCCCTTCCCCTGGCAAGATCATACTCCTATCCAAGAGCTCATCAAAGTACCTCCGACAAAGTTCAGTTGCAGTCATGCCATGCAAATCCCTTGAATAACCCTCTGCAATCCACCGCCTCACCAAGCGAGCCCACCTAATTCTGTGATCTTCTGGAAATATGGACAGGTATAAGAAAGCAGCCTTCAGATGGTATGGCAAACCATCGTAGCTCCTCATAAGAATAGATTTTATTGTCCTAAGTTCAGGATTTATCTCCAATTCAGTGCTAATACAGTCATTCATCTTTCTCCATTCAATAGGAGTTTTTGGCTTAGTGGCTAGGAATCCACCAATAGTTGATATTGCAAGGGGAAGCCCATCACATTTCTGCAGGGTGACTCTTGCTTGCTCCATCATAGCTGGGACTAAATCATTTTTTTTAATATTGTCCTTGAATACCTGCCATGGAAATAATTTGACAAAGTTAACGATTTGGATTATTATTGCTAAATTAAGAATAAAAAATAATATAAACCATTTGTCCTAGCTTTAACTTATGAATTCTACAACAAAGCCCTGGCCCTAAGGGTAAGTTTGCTATGAAAATTCTCTCTCCGACTGGGTTTTGACTGGTAATGTACCTGATGTCAGGTTAACAATTTTAATTTAATTTCATGACAAGATCCACTCAAAACAATAAAGGGGAAAAGAAGACACTTTTATTGCTAGACTCCAAACAATACCAGCAAAAAAAGATTCATTCCTTAGGAAGTACTGTAGCTACTTCACCGGCTTCCATTAAACAGAGAAGTACCACTCCTTGAGTATGGTCAGAACATTTGAGGCTGCAACTAAAAAAGGAGGCAAAACATTTACAGTCGGGGCAAGAAGAAATGTGAGTTGATTGTTAAGACCTACTCCTTCCGTTTCTTTTTTGTTTGCGCATGACTTTCTTTTCTTTTTTTGTCGTTTATACTCTGTGTGTTCCCCTTTTTCATGGATTCTTTCCTATACCACCCCTATTAATTCCTTGCATGCAACTGATCCTAATGAATTCTTGCCTTCAGTCCGTGAGCCATGCAGAACAGGAGAGAGACGGTTGAGAGAATTCTGGCAACTAGCTGTCACACTCCTAGATGTGTCTAGCAGCATGACAAAGGTGGTGGACAGGGGACAGGACAGTGGGCACCAGCACGAGAGACAAAAAGAAACAGAGGAAGCAGAGCAGCGCTTAACTGACGAAACTGAAGGTGTTGTCGTCAGACAGAAAGCCGGAAAGGGGCTGGCACCAGCATGGCAAGTTGACGCGGTCGAGGGCGAGTGAGGGTGGACCCCAGGGGTCAGTGTGTGGATGCGGCGCAGTTATAAGCCGCAGTGGTGTAACGCTTGTGTTTTATCGATGATGAAATGAAATTCTAAACTCCTCTATTGATCTTCTTCTTCCCCACCTACCTTCCCTTGAGACTCCAGATCCCTGTTACATCTAACCCAATAATAAGTTAGGTCATAACACTAGCGTGTAGAGCCAATTACCGCATGCAAATTAATAACCCAGCTGGGGCAAATCAGTCCAAAAAATTAAATGGACCTTTCCTTGGTATATGTGGGTTGAACATTACGTGCAGAGTAAAAAGTGTAGTAGGGAGTACCTAATTACAACCGTAAAAAAATTCGTTACATTTCTGTGGCAAGTCTAAACAATTGAGGGCACAAAATTGCTTTGACAAAAAGGGCATATACAGTACACAAAATTGCTACTTTAACTAAATTTGCATGCGTAGGACACAAACCGCAAGTTTTCTGTAACTTTTCCAAAGAAAGTGCAATAGCTTTGCATCTTATTGCACTGATAGAAAAGAGCAATTTACAAGGGCAGAGCTGGGCCGCTCCAACTTGAGAAAAGACGGTGGCCAGTCAACGGTGGTGAATCACAACCTCATACTGTTGACAATGGCGCCCACCCCCATCACCCACACACACTGAGGTGTATCCTCCTCCGACCTAGTAGGACAAATATGGTGTGCCCACATAATGAGGAAGCCCAAGATTGAGAAAGACACCCAGAAGACGGCATAAAGATGCTGAACATGGGTGCATCAACATGCTTTCTGCTGTCCTGATCTTCGACGAATCAATGGAAACACCACCGGCAAAGTCCTACTTGCATCAACAAACGTGCCGGTCCATGGCCATCGCTGGCCCATGACCCCGTGGAGGCCCCAACACGGCGCACATCAGGAGGCTCAACTTGCAGTGTCCAAGAAAGCTACCCAGTCATACAAACCTACCACGGTGCCTGCTCGGAATTCAGCAGGCTGGTTCAGACTCAATATTTTCCTAGATCTATTGAAGGGCATTTTCCTCGGTCGAATAATTTGGTATGGATTATTAGAGTTTAAATACTTTTTTCAAAGCATCAGCTGTTATGCTTCTAAATTTTGAATTGGGAGAAATGTCAAGCTTACGAATACAATCTTATGTGAGGCAAAACTAATAAGCATGAAGCAAAACTTGTATGTAACGGAGGAAAAATACTAGGTATAAATGTACCTTCTTTATGAAGAGGTCAAGTGCAGCATCATCTTTCAGACCTTCAAGACAGTACATGTTCTTGTTTTCTCTTGAACAATGTTTTGCAACATTTTTTTCTCTTGTGGTCACTATGATCCTTCCGGCATTTTCTAAACACTGTTTGACCAACTCCCATTCAAAAGTGGTCGATATATCATCAAGAACAACAAGGCACTTTTTTACATTTAGTACCCGAGCTAGCTCCTGCTTCAACTCTTGAAGATTCATCCCTGTTATGCTCTTGTTTTGTGTTCCAGTTGCTGCTGCTGCAACAGGATCTTCTTGAATAGTGTTCTGAAGCTGCAAAGCCAAATCTCTAAGGAGTACTTCAGGGTTAAAAGGACGCAACACAGTGGCCCAAGCACGCTTCCAGCCACCAAGTTGCTGGCTTCGGTAGATGCTTCGGACAAGAGTGGTTTTTCCAAGACCCCCCATTCCCCAAACTGAGATCACCTTAAAGTCTTGATTGTTTTCTGGTTGGCCAACTAAATTGATAAGAGTAATTTTCTCAATTTCTCGCCCACATATAACTTCATCAGCCAGAGCCAGTGTCCTGCTGCGATCAAACTTCTTTCTAGCAGTTGAGTTATGAACTTTTTCTTCACCTGCATCGTTAGGTTCTTGGCCTTCTTCCTCCTGTATTTCACTGGTGAGCATTGTTACGTTTTTCTCACTAGTAGTCACTTTCTTTGAGTCAGAAATGGGCTCGGCAGAACATGATGCATGCATATCCTGAACAAAAACAGATCTATGAGAATCTATATACTTTTGCTCTACACATTTTTCACATATAGACTACCTGCATGTCTTTATATAGTGAGGTTTTTCAAGTGCACACTTTTAGTGAGAGCAGAATCTAACAACTTATCTAAGTACACACATAAATATCCTAATTTCAACAAAGCACCATGTCTCACTTTTATTTCTCTTAAATTTTAAAGTTTGTTAAATATGTTTGAGCACTAGGATTAGCCAATTCATAGAGACATACAGTCATACAGAGATGTTTAAGGTATGAAACTTGACTAGGTAAAAGTTCAGATGGAACAAGGAGCACAAAACCAAACATTTATACAACCTATTTATAATTGATAGACATGCAATTTCAGATTTGTATTTCCATCAGCTAGAAGAGTCCCACCTTTACTTTCTCGTTCTGCACAGCGGCAAAGCTTGGTTCGTCGGTGTCAGACATAGCCACCCTAACAGTTCCCATGCTGACCTGCTCATCTGAATCCTACAATTAGACGTGCAATGGAAACAAGGCTCAATCATCCATATAGAAAAAGAAACTAATTTATAGAAGAAACCATATACAAGAAAAGATTTACCTTCTTGTGGAACAAATAAATAGTTTGATCACATGACAACTGCTTGTACTCTGACACTCGGTACGGTTTCTCTGTGCACAAGCTTGCAATTTCAGCTTGTTGCGTGGAAACAATGATTCTACTTTGCTTCTTGTTGTCGGGAAAGTACTTCTTAATGCAATGCCACTCCACTATTGTGGATAGGTCATCAATTACAATCAGGTAGCTAGTGCTACATAATACCGCATTAAACACACCGAGTAAATCACTTTGATTCATCATCTCCATCTTGACCAAAACATTAGCCCCAACACTTGTTGCTTGTTCTGCCTTTCCAACTTCATCATGGGAATTTTCATAAAATTGCCTTACCAAGCTACGCAAGAACTCTTGTGGATTGAAAGGATGAACCAACCTAATCCAAGCACGGAATTCAAACCTTTTCAGTACCATTGGATCATCATAAACTTCCTGGATGGCAGACGTCTTCCCGAGATCACCGCTAGTTCCCCAAATGGAGATCACCCTAAGGTTCACATCATTGCTAGTAACCAGCTGGTGGAGGTTCACCTTTGATGATGAGTTGTGTTCCACAGTGGCAAACATTGCAGCGGCGGCCATGCTGGCCTGCTCCTCTGCCATGATAGGCTTGGAGCCTGAGCTCTCCTTGATGAGCCGATAGCGTAAGTTCCGGTTGCTCACGTCCTCCACCTCGGCCCTCAGCTCCTTCACCTCCTTGGCGATGCGGCGTCGCTCACCTGGGTTGCGGGGAATGCACCCCAAAAATGGCTTTTTCTCCGAGTGAAGGCCAAAATCCATGAGACTGTCCTCCACTTTGTAAGCCAGGACCCCGATCTGTTTCACCCAAGTGGCGAGCACCTTGTTCTGGCTTTGCTCCTCGTCAGCCGTCATCAGAAATGACTGCATCATCTGCAGCTCATCCCTGATGAAGTTCACATCACGCTCGACACCAAGCTGCAGCGCTATTTCCTCCGCCGCCTTGGACGTTGCATAGCCCAGTGCGCCGCCCAGCGCGGCCTTCCCCAAGCTCACCCCCGTCGCCTCCATGGTTCGCTTTCTCACTGTGATGTGGAGGTGGTGGTGCCAATGGCAGATGTGAGTCTAGCTAGCAGCTGATAAGGGCGTGTGGATTAGTAAGGTGAATCCATTCCAGCTACAAGCTTTGTGTCAAGTTGGCATTTTTCTTGTCTTCATTACAAGGCTCGAGGCACCATCATGCGCTGGGATCCTAACAAAGTTATTTTTGTTACATGGCCGGTTCTGAATCTGAACTTGTGATTAAACAAACAAGCAGCGCTTCTTGATTACAGCGAGCACATTTGACGCAGCGACTGACTCGAGCACGAGGAGGCTGAATCTTTTACTGCAGAGTTGTCGCCCACTTACTGTTGTCGTCTCCGAGTATATTTACTGTATTACTCGAAAGAATAAGCGTAATTACTAGTCTAATAGTATTTTGATTGAGGGTGCATACAGATCTGGTGATTAGAGAACAGTGATGATTAGTAGCACTTTGTAACAGCTCACCATGAGGAAGGGAGATGCAACTAGGTTGTACCTTCACTGCGGGAAGCTCGCCGGAGATGTGACCACTCACGTCGGAGGTGTTCTGCGCCGTAGGTAACGCACGGCGGATGTGACCACTCACCATGAGGAAGAGAGCCTGCCGCCGTGCCGCCAACCACCGCCGCAATCCTACCTCCCGAGCCCGCCAACCAAATGCCATCGCGGCCCGTCGCCAGGCTCCGCCGCCGCCGTACCGTTGAAGGAGCACAAGGGATTTGGGGGAAGTTACCTGTGTGCTCGGCGGAGACGCACCTTATTCTTACGCATTCGTAGCGTGAAAGCGTATTTTTGTTGTTGTTTGTATTATTGTAAGCCTTTTGAGTTTTCCATGTAGTACTTTTCAGTGCTTGGAGTTGGAGATCCAAATATTTATTAGAGACGATACCTCGCAATTTTAAATACAGCTAAATCCTAGAAAATAAATATGTGGATTCATTGGATAACCCCGGCCTCTGCATCGAGCGATGCATATAACTAACTTTGTTATATTATTCAACAGAATTTGACAAAAAAAATCGAGTTCATGAATTAATCCGAAGCTACTTTCCTAGCGATTAATATCGCTGCACCTACTACCTTGATTATATACTTCAGAAGTTTAAATACAGCTAAATCCTTGAAAACAAATATGTGCAAAGAGACTCATTGGAATCATAAATTCAATATAAAAGCAAACCCAAGGTACTTTGAAATATCAACTACTTGGGGATTATCAGGATCACAGAATTTGCAAAGCACACTACGTGTGCAAGAAATTTAACCATATAATCGCATATTTGTGGACCGCGGAATTTTGGAAGACTGGAGCCTGTTATTTGAAAGAACTAAAAAAATATTTTCAAGTTTCAAGAAAATTTAAAAATTATGTGAAAACTTATATATGTTCACTATGGATCTATAAAATTCCGTTCGATATATTGTGATTTGTAAGCTACACAAAAAAACTCCATCCCAACAACAAAAAGAAATTAGTCCATTTTCGTTATAAAAGCTTACTTACATGTACGTAGTATATGATCCTCTAAAAACATGTATGTAGTATATATATGTGTGTGTATGCAGAATTTTTCAGTTTGTTAAAATGTAGAAAACTTGCATTTGAGTACCAAGGGAGAAGACGAGAGGGGCTCTAGGTTGTGCTGACTATTGGGCCCCATTGGTCAAATACCGCTTTCACCTCTTCCACATCAGCAAACCACCCGAGAAAACCAGCCAGGGCGTTTTTTGACTGGTATGGGATAGTTGATGGGGCTAAGAGAATAGAAAAAAAATCAGGGGGTAATGTGAACCAAATAGACCTTTTTTTTCTATTTGTTTTAATTACGGGCTCACTGGAACCCGAGCACCAAATCACCTCACTCGTAATCCACGTGATTATCCAAGAGTTTTCATTATAGTTATGTATAAAATGAAAGTTCCAACACTTTAACTATCTACTGTTTTATTATTATTATTATTATTATTATTATTATTATTATTATTATTATTATTATTATTATTATTATTATTATTATTATTATTAACTCTCTATTGTTAGCTTTAAAAAATTGGACTACACAAAAACTACCCATTCGGTGGGTTTTATGAACATGCCTTTTACAATAAAAGTTGATGGTTGAAGTTGTGTCTTGAACGCAATAGCATACTTTGTTAGAAACAATAGTTTTTAGAGAATCTAGAAATCAGTACTTGACACGCAACCATGAAAATATGCTTCAGCCCCTATATTCTATCTTCTCCTCACCTACTTCAAACAAGTGTGTATTAATCTCACTAGTATATGTTATTTTTAAAACTAGTTGTGCAAATGTGTCCGAACAAACCATATACAAAAAGGAATATGATCTTTGAATAGCATGTAATAATATTATTAACATCTACAATAATAGTTACTATTTTGTGGGGGCAAAAATAATAATTATTATGAACAACATAGCAGAAAATAGGCGTCTTCTAGCCACCATTGGAGGATCCATGTGCATGCCAAAAATAAAGAAGTTCTCATCATGTGATGACATGTTTTATTAATATCGTTAAGCGTGACACTTGTCCCCCGCTAGCAATAGGCCCCAAAGTATCTTTTCTAACTAATTGAGCTATAGTATTCTAAGTGTGCGTGCTTCGACCGATGTGCACCCACTCTTGACCTATTTGTTTTTATCTCACCGGCTTTCCCTATGGGCAGCAAGTATCCCTACCCCTTTATGCAAAAATTAATTTGGAAATTGTGGTAAAAATCCAGAAAAGTTATTAAAAATCTTGCTTTTTAAAGGCTGGGCATTTTGTTTGGTTGAAAAAAACTTCATGGCAAAAGGATGGAAAAACTAAATTAGAGCCTAGATTAGTTTTCCGAGCATGCTTTGTTTCTCAGAGCACAAATGTGTTGCAAATCAAAATATACAAGCAACTAGAAAGCATGTCACATTTTATATCTTTTCCATTGTTGCATTATTACATGTTTTTATGTTTTTGTTGTTCATCCTAGAGCCCATTTCACCTCACTCCTTTGCCACCCAAAAATTATTTTCTTCATTTAGCTTAAATTCACACTATATATCTTTCTCTTCACTTCCCTTAATTTCCAAATTATCCATGTCATCAACTAACAACCTATCATATAACTACTCTAATAGCGCGCACCTGGGTCGTCTATAGGAAGTGATGGAATGCTTTCTCTTTGCATCTTGTAGCGTGTGGAAGAGTTGTAGGTTTATGTGGGCATGAAGTTTCTGCTCACGAGCTCATATGCTCTCCCATGAACAGTGAAATTTAAAAAAATAGTCAAAAAGTCAAAACAATTTGAATTTGTTTGGGAACAAAGATTGATGAATTCTCAACATGCATGCAATTTTTCATGAAGAAACAACATTCCCAAATGCTTCCATAAAAAACAAAATTGATGTTCCAAAAGTTCTGTTTTTTAAAGCCTTTTGGAGCATTGATTTTTTTTTCATGGAAGCATTTTGGAACATTTTTTCTCCATGAAACTTTTCATACATGTACAACATCAGTCAATGTTTTTTGACAAAAAAATCAGATCTTTTTTCTACTATTTGTTTCAAATTTACTGTTCATCGAGGGTGCATATGAGCTCGTGATCAGAAGGTCACTTTCGGTTTATGCGAGTACAACATTATTCCTCTATTCGAAAAATAGCATTATGCTCTCTATGTATTTACTATTTTCTGCCACATCATCACATATCTCGCGTGGTAGAGTTTACCAACAAAACCATCAGAAAATTACCTTTTTTGCGGCACAAATCAAGAAACTACTAGAGAAGTATCCATGTGTTCGCTTTCAAGTGTGAAGCAGCAGGGGAGGGCATGGCCTTTCTCACCAGCCAGACAGTGAGCATCTTTTTGCATCACCCGAGGTTGAGGCAAATGGCCAATAGAATGCCCCGATCTAGCATCTCTTCGCATCAACCGAGCTTGGATCGACGCTCTTGACCAATCCTGCCCGCTTCGACCGACGCACACCCACTCTCTAGACTCTACCCGTGTGTTTGTCCCTCTGGCTTTTTCTGGATGGGCGGCAAGTGTACCATTTTCAATTTTGCATCTTGCTCGTAGAAAAGGAGCAAAGCACATGGAAGTGCCATGATAGAGTCGAAAGCTCACAGTTTTTTACTAAAATTTTCCAGATAGTTTTATGAAAACGATGCAAATGAAGACAAGTAGCTAGGGCTAATCAAAATGAACAAACAGCACTGGGGACCTCTGTTAGTTACGTTTTCAAAGAAAGCAAATGCATGCAAATTTGTTTGGCCCGAACAAACTGCAAAGCAGTGCACAACAAAAGGAGTGAAGCACAGTTATCTACAAGTGGCGAATCGGACTAACCCGCAGAGCGAGGAAATGACCAGGAAAGCAGAGTCTTAAGCATGGTGTACACCAAAGACGCACCATGTGCATCCGGAGTTCTTGTGTAAGTGATACACGGTGAAAGTTCGTGATAAAATGTTCAGATTTTTCTTTATGAAAACAAGTTAGTACACTGGCACAATGTAAATCTTTTGTGCCGTGAAATTTTAGTTACAGACTTGATTCACAACTCGACAAATCATGTTATGAATAGTATGCATTTCTAATTGGACCATGAATTGCGCACGTTGACAGTGTCACAGCTGAATTTGTTATATTGGTTTCTCGAGCTGTGAGTAGATGCATATCTGCTCCCAATTAATTTCAAAATTTTGAGGACCTGCAGCATGTATTTTTGACATGGAGTCACCGGTTGAACAGAAATTCCGAGGGCACGTTGTATGTTCCTGCGTTAATGGTTTGAAAGAAATTAATGATATGTTCCAGGCGAGATTGAAGTGTAACACTGGGCTAGGAAGGAAACACTGGCCGAGTTGGGTTGCTGCATTTTCGGCTCGCTGCTACTCCTTTCCTCTGAGCAGTTATCCTTTGCTCTGTTTTCCTGTTCTCGAACAAAACAAACTCTGTTTTCTTAGCAGCAGTTGAAGTTGTTGTTCACTAGTTGTTTCAGCAGCTGAAAAAGAGGCAGTAGTTGTTTCAGAGCATGGCTAGCATGTTTCCTTGTGACTGGAAACAACAGATGACTAGACCGTCCAGACAGGTCACCATCGTGTTCTTCGCAGACCCAAGCATGACAAATTTTACCATTTTAACCGAGAGACCTCACCATCGTTTGATCCTGGATGCATCTCTCTGAACACTTTACGTACATCCATTTACGTTGTTGGAGTGAGTAGAAGAGCTGCTCATATCACTCTCCTCAGCAAGAAAATTCCACAGCATTTGGTGGACGCACATAGCACGTACTAATCGGTCCTAGCTAGTGCAGCAGGGAGCATCTGTTATGCCAAAATGAAAGGATTCTTTCTTCTTCTAATAGCAGATGAATAGAGTATTGGTTACCAGTTTCTCCGCATAGGGTTAGATTACTAGTACACACTTTGGGCAGCAAACGATTAGATGTGGACTGAAGCCTGCCTCGACATGCATGTTTTTTTTTTAGAAAATGAGGATGACCCCGGCCTCTGCATCGCTATTTTATTAATTATTCTCGACGACCTTACAAAGTAGAATAACAATATGTCTAAATCCGTCATCTTGGCAACATCTGCCGCTACTCCTAACTAAATAATGAAGGGATGCAAGCTAGGCCACATATCTAGACCACTCACCTAAGTCTAACATCTAAAGCCGGAGGCCCCGACCGAGCCATCAGCCGGGTCCGGGGCTCAAACCGGTCCAATGCACTCACATGTGTCGTTGCCGCCATCTTTCACTGGTTCATCTTCAGAGCAGATTGAGGTGACAACCTTGGCAGGTCCTCCGCCATCGACGCCAAACGACGACCTCCACCTACGCGAGCCTTGGCAGGTCCTCCGCCATTGATGCCACCACGACGCCAGACGACGACCTTCACCTACGCGAGTCCATCTCCAAGTAACAGACGTAAATCCATGCTAGGATAGGGCCGCATCACGGCCGTCGCCCACCACCCACAAGCGCCACCCAACCCCAAGATTCCCATAGCGGCGCCTTCAAGAAGGGAACGGCGTTGTAAGCGCCGCCGCCGCCCACCACCCACAAGCGCCACCCAACCCCAAGGTTCCCATAGCGGCGCCTTCAAGAAGGGAACGGCACCGTAAGCGCCGCCGCCGCCCAACAAAGTTAGGGCTTTCGTCCGGGAGACCTAGGGAAAGGGGAAGTGAGGAGATCAGTCCATACCGACGCCTCCAAGGAGGGGAACGGCGCCCTTAGGCGTCGCCGTCGGCGCAGCCGGCTAGGGATTTCGCCCGAACTAGATCCCCGTCACCAGCAGCGCCTCCTGTACCGGCGACCAACAGGAAGCGCAGCCCGACCAGGCTGGTCCGCACGCAGAACAGGGGAGGAGGGGAGGCGCCAGATCGGGCGCACCGACCGCCGCCGGCCGCCAACGACCAGCGGATCCCGTCGCCCGCGCGGCCGGGACGCCAGATCAACCGCCCGCACGGCTGCTAACCGGTCGTGCCTTGCCAATGAAGCCACTGCTCCATATCCGGGGTTCCCCACGCAGAGGCAGGGCAACCGAGGCCCCGCCGCCACCATCCTTGGCACCCCGGGCTTGCCCGGCGGCTGCCTCTGGCAGCGGGAGCCTCATGCAAATCGCCACTCGACATGCATGTTTAGTGCCCTATCTTGAGCATTCCGAACCTGTACGACTCTGAACCGTGGAAGCACAATATATAGAATGTGTTTGGGCATCGGGCAGACATGCTCTAATATGTCTAGTTAGCAGAGGCACAATCCTCACTGCATGTATGCATAGAGGAGCAAGTGCACACACCAATTCTTGGCACACAGAAACTTGGGTGCACCGCACCGGCCCAGAGCTTCATCTGTTCCTTCTTGCCTCTGTTCCACATCTGCGCTACAGGGTCTGCGTAATATCCGTCTGAGCTATCTTTTTTTTAGAAAAGGAGGATGACCCCCCAGCCTCTGCATCTGGGAGATGCATACGGTCACTTCATTGATTATTTTCGAGGACCTTACAAAGTATTACAATAATATGCCTGAATCCGCCATCTTGACAACATATGCCACTACTCCTATTCAAATGATGCAGGGGTGCTACCTGAGCCACATACCCGCACTACTTACCTAATCCTATCATCAAAGCCGAAGCCCCACCGAGCCACATACCGGCCTGGGGCATAAACTGGTCCGACGACTCACATGTGTCGCCGCCGCCATCTTTCACAAGTCCGCTTTCAGAGCAGATATTGAGGCTTCTACCTTGTCAGGTCACTCCGTCATCGACGCCACCTTGACGCCCAGACAACTACCTCCACTGCGCGAGTCCATCATCACAAGATCAAAGCGCCGAAAGTATCCATCGCACCACGCCGCCGAGATCCGCCGTCATCAATGTGAAGGATGAAGCACCGCTCCACCAAAAAGGCGCCCGCTGGTCCCTCGATCCCGTGTACGCCTCCAAGAATGACGCCCCTAAGGAGGAAACGACACCAACGCGCCGCCGTCATCAACTGATTTAGGGTTTCCCCCGGAGGTAGCGGATAGAGGTCTAGAGCTTCTCCACGGCGATGCCTTCAAGAAGGTAATGACACAACAGGGTGCCACCAACGCCGGTCATGGCATCAAGCCGAGCACAAGGTTTTCACCCGGATCCGCCAAGAACCTCCATCACGTAATGTGCACGGGTCGCCGCCGATCCGAGCCGCCGACAACGAAAGCAAGCCACACCGCCAGATCAGATCTGTCCGGCGGGCACAACCCGCATGGTGCCGACCCAACCACCAGGCCCTCCATGCCGCCACCGCCGATCCGAGGTCGATGGTGTGTCGCCGCAGAAGCCGCCGCCGAACGCCGCCACGCAGCCCGAGGCGTAGCCGGCCGCCGCACCCCACCATCGCCACCCTTGGCCGAGGCAGCCGCCGCCGCCGGAAGGCAGGCCCGCCGTGCCGCCCGGCCAGATCGGCCCTTGGCCGAGGCAGCCGCCAGCGCCGCCGCCGGGAAGGCGGGCCGCCGCGCCGCCCAGCCAGATCGGCCGCGCCACCCATGCTGGGCGCCAGACCACCCCCACGGCGCAGTAAGAGGGAGGACCGCCACCGCCGTCAGCCCTGGCCATCGCCGGGCGGCGCCCTTCAAGGCGGCGGCGGAGGGAGGGAAGGAAGGGAGGGGAGGGGACCCCGGCGGCTAGGGATCGAGATCCCGCCCGAGTCGCCCAAGCGGGGGCGACGCGGGGGGCGGGCTGTGTACATCATTTCATATACTCCCTCCTTTTATATATGTAGTTCTATATGAACTACATATGGTGTATATAGACGTATTGAGTCACCCAAGCAGAGTCTCTTACGAGTAATCTCATTGCATCCCCTGAAGCTGCCGCTTGTGGGGAGGAGATGGATTCTCAGCTCCTGTGCTAGCCAGATGAAGTTTCCCATTTTTGGCTTCAGGTAGGATCCGATTCCAGCTGACAGGACAACAAAGGAAGTGATAACTCTACTGAACCATTACTTTCCTGCTGTATTCGGCCGAGTGACATCCATAAACCACTTTATGTTTTTTTATTGACAAAATACATTAATTAAAAAATGAAAAAAATAAATGAAAAGGATGTCAGCTCCCAGATCTGTAAATGTAAACCTGGGAGCTGCCACTTTAATAAAGTTCTTCACAGGGACTTTACCGTGCCGATGTCTGAATAATTCGACTCTGTCATTGTTTGTTGCAGCTGTCCTCCTTGTGGCTTGAGTACATGCATCTTTTTCTCAGAGGTTAACATGTCCAGGTTGTTGCTCATGTGTCAAAGTCAAACCTCTGTCTTTTCTCTGGGTTGTGCTGCTGACAGTGCGTTGCCACTCATCGAGAAATAAGAGACCGAGTGAACCTCCCGGCTCCTCACCGCTTTGGGATTTCTGGCCGTTGGGTCTGTCTGCTTGATGCGATCTGAGCCGTCGGATCGAGCCCTGGAATGACCTCGTCCGTCGGATAAAAAATAGTTACTGCTGCAATGAACAGTTTCATCCCGTTCGTGCCACCGCGCGTAAATAGCCTGACCCGCCAGGGGCATTTTCTTCATTTCACGCCATGTGGTTTAAAAGGGGGCCGCTCATGTGTAGAGGAAACCTAGCCGCCGTCGCTCCTCCGGCACAGCAGCACTCGCGCCACCCCCTTCCTCTTCCTCCTGCCTCGGCTCTCTCTCCTTCCAAACCCTAGGCCCGAGCCTGCCTCCCCGCCCGCCGCCGCGCCTCCCCGCCCCGCCGCCGCGCCGCCACCAGTGCCTCCTTCTGCGCCGCTACCTGACCTCCTCCTCCCCTCGTGCCATTCCCCTCCCCTAATCCCTAACCCTAGAAAACGAGGAGGGGCGCGTGCCACGGAGATGGCGAGGTTGCCAAGCTGTCCACGAGATATGGCCGTCTCAACGGGGAGAGGAACATGAGGCGCCTCCCCCGCACCTAGCTCCTCCCGCCTCGCCGCTGCCTCCTCACCCCTCTCGCGCGCCTCCTCTCCCCGTCACAAGGCTGCACCGCCGCCAGCAAATCGCAATAGAGGGTGCTGCCACAGGGACGGGCAAGAGGAGCTGTGTTGAGCCCCTGTACGCCAACATGTTGTGAGACCTAGGAGGAAGGGGTGGAGGCCATGGAGGTCGTGGGGAGATCCGGAGAGGAACAGGAGGCCATGGTGGAGGAAGCAGATGTCCCCCTCGTTCCTGAAGTTGGTTGTTCTTCTGGTCGCTTCGCCGAATCTGCTGCTGCAACGATTGAATCTGCAGGTACGTGTCCCTTTTGTCCCGTTCTTGCTCGTTGACTGCTGCTCATCAATAAAATTACTTTGTTTTTCTGCAGATTGGTCCGCTGTACCGAATTCTTGTGCTTTTGGTGATGCCCTGGTTGGTGCCTCCCTTCTGTGGCTGCTCGTCGTCTGGTAGCAGCCTCGTGCGTCTCCCTTCAGGGATCTGCAGGTCAATCCCTCTTCCCCTCCTTTCCATTCCTCTTTGTTTCCAAGGCTAGGTGCACGGTTGTATGGCGATATGATTGGTGTAGGCTGGCTGACAAGGGCCTTTTGTTTCTTGTCTTATTTCTGGTAAAGGCAAGAGTATTATTATTTTTTCTTGTTTTTTGGTATGTACCTCTATGTCTTTTGTTCCTTGTCTGGATCCTGATAGGACCTGCAATTGTTGTTTCTTTGTGCATGGAATGCTGGTGGTCTCGTTCCTTTGTGAATGAAAGGCTAGCTTGTTTGGAATTACTGGTCTAGCTAGGTTTCAAGGAAGAGGGATGTTTGTTTATATGTTGGATAGAAATATCAATATGATCTTCATCTGCTCCTTTGCCTTTACATGGTTCACATGGCCATGTTATGCAGCTTCCTAAGAGATTGCAGATCATGCGCTTGCAAAGCTAATTAGTTAGCGACTCTATATCTTTGAGGTTCACCAGGGCCACATTGTGGCTATACTTCTATCTCTTTAAAAAAAGGTGCATCCTTATGTTCCATATAAATATATGGTTGTTGTTTGTGACTCTGCTACTGCCCACTGCTTATATATTCCTATAGTAATTGTTGTTGATTTTCTATCATCTCCTTTTCCAGAGATTGTTCATCTTTTGTTTTTCATTGCCTTGTTTATCTCCAGTAATTTAGTCTTTTATTGATTTCACCTTGTTGTGCTGCTCTAGATTCGTTTCCTGATCAGTATGCTTATATTTGTAGATGACACTAAATCGCCTGCTCTTTTTGGCTTTATTATCATGGTGCTGATTGTGCACCTTTTTGGCTTAGAAAAGTAAGAATAATTTCTTGGGCATGAGCAACTGATTCCCAAGCTGCATGTAGGTACTTATTTCGGTCTTGACTCCGTGCAACGACTCAACGATTGATCCGATCCAATTTTCAGAGCTCATACCAAAATATTTCTTGAACCTTCAGTGTATTGGGACTCGATTGCGATCTATATCAGGTGAGTAAATCATGCTCAGTAATATAATTATGTTGTAAACTAGAGAAAGATGGTGATGTCTTAATTATCGAGGTTGTACACCTGATAACTAATGATTGTGTATTCTTATGTTAGCTAAAACTGCTTCTGCTGTGTAGTTGGTCTAACCAAATTTGTAGGGACATAAACACATGCAATATTGTATAATGATTACAAAAACTGCATCAGCATGGTAGATTGTCATGCTGATTTAATCCCTCCCCCCATTTCTTTTGATTTAATCCCTGGAATCCCATTGTTGTTTGTGCCTATTACCTACGCCCATCGCCCATATTTTTTATTTGCATGTTCATTGATATGTGATACTTCACTGATTACAAAAACCACATCAGCATGTCAGAATGTCATATGAGAAATATAAGATAAAAGAACAGTCTCTTATTTCTCTCTGTTTGCTTGTTTCTTTTAGGTTCCTAACCAGTTTGGTGGTCGCCTTGCTGCTCTGTGCACTATTGGGTGCTGGCGTGCTGCCTTTTCTATTTCGTCCATAAGGTAATGTTGTGTTCATCAAGTTTTGATGGAAAGGAGATTGGTGGCAAGTTGTGTTGTCCACTACTAGCAGGATTGCTTAATCAATTGTCTTTGGGGTCAGCTAGAGCAGTTTCGGTGGTCATGCCCTGCTATTTGTCATTTTCTCATTTATAATTAGAGGACCAAGATGGCATGCCAAGTGAACTACAAAAGTTCAGTAAGTAGACGCTACTGTAACTTCTTCATACATTGTCAATCTAAGATGACATCCCATCTTTCAGACTAGGCTTAGCCCTAATCATGGTCATACGGAAGGTTCTGACGAGTCTATATAGTCTTGTGGGTCAAATAATTCACATGCTTGATTATGGGCTTCTTTTGCTGGATTTGGTCGCCCTGGATTATTCTGGTCCACTCTTTTGATGAGTCTATATATAGAGTAGCTTCAGAATCTGTTAATTCACTTTTTTTTGTTTGACTCTCTTCTATAAAACTGGTATAGATTTCATTGAGGAAGTAATTGACCACAATTTAATTCTTTTCTGAAGTTCATATTTAATTCAGTCTATTTAAAGTAACTAAACGTCTACAAGAATATAATGGATGGCTCACGATTGGAAGGGAGTTGTTGCCAACTTACTGTAAAAATTATTAACTGCAAACCAAGTGTGGGAATACACATTATATATCCAAGACTGTTTTTCTGTTTGGGTACCTACTTATAAGATTTGTGATTTACATGGTGTTGCAATGTGTTACAGAAGTACAAGCATTTTTTTCAAGGTATGCTCTGCTATTAAACAGTTTTAGGGATGCGGTCCTTGTTTCTTATCGAAGATATATTCATTTATTGGTATTTGTTTAGCATTACTTTCCTTAATCTTTCAACACATTCTATTGGTTTTACTTTCCTTAATCCTTCAACACATATTTTATTTTGCCCTTTTATGTTGCATGCTTCAAAGTACTAATTCCTGCTTATATTTGCTCCTACAGGCTGATGAGACGCTGGGTTCAACCAACGAGGTGATCGCTTCCAAACGCAGAATTCCTCAGTCTGATCATCATTGAGAAAGACGGGTTGGCACTTACTGATGCAACAACCAATGCAAAGAGATTCTTACTGTTCCTTTGCCTCACAGCGTCTCTTTTATTGAAACTGCATAACTGTTCCATGCCTCAGCTGATCGACTTGCTCGATATATCTTGCGTAGGAATGTAATGATCTCCAGGTCGCTTTGCTGCCTCCTGCTCGTCGCCGTCATCGTCCCTTTGGTACGTCTCCTGCCAATAGCCTTCCTCCAACTGCACTTTTCATTTTTGGCCCATTATCTTGCTGCTTTTCTTACCTGTATCTTAAAAAACTGTATCTTATGACTTCCCTGACGTTTTAGTACCTTTGGGCTACTTTGCTCTTTCTTTTAGAATATATCAATTACTGGAAATATTCTTGTCCGTTATCTAGAAAAGTGCTCCATGAATTTCCTTCCATTCTGATCTGGATCCAAAGAAGTAGTTACCACATGTGTTGAGTTAACTGTCAAGCTAGCATTTACTTCTCTAGGAAATACTGCTAAACATATCTCTATATCCCTTTCGATAACATCAGTACCACAGAACAGCTTCAAGCACAAGTTTTCTCTTGATGGACTACTAAAAAAAGTCATGGTTGTGGCACTTTAATTGTAGGAATTTACTATAAAGTAAACTACACAGCAGGGGGGGGGGGGTCTTGAAGGCAGTGGTTATGTTGTACTCTCTAGCGCCATGGTTCTTTCCAAGAATTATATTAGCATTTAATTCGTGTGCTCCAAATAGAAATTGCCCAGTATAAAGCAACATGCCGAGACTGATGTAGATTGTAGAATCGTCTAATCTACCCATCAAATGTAGTTATAATATTTTGTGTTGTTCTTCTCAGTTCGAATGCGTTGGCAGCGTGGATTGAGTGCCCAGACTGCATGCGTGTATTTCTCTTGTGGCATTATCGTGTTGGTCTTGAAATTTGCCCTATCAATCGTTGATGAGTGTTGCGCGTAGGATAGCTCCATCAGAGAAAACACCTCCACACACCCCTCTGCAACCACGAACAAACACAATGGGTATTGTCCTTATTTCGCACATTCTATGTTCAGCGGTCTCTTTTAACGTATCTACATTTTAACCTTTTGATCACCTATCATCGACAGATTGTGTGCATCTTCTAGAGAAACAGGGAGGGGAAGCATTGTCTGTAGATCAATTTTCTCTTGAAAAATAAAGACAGCTATGAGGTAAAAAACTAAAAATATAGTTTCCTTCATCAGATGGTTCGTTCAATTCCACGCAATATCATTCATATCAGACCCTATGTTCAAATTTCTTCTTCAGCTTACCGTCGTCGTTACAATCAAATGGAGGTTAACCCCTTTGCTGTGCTGCTCTACAAAAAACACCTCGGAGTTTCACGCCTTTTGGATCCTACCCATTTGTACCTGCTCAAGACTTGTTATTCAGCTCATGTGCATATTATGACCCATGTCTTCGTTCATGATTCAATATGATGCCAGCATTTATTTTTGACTGTATTTCTTATTAAGTGCTCAGCAACATGATTTATAATTGTAAGGTCACAATGACCTCCAAGGCGCCGAAACCATCAATATACTCGGCGCGTTATCATGTCTGGTGTTGGGCGGGCACCGTGCGGCAGGCCGCGCCCCCTATCTGTCTACGGAAATCAACCTTTTTTTCAACTTATTTACATTTTCTGTTGCCTGCCATTTGGCAGGCAATGGGTGGCAAAGCTGTGCCCTTTATGGTTGGATATCATTGGAAATTATTGTGTGCCTTGCTCTGAGTTGTCTTCATTCTCATATAAATGCTTAATGGATTGTTGCTTACATTTTTTATATGGACTGCTATACCTCTCTGGATAAGGTCTAATTGGAATTGAGAGGCATCTTATTTTCTTAATTTCCTGGGTCATTTCATAGATAGTGCTTTGATGTAGGTTCCTGCTTAGAACCTCCATGCTACGTTATTTTATATGCAATGCTCGGCAAGTCAGCATTTGCTACCTCATGATGAGGTTGAACTCTATAAAGTCTTGCTTCTATCACATTTGAATGTTTCTTCTTTCTTTTATTTTGGTATCCTGTCTGAATGCGTACGCTAAACCTGAATTTTCTACTAAATTGAGCATTACCTGCTTACCATAACGTTGGTACTATTTTGACTTGTGATCCGGTCTATAAAAAAGGGATCAAAGAATAAACCAATTGGCCAGACTTTGTTGAGGCGGCAGTGATGAAAGAATATCAGATACGTGTCTTCGCCTTCAAGATTAAAAGGGGAAACCATCGCTCACTGTCCACACGCTTTATAAGGCTAAGGTACAAAATCAGAAGTGCATTGTCTATAAAAGAACATTTTATGGTTCATCTATCTCACAAACTCTTCACATCAGGTGGAATGGCACTCATGGAGTTAATTGAAAAGGCAGTTGAACCAAGCATTAGTATGCCTAACTATGACTTCGCATAGTTTTCTTGTCTTCACTGCCATTTAGTCTTGCATTTGCAATCTCATTTTCCTACTCTTACTATTGAACTTATATCTATTAGTTTTTGTAATCTCACTGATGTCCATACTGAACTTGATGCTACCTTGTTCATGGGACGGATTAAATGCAATTAGCTATGGTAATATCATGACCGTGCTAAACTTATGATGCCATGCTTCTGGTACAGACTATAGAGTGAATGTTTGTTCTTTCTCTTAAAGCTAAAAATCAGTTGTTCTTTCTCATGAACATGCGTTTGATATTTATCTGCTTGCCCAAGTCGTTAGGACCGGCACCCTCGTACCAAGGCGCGTTACCGATCTAGTACATGTGCATCAGGGTGGACAAAACGAGCGGTCCTTCGGACCGGCTCGTGGCCCGCTCGGTCCAGGCAGGCTCGGTCCTAGCCCGAGGAAAAAAACAGCCGGTCCGAGCTGCAGATTCCGGCCCGAAAGTTCGCCGGTCCGGTCCAGGCTTTCACCGAGCTAGCTCGCAGGACCGAGAAACCGATGCATCGGCGTGGTGGGTGTTGGCACAGGCCCGACCTCGACGCTGCGATCCCCGTGTACTCTTGGGCGAGACGCACGTAGGAGCTACTGCGGCCGATTACTTTCCAGCCGGTCTCGAGACTCCCGTACACAAGTAGTACGTAAGCAGCTGGATGGATTCCTACGTGAGGCTAGCGCATGCACGTATGTTGTACAAGTCGCCGGCTTGTTGATGCACAACTCGACGTACGCAACACAACAGGAGACGCCGATGGATCGCAACAGGAGCGTGTCGCTCCTGGGACTTTTATTCCTTTAATCTGGTTACAAATATTACAGGGGTACTTAGGATTATAGTAGCTATCCTAGCAGACTACAAGTCCTAACAGGGCCGGTCCTGCGATTTTGGGGGCCCGGGGCGAACGTAAGATTTGGAGGCCCCTCATATAAACATCATATGCATATTATCTTTGAATTTTCTTGTAACATTCTTTGATGCAAAGTAGCTTATGAATGTGTCGATTTGAATGTCATCCACTTCTCGATGCATAATATTGCCTAACCATTTAAGATGTTTCAGTTAATTGTGTATCCCAAATGGTTGTACAATAATTTCAAATTTGAAAAGCTTTTATCTGAGATGCAACAATCACTTACACAGTAAATATGAATAAATCTTCAAACACTATGACTTTCTTAAATCCTTTACTTGAGTGAAGTGATTCATATCAATCAAAGCAAACAAATACTCCCTCCGTCGCAAAATTAGTGTTTTGAGCTTAGTACAAATTTGTACTAGAGCTAGTATAAAGTTGAGACACTTATTTTGGGACGGAGGGAGTATTTAACATGAAAATCCTTCTCAGCTTCTAGAATTTTATTTTGGCAACTACTTTTATCAAATTGTTTCTTCCTCAAAGCACAAAGTTGTACTTGAAACTGTAGGGAATAGTAATATGATATGCAGTACCTCAGATTGATCACATCGGCATCAATCATTGGACAATGGGCGATGATGTGATGTGAATTTCTGGTGGCGAGCACTCCGGGATGTACGTGTGCGCCCCACTCCGGCAGCATCAAATTTCAGGGGCTAGGCGATGTTTGTGTTGCGTCGTCACCTCGACCACGAACACGAAACTGGAGTTTGGAGCAGAACAGATAATATACTACTGAAGTAGAAAATTATGGATGAAATCACGCTACACGATCGTTTTTCTTTCGGAGGGATATTGTCTTTGTCTCAGGATAGTAAGGAATAAAGCGAACGGGCGACGTTAGGCTGATTTGTTTCCTCACGTACGCTGATTTACATGCATACGTTTCCTGCCGTACCTTCCTTTCTGGGCCAGGGCTATTTCCAATTTTTCTACGTTAAGCTACTTACCCTTTATACGTACATCACACCTGGGAGGGGGCCCCTAGATCTTGGGGGCCCGGGGCGGCCGCCCCCCTGCCCCCCCTCAGGGCCGGCCCTGAGTCCTAATCGATGACTGCTCCTAGTCCGACCCGGACAGGACCAAACTATCGTGGTTAACTCCAACAGCGGGAGTGTGGCGGCGGCACGGTGAGCACCGAGTGGGGCGTGGCTGGGGCGTGCCGGCGGCATGGCGGGGCTGTGTGGCGGGTGCGTGGCGACCCAGGTGTGGCGGGGGCGCAAGAAACTATCGTCGTCTACATCCGCCACCGTGGGGCCGTCGTCCGCGCGGCCACTGCACTCTCTGGCCCCGGTAACCTTGTCCATTGGATGTGTCAGACACGGATTCGTCGTCTCAGCCAAAGAAATTGACGTGGGAGGTCCTACATCGCCGCAGCGATCATCGTCTCTTTCGTCTCAGTCCACCGGCCGTCGTGCCAAATTCATACATGTGCTGCTGACAGTGCGTTGCCACTCATACATGTGCACGTGGTCCATCCTCTTCCTCCTCAACAAGCAATTGGCAAGGGATGTACTGCACAGATGCAGACGTGATATCCAATATTAATTAGATGATACCCCGCGCGTTGCTGCGAAACTATGAGTAAGCCTTTTGATCCGGATATAGGGTGGATTTATTAAACATGAATAGATGAGTATGATCCAGATAAAAGTACATGTTTTCAATCAAGATCATCTTTGGTTACTCCCTGAAAACAAGTAAATCGTGTGATATACGAAACTAAACTGAAAAATCAGTCTCTTCCGAAAGAGCAACAATCCTTAATGTGCGGCAAAATAATATGATTAATTAAATTGGAAGGAAGGGTTCACTATAGGTAATGGTGGTTGTTCAGTGAAAATGCTTGAGCAAGTTTGTAATTTCGATGGTCACTTCTGGCCTGGTCTACAAAAGGTAGCCGAAGAGAACAGAAGAGTTGTTTACATAAAAAGGGAAGAGATGGAGTTGTCAGTCTTCTGAAGTCAATCATGAACCAACACAAATCGGAGTGGAGTACACTGTATATTGATCAAAAAGGTAAATATGTCCCCTTGGTCAGAAATAACAATTCACATGAATGAATAATCAGAATGCTTTCAATTTCCATCATAATGAATCAATAAACCACATGCATGAGAGAGCTACAGAGCCCACAACACAAAATAATGGGAAGGTCAGAACAACATACACCTTCATCTTCCAGCATATATTATTTACAGTATAAAATAAACTAAAATTGTTTTTACCTTTGTAAAGTAAAAAAAGGTTGCGAAAATTCAGTATATTTGAGAACGAAGTATCCTGAAAATCCACATATGCAGCTTCAACATGGGATTACGTCAGAGTTGCACTGGCGCCATCTACTTGGCATCCACTTTGGATGCTCATCGAGAGCGTTCAGATAATACTTTGACTGCGTACTGGGTATACTTCCTTTTGTGTGTCAAATACCAGAAAACATATATAATATCTAATTTCATGAACTCAGTCGAGAGATCATAAATATTTGATTGCTAGCTGGACCACCTTATGGGCCTGCACAAAGATTCAGTTTGCGGTAAAACAAAAGAGTCTTCAGTTTCAGTTGCAGGCACATAGTCGAAGAATTAGAAAGATACGTAGTAATAGATCTAAGATAATACGGTGGAAGTAAAACAAAAATTACATTATACTGGAGATGAATGAGCGTTTGTGCACAGATTACCTGCAGGCGTCCACATGGGGCCCTAGCTGTTCGAGACAAATCCGCGTTTGTGGATAGATCACCTGATGAACATACATACGGATGACCTGAAATGAGGCGCCCAAATATGGAGGATGAGATCATGACTGCCGGGGCTGGGGGCAACAGATTCGCCTGTGTGAGACAGCCATGGCTCGTATGTGTGCCCACCAGGACTCCGCGAAGAATGGAAGCCTCGCCGGCGATTGATGGCATGCTAATAGGCAGACTCGTAGCTGGAGCAGATTGGGGCGGTCTTGGGGATGTAGAACGAAGCCGTGGCCATTATTGTCTATCTTAAGGGGAAGATGCATAGTGGAGAAAGGAACTGGAAGGGACCGGAGGAGACACAGTTGGGTGGGTTTTAATCAGTTTCATGAAGGTAGGGGTGGAAACGGATCGGATGCGGATCGGATAGTGCTCTTACCACTTTCATTTTCATATTTTCGAAACGAATACGAATCCGAATACGGATGTTATCGGATATGGATGCGGCTCGGATATTATTCGAATACGGATACGTATCGGATATTTTCTTGATTCGGAACGGATACGAATAATATCAACATATTGCTTAAGTAAATTAGTCGATAGCTATGTGACCTGAAATAATCAACTTGTGACATACAATAAATCAATGATAAATAGGTTTATGAATAAATACTATTGTAATGCATAATAATTTATAAGTTCAATCATATAAAGAGTAAAATTTGACCCCTTATTTGGCTTTTTATGTTGGATAATTGGAATACTGGGTCTAGAATTTTGAAAATTACCTCCCATAATCTTATTCGGATACGGATATATCCACTTCCATATCCATATTTGTTTCAAAATCTCCTACCATATTTTATTTATTATTTATTTAATAAATTCGGATACGGATAATTTCCATATCCATTTTGGTTCGGATGCGGATGTTTCGGATACGAATAGGCATTTTCTCGAATACGAATATCGGATATTTCGGATTATCCGCTACCACTTTCCACCCCTACATGAAGGGGAATCAATGGTGACACGATGAGTCGCACAATGGGGCCAATAAATCTAAGGCCTGTATGACATGGCTGCATGGCTACATTATGCACGTGGATTGGTGGGTTTTTTAGTCTGAACGCTGATGTGGCATGTATGCTGATGTGGACGGTGTGCATGATGAGAGAATAGGAAGTAGTGGGGAGCAACTTCTTAAGGATGGTAGATTCAGCTATTAGTTCTGGAACTGTTCTGTAATTCGGCATGTGTATCATGATGTCTCTACTTCAATGTTTTAGACTTCTCTTGGCTAGCAGGTTTTGAAGGTTCAGACCTTTGTTGCTTTACTATGTTTGGTCATACTCTGGAACACCACATGACCGGCTTTTAAAATATAACACTATATGTAGAGAATGGTATGTAATAATATTGAATTACACAGATCTATGCAACTGCAAAATCTACCAACATGCAAATTAAATTCCTTTATTATAACCTAGCCATGCTACCATGTTTTAGATACATCAATTACTCCCGAGTGACGCAGTTTTGTAACAGATACTACCTCCGTTTGGAAATACTTGTCATCAAAATGAATAAAAGGGGATGCATCTAGATGTATATTAGTTCTAAGATACATCTTTTTTTTCATTTTAATGACAAGTATTTTCGGACGGAGGGAGTACATCAATTACAAGTCCTACTGTATGTATAGTATGATACAGGAGAAGTACGGTAATAAGAATCCGATGGAAACACACACACACACACAGAGAGAGAGAGAGAGAGAGAGAAAATTTAATAGTCAGTCAATAATGTTCACTCTCACGTGGTCCGCTACCTGCCTCTCCACCTCTTCCCTCTGCACCTCAAATATTTCACTGTAATAACTGTCACCAACACTAGACAACTGAATTTCTTTGAGGCTTTTGAGGGCTGGCAGCCCGGAGATGACCTTCAGCTTTGTGCACACACCAATTTGTAGCAGCTCAAGCTTGGGCATTGTGTCTTCTTTAAACAGCACAAACTGGAGGTTCTTTAATAAACCAAGCTGCAGCACCAAGAGGCTCGGGAAAGATGACCTCTGGAAATGGAGCTGTGTCCCCCTGAACGAGTTATACTGCATGCGTAGTATCGCTATATTTGGTAGCACCCCGAGGGCCTATATGACATCATCTTGCTCCAATCTGCTAGACCTTAGGACCAACTTGGAGAGATTCTGAAGCTTATGGATCCATTTTGGTACATTGCCTAGCCTACCCCACAGAGTGAGCCTCTCGAGGCTGCTTGGTGGCAACAAACCATCACCCAAACAGCCATCTAACTCATTCCTCTCTTCTGACAAGTCACCTATTACAACTGATAAAGATTGAAGTTGATTATGACCAGCAATGGCAGACCATAACTTATTGATGTTCCTGTAGCTCAGACCACCCACTTTAAGCTTACGTATCTGAGTAAGCTCTCCAAGCTCTTTTACAGTGACATTTCCATTTCTCCCAGAAACATCAACAACACCTAGCGAATGAAGGGCCTTCAATTTGCCAATCCCTCTAGGAAGTATAACACCATCTAGCTCCATATCCTTGAAACGATATAGATTAAATACATCATATCTGTTCAAGCTAGCATCTAAAACTTGTGGTCTAAAGAAAAGATGGCATCTGCGCAGAAACACGCTGCATGTTTGACCTGCGGAAATATGATCAATGTAACTTTCATACGCACCAACTATGTCATCCTCTCCCAGAACACCAAAACGGTCAAAAAAACATTTGCACGAATGTGTTGTAACTTCCGGAGATGGGTGATTATTGTTGGCAACTCATATATACGTGTACCTCTAACATCCAGTGTTTCGAAGTGCCTCAAATTCCGGAAAGAATTAGGCAGGAAAAAAATGTTGAAACATCCTCAAAGAGAAAGGTACTTGAGGTGACGGAGCTTCCCGATTTTATCAATATGATGATCCCTTAGCCCTACGGTGTCTTCCAAGTCAAGCACTCGCAGGAACCTCATATTATCAGAGATGAAAAATGGTCTCCACTCTCCAAACACGGTCAAAGACCGTACGTGTGACAAGTCTAGCATGCTCTCCAGCACATCTTTGTCCCTTTTCCAGTTGCTTCCTATCACAAGGTGGCGTATTGCACCTTGCGTGTCGCTCAAACAACATCCTTCCTCCAGCGTGAAAACAAGGTTTTCCTCCCTAGCCTCTGAGATGCATATTTCACGGATGATATCATGAAGTTGGCAAGAACTGATATTCTGCTTGTATTGGTCTATCCCTTCCCCTGGCAGGATCATACTCCTATCCAAGAGCTCATCAAAGTACCTCCGACAAAGTTCAGCTGCCGTGATGCCCTGGATATCCCTTGAATAACCCTCTGCAATCCACCGCCTCATCAAGCGACCCCACCTAATTTTGTGGTCTTCTGGAAATATGGATAGGTACAAGAAAGCAGACTTGAGATGGTACGGTAGACCATCGTAGCTCCTCATAAGAATTGACTTTATTCTCATAAGTTCAGGATTTATCTCCAGTTCAGTGCTAATACAATCATTCATCTTTCTCCATTCAATAGCAATTTTTGGCTTAGTAGCTAGGAGTCCACCAATGGTCGTTATTGCAAGGGGAAGTCCACCACATTTTCTGCATGGTAACTCTTGTTTGCTCCATCATAGCTGGGGCTAAATCATTTTTTACAGTATTGTCTTTGAATACCTGTAACAGACCTAATTTGATAAAGTTAATTATTTGGACTAAAGAATTGTTGTGGTTAAATTAGGAATATGAAATAATTTGAACTTATTTGTCATAGCTTCAACTTGTGGCTTCTAGAAGCCAAAGAGCTCCGAGTCGCTAACCATTATAAGGGTAGGTTCACTATGAAAAAGAATTTCCCCAACTTTGATTTAAAAATTGTACTAAAAAAATTCAATTTATTACTATTACATAAAAGGGTATGAACTTGAAATTTTCTGCATATGGAGAAGTCACTAAGCATGGTAATCCTAGATACTGATACAATTGAAATGTGCACCTAGAAGCGGGCTTGCGATAATTCAAATATGCACCCAGGAGCACATGCCCCGGGTAAACAAAACATGTTATGTACTTCTAAAAAATCACGAATACACATTTTCAAGTACTACTTACATTTGTGAAAGAATTTGGCACATTTTTCCCTATGAAATGGAAAATAAATTTGAGGAAAAATAGGTGGTACTTAAGCCCTTAAAAATTGCATGCATAAGCTTGGTAACACACCTGATGTCAGGTTAGAAATTGTATTTTATCAACAAGCATCACTTCAAACAATACCGGTAAAAAGAAGACATTTTGTTTTCATGATGACAATACCAGCAAAAAAAATCACTCCTAACGTAGCAATTAGCTACTTCACACAATGAGGAGGAAGCTCCAGCAGGTCCAAGATCAGCACGCAAGGCCCTATCCACAGTGTAAAGATGCTGAACCACTATTGGAGTATGAACATTTTTTTTCAAACAAATATCAGCTTCTATACTTCCAGAAAGTCCGAACTGAGGGAAAGTTCAAGCTTATGAATATAATTGTACATGAGGTAAAACTGATGCAAGGTGAAGCAAAACTCACATGAAAGGTAAGAAAGGATACTAGATATGAAAGTACCTTCTTTATGAACAGGTCAAGTGCCGCATCATACTTCAGAACTTGAAGAGAGTACATGTTCTTGTCTTCCCTTGAACAATGTTTGGCGATATTTTTTTCGCTTGTGGTGATTATGATCCGTTCAGCATTATCTAAACACTGTTTGACCAACTCCCACTCAAAAGTGGATGCTATATCATCAAGAACAATAAGGCACTTCTTTATTGCTAGTAGCCGAGCTAGCTCATGCTTCAAATCTTGAAGATTCATCACTGTTATGCTTTTCTTTTGCATTCCAGTTCCAGTCGCTACACCAGGATCTTCTTGAACAGTATTCTGAAGCTGCAAAGCCAAATCTCTTAGGAGTACTTCAAGGTTAAAAGGACGCAATGCAGTGGCCCAACCACGCTTCCAGCCACCAAGCTCTTGGTTACGGTAGATGCTTCGGACAAGAGTGGTTTTTCCAAGACCTCCCATTCCCCAAACTGAGATCACCTTACGGCCTTGACTGTAGTCTGGTTGGCCAACTAACTTGATAACAAATGATTTCTCTGTTTCTCGCCCACAGAGCATTTCATCGCCCAGTACCAGTGTCCTGCTGCGATCAAACTTCTTGCTAGCAATTGAGTTATGAACATTTTCTTCACCTGCATTATTAGGTTCTTGGTCTTCCTCCTGTATTTCACCGGTGGGCAATGATGTATTTTCCTCGGAAGTAGTAACTATGTTTTAGTCGGAAACGGGCTCGGCAGAACATGATGCCTGGATAGCCTGAACAAAAGATAGATCTATGAGAATTTATGTACCTGTTCTCACATTTTCACATCTAGCCTGAACAAATACACACTTTTAGTGAGAGCTGTATGTTCATATCCCTCCTTAGTTCAACTTCAAAGCACAATTAACTTTCAACCAGTGTGTTATTTCCCTCTAATTTTTAAAGTTTATTAAATGTGTTTGAGCAACAGAATTAGCTCAATCATAACATGCACATGTGCGAGGTGGGTGTGCATGTGCATGAGAATAAAAAACACACTGCTGAACATTTGTAGAACCCAAATATAATCCATAGACATGCAATTCAAATTTGAATTTCGATCAGCTGGTAGAGTCCCACCTCCGGTTTCTCCTCCACCACAGCAAGCCTTGCTTCGTCGTTGCTGTCATACATTGCCACACAAACACCGTCCATGCCGATCTGCCGTTCTGAATTCTGCAATTAGACGTGAAATGAAAAGAAGAATCAATCATCCGTATAGAAAAAGAAACAAACACATAGGGGAAAACCTACAGAAAAAGATTTACCTTCGTGTGGAACAAGTAAATTGTTTGATCACATGACAACCGCTTCAACTCTGAAACTTGGTATGGATTCCCTGTACACAAACTTGCAATTTCAGCTTGCTGCGTGGAAATGATGATTCTACTTTGCTTCTTGTTGTCGGGAAATAACTTTTTAATGAAATGCCACTCTTCTATCATGGCCAGGTCATTTATGACAACCAGGTAGCTATTGCTACACAATTGTGCATTACACATACGGGCTAAATCTCTGTGATCCATCTTCTCCATGTTGGCCAGGACATGAGCCCCAACACTGGTTTCTTGTTCGGGCTTTCCGACCTCATCATGGTAATTTTCATAATGTTGCCATACCAAGCTCCTGAGAAACTCTTGTGGACTGAAAGGATGCATCAACCTAACCCAAGCACAGAATCCAAACATTTTTAATACCTTTGGGTCATCATAAACCTCCTAGATGGCGGACGTCTTCCCGAGATCACCGCTGGTTCCCCACATGGCGATCACCCTAAGGTCCACATCCTTGCTGGTAATCAACTGATGGAGGTCCACCTCTGATGATTTTCCATTCTCCAATGCGGTAAGCCTTGCTTCGTTGATGCTAAACATTGCCGCACCAGCAATCCTGGCCTGCTCCTCTACCACAGTAGGCTTGGAACCCGAGCTCTCCTTAATGAGGCGATAGCGCAGGTTCCTATTGCTCACGTCCTCCACCTCGGCCCTCAGCCCCTTAACCTCCTTGGCGATGTGGCGTCGCTCACCTGGGTTGCGGGGAATGCACCCCAAAAATGGCTTTTTCTCTGAGTGGAGGCCAAAATCCATGAGGCTGTCCTCCACTTTGTAGGCCAGGACCCCAATCTGTTTCACCCATGTGGTGAGCACCTTGTTCTGGCTTTGCTCCTCATCAGCAGTCATCAGAAACGACTGCATCATCTGCAGCTCGTCCTTGATGAAGTTCACATCACGCTCGACACCGAGTTGTAGGGCGATCCTTGATGAAGTTCACATCACGCTCGACACCGAGTTGTAGGGCGATTTCCTCCGCCGCCTTTGACGTGGCATAGCCCAGTGCGCCACCCAGTGCGGCCTTCCCCAAGCTCACCTCCGTCGCCTCCATGCCTCTTGTCCCTCTCTGACGGTGGAGGTGTAGGTGCCAATGCTAGCTCTTTTGGGTGGAGCAAAATGGGGATCCAGCGGGAGCAGCCGATGGATTGGATGGAGAAAAATGAGCGGCTCAGTCACTGCAGCAGATGGATTGGATAGATGTAATGTAGAGGAATGAGTGGCACCGCGTCGTTTCGGACTTGTCTTCGCTAGTTCAGGCCAAAATGGATCTGTCTCCCATCTTTGACAACAGCGACGTCGTCCATGATCGTGAAGCTGGACGACCAAGACAAAATCACCAGCGAGGCGGCAACATCGGCCCCAGCCACTGTCTTACCGGTAGGGCCACCGCCGCAACCCCACCCTGGCGGCCGCGCCCTTCTCGATCCGACCGACGACGCCGCCGGAATCGAACCACTGCAGCGCCGACGCAGTCAGAACCGCCGCCGGCGCAGTGCAGAGGGCGACACGCTTGAGGTGTTCTGCAGCGCAGGTAACGCACGCGAGCGCGCCACCCTGCTCCGCCGTGACCGAACCACCGCCGCATCAGCTCCTTCCGCAATCCGAACCGCAGTCGCAGCCTCGCCTGCCGCACAGTGGCGGTGCCAGGAATCCAATCATGTATGGTATGTTGTGTAGTCATATGTGTGCATTTCTAATATTTTTTGGCATAATTTCTACTTGATGTATGTAGTTTTTGCCAAAAGCTGTGTAGTCAATTGACTACCCAGCTTAAGTGTGGCTTCGCCACTGTGCCGCAGTCCGGTCACCGCCGCGATCCGACCTCGTGAGCCCGCCGTCCGAATGCCATCGCACCCCGCCGCCAGGCTCCACCGTCGCTGCCGCCTAGCTGATTTGGAGGCGGTGATTGGTGGATTACAGTGTGCTCGACGGAAGCGCACCTCGGCTATATGCTTTCGCAGTGCGGAAGAGTATTCTTTCTGTCCTACTATTCTCATTCCCAGCTCAAATGCACTCTAATGAATATTAAAATCGAGAACAATAGTTAAACTCTTTTTAGTAAAATTTGTCAAATGTTTTGTATGCTAAAAAAAATTCATCACGAAATGACATTCGTGAAAGTAATGGCACATAAAAATTACCGATAGCCACACAAAATAAAATACCGATAGCCATACAAAAATTACGACCAACCAAAAGCATCCCCATATTCTTATAGAAAAATTAGAAAGAATTTAAAAACAAAATGACACTTAGTTTTTGTTAGGGCTATGTATATCAACCAATATTAGATCGAGGCAGCCATACATGAGCACGGTCACAGCTAATTGATCTTGTGTTGAAATCAATTCAGTTCTGTGGACTTTCTGAAAAATCAGTTCCACGGACAATAAAATAAGAGGCAAGGCTTTTGATATATTTCTTTTAAATAAAATTCGAAAATCAGGAACGGAGAAGAGAGGTAACCTGATCATTCATTCATTCATCCCTAGGAGTGGGAGCATTTTGCTCATAGTCTACAGAATAAGGATGGAACTTAGATTTTTACTGCAAACATACGTAGTATCCGTTTGGTTCAAATGTTGTTCAAGGAACTTTTGCCGTGCTGTTGAGATCCTGGAGGAGGCGAGCTGCTGTCCTTTATTTTTGGCTTCAGTTAACAGAGCACAACAGCCAACACAACATCTTTTCCAGTCGAATATCCTATGATACTGCATACAACTCGGTGAATACTAGCCGAACCTGAGAACTTCATTTTTGATGACGTGCTAAAGTCAGTTAGTTCCAAAAATGAAAAACGGACTCGATTCTGAATTCAGTTAGTTTATGAACCTGAGAGTTTCAAGTTTTATGACGTGCTAAATTCAGATAGTTCCCCCTAGTTCTAGGTGTATAATAAATAGGTTCTGCCATCTCCTTCAATGCGACACAACACCTATGCACCGTCTCGACTCTGAATAAATGGACTCTGCCATTGTACCATTGTTTTTGGTTAGCACTGAACTTAAGAACTGCATTCGATTCGAAGATTCAGTCAAATATCCAGTTTCACGTGTAGGTGGTTCATGACCCGACTTCAAATTCAAACTGAGCAAGTACACAACTACAGCAGTAGTCAAAAACGAAGAAAAAGAAACGCAAAGCCAGCAGATGAAGACTTGTGCAGCTGAATTCAGCATCGGAGAACAAACAATGAGTAGTTATTCTGCCATGGCGGTATCTACTACACTAGTACTAGAGGAACAATTACAAGAGTAACAACACACACCAATATTTGCTCTCCGATGGAGTATATATATACGTATATAGTATATACATATAAACAAAGTTTACTCAACAATATTCACTCTGACGTGATTCATATGCTCCGCTACCTCACTCTGCACCGATTCCTTCAATGTGTCGTTGAGCCAATGACTACCCAACCGAATTTCCTTGAGGCTTTTGAGGGATGGCGGCCCAGAGATGTCCTTCAGCTCTGAGCAATAATCAACTTGTAGCAGCTTGAGCTTGGCCATTGTTTCTTCTTCAAACAACAGTGATTGCAGGTTCTCTAATGAATCAAGCTGCAGCACCAAGAGGCTCAGGAAAGATGACCTCTGGAAATGGAGCTGCGTCCCCATGAATGAGTCACATTGCAGGCGTAGTACCGCTATATTTGGTAGCACCCCGATGACTTGTATGGCATCATCTTGCTCCAATTTGCTATACTTTAGCACCAACTTGGAGAGATTCTGAAGCTTATGGATCCATTTTGTTACATTGACTAGCTTACCATGAAGAGTGAGGCTCTCCAGGCTGCTTGGTGGCAACAAACCCTCACCCAAACAGCCATCTAATTCATTCCTCTCTTCATGCGGGTTACCTATTTCAACTAATAAAGATTGAAGCTGATTATGACCAGCAATGGCAGACCATAACTCATTGATGTTTCTATAGCTCAGACCACCCACTTTAAGCTTACGTAGCTGAGTAAGCTCTCCAAACTCTTCTATAGTGGCATTTCCATTTCTCCCGAAAACATCAACAACACCTAGTGAGTGAAGGGCCTTCAATTTGCCAATCCCTCTAGGAAGTATAACACCATCTAGACGCCTCTCCTTGAAGCAGTGTAGATTGAATATATCATACCTGTTCAAACCAGCATCTAAAACATGTGGTCTCAAGAAAAGATGACCTCTGGACAACAAAACGCTGCATGTTTGACATGTAGGAGTACAATATCTGTAACCTGAATATTTATGTACTATGTCCTCTCCCTTGACATCGTGCCCTCTGTTCCAAAAACCATCTGCATGAAGGTTCTGTAACTTGCTAAGATTGGTGATTGTTCTTGGCAACTCTATTATCTGTGTACCTTTAACATCAAGTGTTTGGAGGTGCCTCAAATTCTGCAAAGAATTTGGCAGGTATAAAATACTGCGACATCCTCGTAGAGAAAGGTACTTGAGATGATGGAGCTGCCCGATTTTATCAAGATGATGATCCCTTAGCCCTACGGTGTCTTCCAAGTCAAGCACTCGCAGGAACCTCATATTATCAGAGATGAAAAACGGTCTCCACTCTCCAAACACGGTCAATGACCGCACGTGTGACAAGTCTAGCATACTCTCCAGCGCATCTTTATCCCTTTTCCAGTTGCTTCCTATGACAAGATGACGTATTGCACCTTGTGTGTCGCTCAAACAACATCCTTCCTCCAGCGTCAAAACAAGGTTTTCCTCCCTAGCTTTTGAGATGCATATTTCACGGATCATATCATGAAGTTGGCAAGAACTGATTTTCTGCTTGTATTGGTCCATCCCTTCCCCTGGCAGGATCATACTCCTATCCAAAAGCTCATCAAAGTACCTCCGACAAAGTTTAGCTGCAGTGATGCCCTGCATATCCCTTGAGTAACCCTCTGCAATCCACCGCCTCATCAGGCGACCCCACCTAATTATGTGGTCTTCTGGAAATATGGACAGGTACAAGAAAGCAGACTTGAGATGGTACGGTAGACCATCGTAGCTCCTCATAAGAATTGACTTTATTGTCATAAGTTCAGGATTTATCTCCAGTTCAGTGCTAATACAGTCATTCATCTTTCTCCATTCAATAGCAGTTTTTGGCTTAGTGGCTAGGAATCCACCGATGGTTGTTATTGCAAGGGGAAGTCCGCCACATTTCTGCAGGATAACTCTTGCTTGCTCCATCATAGCTGGGGCTAAATCATTTTTTACAATATTGTCTTTGAATACCTGTAACAGACATAATTTGACAAAGTTAATTTTTGGACTAAAGAATTGTTGTGGTTAAATTAAGAATATGAAATAATATGAACTTGTTTGTCCTAGCTTTTCAACTTGTGGCTTCTAGAAGCCAAAGAGCTCTGAGTCGCTGACCATTATAAGGGTAAGTTCAGTATGAAAAAAATCCACAACATTGATTTAAAATTTGTGGTAATTTTTTTCAATTTGTTACTATCAAAAATAAGGGTATGAACTTGAAATTTTCTGCATATGGAGAAGTCACAATCCTAGATACTAATACAATTCAGATGTGCACCTAGAAGCAAGCTTGCAATAGTTCAAATATGCACCCAGGTGCGGGTAAAAAAACATGTTCTGTACTTTTATAAAAAATCATGAATACACATTTTCAAGTACTACTTACAAAGAATTTGCGCATTTTTCCCTGTGAATTGAAAAATAAATTTGAGGGAAAACGGGTGCTAATTTAGCCCTTAAAAATTTCATGCATAAGCTTGCTGACAAGCCTGATGTCAGGTTAACAATTGTATTTTATCGACAAGCTTCCCTTCAAATAATACCGGTAAAAAGAAGATGTTTTATTTTCATGATGACAGGATTTACTCCAAACAATACCAGCAACAAAAAAGAATCACTCCTAACGTAGCAATTAAGTACTTCACAAATTGAGGAGGAAGGGCCGACAGGTCCAAGATGAGCCCGCAAGAGGCCCTGTCCACGGTGTAAAGATGCTGAACCACTATGAGGAGAAAGGATACTAGATATGAAACTACCTTCTTTATAAACAGGTCAAGTGCCACATCATACTTCAGAACTTGAAGAGAGTACATGTTCTTGTCTTCCCTTGAACAATGTTTGGCAATATTTTTTTCTCTTGTGGTGACTATGATCCGTTCAGCATTATCTAAACACTGTTTGATCAACTCCCATTCAAAAGTGGACGATATATCATCAAGAACAATAAGGCACTTCTTTACTGCTAGTAGCCGAGCTAGCTCCTGCTTCAACTCTTGAAGATTCATCATTGTTATGCTTTTCTTTTGCACTCCAGTTCCTGTTGCTCCAGCAGGATCTTCTTGAACAGTATTCTGAAGCTGCAAAGCCAAATCTCTAAGGAGTACTTCAGGGTTAAAAGGACGCAATGCAGTGGCCCAAGCACGCTTCCAGCCACCAAGCTCTTGGTTATGGTAGATGCTTCGGACAAGAGTGGTTTTTCCAAGACCTCCCATTCCCCAAACTGAGAGTACCTTACGGCCTTGATTGGAGTCTGGTTGGTCAACTAACTTGATAACAAATGATTTCTCTGTTTCTCGCCCACAGAGTAGCTCATCAGCCAGTGCCACTGTCCTGCTGCGATCAAACTTCTTTCTAGCAGTTGAGTTATGAACATTTTCTTCACCTGCATTATTAGGTTCATGGTCTTCCTCATGTATTTCACCAGTGGACGATGACGTATTTTTCTCGGAAGTAGTAAGTTTGTTTGAGTCGGAAATAGGCTCGGCAGAACATGATGCATGCATAGCCTGAACAAAAAATAGATCTATGAGAATTGATGTACCTGTTGACTACACATTTATAGAATCCAAATATAATCCATAGACATGCAATTCAAATTTGAATTTCAATCAGCTGGGGGAGTCCCACCTCCTGTTTCTCCACCACCGCAGCAAGCCTTGCTTCTTCGTTGGTGTCATACATTGCCACACGAACACTGTCCGTGCTGGTCTGCTGTTCTGAATTCTGCAATTAGGTGTGAAATGAAAAGAACAATAATCATCCATTTAGAAAAAGAAACAAACACATAGGAGAAAACCTAGAAGAAAAAGATTTACCTTCCCGTGGAACAAATAAATTGTTTGGTCACATGATAACTGCTTCAACTCCGAAACTTGGTATGGTTTCTCTGTGCACAAGCTTGCAATTTCAGCTTGCTGCGTGGAAACAATGATTCTACTTTGATTCTTCTTGTCAGGAAATAACTTTTTAATGAAATGCCACTCTTCTATTGTGGTCAGGTCATTTATGACAACCAGGTAGCTGTTCCTATACAACTGCACATTACACATACGGGCTAAATCTCTTTGGTCCATCTTCTCCATGTTGGCCAGAACATCAGCCCCAACTCTTGTTTCTTGTTCAGGCTTTCTGACCTCATCATGGTAATTTCCATAAAGTTGCCATACCAAGCTCCTGAGGAACTCTTGTGGACTGAAAGGATGCATCAACCTAACCCAAGCAGACAATTCAAACATTTTCAGTACCTTTGGGTCATCATAAACCTCCTGGATGGCGGTCGTTTTCCCGAGATCACCGCTGGTTCCCCAAATGGCGATCACCCTAAGGTCCACATCCTTGCTGGTAATTAACTGATGGAGATCCACCTGTGATGATTTTTCATGCTCCAATGTGGTAAGCCTTGCTTCGTTGATGCCAAACATTGCCACAGTAGCAATGCTAGCCAGCTCCACTGCTGCGGTAGGCTTGGAACCTAAACTCTCCTTGATGAGGCGATAGCGCAGATTCCTGTTGCTCACATCCTCCACCTCGGCCCTCAGCTCCTTCATCTCCTTGGCAATGCGGCGTCGATCACCTGGGTTGCGGGGGATGCAGCCCAAGAATGGTTTTTTCTCCGAGTGGAGGCCGAAATCCATGAGGCTATCCTCTACCTTATAGGCCAGGACCCCAATCTGTTTCACCCAGGTGGTGAGCACCTTATTGTGGCTTTGCTCCTCATCGGCCATCATCAGGAACGACTGCATCATCTGCAGCTCGTCCTTGATGAAGTTCACATCGCGCTCGACACCGAGCTGCAGCGCGATTTCCTCTGCCGCCTTGGACTTCGCATAGCCCAGCGCACCGTCGAGCACAGCCTTGCCCAAGCTAATCGCCGTTGCCTCCATGCTTGATGCTTCCCGTAGCTTTCTTGCTGTGATATGAGGTGTTGGTGCTAATGCTAGTTCTGGAGATATTGGTCCCTGCCAATATCCTTTTGGTTTCCCTGCAGTATACTGTCAACTTAGCCTTTGATCAAACTACACTTTAGGTTTCATTGTAGTACGAGAGAGAACATCTGATGCTTTACCAAAAGCAGCAAGGAGGTAAGATCAATGATCCTTGCAGGCCAGGCAAGGCAGCTACTTTTGTCCAAAACTGCACGTCAGTTATTCCACTTTTCTAGCCAAGGTTGTATTGCTCCCAATTACCAATTAACCGCTGCAACTCCCATGTGCTTAATTAAGAAAACAAGTGGTCAGTTTGTTTCAAATTAGTCCAGTTAACTTATGATGCACAACAAGCTCATTCTAATTGTAGGGTAGGCAAATTCATATCGTTCAATGTAGCACCAAAATGACGATTTATGAGGAATATGAGGAGTTGAAAAGTTGTTTCTTCCAAAGTATAGCAGGAAACGACACCAGGTGCTTAACAGATCAAGAAGTAGTTTTTTTTGGGGGGGTGCTTTGGTTAGAAGACTAGCAGCTAGCATCCGGTTCTAGCTGTAATGTATATGTGGAAAGCAAGGAATAATACTTTAATTCCATTCGACCTCCAATCAATGAATAATACTTAACTTGAGAACCGCAATGAAATCATTTGATTTGATGATTGGGCTAACTTCTGTGAGGGGATCTGCTGGTTGTACGTCAGGTAATGCATCTCCAAAGGCCTTAGTGAGGAATCTGGCTAACTTCAGCGAGGAGACAGCGGTATGTTCGAATAACATTTTTTTTCCTTTTTTCTTTAGAATTACTTCTCCACAAATACAGGACAATGATCACGCTTCTCCCCTGCATCGACAACATGAGGGTCCAGCATGTGCAAGCTAAAGCAGAGTTCGCTGCGCTGACAAAGAAAGAACTTGGACAGCACTAGCAACTCCAAATGACAAATCAGGCTATGCAGATTCTTCAGACCACAAGCTCAGCGCTCCGTCAAGAACGGCCTTGCTCAAGCTCACTGTTGTCGCCTCCATGGCTCTGCTTTCTCGCTGTGGAAGATACGAGTCTAGCTAGCAGGTGATAAGTGCGGGTGGATTATGCCATTTTTCTTCAACTTGCTATGTCTCTGCTTTCTTGCTGTGATCAGAGGTGTTGGTGCTAATGCTTGATCTAGAGATATGGATCCTTGCCAGTATTCTTTTGTTTTCCCTGCAGCTTAGCCTTTTGATTAAACTGTCTGTACTTACTTTAGGTATTCTCATGCTTTACAAAAAGCAGCAAGGAGTTAATGATTTGGAGCTGGTGGAACAATGATCCTTGCAGGCCAGGCAAGGCATCTACTTTGTCCCAAAGTGCGTGCACACCCATCATTCCACTTATTTTCTCATCTCACCAATTAACAATCCACCGCTGCAACTCCCATATGCTTGAGGAAAAACTGATGTGTTGTTCCAAACTAGTTCATCTTCATCTATGATGCACGACAGGTTCGTTCAAGTTGTAAGGTAGGAGAATCCATGCTGTTCATATGTACTCTGCAGGACCAATATGACGATTATATGAGTTGGGAAGTCGTTTCTTCCAAAGTAATTGCTCACAACTACATATTATAGTTGAGAAGGATGAAATGACGTTTATAAGAGGGGTTAGGAAATTGATTGCTGAAAGCAATGAAACATAGGTGGAAATGACACCTGATGTGAACGGATCAAGTAGTAGTTATTTTCTTTAGCTTTGGTTAGTAGAGTAGCAGCTAGCATCAGATTCTAGGTGCAATGTATTATGCATACGTGGAAACCAATGGATAATTAGCTACTCCCTCCGTTCGAAATTACTCGTCGAAGAAATGAATGTATCTAGATGTATTTTAGTTGTAGATACATCCATTTTTATGACAAGTAATTCCTAATGGAGGGACTAGTACTTAACTTGGGAACTGCCGAGAGCATTGAATTCGATGATGTGCTAACTTCAGTGAGGGGTAGATATGGACCTGCTGATTGCACGTCAGGTAATGCATCTCCAATGGTCTTAGTGATATGCTACCTTCCTATGTTTGAATAACTCTTTCCATTTTTACTATATAAATTACTTGTCTCCTGCATTTGAAAGATCAAGCAGAGTTCACTATGCTGACAAGGACAGAGCTTACACATCACCTCAACTCAATTCAGAAATCACACTATGCAGATTCTCCAGACCACAGAACACGCTACATGTAATCTAGGGCTGTGGTGCAGGCGGGGGGTCCGATCTCATCTGGGGGTCCGGATCTGGGTTCTTTGGAGGCCCCCCCTCAGTCTCCGGATGCGCAGGTTCGGCGGGAGGGCGTGGGGCAGGTGGCCTCAACGCTCCCGTCTGCCTCGGTGCCCGAGGGGGGCGCCCTGATCGGGACTGCGGCGTGCACTCCGGACAGGCGGTCCGGGGTGGATGGGGGGAGGGGGCAGGTGGCCTTCGCCTCCCCAGTGCTGGACTCGGCGCTCTCACCTGGTAATGGCGACCGGGTGGATGTTCGGGGAGTGACAGGCGGTCGCTCTCCGGATAATTTCTCACGGGAGGAGGTCATTATGTTTGGCGGGATCCCGGATCAGGCAGCTGAGGGTCAACGTATGAGTTGTCGGCTTTAGAGCCATCCGGAGGTGGACGACATGCAGCAGCGCTGTGCCGTGAGGACGGCCAAGCTTCGTGAAGTCCAAGTCACTACTGGTATGTCCGTTAATACTTCCAATACTATTATGCATTTCTCGCATGATCAAATTATGGATAAGGCACAACAATTAGGAATTTCACTTGGTAGAGATGAGGGTGAAGTTACTAATTACATTAACGATTTGCTAGATCTAGAAGCCGAGAGGGCTTTAGAAGTAATTCGTAATTTAGCTGCGGTCAAACCTATGAATGACTCTGAGATTGATACCTTGGGAGTTCGAGTTCTTGATAATTTTTGTGATGATCTAGCACCGCCCCTCCAGGAGCCGGAGGAGGAGGATGAGAATATCGGGATGGAAGTCAATAATCCATCGGTTACGGGCACTTTGGACCGGGAGGGCACGACCAGCCCTAAGCGCAAGTGGAAGCGCAAAACATACCCGATGTCCGCAGTCCGTAGGAGTGCTAGGATTCACACGGCTAAAAAATTTCATGATGACATATGAGAGGGATCTTTTGGAATAGCAGAGGTCTTAAGGACTTGGCTAAAAGGAGGTTCCTTGCGGAGGCATCTATTGAGCATTGCTTGGACTTTATTGCCCTGTCGGAAACGGGTAGAGCAAATTTCTCACCTCAATTTCTCAATACCTTGTCGGGAGGGATTGAGTTTGATCGGCATTGTCTGCGCCGAGAGGCAGGTCGGGGAATCTTCTTGGGTGTTAGATGTGACTCCTTGAAATTAGAAGTGTGGTCATGGGGATTTTGCTGTTAAGTTCAGGGTGCGGTCCAAACAGGATGGTTTTGACTGGGCTTTGGTAGCGGTGTACGGGGCAGCGCAGGCCGAGTTCAAACCAGATTTCCTGGCAGACCTTGTTAGAGTCTGTGGGTCTGAGCAGTTACCAATTCTGGTTGGGGTGATTTCAACATAATTAGAAGACGCGATGAAAAGAATAATGACAATTTCGATGGGAGATGGTCATTTATGTTTAATACCATTATTGAAAGCTTAGATTTGAGAGAAATTGAGCTTTCAGGTAGGAAGTTCACATGGGCTAATGCGATGCCAAATCCAACGTACGAGAAGTTGGATCGGGTTCTGGCTAGTGTTGCTTGGGAACAGAAGTTTCCCGTGGTAACTGTTCAGGCGCTCTCTCGCGGGATCTCTGATCACACGCCTTTGTTGCTCGATTCTGGTGGGGCTACCTACTCGGGTAACAAAAATGTTTTCTCTTTTGAGATGGCGTGGTTTGAACGAGAATGATTTTTGGATCTTGTTGCCAGAGAATGGGCTAAAAATGTAGGAGGAAGAAGTGCCATTGAGCGGTGGCAGAACAAGATTAGGCATCTCCGTAGCTTCCTTCGTGGGTGGGCTAAACATCTAGGTGGAGTGTATAAGGTCGAGAAGGAACAACTCCTTTCACTTATACAAACATTAGATGTAAAAGCAGAAACTACGGTTCTGTTACCCACTGAGCTTCATATTAAGCATGAGGCTGAGATGAGGCTGAAGGAACTGCTCCGTGAGGAAGAATTAAAGTGGGCATTGCGGGCAAAGGTGAGAAAAGTTGTCCAGGGGGATGCGAACACCCAGTTCTTCCACATGATTGCTAATGGCAAGCACAGGAAGAAGAGGATCTTCCAGCTGGAGCAAGATGAGGGTACAATAGTTGGCCAGGACAACCTGAAAACATACATTACTGAATATTACAAAGGTTGTTTGGACCACCAGAGGAGAGCTGTGTATCCCTGGATGAGTCTAGGGTTAGCGATATCCCTCAGCTTTCTTCTGTGGAGAACGATGTGTTAACTGCCCCTTTCTCGGAGAAGGAAGTTTTCGAGGCTATTGCCAAGATGAAATGCAATAAGGCTCCGGGGCCGGATGGTGTCCCGGCTGAGTTTTACAAGAAGTGTTGGCATATTATCAAAGGGGACCTGATGCCGATGTTCCATGATTTGTTCTCGGGACACTTGCAGCTGTTCCAACTTAATTTTGGAACGATAACGTTGTTGCCTAAGAAAACAGATGCCGTGAAAATTGAACAATTCCGGCTTATCTCGCCTCTTGAGCGTCGATTTCAAAATATTTACCAAGGTTGGCACGATCGGTCTCACTCGAGATAGCGCACGCTGTAGTTCAACCTTCGCATAAGCGGCTTTCAGGCCGGATAGGAACATCCTCGAGGGGGTTGTGGTCCTACATGAAACGCTTCATGAAATTCATACGAAAAAACTAGATGGGGTTATTTTCAAAGTCGATTTCGAGAAGGCCTATGATAAAGTCAAATGGCCGTTCCTCCAGCAAGCTTTACGAATGAAGGGATTTGATGAGCGCTGGAGACAACAGGTGGAATCGTTCACGCAAAAAGGGAGTGTTGGCATTAAAGTCAATGATGACATAGGCCACTATTTCCGAACGCACAAGGGTTTGAGACAGGGCGATCCTATGTCGCCTATTCTGTTCAATATTGTGGTTGATATGTTAGCGATCCTGATTGGGAGGGTCAAAGAGGCCGGTCAGGTGGAGGGAGTGGTGCCTCATCTGGTTGATGGTGGTTTATCCATCTTGCAATACGCTGATGATACAATCATTTTTATGGAACATGATTTGGCCAAAGCGAGGAACATGAAGCTAGTATTATGCCTTTTTGAACAATTGTCTGGGCTGAAGATTAATTTCCATAAAAGCGAGTTGTTCTGTTTTGGTAGAGCCAAAGACGAACAGGAAGCTTATACACAATTGTTCGGGTGTGAGAGTAGGTCTCTTCCTTTCACTTATCTTGGTATTCCAATACACCATCGTAAGTTAACGAATGCTGAGTGGAAGTGCATCGAGGATAGATTTGAGAAGAAACTAAGCTGTTGGAAAGGAAAACTCATGTCTTATGGAGGCGGTTGATTCTGATTAACTCGGTGCTCACGAAGTTTACCTATGTTTCTGCTATCTTTCTTCAAGTACCGGTTGGGGTGAGGAAAAGACTAGAATTTTATCGTTCTCGCTTCTTTCCGGCAGAGTGATGAATCTAAGAGGAAGTACAGATTGGCCAAATGGGATATTATCTGCAGACCAAAGGACCAAGGAGGACTTGGTATTGAAAATCTTGAAGTCAAAATAAATGCCTCCTGAGTAAGTGGCTGTTTAAGTTGTCTTCCGAGACAGAGGCAACTTGGGCAGATTTTACGTAGTAAATATCTGTACTCAAAGACTTTATCCCAAGTCACTATGAGACCTACAGATTCGCCGTTCTGGAAAGGGCTAATGAGGGTTAAAGCCGCTTTCTTTAATAGAACGAAATGTATTGTTGGTAATGGAGATGACACGCGATTCTGGGAGGATACGTGGCTGGGTGACACGCCTTTGGCTTCACAATATCCAACACTATATCGTATTGTTCAGCATAGGGATGCTCTTGTGGCCACAGTGATGCAGTCTGTTCCCCTCAATATACAGTTTAGGAGAGTGCTTGTTGGACCTAGATGGGAAGCATGGCTTCACTTGGTCCGTAGGCTGATGGATGTGCAGCTAAATCCTCAGCCCGACCAGTTGTGTTGGAAACTAACTAAAACTGGGGTCTTCACGGTCAAGTCGATGTATATGGATATTATTAATTCTTCCGTGATACCTACGTCCAAGGAAGTCTGGAACGTTAAGGTTCCTTTGAAGATTAAAGTGTTTATGTGGTTTGTGCATAAACAAGTTATTCTTACAAAGGACAACCTAGTTAAGCGTAATCGACAGGATCTACTAGGTGTAGCTTCGTGATCGGGATGAGACTATCAAGCATTTATTCTTTGATTGCCCGTTGGCACAAGGGTTGTGGCGCACCGTGGAAATTGCCTTTAATATTACTCCACCGAGATCGGTAAACACGTTATTTGGGGCGTGGCTGCTTGGGATGGAGCCCGAACGCTGAACACATTCGTGTAGGAGGATGTGCGTTATTATGGGCAATTTGGAATTGCAGGAATGATTTGGTTTTTAACAGGACAACAAATACTCATTTTTTGCAGGTGTTGTTCCGAGCTACGGCACTGATCCGTACTTGGTCCTTTCTCACTCCGACGGAGGCCAGGGAGCGTTTGGTTACTGGATCTGTCTGGTGGGAGACGGTAGCGCGGGATATCTTCAACCGGTTTGGATGGCGATCATGTAATAGGATAGGCATCTAGTTTACCTTCCTTATATTATGCCAGCCGGTTTGTGGCTTATCTCATTTTTGCCTTTCAGTCGAGGCTCTATGTGAGCTTTAGGCTGCCTTTATTCCTTTGTTTGTAAGACTTCTGTTCAGAACCCTCTTTATTTGGTTAATAAGAGAGGCCGTATGCATCGATCTGATGCAGAGGCCGGGGATTACCCCCTTTTCAAAAAAAAAAAACAAAACAGACTCGCCGGCACAAATTGCTTTAATTGCAATCGACCCACAGGTCTACTATATGGTGCCCGGGAATTCAGATGCCGAGTAAGACACGAGGAGTACTGTCTACAGACCACTGGGACTAGGAGTGAATAATTCATCATCTGAATGAACAAATTTTTTGACTTAAAATGACTTGATGAATTGCAGCTGATGATGGAGAGAAGTGAGTTACCTTGCCACTACCTCGTTCAGAGGTTGACACCTCGTCTTCGCAATAAGCCATGACCCACGAGCGAGGACATGTCGGCTCTTGGATGCAACACTTTTTCACTAATAATGTGATGATTAATGTGCATAGTTTGCGAGTGTGTGTGTCTGTGCGCACGCGCATGCGTGAGCCCTCCACCATCGGGCCCAAGGGCGTCGCTCTATTTACTTGGTCCATGTGTTCACTCTAACCTCAAGGAAACTAAAAGTTTGACGCCGACGAGGTGTAGAGGTAGGGATGCGGCCGGGTGGCCACATGCTCAAAATAACAAAGCCTCATAGTGGTAGTCGGGTTCGCCTGGGATCAGGTGCGCAGCTGAGGCGTGTTGCCGATGAGAAATACGATCATGAAGAACAACGCGATGAGCTTGGCCTAGGACATGATGACCCACACCCACTAAAAAGGCAGACAGAAGTAGATACTCAATTCTCAAGTCAGGTAGCAGAATCTCAAAGGTGCAACTGTTTGGGACAAGCTATGGTCGTATGTTTACACATAGCGCACTTTAGTCAATGACTAACTACTAGAGCTCGCGTAGTGGATCATTTGCCTTAATCCTGCACATGGTGTCGTTAGAAGACTTATTTCCATTCGTTTTGGACATAGGTGTCCAACTTCTTCATTCCTATCATCATGGATTGTTGCTAGTTAGCGTTTTAGATTGTAATTTATGTTGTTGGATATTATAATACTTGCTAAATTGCAATAATAAGTGTTCGTTAAATATTAAGTATTCATCGTATGTACCTACAAAGTATTTTATTGTATGTGCTTAAATGGGGGGCCCTAAGACATCGGAGACCATGTGCAACGGCACATGTTGTACATGTTGGAATTAATCTTCAGTTGTAACAAACTAAGAGATAAGGGGGAGCTAAACCTCCCACGTACATGCCCTGATCGGAGGCATCAAACCAACGACTTGGTCTCGGTCCCGCCTCCTGGCACCTAATACCAAAAAGAAAAGGACACCTCCCGTGGAAAAAACTAACAATCGCACATGGGGGTAGGCCACGTCCTCTCTTCAACAACCGATCCTAAAGAGGTGCTCAAGGAGACGAAGACCGACTACCACCACCGGCCACCACCAGGGTAGTGCCGGCGGCGTGTCTACTCCGACCAGCTGTTGCGTCTGCAACGGATGCCACGATGATCAAGCCAGCGGCTCTACTGGATTGATGCTATACTTCTTCCCCGACCATCTCATCGGTGCTGGAGGATCAAGGTGCAGCCACGGGCTACACGCCATCTAGCAGGCACGGGGACTTCGCCCAGTTCCTGTAAGTTCTCACGCTTCCGCTCATGTAGGTGTCCTAATCACGAGATCAATATCAAGTAATGTTAAGGATTTATCTAACATTGGTATCATGAGCAAGATTGATCTCTGTTAGAACCCTAATTTGCCTTGGTATGGTATTGGCCTTCTGTAAGGTCTAATTTATTCATGTTCAGATGATATTTTTCGCCGTCAAGGCTTATGCTATTTCTGCTTAATACTTCTCGAACTAATCTGCATAATTAAGATTCCGTGAAGGCCCTATGCTGTTTATGTTACCATAAATCTCAGTTTATTATGGCTATAATGTGCTCGGACAGAATTTAGAAGGAGGGGAATTGCAAATTGAGGAAATCACATTGAAGAAAGCACTTATGTTTGCCAAAATTCCCTAATCCGAGCAATAAAAATGAAATCCCCAAATGTTTGCTTCCGGGCTCACCTTACGACCGCGTTGGCGCCTTCTTCCCTCCGAGATCGATCGTGCGATGGAGTCGATCTACGCCGCCGTCCCTTGGGACGACGCGCGGAATGAAACCGACGGCGCGCTTACGAACGTGCACAAGCGAGGCCTGCGCGCCGCGCACGTCGCTGTCAGCGCCCTCATGCACCGCCGCCGGCGCTCGCCCGCCGTCCGCACTCGCCTCTCAAAGTCGCCTCCTTGAGCCATGTGCGCGTCGCCGGCAGCAGCTCTCGATGGAGGAGCGCGCCGGACTTGGTCCATTGCACCCTCTTCCGGCGAGGGCAGCCACCGCGCCGCCGTGGGCCGGTGAGCCTCGACCTCGAGCCGCCGCTCCGGGAGAATCGGGGAGGGAAGGGGGCAAATGGCCCCAGGGTTTGACCAGCGGCAGTTTTGTTCCGGGTGCGGACGATCCCGACCGTCAGTTCAATCGAACGGCTGAAATCAGCCTGCGACGGCTACTGAGCTTTCGGGCGACTAACGGGCCAATTTCAGCCGTGGGTTGAGGCCCAGGTTGTGTTGGCTCAGTATAAAGTTTTGTTTTTTATTTTAATGATTTTAGCTGCTGGATGGTTCCTTTTATGGTTTGCTGTTGGTTTTAGGTGAAAATAAGTATTGAGTCGCTTCTGTTTATTTTCAGTGCTTTTCATGTGTTCCAAGTAGACTGAAAATAAAAGGAGAAGAGGTGTTTCAAGTTTTTTGATAATGTTTTATGCACTGTTTTATTAAGAAACAACATGCCCAATAAAAAAATGTGTATAAGAGGTAATGTCAATAAATTTTTTTATGGGCTGTTGTGGTTTCCTATCGGCCAAATTATGTATTTTTAGGCAATTGGTATTTTTTTGGGTGCATTTGATTCATGTTGTTAATATTGGTGATAATGTTTATGCACTATTAATATGTCTTGATTGCCTAAAATTATGCTAAGGATAATGTTTGAATTTTCTGAATAAAATGGACAGATGAGAAATTTTATTTGGAAAATATTAATGTGGTATAATGTAAATGCCATTTATGGCATTTTAGTGGTGATATTTTATTTGTATCATTTTTAAAGTTTAAATATCAATGTGGTGAAATGATATTTATCCTGATCATAATCTATAATGTTTCATTCCCTAATGTTTCAAATATTTTATACGAAAACTTTATTTGAGTTTGAGGTTTATGGTGATGCCATCCTAATGGCATTTCTTAATGATGTGATCATTTCTAATGGGTTGAGGCCAGTTCAAGGAGAATGCGATGGTTGCATTGTTCGGTCTTCCGCATCGCACTATGTGTCATAATAATATTTGGGCATTATGTCTATTGGGCAAAATAAAGTTTTTGGTTGGTGCATTTCATGTCATTTTATTATGATATACACCATTTAAATATGCATAAAGAGTCAAAATAATGTTTATGGGGTTATGTTCAATCCCCTAAACAAAATTTGCTTTCGAAAGTACATGTTGTCATTTGTTTGACAACCCTTATTTGCAAAATAGTGTTATGTTGTGAGTCCTTACGAAAAATTTATTTCCAAATTTTATTTTTTGGAAAATGTTATGATAACTTGACGATAATATTAATGACATTTTTACTCTGAATGTCCTCTTTAATGTTTACTCGGTGGGAGTGACTTTTATTTTTTATATGTTAATTCCAATGTCATTTTCATTGTATGTCATTGAGAATTCTAATGATAATTTTGACACTTAAGTTCAATATTTATATTATCGTTGTGAGATTTAGTGTCAAAAGGCATCACTGTGCCTCATGGCACACATAATTATATTATGATGTTGCTTTATGTTAATGATGGCAATTAATTTAGTCGTAATTATTGCTGGTCATTACGAGATTTTACATCTCTCTGGTCAAAATGGAACCAACGAGAAGTTTTGATTAGAGAAATTAATGAGCAAATGTTCTAATGGCATATGATGATATTTTGGCCAACATTGATTATGTTTTTCATGTGTCATTTACGAGTGAGTAAGGTTCTTTTTTTGTTATCTGTCCAACGATGATACGGATTAGAATAAACATTAAGCACCTTTTCATGGATTGCATGGTTGGTTCATGTTTGTTTTTTTTTTTTGTTATGATGATCATAAAGTTGTCTCCTCTTTCCAGCAATAATAATGATGTCAAACTTTTGTTTGGCATAGAAGAATGTTATGTAAATAACTTTCCCACATGGAGAGTAGAGATCATTGTCTCATGTAAGGAATCTCCCAACGTTTTTCTGCCACTAAGGTTGAAGGATGTTAATCATGATGATAAGGCAGACATTGGGAGAGGACGCATGTGCCATCATGCACATCACTAATGCAAAGGAGATTGAAGTCAAAGCTATTGGATTTATTCCACTAGCTTTTGAAGATGACTTAATTCTTCATCCTATTGATGATGTTTTGTTCATGCTCCTAGTTATTGGACAACCTTAATTTCGTCTCTAGAATAGATGACGTGGTTTTATATGTTATTAAGTCAACTCAAATTATGTAATGTTAGTCCCACCTATGGTGAGACGAGTTATGTTTTCACTAAATGAATCGTTTGTAAAGATTATATACTATGTTACCATTGAAGATGTAAGAGAAGTGTGATTAATGAGACCTCATCAAAATTGTGGTTTTAGACCACATTTCGAGGGGGGGGGGGGAATGGAAGTCTCATTTAATATGAGATATCGCGTTCACTTCTCCTACTTAGATCATAGCATGTACAATTAAGCAAACTATGTATCTCAATTCTCTAATTAAGATGGAACCAACGAGAAGTCTTGGTTGGAGAATGTATGAAAAGCACATTCTAATGTTGGTTCTCTAATTAAGATGCAACAAGTCTTATTTAGAAGAATGAAGGAAAAATGACTCCTTTATCATGTTAGTGTGTACTTAGTCCCTTATGAGCATTACAAAGCACACATGAATGCTAAAGTGGCAAGGTTGCTAGTCTAATGACCATCATGATGTAACATGTTGATTATATATGACCAACGTCGTTTATAATCATATGTGACACTTCACTCAAGTGGCAAGTTTGTCAGTATCATGTGGCTTGTGGTTATATTTCTGACTAACGTCGTTTATAATCATTTGTCACAGTTCATTAAGTTCTTTTCCATCTTCAGCCCAACGGTGTTGTGGTTTAGAGCTGAGATGATTGTTATTAAGATTTTTGGATATATTTTCCATCTTCTAAATAAAGTGATCATCAGGGAACCTGGAGCGTATGAACATTAATCTTAAGGATAACTCCATTAGATCTTTGTTCATATGCATCAGGTAAATTGTGGGGAATTTATTTTTCCCTAATGCAACACTTATTGTTGAGACTCAACAATTTCCCTATGATCAATCATGTGTGTGAATGATCATCTTACTGGCTTGTTGCCATATAGGATGAAGATTATGAGCTCTAATGATGTATGGAACTCCATAGAATTTCCTCAGTGAGTTGTTGTGACGTTTGTGTTATTACTATGACATGCTCTTGTGCTGACTTAGTTGATAATCTATGTATGACTCAACTGTATGGTTTTTTTTCATAGCTGAAGTTGGCATAAGGCATGTTATCTAAAGAAATACAATTATGAGAAAATACAAGCGTTGGAACACTCATACTATAAGACAAGGGGAGTAAGATCACTATCTTGTGGAGATAGAATATTTTGGCGAGCCAAGTAATTTCTATCTTCTATTTGTAACATGAAGGATCTTGGTGATGCCTCGTACTTTGCTTGTATTGAGTTTCGCCAAGATATAGGTCCAAAAGGAGTATAAGTTTTATTATGATGACATACGTTGATAGAGTACGGAAGAAAATATTACGTGGTAGTACTCTATCACACCTGCTACTAAAGTCAAGGGCAATAAATATGGACACTTTAGTGTCCAAGGAACCATTATGAACTGATCAGGTAATGTTAGTTCCTTATGCTTCAGCTGTCAGAAGCAATGTAAGTATTAAAATATGAACTTCCCCTATCTATGATCGGGATAATTGGCAAATATACAAATCCAGAAATGGACCACTGGAGAAGCCGCGAAAAGTCTTGTAGATATGTGAGGCAATAAATGTTTACATGCTCACTGATAAGAAGTATGATAACCTTGATATCCTCGATTATTCAGACATTGTTTCTGCGAGGTGTGTGGATATTAAAGTTTCCACGTTATGTTACATCCTCACTCTCGCATATGGAGCTATATCGTGGAAAAGCTCCATAATGACATTGATGGCATTAGAAATAATGCAATTTATGATGTGGCATGTTAAGAGGCTATTGGGCAGGTTGTATGTCAAAGAAGTTATATTCCCGAAATTAAGGTGGTAGACAACATTCATAAAAATCACCTACTGCATTATGAACACGCGGTTTTCTATGCGAGTAACAACAAGTCAAATGGTGTTGCCAAGACCATTGACAATATGTTTTCATGTTGTGAAAGATAGAATCCAGGATCAAGCTAATGATGTTAAGCATATAAAAATGATTTGTATGTATTACGGATCCGTTTATCAAAGGCTCACCCCCCATATTTATGATTATGTTGCCAGCATGGGTTAGGAAAGCTTTTTGATCCTGGAAATTAGGACCATCTTATAAACCAACTCCCGTAAAGTATTATGTTTTCCACTTCGGGATAGAATGATGTACTATAGGTAATGAGGTTCAGTGGAATCTCATTGGCCATTGTAACACTTTATTTTGGTGTGTTATTTCTATCGAGTGTGGGCTTATGATGTTTGTTAACCTTACGATTAAGGGGGAGAATGTTGGAATTAATCTTCAGTTGTAACAAACTGAGAGATAAGGGGGAGCTAAACCTCCCACGTACATGCCCTGATCGGGGGCATCAAACCAACGACTTGGTCTCGGTCCCGCCTTCTGGCACCTAATACCAAAAAGAAAAGGACCCCTCCCGTGGAAAAAACTAACAACCGCACATGGGGGTAGGCCACGTCCTCTCTTCAACAACCGATCCTAAAGAGGTGCTCAAGGAGACGAAGACCGACTGCCACCACCGGCCACCACCAGGGTAGTGCCGGCGGCGTGTCTACTTTGACCAGCTGTTGCGTCTGCAACGGATGCCACGATGATCAAGCCAGCGGCGCTACTGGATTGATGTTGTACTTCTTCCCCGACCATCTCATCGGTGCTGGAGGATCAAGGTGCAGCCACAGGCTACACGCCATCTAGCAGGCACGGGGACTTCGCCCAGTTCCTGTAAGTTCTCACGCTTCCGCTCATGTAGGTGTCCTAATCACGAGATCAATATCAAGTAATGTTAAGGATTTATCTAACAGTACATTCCCAGGGGCCGTCCCTGCCCCCTCCCTGCAGAAGATTTTGAATACTGAGCACCTCCTATTGCATTGTGTGACTCATTCTTAGGTTTGTCTCACAAACAGTTTGTGATTTATCCGTTCATATGATCGGTTGAGGTTGTAGACTTGTAATGTACACTCGTTGATATCTTCCCTGTTTTGCTGATTGTTTTGCAGATGGAAATTGAAGTTTGAGTCAACCCCCTTGCCCTTGGACTAGTGAGGAGAAGTTCTGTACGGCGCCATTTGATGCATTACCCTTTTCAGTTTTTCGTCTTAGCCGTTCGTTTCACTAGAGTCTCCGCATAAGTCTTGGATACATTGTGGAATATAATATCACTCTCATGGCATACAAAATTAAAGCCCCCTGCTACAGTGCAACACAAGATAAAGTACTTGGTCCATTTTGGTTGAATGATGATGCTAATGGTTGCATCACCCCTCCAGCCTCCAGGTGCTCTGTTTTCATTCAATTTTTCCCTTTCAAGTATGGTAATGCTGCTAAATCCTTGTGGATCAATTCAGATCTTCAACGACGAATCAAACAAAGAAATCACATCAAAATATCACGAATGATGGAAACTCATCAGGGAAGTAAACAGAAGCAACACCCCGCAAGTAGTGCAGATCCTCCTTGTTGCCATTCAAAAACACAATAACGTGCGCGTGCGTCAGGTTACAGTGAATCCAGCAAGCTAAACATCAGGTATTACATTACAGACAAGAAGATAAGTCTCAGGTGATAATCTTCACTGACAATCTCTGTATAAGAGCAAAACACTCTGGAATCCATCACTCGCCTCCAGCTTCCTTGATGTCGACGGCGAACTCGTACTCCTGGCCCGACCTGAGGTAGATCATGTAGTCCTTGCTCCCTGGCTCCACAGCGGCGGTGAACTCGAGCTTCACACGTGCCCTCTTCTGGAGGGCGACCCTCTTGATCGCCAGCAGCTGTTTGGTGGAGTTGTCGCCGACCACCAGCCACCAGCCTTCCTCCTTGGTCTTGGTGAACTCTGTACCTCCTCTGCTTTGTAAGAGTAACAACCAGCATGCTCTCCTCTTCAGCATGTTCCTGTTGCAACTCCTAGGTTAATGCTTGATCTTTCAGCCTCGGTATCCAGGTCCTCTTGTTTCTCAGACTTGTAAAGGTGACATGTACCTTGTGAAGCAAGCAAAGAAGGATGCACTCAACTCTGAATCTTGTCCGGCTCTGTCCCATCATCTTTCACATTCCAAATCTGAAGAATTCTGAACCGGTCCGTCTTTTTCCTTGTCCTATACGCATGCTCTCCTCCTACACCTACTCCTAGGTGTATAAATATGTACCACTCACACTAAGCATCCCAAAACCAGTAATCAAATCATTCGCATCAATGGAGCATCACCTCCTCTAATTGAAAGCAATAATCACTGTTGTTTGCTGTTCTGGCAGCCAAGTAAGGTAGGTCATCTCATCATCGCTATTCGTCGTGAAAGGCGAAATCAGCCACTGGTTGTCTCTCAGCCCCTATGCTGTCGTCCAGATAAAGTAAACAGAAGAAGTTTCCCTTTCCTATTTTCAGTTATAATGTGGATGCATGGTGCCGTATCAAATTCGATGGATACTACAACAAACAAATGTTACAGGACAAACCCCATGCTAATAGGGCAGCAAAACAAGTGCTCTCTACTGCATTTTTTACTGTTTATTCACACACAAAAAATACATTCATTAGAAAAAGGAAAATGAATAAAAAAATGTCAACCCACATAGTTTTAAATATAAATCCGGGAGTTGCCACTTCACAGTGACTGAACTGAATAAGTGGACTCCCTCATTCTTTGTTGCTGTTGTCTTTCTTTGTCTTCAGTTAGCACAGCAACAGCTAACAAAAAGCGTCCGTTGCCAGCTGCAGTGTGTGTATTGTAAGGTTGATGCAACTGAAACGAAAATCGACGATGCGAAGACTCCTAAACTTGGAGTTGCAGATGGAGCATTCGATTCCATGAGGTGCCTAAATTCAGCAGTTGCAGAAACAGAGAACGCCTATTGCTCTTAAGGAAAAGGGAAATGCATGCGGAGTCACAGATTTGTAAACCTGAGAGTTACCACAAGAGAAAGGTTGAGTTGTGAAATTAAACTCAGTGGCGAGAACAAACGTACATACATACAGACGTATATCCTTTTTTCTCAGTGATTAAAATGTCCAAGTGGTGGATGCTTTTTGCTTTATCACGAGTAAGGAACAATTACCCCTAAAAAAGGAGTGAGTAACAATTATCACACTTCCTTTGCATGGCTAAGTTGCCAATGTTGTGTCAAACCTTAAACAACCTTAAAGAATCATTGGTAAGTTTGTGGACTGTAAAGTTAGTAAAAATTTGCTGATCTTTCCGGAGCTATGGCTCGTACGTTAGATTCTGATGAAGTATTAGTCCAGTAGCCACCGAAGCAGTATTGAAGCTGCAGCAGTAATGCCTACGTTATGTATTCTTCCCTTCTTAACTTCGGAAAAACAAAAGCATGCCGCCTGTTAGAGATTAAATTATTCGATGCTATGGAAGTAGCGTATGATTTTTTCAACCGACACCAAAGGAAGTGCTCTTTTGACTGTATTACAGTAGTGCTATATTCGGCCGAGTGGCATGCATAACCCAGTTTGTTCTTTTATCTACAAGATGCAGACAACAATAATACAACACACCACACAATAGTAGAACACACACAGTGTGCGCTTAGTCAATAATAATCACTCTGACATGCTCCCCTAGCTGCCTCTGCACCTCTTCGATCACACTATCATCGACACGCAACTGAATTTCCTTGAGGCTTGCGAGGGCTGCCAGCCCGGAGATGTCCTTCGGACTGAAGCATGCAGCAACTTCCAGCAGCTTGAGCTTGGACATTGTGCATTCCTCAAACATCACCGAGTCGAGGTTGGCTAATGCACGGAGCTCCAGCACCATGAGACTCGGGAAAGATGACCCCTGGAAAGATGAGCACCAACAGCAGGAATTTGACCTACGAGCGTTGTTATTTGTAACCATCAATGATTGGCCTGTTCTTAGTAACTTTTCAGGACAGACAAACAATGAATACAACGCATGCACGCACTGTTTAGATGAGAATGAAAGTATTTATTTGGACAAATGCAAGAAGAATTTGGGAAGACAAAATACGGCATGCATCCAAAGCAGTATCGAGGTCATGTCAGCTCTGCATGCACGCACTGTTTAGATGAGACTACAAGTATATATTTGGAAAAATGACAAATGAAGTCAGAAAAGGGTTGAAAAGTGACAATGTGCCTTTCAACGATGCATATTGAACGCACAAAATGTTTGGAGTTAAAATAAGTTTAAAAAAATGAAATCCCTTTGTAATAGAGTTTTCATCCGAAACCCTGACACTTCGAAAAAGATTGTCTAGTTTGTACACGAAATGCATCCAATTTTTGTCGTAACACTCTCAATTTTTTAGCACATGCTATGTGGGTGAAATTATTATAGCATGCCAGGTTTTAACCTTTTCAAAGTTCATTTGTAGTGCTTTTCAATTTAAGCGTCATTTAACTCAAAAATATCATTAAATGCATGAAAAATAGCAAATGAAGCCAGAAAAGGTTGAAAAGTGACGATGTGGATTTGTATGGTGCATATTGAACGCGCAGAGAGTCTGGAGTTAAAATAAGTTAAAAAAATAAATCCCTTTGTAACAGAAGAGTTTTGGTCTGAAACCCCGATACGTTGAAAGAGATTGTCCAGTTTGTACACAAAGTGCATCCAGTTTTTGCCATAAACCTCTCAACTTTTAAGCACATTCTATGTGGCTGAGATTATGATACTCTGCAAGGTTTCAAACTTTTGATAGTTTATTTGTAGTGATTTTCAAATTTCAGGGTTATTTAGCCCAAAAAATCATTAAATGCATGAAAAATAGCAAATGAAGTCAGAAAAGGGTTGAAAAGTGATGATGTCGCTTTGAATGGTGCATATTGAATGCACAAAAAGCCTGAAGTTAAAATAAGTTAAAAAAAATGAAATCCCTTTGTAATAGATGAGTTTTCGTTCGAAACTCTGATACTTCGAAAGAGACTGTCCAGTTTGTACACCAACTGCATCCAGTTTTTAACGTAACCCTCTCAACTTTTCAGCACATGCTATGTGGGTGAAATTATGATACCTTGCTAGCTTTCAACCTTTTTAGAGTTCATTTGTAGTGTTTATCATTTTCAGGGTCATTTAAATCAAAAAAATCATTAATTGCATGAAAATAAGGAAATGAAGTCAGAAAAGTGTTGAAAAGTGACGATGTGGCATTGAATGGTGCATATTGAACGCATAAAAAATATGGAGTTAAAATAAGTTAAATAAAATGAAATCCCTTTATAATAGATGAGTTTTCGTCGGGAACTCTGATACTTCAAAAGAGATTGTCCAATTTGTACATGTAGTGCATCCAATTTTTGCCGTAACCCTTTCGACTTTTTAGCACATGCTTACTGGTTGAAATCATGATACCATGCTAGATTTCAACCTTTTCAGAGTTTATTTGTAATGCTTTTCAATTTCAGGGTTATTTATCTAAAAAATCATTAAATGCATTAAGAATAGGAAATGATGTCAGAAAATGGTTGCAAACTGATGATGTGGCTTTGAATGGTGCTTATTGAACGCACAAAAAAATCTGGAGTTAAAATAAGTTTAAAAAATGAAATCCCTTTGTATAGATGAGTTTTCATCTGAAACCCTAATACTTCAAAAGAGATTGTCCAGCTTGCACACGAAGGTCATGCAATTTTTACCGTAATCCTCTCAACTTTTTAGCACATGCTATGTGGGTGAAATTATGATACCATGCGATTTTTCAACCTTGCAAGAGTTCATTTCTAGTGCTTATCAATTTCAGGGTCATTTAGATCAAAAAATATTAAATACATGAAATTAGCAAATGAAGTTAGAAAAGGATTGAAAAGTGATGATGTGGTTTTGAATTGTGCATATTGAACACACAAAAATTCATAAGTTAAAAAATGAAATCCCTTTGAAATAGATGAGTTTTCGTTCGAAACCCTGATACTTCGAAAGAAATTGTTTAGCTTGTACAAGAAGTGCATCCAGTTTTTGCCGTAACCCTTTTAACTTTTTACCTCACGCTATGTGGGTAAAATTATGATACCATGCCAGGTTTCAACCTTTTCAGAGTTAATTTGTAGTGCTTATCAATTTTAGGGTCATTTAGATTAAAAAAATCATTAAATGCATGAAAAATAGCAAATGAAGTTAGAAAATGATTGAAAAGTGACGACGTGGCTTTGAATGGTGCATATTGAACGCACAAAAAGTTTGGAGTTAAAATAAGTTAAAAAAATAAAATCCTTTTGTAATAGATGAGTTTTTGTCTGAAACCGTGATATTTCGAAAGAGATTGTCCAACACAATGTGCTGTATAGCCTTCTTTCGAGTTGTTGGATGTGTGCAGCCCGCCAGATCATCTTTGGACTGTCTCCATTGTCCAACTCCACCAAACTGTCAACCCTTTACAACAAGTGTTATGGGGATATTAAGCCTGCCTCAGTTCTGAAGATGTACAATGTTTGTCACGATCTCCAACAAATATCGGGCATTGGTGCAAGACAAATAAATATGACTATTTATACAAATATTAATAGTTGTTTATAATTCATTTTTCCAACTTACAATCATATCTAATTTTTATGGTAAATTTTAACAATATTTCGTAACAGAAGTAATTTTTTACTAAAATCTCCTTAAACATATTTAAATCAATTTAACATAAATGTGATTAAATAAGAAACTAGAAAATGTCGTGTCTGCTTGGATTATTCATGAATATTGTATTAATGTGGCTTATATGTATGCGTGTATGGTTAACAATGTTAATAAATACCTTAAAGTGTGTGGTATAGAAATACACCTTGATAGTGATCTTTATAATTAAATATATGCACATAGAAAATTCTGGAGTACATGAGATGTTTATGACAAGCTTGGTACCTAATAATAGGCACCCTTATTCATTTATTTTTCTGGTCAAATGTGTGTAACATATTATGATGGGTTCAGTAATATGTTGATGATGTGTATACAATATATACTTGGTACTGAAATAATATCACTCTAGCTAAGACAACCTTTAGTACAACTTGTAAAGCGTTCACAAAAAAAAGATACTTGCATTTTAAGTAATATGCCCTAGAGGCAATAATAAAAGGATTATTATTATATTTCCTTGTTTGTGATAATTGTCTTTTATTCATGCTATAATTGTATTATCCGGAAATCGTAATACACGTGTGAATAGATAGACCACAACATGTCCCTAGTGAGCCTCTAGTTGACTAGCTCGTTGATCAATAGATAGTCAGGGTTTCCTGACTATGGACATTGGATGTCATTGATAACGGGATCACATCATTAGGAGAATGATATGATGGAAAAGACCCAATCCTAAGCATAGCACAAGATCGTGTAGTTCGTTTTGTTAGAGCTTTTCCAATGTCAAGAATCTTTTCCTTAGACCATGAGATCGTGTAACTCCCGGATACCGTAGGAGTGTTTTGGGTGTACCAAACGTCACAACGTGGCGGGTGACTATAAAGGTGCACTACAGGTATCTTCGAAAGTGTCTGTTGGGTTGACACGGATCGAGACTGGGATTTGTCACTCCGTCTTACGGAGAGGTATCACTGGGCCCACTCGGTAGTGCATCATCATAATGAGCTCAAAGTGACCAAGTGTCTGGTCACGGGATCATGCATTACGGATGCAGTAAAGTGACTTGCCCGTAACGAGATTGAACGAGGTATTGGGATACCGACGATCGAATCTCGGGCAAGTAACATACCGATTGACAAAGGGAATAGTATACGGGGTTGCTTGAATCCTCGACATCGTGGTTCATCCGATGAGATCATGGAGGAGTATGTGGGAGCCAACATGGGTATCCAGATCCCACTTTTGGTTATTGACCGGAGAGACGTCTCGGTCATGTCTACATGTCTCCCGAACCCGTAGGGTCTACACACTTAAGGTTCAGTGACGCTAGGGTTGTATGAATATGAGTATGCAGCAAACCGAAAATTGTTTGGAGTCCCGGATGAGATCCCGGACGTCATGAGGAGTTCCGGAATGGTACGGAGGTAAAGAATTATACATAGGAAGTGCTGTTTCGGCCATCGGGAAAGTTTCGGGGTCACCCGATATTGTACCGGGACCACCGGAAGGGTCCCGGGGGTCCACCGGGTGGGGCCACCTATCCCGGAGGGCCCCATGGGCTGAAGTGGGAGGGGAACCAGCCCCTGGTGGGCTGGTGCACCCCCCTGGGCCTCCCTCTGCGCCTAGGGTTGGGAACCCTAGGGGAGGTGGCGCCCCACTTGCCTTGGGGGGCACTCCACCCCCCTTGGTCGCCGCCCCCTAGGAGATCCCATCTCCTAGGGCCGGCGCCCCCCCTGGGGACCCTATATATAGAGGGGGGAGGGAGGGCAGCCGCACCCTTGCACTTGGCGCCTTCCTCCCCCTGCTACACCTCTTCCTCCTCCCCAGTTGCTTGGCGAAGCCCTGCCGGAGTACTGCTGCATCCACCACCACGCCGTCGTGCTGCTGGATCTTCATCAACCTCTCCTTCCCCTTGCTGGATCGAGACAGAGGAGGCGTCACGCTGACCCGTGCGTGTGTTGAACGCGGAGGTGCCGTCCGTTCGGCGCTAGGATCTCCGGTGATTTGGATCACGACGAGAACGACTTCCTCAACCCCGTTCTCTTGAACGCTTCCGCACGCGATCTACAAGTGGTATGTAGATGCATCTCTCTCTCTCGTTGCTAGATGAACTCATAGATTTATCTTGGTGAACGTAGGAAATTTTTTATTTTATGCAACGTTCCCCAACAGTGGCATCATGAGCTAGGTCTATGTGTAGTTCTCTATTGCACGAGTAGAACACAATTTGTTGTGGGCGTAGATGTTGTCAACTTTCTTGCCGCTACTAGTCTTATTTTGCTTCAGTGGTATTGTGGGATGAAGCGGCCCGGACCAACCTTACACGTACGCTTACGTGAGACAGGTTCCACCGACTGACATGCACTAGTTGCGTAAGGTGGCTAGCGGGTGTCTGTCTCTCCCACTTTAGTTGGAGCGGATTTGACAAAAAGGGTCCTTATGAAGGGTAAATAGAAGTTGACAAATCATGTTGTGGCTTTTTCGTAGGTAAGAAAACGTTCTTGCTAGAACCCAATTGCAGCCACGTAAAAGATGCAACAACTATTAGAGGACGTCTAACTTGTCTTTGCAGCAATTGTCATGTGATGTGATATGGCCAGAAGTTGTGATGAATGATGAATGATATATTGTGATGTATGAGATCATGTTCTTGTAATAGGAATCACGACTTGCATGTCGATGAGTATGACAACCGGCATGAGCCATAGGAGTTGTCTTAATTATTGTATGACCTGCGTGTCATTGATTCAACGCCATGAATTACTTTGCTTTATTGCTAATCCGTTAGCTATAGTAGTAGAAGTGATAGTTGGCGAGCAACTTCATGGAGACACGATGATGGAGATCATGATGATGGAGATCATGGTGTCATGCTGGTGACAAGATGATCATGGAGCCGCGAAGATGGAGATCAAAGGAGCTATATGATATTGGCCATATCATGTCACTACTATATATAATTGCATGTGATGTTTATTATGTTTATGCATCTTGTTTACTTAGATCGACGGTAGTAAATAAGATGATCCCTTATAATAATTTCAAGAAAGTGTTCTCCCTAACTGTGCACCGTTGCTAAAGTTCGCTGCTTCAAGCACCATGTGATGATCGGGTGTGATAGATTCCTCGTTCACATACAACGGGTGTAAGACAGTTTTACACATGCAAAACACTTAGGTTAACTTGACGAGCCTAGCATGTACAGACATGGCCTCGGAACACAAGAGACCGAAAGGTAGAGCATGAGTCGTATGGAAGATATGATCAACATAGAGATGTTCACCGACGATGACTAGTCCGTCTCATGTGATGATCGGACACGGCCTAGTCGACTCGGATCATGTAACACTTAGATGACTAGAGGGATGTCAAATCTGAGTGGGAGTTCATTAAATAATTTGATTAGATGAACTTAATTATCATGAACATTAGTCTAAAATCTTTGCAAAATGTCTTGTAGATCAAATGGCCAACGCTCATGTCACCATGAACTTCAACGCGTTCCTAGAGAAAACCAAGCTGAAAGATGATGGCAGCAACTATTCGGACTGGGTCCGGAACGTGAGGATCATCCTCATAGCAGGCAAGAAACAATATGTCCTAGAAGCACCGCTAGGTGAAGCACCCATCGAGAGAACCAAGGCGTTATGAACGCTTGGCAGTCACGTCTTGATGATTACTCCCTCGTTCAGCGGCATGCTTTACACTTAGAACCGCGGCTCCAAAAGCGTTTTGAGCAACACGGAGCATATGAGATGTTCGAGGAGCTGAAAATGGTTTTCCAAGCTCATGCCCGGGTCGAGAGATATGAAGTCTCCGACAAGTTCTATAGTTGTAAGATGGAGGAAAATAGTTCTATCAGTGAGCACATACTCAAAATGTCTGGGTTGCACAACCGCCTGTCCCAGCTGGACATTAACCTCCCGGACGAGGCGGTCATTGACAGAGCTTTGTGATGAACTAAAATATGCAGGGGATGGTGAAAACTATTCCTGAAGTATTTTCAATGCTGAAGTCAGCAGAGGTTGAAATCAAGAAAGAACATCAAGTGTTGATGGTCAATAAGACCACTAAGTTCAAGAAGGGCAAGGGTAAGAAGAACTTCAAGAAGGACGGCAAAGATGTTGCCGCGCCCGGTAAGCCAGTTACTAGGAAGAAGTCAAAGAATGGACCCAAGCCTGAGACTGGGTGCTTTTATTGCAAAGGGAAGGGTCCTTTGGAAGCGGAACTGCCCCAAATACTTAGCAGACAAGAAGGCCGGCAACACTGAAGGTATATTTGATATACATGTAACTGATGTGTACCTTACCGATTTCGTAGTAACTCCTGGGTATTTGATACCGTGTCGTTGCTCATATATGTAACTCACAGCAGGAGCTGCGGAATAAGCGGAGGCTGGCGTAGAACGAGGTGACGATCTTGGCGTCGGGAATGGTTCCAAGGTCGATGTGATCGCCGTCGGCACGCTACCTCTACATTTACCTACGGGATTAGTTTTAAACCTCAATAATTGTTATTTAGTGCCAAGTTTGAGCATCAACATTGTATCAGGATCTCGTTTAATGCGAGATGGCTACTCATTTAAATCCGAGAATAATGGTTGTTCTATTTATATGAGAGATATGTTTTATGGTCATGCTCCGATGGTGAATGGTTTATTCTTAATGAATCTCGAACGTGATGTTACACATATTCATAGTGTGAATACCAAAAGATGTAAAGTTGATAATGATAGTCCCACATACTTGTGGCACTGCCGCCTTGGTCACATTGGTGTCAAGCGCATGAAGAAGCTCCATGCTGATGGACTTTTAGAGTCTCTCGATTATGAATCATTTGACACATGCAAACCATGCCTTATGGGCAAAATGACCAAGACTCCGTTCTCCGGAACAATGGAGCGAGCAACCAACTTATTGGAAATCATACATACCGATGTGTGCGGTCCAATGAGCGTTGAGGCTCATGGAGGATATCGTTATGTTCTCACTCTCACGGCGACTTGAGTAGATATGGGTATGTCTACTTGATGAAACACAAGTCTGAGACCTTTGAAAAGTTCAAGGAATTTCAGAATGAGGTAGAGAATCAACGTGACCGAAAAATAAAATTCTTACGATCAGATCGTGGAGGAGAATATTTAAGTCACGAATTTGGTACACACTTAAGGAAATGTGGAATCGTTTCACAACTCACGCCGCCTGGAACACCTCAGCGTAATGGTGTGTCCGAACGTTGTAATCACACTCTATTTGATATGGTGCGATCTATGATGTCTCTTACAGATTTACCGCTATCATTTTGGGGATACGCTCTAGAGACAGCTACATTCACTTTAAATAGGGCACCGTCTAAATCCGTTGAGACGACACCGTATGAATTATGGTTTGGGAAGAAACCTAAGCTGTCGTTTCTAAAAGTTTGGGGATGCGATGCTTATGTCAAGAAACTTCAACCTGGAAAGCTTGAACCCAAGTCGGAAAAATGCGTCTTCATAGGATACCCCAAGGAAACCATTGGGTATACCTTCTACCTTAGATCCGAAGGCAAGATCTTTGTTGCCAAGAACGAATCCTTTCTAGAAAAAGAGTTTCTCTCGAAAGGAGTAAGTGGGAGGAAAGTAGAACTCGATGAAGTACTACCTCTTTGTGACGCCCCCGATTCAATCGTACACTAATCATGCACGCAATGTGTACGATCAAGATCAGGGACTCACGGGAAGATATCACAACACAACTCTAAAACATAAATAAGTCATACAAGCATCATAATACAAGCCAGGGGCCTCGAGGGCTCGAATACAAGTGCTTTCGATCATAGACGAAGTCGGCGGAAGCAACAATATCTGAGTACAGACATAAGTTAAACAAGGTGCCATAAGATGGCTAGCACAAACTGGGATACAGATCGAAAGAGGTGCAGGCCTCCTGCCTGGGTTCCTCCTAGCTACTCCTGGTCGTCGTCAGCGGGCTGCACGTAGTAGTAGGCACCTCCGGGGTAGTAGTCGTCATCGACGGTGGCGGCCAGCTCTGGGCTCCATCGTCAGTTGCAGCAATCGGGTAAAGAAAGGGGGAAAGGGGGAACAAGGCAGCCGTGAGTACTCATCCAAAGTACTCGCAAGCAAGGAGCTACACTACATATGCATGGATATATGTGTAAAGGGCCATATCTGTGGACTGAACTGCAGAATGCCAGAATAAGAGGGGGATAGCTAATCCTGTCGAAGACTACGCTTCTGGCAGCCTCCGTCTTGCAACAAGTAGAAGAGAGTATACTGAAGTCCTCCAAGTAGCATCGAATAGCATAATCCTACCCGGCGATCCCCTCCTCGAAACCCTGAGAGAGAGCAACCACCAGGTTATATCTGGCACTTGGAAGGGTGTGTTTTATTTAAGTATCCGGTTCTAGTTGTCATAAGGTAAAGGTACAACTCCAAGTCGTCCTGTTACCAAAGATCACGGCTATTCGAATAGATTAAACTTCCCTGCAGGGGTGCACCACATAACCCAACACGCTTGATCCCATTTGGCGGACACACTTTCTGGGTCATGCCCGGCCGGAAGATCAACACTTCGCAGCCCACCTAGGCACTGTGAGAGAGGCCATACGCCGGTCTAAACCTAAGCGCCACAGGGTGCAGGCCCATCGCCCAATGCAAACCTGCACGTTGCATGGGCGGCGGCAGAACCTAGCCTAACAGGCGTTCAGTCCAATCCGGCGCGCCGCTCAGTCGCTGACGTCACGAAGTGCTTCGGCTGATACGACGACGTCGGGATACCCATAACTACTCCCACGTAGATGGTTAGTGCGTATAGACCAAATGGCCAGACTCAGATCAAATACCAAGATCTCGTTAATCGTGTTAAGTATCCGCGAACGCCGACCAGGGCCAGGCCCACCTCTCACCCATGTAGTCTCTACCTGCCCTCTCGCTCCGCCACAAAGTAACAGTCGGGGGCCGTCGGGAACCCAGGCCCACCTCTACCGGGATGGAGCCACCTGTCCTTTCAGCCCCCATCTCCGAACAGTATCACAGGTAATGTAACAGTGTAAAGTATATAGTATATGCCCGTGATCACCTCCCGAAGTGATCACAGCCCGATGAGTATAGCATGGCGAGACGGACAAGAGTGTAGGGCCAGCGATGGAACACTAGCATCCTATACTAAGCAAGAGGATAGCGAGATAAAGGTAACAACAAGAGTAGCAAGGACAGGCTATGCACCAAGATAGGATTAGCGAAACCAGTAACATGCTACACTACTCTAATGCAAGCAGTATAGAGAAGAGTAGGCGATATCTGGTGATCAAAGGGGGGGCTTGCCTGGTTGCTCTGGCAAGAGAGAGGGGTCGTCAACTCCGTAGTCGAACTGGGCAGCAGCAGCGTCGGTCTCGGTGTCTAGCGGAAGAAGAGGGGGGGAAGAAACAATGAATACAATGCAAACAGATGCATAACGATGCATGACAAGACAAGTAACGGTGCTAGGGGTGCCCTAACGTGGTATGAGGTGGTACCGGTTAAGAAACATCCGGAAGTATTCCGGTGTTTCGTTCGAAGCGGAAGAGCCGGAGGGGGAAAGTTGCGAGTTTGATAGGTTAGGGGGGTGTGGCAGACGAACGGTTTGCGTATCCGGAATCGTCTCGTCGTTTTGAGCAACTTTCATGTAGAAAGTATTTTCATCCGAGCTACGGTTTATTTTATATGATTTTCTAAAGTTTTAAATCATTTTTAGAATTAATTTAATTCGAAAACGTTTATTGCGTCAGCACAATGTCAGCAGGACGTCAGCAATTAGTTGACCCGGTCAAACTAACGCGTGGGGTCCATTTGTCATTTACGGAGTTTAAGTAAACATGATTAGTTAGTTTAATAAGTGATTAGGTTAATTTTAAAAGTTTTAATTAAGTTAATTAATTATTCATCTAATTAATTAATTAATTAATTATATTAATCCTTTTTTTATTCTCTTTTTTTTGTTCTATAAAAGGGGCGTGGGGGGGCCCACTAGGCAGTGGCCCATAGGGCCAAACGGGTGCGCGGAAGCGGGCACGGGCGGACGTTCGGGCGATCTCCCGAACGGGCGCGAGCACCCGAGTGGGTGAACCCAGGATGCAGGTGGAGGTCACCGGGGCGCGGCGGGGCGAGGCTGTGGCCTCGGCGAGGCTGTGGCCTCGGCGAGGCTTGCCAGCCGGCCGCGGCGGGCGAAGGCGCATAGGGCGGCGCGGATGGCGGAGACGCGGGTGGCGGCCTCCGATGAGCAGCGAGGCACGGCCAAAGCGCCGGCGAGCGTCGGGCGCTGCAGCGCGGCAGTGCGGCCTCGAGCGGGGGATGGTCAGGGGCGAAGCAGCTCATGCTGGCGCGCAGGGACGAGCGGGAGGCGGCGCCGGTCAGAGAGGGAAGAGAGGGGGAGGTGGGCCTCACGTTCGAATAGAGACCAGGGGGCGGCGAGGCTCGAGGGAGCCTTTGTGGAGGAGGACGGGGACGACCGACGGAGAACGGGAGGAGATCCGGCGAGGGAGCGTTCCGGCGAGGCGGCTGCAGTGAGGTCCAGGAGGGGCGACGGTGGCCACGACGTCTGCGGCCTTCGGGCGCGATCTTGAGCGAGGGGGAAGGGCGAGGAAGAGATGATGGGACGGCGTCGACGGGGTCGATGAGGGAGGAGCTGCGAGGAGGCCGGGAGGGGCGGCGCTTGGCGCGGAGGTAGTCCGCGAGTGGGTCCGAGCGGCGGCGTGGTTGGAGGCCGATCGGCGCCAGGGCGCCTGCTTATGCAGAGAGGAGTGGGCTTGAGGGGAGAGTGGGATCGATCCCGATCCAGGGAATCGGTGGGGAGTGGAGCGTGGGGAAAGTGGGGAGTGGGGGCTGCGAGGGGATGGCCGAGGCATCAAGGGTGCGGCGGCCAGCGAGGGGTCGGTCCCTCTGCCCTGATCCAGTCGGGGAAGGGGAGAGGCGTGCGGGGAGCGAGTGGGGGGGGAAGTGGGGTGGGTGGTAAGGGTTTTCCCCCAGTAGGGTGGATATGGGGGAGGGTGTGGGGTGCGGCTGGGCCGGCTTTGGCGGCTTGATGGCTCTTGGGCCGTGTGGCCAGAGAGGGGTTCTTATTCTTCGTCTTCTTTTATCTTTTCTTTTCTTTTATTTGTTTTCTGTTTTAATTCATTTAAAAGTATTTAGGCATTTTATAAAAATGTGTTTACTTTATTATAATTACTCAGGCATTTAACTGCACTTTTAACATTTTAGTTTAATATTTTGAAAACTTTGTCGTTTGACTTTAATTTGAATTTGAGTTTGAAACGTTTTCGAATTAACCCGAGATTAACTACAGTGACCGAGGTGACATGGCACCATTAACGTGGGATTACTGTAGCCTAATTATCCGGGCGTCACAATTCTCCTCCACTACAAGAAATCTCGTCCCGAGATTTAAGAGGGGAGTAAGGGGAAAGACTAGGTTATGAAATTCTATCGATCCTTCTTGGTCTTGGTTACTCTTCTCGAAGAGGTAGATCCACTATGTTGATGTCTTCATTTCTCTGCTGCAGGTCATCATGATGAAGTCGACGTCCTTTCTTCGGGATCTCCATCGTACTTACGAAAAGGGTAAGGGGTAGCTTCAAAAGGTCAGACCTCTACAAGGTCACGTAGCTGGTAGAGAACATCAGGGAGGGTGACGAATAGTAACTTAAGCAATTATCGAGAGCAAAGTAAGGAGGTGAAAAATAGAAGTTTTCAAGCGCTTAGGCAATCATTCGTTGCCTAAAACGAAGTGTGAAAGAGGATTCAAAGCAATGGGAATAAGTATTGTGTCTGATACCATAATAGATCACTAGGCAGGTGGTCCGTGAATTACATACGAAGTCAAACGTGGGGAATACCTTTGACAATAGGTTGTACAGGAGAGTCAGGTTTCGATCATGTGGAACTGTGGGTTATGGGCCCACCAAGTGGGTTAAACGTAGAAAGGACGTTGACATCTTACATGGTCATGCAAGAAAGACATGTCAGAGGGTAGCCTGTCGATTATGTCGGCAACAACGTCGATACCAAGGGCGAGGGACGAAGAGAACCATTTTCCCGCTCGTTGAACGAGGCGGACCAATAGGCAAAGTTCTCGTCCATCGGTGATTACCGAAATGTCATCAACAATGGTAACAGGGTCTTGCTGACAGAGTTGTACACCGAGGTGTTTACATAAGCAGGAGAATATTACTGCTTAGATCATATAGGTCACAAGAAACGTTAAACCAGCCAATGGAAAGGAAAATAATATTATCAGATTAAACAGAACAATGGAAAGGAAAATGTGTTTAAACACATATATCAGGGGGTATATCCTTCCCAAGGGCAAGCAAAGCATGATATTCATGACGGGATATAACGTAGAAAACCCCTTTAGGAGAGGGAAGAGAAATTTTCATGACTTTACCCATATAACGGTGTTTGGATAATTGATCAAGAAGCATTTAGCATTGGGCTTTAAATGTTCTTGTTGAAAATCGGAGTACCACAGACATGCTTCGAGATAGCATTGACATGGTCTTCACGCAAAAATCGGATTTTGGATACACAAAGGATCCATCAGGATAAACTCATTAAACAGGCATTCAGTTTCCTCATGGAAAAATGATTAACCTTGTTACAAAGAAACTATAACACTAGGTCCTCTGGTCCGTGTGCTAGGCATGACATCACCTTACCGGGGCATATAGGTACCAATGTTATAACTCTTGAAAATATGTTCCAACCATCATATCTGACTGAGATTCAGATCTGATTGGTGTCAAGATACCTTAGACTTGGGATGCCTGAGAAGAAAAGGTGCAACACAATTGACGAGTTGACATTGTAAGATTTTCAGGAAATGAACTATGGAAGCGAGTTCCGAAACAAGAGTTCATCCATTAATCCAAGGAGAGATAAGGAGGTGGCTGATGGATTCAGCAACATTTCATCAAGATTTCCAGAAAGATGGGTTTCCACAATTGTGAACAAGGAGATAACATTAGTCATATCAAATGATATAACGATGTATGCTCGAGGAAAGACATACACAATTAAACATTGGTGGGAGGGTGCACCCGAAATATGGGCTGGGTTGTACGATCAATGTTAGAATGATGACTTGACAAACAAGAATTATAATGAAACTCGACCATTCACTTCAAAGCAATAGGGTTGCTAGAAGTTTTGAATTCACACATCATAGTTCAATTGTCGGTATTCCGGTTAGAAACAACACGGGTACCAAGAAAGAATGGTGAGGGTGAGATGTATCACCATACCAAGAATTCTCAAGAGGTGGTGAAATTCTCACGACATTCTTGACATAGAAGATGGTAATACTTCAAGGTAGAACATAACATAAGTCGGTTAACAAGGAACTCAAGGTATAGCCACAACACGAACAAGTTTGTGTTGGAAAAAAGGCAAGGAAGTAGTCGATGACAACACAAATCATCGAGGGGCAAGGATGGAAATTCTCATCATGAATTTGATTGGTATTCTGGAAGAGCTCAGAATGTTGATAATGATCACGACACATTTGTCGAGAGATTACCTGAAGATGTAATTGATCCGCGATCACATCAAGTCAAAAGAATGATGAAGCAAGAGGTTATTGGAACCATGGGTATGACACAAACTCGAAACCAAGCTTGTTGTCTGAGGTAGAATGATATGACGAGGAATATCGACGTAAGCTTAGCTCATCATCGAAAATTATGCTCCAGGAAGGACCAGGTAGCACGGTTAAAATTTAGCACGATAATGATATAGCCAATCAGGCTAGGAATGACTTGAAGGATTATTAAACTCGTAAGCAACAAGAATTACTTAGAGTTATTGAATCGGAGTGCAAAATCGATTCACTTATTGGTGTTCTCGGTTGACCAACAACCCAGAACCCATGAAGTGACATTGACAGGGAAAGGTAGTATTTCATCAAAAGTTTGCAAGATGTATTACAATGGCATGATATCCTCGAGATACCAGGGTAATACTCAAGGTAGATCATAATAGAGGTTGGGCAGGCATATTGATCTCAGAGAAGACAAGTGCTTTAACTAGTCCGAGAAACGGAACAAAGAAGAACAATCATGGCGGAACCACGGTCGCAAAAGACCAAGCATAGCTAAGAGAAGAAGTTATAACAAGGCGATTATTATTACTACGAGAAGCTTCCATGATAAGTTCCACCTCGGGTCCATGGGCATGAACACAAAGTTCAAGGTCGACTCCCAGTTCTCCAATACACAACTTCTCATTTACTGCTCTCGTTTAAGAATGCTTAAAGTTTGAAAGTTTAACTGACGGAATACCAGGAGGTTATGACCCATGAAGACTTTTGGGTTCCCAAAATTTAAGGAAGGTATATGTTCAAGCCATCGGGGCATCTTAGAAACATATATCACAATCTTTAGGAGTAATTAACTCAAACTCGAGGGCAGAGCATGGTTGAGAAAGCAGAGGATACAAATTACCAAAGGCATTATGTATCCGAGGAAAGGCTCACAAGGTTATTGAATATGAAGGGCGTTGTCAGATAAAATCCAACAAAGGATCTGGTGGTCCATAAGGGATATGATGTGAGTATCGGTACTCAATAAGATGAAGAAATAATTCAAATGCATCGGATTACAGAACATCAGAATAATTCGATGCTTAGATAACAAAGGACTTATGATTTTCAAATCAAGGGATCAGAAGCAATGTTATGATTAGGGACGGATAAGTTGAATAGCCATAGGGGTGCAATCGATGGCAATTGGATTGGTTGAGAACCAGCTTAGTCTGAGCCGGAAAGATAATTTAAAAGGATCAACTGATGATTGCGTGCATTCGCACGTATTGAATCAACGGACTAAAAAATGATGGTGACAAAGGATGCCAATATGAGTACTATACTTATGGGATTAATCATAATGAAACAAACAAGAAATCCCAGAGCAATAGGTTGCTGAGGATTTTCGGAATATCGAATGGTATTTCGAAGACTTTTGTGTAACACATGAACAACCGGGGGATGAGCGGATGCTCGATAAGTGCGAGAATTAACCGTAGGGGTATTCAGGTGACAAAGAACAACAAGGCAGTAAGCTCAAAGGATTATCAAAACAACGACGAGTTTTTCAGGGTATCTTGTAATAACAAGACCAACTAGGGATGAAGGTAAGAATAACAACTGCAAGTAGTTATCCATAAGGGTTGACGGTGGAAGGGGAATTGCGAACGCGATGAACACAAGTTCTCGGGTTAACAGCGGAGAGTAATTTTCAGGGTCTTCACGTGCAGCAGAAGATCATCAATAATAAGGGGCTCTCCGGGTGAAAGTATTATCGTGAACCTAGAGTCCGAGTTAGTAAAATTGTTTAACCCGAATAGAAGAGATGTCAGAGTCCAAGAGTATAGGTCGAGAAATAAAAGATCCTAATACCATCCAATGGTGACGTGGGCCCGTAAGGCACAGAGCCATGTTAGTAAAAGTTTTGTAATGTATAGACTCGACTTCGGCCAAGGAGTGTGGAAGGGGGATTCCTACAGGCAGTCGGCTCTGATACCAACTTGTGACGCCCCCGATTCAATCGTACACTAATCATGCACGCAAATGTGTACGATCAAGATCGAGGACTCACGGAAGATATCACAACACAACTCTAAAACATAAATAAGTCATACAAGCATCATAATACAAGCCAGGGCCTCGAGGGCTCGAATACAAGTGCTCGATCATAGACGAGTCGTGAAGCAACAAAATCTGAGTACAGACATAAGTTAAACAAGGTGCCATAAGATGGCTAGCACAAACTGGGATACAGATCGAAAGAGCGCAGGCCTCCTGCCTGGGATCCTCCTAGCTACTCCTGGTCGTCGTCAGCGGGCTGCACGTAGTAGTAGGCACCTCCGGGGTAGTAGTCGTCATCGACGGTGGCGACTGGCTCCTGGGCTCCATCGTCTGCAGCAATCGGGTAAAGAAAGGGGGAAAGGGGGAACAAGGCAACCGTGAGTACTCATCCAAAGTACTCGCAAGCAAGGAGCTACACTACATATGCATGAATATATGTGTAAAGGGCCATATCGTGGACCGAACTGCAGAATGCCGTAATAAGAGGGGATAGCTAATCCCGTCAAGACTACGCTTCCGCAGCCTCCGTCTTGCAACAAGTAGAAGAGAGTAGATCAAGTCCTCCAAGTAGCATCGAATAGCATAATCCTACCAGCGATCCCTCCTCGTAACCACGAGAGAGAGCGACCACCGGGTTATATCTCGCACTTGGAAGGGTGTGTTTTATTTAAGTATCCGGTTCTAGTTGTCATAAGGTCAAGGTACAACCGCAAGTCGTCACATTACCGAAGATCACGGCTATTCGAATAGATTAAACTTCCCTGCAGGGGTGCACCACATAACCCAACATGCTTGATCCCATTTGGCCGGACACACTTTTCTGGGTCATGCCCGGCCGCGGAAGATCAACACGTCGCAGCCCCACCTAGGCACAACAGAGAGGCCAGCACGCCGGTCTAAACCTAAGCGCACAGGGTGCAGGCCCATCGCCCAATGCACACACACACTGCGTTGCGTGGGCGGCGGAAGCGAACCTAGCCTAACAGGCGTTCAGTCCAATCCGGCGTCGCCGCTCGATTGTGACGTCACGAAGTGCCGGCTGATACCACGGCGTCGGGATACCCATAACTACTCCCACGTAGATGGTTAGTGCGTATAGACCAAATGGCCGGACTCGGATCAAATACCAAGATCTCGTTAAGCGTGTTAAGTATCCGCTAACGCCGACCAGAGGCAGCCCACCTCTCACCCAGGTAGTCTCAACCTGCCCTCTCGCTCCGCCACAAAGTAACGATCGGGGCGTGGGAACCCAGGCCCACCTCTACTGGATGGAGCCACCGTCCTTTCAGCCCCCATCTCCGAACAAGTATCACAGGTAATGTAACAGTGTAAAATATATAGTATATGCCCGTGATCACCTCCTGAAGTGATCACAACCCAGTAGTATAGCATGGCAGACGGACAAGAGTGTAGGGCCACTGATGGAACACTAGCATCCTATACTAAGCGATGAGATAGCGAGATAAAAGGTAACAACAGTAGTAGCAAGGACAGGCTATGCAAAGAAAGATAGGATTAATCAAACCAGTAACATGCTACACTACTCTAATGCAAGCAGTATAGAGAAGAGTAGGCGATATCTGGTGATCAAAGGGGGGGTTTGCCTGGTTGCTCTGGCAAGAGAGAGGGGTCGTCAACTCCGTAGTCAAACTGGGCAGCAGCAGCGTCGGTCTCGGTGTCTAGCGGAAGAAGAGGGGGCGAAGAAACAATGAATACAATGCAAACAGATGCATAACGATGCATGACAAGACAAGTAACGGTGCTAGGGGTGCCCTAACATGGTATGAGGTGGTACCGGTTAAGGGGGGAAACATCCGGGAAGTATTCCCGGTGTTTCGCGTTTTCGGGCAGAGGAGCCGGAGGGGGAAAGTTGCGAGTTCGATAGGTTAGGGGGGTGTGGCGGACGAACGGTTTGCGTATCCAGAATCGTCTCGTCGTTTTGAGCAACTTTCATGTAGAAAGTATTTTCATCCGAGCTACGGTTTCTTTTATATGATTTTCTAAAGTTTTAAATCATTTTTAGAATTAATTTAATTCGAAAACGTTTATTGCGTCAGCACAATGTCAGCATGACGTCAGCAATTAGTTGACCCGGTCAAACTAACGCGTGGGGTCCATTTGTCATTTACAGAGTTTAAGTAAACATGATTAGTTAGTTTAATAAGTGATTAGGTTAATTTTAACAGTTTTAATTAAGTTAATTAATTATTCATCTAATTAATTAATTAATTATATTAATCCTTTTTTTATTCTCTTTTTTTTGGTTCTATAAAAGGGGCGTGGGGGGCCCACTAGGCAGTGGCCCATAGGGCCAAACGGGTGCGCGGGCGAGCGGGTACCGGGCGCGGACGTTGGGGCGACTGGCCCCGGGCACGGGCACGAGCACCCGAGTGGGTGAACCCAGGATGCAGGTGGAGGTCACCGGGGCGCGGCGGGGTGAGGCCGTGGGCTCGGCGAGGTTTCGCTGCCGGCCGCGGGCGAAGGCATATTGTGGGCGGCGCGGATGGCGGAGACGCGGGCTGGCGGCCTCAATGAGCAGCGAGGCGTGGCAGGCGTCGGCGATGCGTCGGCGCGGGCGTTGCCAGCGCAGTGCGCCACGAAGCGGGGAAGGTCAGGGGCGAAGCAGCTCGTGCTAGCGCGCGGGGACGAGCGGGAGGCGGCACCGGTCAGAGAGGGGAAGAGAGGGGGAGGTGGGCCTCACGTTCGAGTAGAGACCAGGGGGCGGCGAGGCTCGAGGGAGCCGTTGTGGAGGAGGACGGGGACGACCGACAGAGAACGGGAGGAGATCCGGCGAGGGAGCGTTCCGGCGAGGCGGCTCCAGTGAGGTCCAGGCGGGGCGACGGTGGCCACGGCGTCTGCGGCCTTCGGGCGCGATCTTGAGCGAGGGGGAAGGGCGAGGAAGAGATGATGGGACGGCGTCGACGGGGTCGATGAGGGAGGAGCTGCGAGGAGGCCGGGAGGGGCGGCGCTTGGCGCGGAGGTAGTCCGGCGAGTGGGTCCGAGCGGCGGCGTGGTTGGTGTCGATCGGCGCCAGGGGCGCCCGTTTGCGGCGAGAGAGGAGTGGGCGTGAGGGGAGAGTGGGGGGATCGATCCCGATCCAGGGGAATCGGTGGGGGAGTGGAGCGCGTGGGGGAAAGTGGGGGAGTGGGGCGCCTGCGAGGGGATGGCCGGAGGCACTGGGTGGCGGCGGCGGCCAGGCGAAGGGGTCGGTCCCTCTGCCCTGATCCAAAGGGAAGGGAGAGGCGTCTTGGTAGCGAGTGGGGGGAAGTGGGGTGGGTGGTTAGGGTTTTCCCCGAGGCTGGATATGGGGGAGGGTGTGGGGTCTTGGTGGGCCGGCGGCTTTGATGGCCTCTTGGGCCGTGGCCCAATGAGGGAAGAGGTGGGTTCTACTTCTTCTTCTTTTATCTTTTCTTTTCTTTTATTTCTTTTCTTTTTTAATTCATTTAAAAGTATTTAGGCATTTTATAAAAATGTGTCTACTTTATTATAATTACTCAGGCATTTAACTGCACACCCCGAACATTTTAGTTTAATATTTTGAAAACTTTGTCTTTTGACTTTAATTTGAATTTGAATTTGAAACGTTTTCGAATTAACCCGAGATTAACTACAGTGACCGAGGTGACATGGCACCATTAACGTGGGATTACTGTAGCCTAATTATCCGGGCGTCACACTCTTGAACCGGAAAGTAGTGCAGCTCAGGAAAATGTTCCTGTTGTGCCTACACCGACTGGAGAGAAAATTAATGATGATGATCAAGGTACTTCGGATCAAGTTACTCTTGAACTTCAGTGAGTCCACAAGGACACGTTCCACACCATAGTGGTATTGCAACCCTTTCCTGGAAATCATGATGTTAGACAACGGTGAACCTGCGAACTATGAGCGATGTCGGGCCCAGATTCCAACAAATGGCTAGAATCCAAGAAATCCGAGATAGAATCCATGTATGAAAACAAAGTATGGACTTTGACCGACTTGCCCGATGATCGGCGACGATAGAAAACAAATGGATCTTTAAGAAAAGACGGACGCGGATGGTAATGTTACCATCTATAAAGCTCGACTTGTCGCTAAAGGTTATCGGCAAGTTCAAGGGGTTGACTACGATGAGACTTTCTCTCCGTGGCGAAGCTGAAGTCCGTCCGAATCATGTTAGCAATTGCCGCATACTATGATTATGAGATATGGCAAATGGACGTCAAAACGGCATTCCTTAACGGCTATCTTAAGGAAGAACTGTATATGATGCAGCCGGAAGGTTTTGTCGACCCTAAGAATGCTAACAAGGTGTGCAAGCTCCAGCGATCCATTTTATGGGCTGGTGCAAGCATCTCGGAGTTGGAACATTCGCTGTGATGAGATGATCAAAGCGTTTGCGTTTATGCAGACCTATGGAGAAGCCTGCGTTTACAAGAAAGTGAGTGGGAGCTCTGTAGCATTTCTCATATTATATGTAGATGACATTCTTTTGATGGGAAATGATATAGAACTTTTGGACAGCATTAAGGCCTACTTGAATAAGAGTTTTTCAATGAAGGACCTTGGAGAAGCTGCTTATATATTAGGCATCAAGATCTATAGAGATAGATCGAGACACCTCATAGGTCTTTCACAAAGCACATACCTCGATAAAATATTGAAGAAGTTCAAAATGGATCAGTCCAAGAAAGGGTTCTTGCCTGTATTACAAGGTGTGAAATTGAGCTCGGCTCAATGTCCGACCACGGCAGAAGATATAGAAGAGATGAGTGTCATCCCCTATGCATCAGCCATAGGGTCTATTATGTATGCCATGCTGTGTACCAGACCTGATGTAAACCTTGCCGTAAGTTTGGTAGGAAGGTACCAAAGTAATCCCGGCAAGGAACACTGGACAGCGGTCAAGAATATCCTGAAATACCTGAAAAGGACTAAGGATATGTTTCTCGTTTATGGAGGTGACGAAGAGCTAAATGCGTAAAAGGTTACGTCGATGCTAGCTTCGACACAGATCTGGATGACTCTAAGTCACAAACCGGATACGTGTATATGTTGAATGGTGGAGCAGTAAGCTGGTGCAGCTGCAAGCAGAGCGTCTTGGCGGGATCTACATGTGAAGCGGAGTACATGGCAGCCTCGGAGGCAGCGCATGAAGCAATTTGGGTGAAGGAGTTCATCACCGACCGAGGAGTCATACCCAATGCGTCGGGGCTGATCAAACTCTTCTGTGACAACACTAGAGCTATTGCACTTGCCAAGGAGCCCAGGTTTCACAAGAAGACCAGGCACATCAAGCGACGCTTCAACTCCATTCGTGAAAATGTTCAAGATGGAGACATAGAAATTTGCAAAGTGCATACGGATCTGAATGTCGCAGATCCGTTGACTAAACCTCTTCCGCGAGCAAAACATGATCGACACCAAAACTCTATGGGTGTTCGATTCATCACAATGTAACTAGATTATTGACTCTAGTGCAAGTGGGAGACTGTTGGAAATATGCCCTAGAGGCAATAATAAAAGGATTATTATTATATTTCCTTGTTCGTGATAATTGTCTTTTATTCATGTTATAATTGTATTATCCGGAAATCGTAATACACGTGTGAATAGATAGACCACAACATGTCCCTAGTGAGCCTCTAGTTGACTAGCTCGTTGATCAATAGATAGTCATGGTTTCCTGACTATGGACATTGGATGTCATTGATAACGGGATCACATCATTAGGAGAATGATGTGATGGACAAGACCCAATCCTAAGCATAGCACAAGATCGTGTAGTTCGTTTTGCTAGAGCTTTTCCAATGTCAAGTATCTTTTCCTTAGAGCATGAGATCGTGTAACTCCCGGATACCGTAGGAGTGTTTTGGGTGTACCAAACGTTACAACGTAACTGGGTGACTATAGAGGTGCACTACAGGTATCTCCGAAAGTGTCTGTTGGGTTGACACGGATCGAGACTGGGATTTGTCACTCCGTATTACGGAGAGGTATCACTGGGCGCACTCGGTAGTGCATCATCATAATGATCTCAAAGTGACCAAGTGTCTCCGTCACGGGATCATGCATTACGGTACGAGTAAAGTGACTTGCCGGTAACGAGATTGAACGAGGTATTGGGATACCGACGATCGAATCTCGGGCAAGTAACATACCGATTGACAAAGGGAATAGTATACGGGGTTGCTTGAATCCTCGACATCGTGGTTCATCCGATGAGATCATGGAGGAGTATGTGGAAGCCAACATGGGTATCCAGATCCCGCTGTTGGTTATTGACCGGAGAGTCGTCTCGGTCATGTCTACATGTCTCCCGAACCCGTAGGGTCTACACACTTAAGGTTCGGTGACGCTAGGGTTGTATGAATATGAGTATGCAGCAAACCGAAAGTTGTTCGGAGTCCCGGATGAGATCCCGGACATCACGAGGAGTTCCGGAATGGTCCGGAGGTAAAGAATTATATAGAGGAAGTGCTGCTTCGGTCATCGGGAAAGTTTCGGGGTCACCCGGTATTGTACCGGGACCACCGGAAGGGTCCCGGGGGTCCACCGGGTGGGGCCACCTATCCCGGAGGGCCCCATGGGCTGAAGTGGGAGGAACCAGCCTGGTGGGCTGGTGCGCCCCCCCTGGGCCCCCTTGTGCGCCTAGGGTTGGGAACCCTAGGGGAGGGGGCGCCCCACTTGCCTTGGGGGGCACTCCACCCCCCTTGGCCGCCGCCCCCCTAGGAGATCCCATCTCCTAGGGCCGGCGCCCCCCTGGGGACCCTATATATAGAGGGGGGGAGGGAGGGCAGCCGCACCCTTGCACTTGGCGCCTCCCTCCCCCTGCTACACCTCCTCCTCCTCCCGTAGTTGCTTGGCGAAGCCCTGCCGGAGCCCTGCTGCATCCACCACCACGCCGTCGTGCTGCTGGATCTTCATCAACCTCTCCTTCCCCCTTGCTGGATCAAGACGGAGGAGACGTCACGCTGACCGTATGTGTGTTGAACGCGGAGGTGCCGTCCGTTCGGCGCTAGGATCTCCGGTGATTTGGATCACGACGAGAACGACTCCCTCAACCCCGTTCTCTTGAACGCTTCCGCACGCGATCTACAAGTGGTATGTAGATGCATCTCTCTCTCTCTCTCTTGTTGCTAGATGAACTCATAGATTGATCTTGGTGAACGTAGGAAATTTTTTATTTTATGCAACGTTCCCCAACAATTCAATGCTTTATTTATATTTAGCAGACTCTTGGATGTAACACTTTTTCACTAATAATGTGATGATTAATATGCATAGTGTGTGTGTGTGTGCGTGTGTGTGTGCGTGCGTGTGTGCATGTGTTAGGGTTTAGTGTGTGTGTGGGGGGGGGGGGGGGTGGTTCATTCTAACCTCAAGGAAGCCAACAGTTTGACTACCATCTTGATGGGTAGCACCCGCTGATGAGGTACAGAGGTACGGATGCTGTCGGGTGGCCACATGCTGAAAATACGAAAGCCTCATAGTGGCACTCGGATTCGTCTGGGATCAGGTGTGCAACTGAGGCGTGTGCCGATTAGAAATACGATAATGAAGAGCAACACCATGAGCTTGGCCTAGGACATGATGACCCACACCCACTAAAAAGGCAGACATGAGTAGATACTCAATTCTCAAGTCAGGTAGCAGAATCTCAAAGGTGCAACTGTTTGGGACAAGCTATGGTCGTATGTTTACACATCGTGCACTTTAGTCAATGACTAACTACTAGAGCTCGCCTAGTGGATCATTTCCCATAGTCTTGTTCATGGTGTCGTTAGGAGACTTATTCTCATTCGTTTTCGTGATAGGTGTCCAACTTCTCCATTCATATCATCATAATTGTTGTTGTTTTTCCGATAAAGGGTGAATTTTATTGGCTCAAATAGAGCATCGAGAAGATACAATATGAGCACATACTTGGCGTCTGCATAAATAGGATGCACACAACCAACCCAACACACACACATACACGCATAAACACGCCAATAACTGGCAAGGTCACAAGACCAAAAGCTATGCATAGGCATGGAAAAAAGAAAAAAAAAAGTAAAAAGCTCCAAAGAGACCAGATTAGCAATCGACAAACTACAACTGAGACCATGTCCGCACCAACCATTGACATCACATAGAGGCCGATGATCTTCAATAGCAACGCCTTCAGGAAGGAAGCAACACTCAAGCGCGGCCGTCACCGGATCCAACCACAAAGGCCAGAATCAAAGTTTTCACCCTGAATAATAGTCTGAACATATCCGAGCAATGCCTCCAACAAGGTAACGACATAGAAAACATCGCCATTGCCAGGTATGACCACTCGGGTCTGACCTAGGCTTTCGCCCCGGAGCTCGAGACCAGGTGCTCACAGCACCTGTTGGAAATATGCCCTAGAGGCAATAATAAAAGCATTATTATTATATTTCCTTGTTCATGATAATTTTCTTTTATTCATGCTATAATTGTATTATCCGGAAATCGTAATACATGTGTGAATACATAGACTACAATACGTCCCTAGTAAGCCTCTAGTTGACTAGCTCGTTGGTCAACAGATAGTCATAGTTTCCTGACTATGGACATCAGATGTCACTGACAACGGGATCACGTCATTAGGAGAATGACGTGATGGACAAGACCCAATCCTGAGCATAGCACAAGATCGTGTAGTTCGTTTTGCTAGAGCTTTTTCAATGTCAAGTATCTCTTCCTTAGACCATGAGATCGTGTAACTCCCGGATACCGTAGGAGTACTTTGGGTGTACCAAACGTCACAACGTAACTGGGTGACTATAAAGGTGCACTACAGGTATCTCCGAAAGTGTCTATTGGGTTGACATGGATCGAGACTGGGATTTGTCACTCCGTATGACGGAGAGGTATCTCTGGGCCCACTCGGTAATGCATCATCATAATGAGCTCAAAGTGACCAAGTGTTTGGTCACGGATCATGCATTACTGATGCAGTAAAGTGACTTGCGGTGTGAGACTGAACAAGGTATTGGGATACCGACGATCGAGTCTCGGGCAAGTAACGTACCGATTGACAAAGGGAATTGTATACGGGGTTTGATCGAATCCTCGACATCATGGTTCATCCGATGACATCATCGAGGTGCATGTGGGAGACAACATGGGTATCCAGATCCCGCTGTTGGTTATTGACCGGAGAGCAGTCTCGGTCATGTTCCAGATGTCTCCCGAACCCGTAGGGTCTACACACTTAAGGTTCGGTGACACTAGGGTTATTACGAAGACTTGTATGTGATTACCGAATGTTGTTCGGAGTCCCGGATGAGATCCCGGACGTCACGAGGAGTTCCGGAATGGTCTGGAGGTAAAGATTTATATATGGGAAGTTGTCATACGGACACCGGAAGAATTGAGGTCATATCGGTGTATCTGGGACCACGGAGAGGTTCCGGGTCCACCGGGAGGGGCCACCCCTCTCGGAGGGCCACATGGGCCACAAGGGGTAGGGAGCCAGCCCCTGGAGGGCTGGGCGCGCCCCACCTTGGGCCCATGCGCCTAGGGTTGGGGGGGAAACCCTAAAGGGGGCGCCCCCCTTGCTTGGGGGGCAAGTCCCCCCTCCCTGGCCGCCGCCCCCCCTCTAGATCCCATCTAGAGGGGCCGGCCCCCCTTGCCCCTTCCTCTATAAATAGAGGGGTGAGGGAAGGGCTGCTATACACAACTCAAGGCGCAGCCCCTCCCCTCCCCAACACCTCTCCTCCTCCGTACGTGCTTGGCGAAGCCCTGTCGGAGTACTGCTGCACCAACAACACCACGCCGTCGTGCTGCCGTTGGAGCAATCTTCCTCAACCTCTCCTTCCTCCTTGCTGGATCAAGACGGAGGAGACGCCGTCCGTCCCGTACGTGTGTTGAACGCGGAGGTGTTGTCCGTTCAGCACTTGCTCATCGGTGATCCGAATCACGGCGAGTACGACTCCATCATCACCATCCCCTTGAACGCTTCCGCTTTTCGATCTACAAGTGGTATGTAGATGCAAACTCACTCCCTTGACTCGTTGCTTAGATGAACTCATAGATGGATCTTGGTGAAACCGTAGAAAAATTTTAATTTTCTGCAACGTTCCCCAACAGTGGCATCATGAGCTAGGTCTATGCGTAGTTCTCTATTGCACGAGTAGAACACAATTTTGTTGTGGGCGTAGATCTTGTCAACTTGCTTGCCGCTACTAGTCTTATCTTGCTTCAGCGGTATTGTGGGATGAAGCGGCCCGGACCAACCTTACACGTGCACGCTTACGTGAGACCGGTTCCACCGACTAACATGCACTAGTTGCATAAGGTGGCTGGCGGGTGTCTGTCTCTCCCACTTTAGTTGGAGCGGATTCGATGAAAAGGGTCCTTATGAAGGGTAAATAGAAGTTGACAAAATCACGTTGTGGTTATTTATAGGTAAGAAAACGTTCTTGCTATAACCCAATTGCAGCCACGTAAAAGATGCAACAACAATTAGAGGACGTCTAACTTGTTTTTGCAGCAATTGTCATGTGATGTGATATGGCCAAGTTGTGATGAATGATGAATGACATATTGTGATGTATGAGATCATGTTCTTGTAATAGGAATCACGACTTGCATGTCGATGAGTATGACAACGGCAGGAGCCATAGGAGTTGTCTTTATTTTTGTATGACCTGCGTGTCATTGAAGAACGCCATGTAAATTACTTTACTTTATTGCTAAATGCGTTAGCCATAGAAGCAGAAGTAGTCGTTGGCGTGACAACTTCATGAAGACACGATGATGGAGATCATGATGATGGAGATCATGGTGTCATGCGGTGACAAGATGATCATGGAGCCCGAAGATGGAGATCAATGGAGCTATATGATATTGGCCATATCATGTCACTACTATATAATTGCATGTGATGTTTATTATGTTTATGCATCTTGTTTACTTAGAACGACGGTAGTAAATAAGATGATCCCTTACAACAATTTCAAGAAGTGTTCTCCCTAACTGTGCACCGTTGCTAAAGTTAAATGCGTTTCGAAGCACCACGTGATGATCGGGTGTGATAGATCCTTACGTTCACATACAACGGGTGTAAGACAGTTTTACACATGCAAAAACACTAATGGTTAACTTGACGAGCCTAGCATGTACAGACATGGCCTCGGAACACGGAGACCGACAGGTCGAACACGAGTCGTATGGAAGATACGATCTACATGAGAATGTTCACCGACGATGACTAGTCCGTCTCACGTGATGATCGGACACGGCCTAGTCGACTCGGATCGTGTAACACTTAGATGACTAGAGGGATGTCTAATCTGAGTGGGAGTTCATTAAAATAATTTGATTAGATGAACTTAATTATCATGAACTTAGTCTAAAACTTTTGCATAATATGTCTTGTAGATCAAATGGCCAACGCTCATTTCAACTTGAACTTCAACGCGTTCCTAGAGAAAACCAAGCTGAAAGATGATGGCAGCAACTATACGGACTGGGTCCGGAACCTGAGGATCATCCTCATAGCTGCCAGGAAACAATATGTCCTAGAAGGACCGCTAGGTGACGCTCCCGTCCCAGAGAACCAAGACATTATGAATGCTTGGCAGTCTCGTGCTGATGATTACTCCCTCGTTCAGTGCGGCATGCTTTACAGCTTAGAACCGGGGCTCCAAAAGCTTTTTGAGCAACACGGAGCATATGAGATGTTCGAGGAGCTGAAACTAGTTTTCCAAGCTCATGCCCGGGTCGAGAGATATGAAGTCTCTGACAAGTTCTATAGTTGTAAGATGGAAGAAAATAGTTACATCGGTGAGCACATACTCAAAATGTCCGGGTTGCACAACCGCCTATCCCAGCTGGACATAAACCTCCCGGACGAGGCGGTCATTGACAGAATCCTTGATCGCTCCCACCAAGCTACAAGAGCTTTGTGATGAACTACAATATGCAGGGGATGGTGAAGACCATTCCCGAAGTATTCTCAATGCGAAGTCAGCAGAGGTTGAAATCAAGAAAGAACATCAAGTGTTGATGGTCAATAAGACCACTAAGTTCAAGAAGGGCAAGGGTAAGAAGAACTTGGGAAGGACGGCAAAGATGTTGCCGCTACCAAAGAAGCCAGCTGCCGGGAAGAAGTCAAAGAATGGACCCAAGCCTGAGACTGAGTGCTTTTATTGCAAGGGGAAGGGTCACTGGAAGCGGAACTGCCCCAAATACTTAGCGGATAAGAAGGCCGACAACACCAAAGGTATATTTGATATACATGTAATTGATGTGTACCTTACCAGTACCCGTAGTAACTCCTGGGTATTTGATACCGGTGGCGTTGCTCATATTTGTAACTCACAGCAGGAGCTGCGGAATAAACGGAGACTGGCGAAGGACGAGGTGACGATCTTGGCGTCGGGAATGGTTCCAGAGTCGATGTGATCGCCGTCGGCACGCTACCTCTACATTTACCTACGGGATTCGTTTTGAACCTTAATAATTATTATTTGGTGCCAAGTTTGAGCATGAACATTGTATCTGGATCTCGTTTGATATGAGATGGCTACTCATTTAAATCCGAGAATAATGGTTGTTCTATTTATATGAGAGATATGTTTTATGGTCATGCTCCAATGGTCAATGGTTTATTCTTAATGAATCTCGAGCGTAATAATACACATATTCATAGCGTGAATACCAAAAGATGTAAAGTTGATAACGATAGTCCCACATACTTGTGGCACTGCCGCCTTGGTCACATTGGTGTCAAGCGCATGAAGAAGCTCCATGCTGATGGACTTTTAGAGTCTCTCGATTATGAATCATTTGACACATGCGAACCATGCCTCATGCGCAAAATGACCAAGACCCCGTTCTCCGGAACAATGGAGCGAGCAACCAACTTGTTGGAAATCATACATACCGATGTGTGCGGTCCAATGAGTGTTGAGGCTCATGGAGGATATCGTTATGTTCTCACTCTCACAGATGACTTGAGTAGATATGGGTATGTCTACTTGATGAAACACAAGTCTGACACCTTTGAAAAGTTCAAGGAATTTCAGAATGAAGTAGAGAATCAACGTGACCGAAAGATAAAATTCTTACGATCGGATCGTGGAGGAGAATATTTAAGTCACGAATTTGGTACACACTTAAGAAAATGTGGAATCGTTTCACAACTCAGGCCGCCTGGAACACCTCAGCGTAACGGTGTGTCCGAACGTCGTAATCGCACTCTATTGGATATGGTGCGATCCATGATGTCTCTTACCGATTTACCGCTATCATTTTGGGGATACGCTCTAGAGACAGCTACATTCACTTTAAATAGGGCACCGTCTAAATCCGTTGAGACGACACCGTATGAATTATGGTTTAGGAAGAAACCTAAGCTGTCGTTTCTAAAAGTTTGGGGATGCGATGCTTATGTCAAGAAACTTCAACCTGAAAAGCTCGAACCCAAGTCGGAAAAATGCGTCTTCATAGGATACCCTAAAGAAACCATTGGGTATACCTTATACTTAAGATCCGAGGGCAAGATCTTTGTTGCCAAGAACGGATCCTTTCTGGAAAAAGAGTTTCTCTCGAAAGAAGTAAGTGGGAGGAAAGTAGAACTCGATGAAGTACTACCTCTTGAACGGGATAGTAGTGCAGCTCAGGAAAATGTTCCTATGATGCCTACACCTGTTGAAGAGGAAAATAATGATGATGATCAAGGTACTTCGGATCAAGTTGCTACCGAACTGTAGGTCCACAAGGACATGTTCCGCACCAGAGTGGTACGGCAACCCTGTCCTGAAATCATGTTGTTAGACAACGGTGAACCTTCGAACTATGAAGAAGCGATGGCGGGCCCAGATTCCAACAAATGGCTAGAAGCCATGAAATCCGAGATAGAATCCATGTATGAAAACAAAGTATGGACTTTGACTGACTTGCCCGATGATCGACGAGCGATAGAAAACAAATGGATCTTTAAGAAGAAGACGGACGCGGATGGTAATGTCACCATCTATAAAGCTCGACTTGTCGCTAAGGGTTATCGACAAGTTCAAGGAATTGACTACGATGAGACTTTCTCTCCCGTAGCGAAGCTTAAGTCCGTCCGAATCATGTTAGCAAGTGCCGCATACTATGATTATGAGATATGGCAAATGGACGTCAAAACAGCGTTCCTTAACGGTTATCTTAAGGACGAGCTGTATATTATGCAGCCGGAAGGTTTTGTCGATCCTGAGAATGCTGACAAAGTATGCAAGCTCCAGCGATCCATTTATGGGCTGGTGCAAGCATCTCGGAGTTGGAACATTCGCTTTGATGAGATGATCAAAGCGTTTGGGTTTATCTTGAGACTTATGGAGAAGCCTGCGTTTACAAGAAAGTGAGTGGGAGCTCTGTAGCATTTCTCATATTATATGTAGATGACATACTTTTGATGGGAAATGATATAGAACTTTTGGACAGCATTAAGGCCTACTTGAATAAGTGTTTTTCAATGAAGGACCTTGGAGAAGCTGCTTATATATTAGGCATCAAGATCTATAGAGATAGATCGAGACGCCTCATAGGTCTTTCACAAAGCACATACCTTGATAAGATTTTGAAGAAGTTCAAAATGGATCAGTCCAAGAAGGGTTCTTGCCTATATTGCAGGGTGTGAGATTGAGCTCGGCTCAATGCCCGACCACGGCAAAAGATAAAGAAGAGATGAGTGTCATCCCCTATGCTTCAGCCATAGGATCTATTATGTATGCCATGCTGTGTACCAGACCTGATGTAAACCTTTCCGTAAGTTTGGTAGGAAGGTACCAAAGTAATCCCGGCAAGGAACACTGGACAGCGGTCAAGAATATCCTAAAGTACCTGAAAAGGACAAAGGACATGTTTCTCGTTTATGGAGGTGACGAAGAGCTCATCGTAAAGGGTTACGTCAATGCTAGCTTCGACACAGATCTGGATGACTCCAAGTCACAAACCGGATACGTGTATATGTTGAATGGTGGAGCAGTAAGCTGGTGCAGCTGCAAGCAGAGCGTCGTGGCGGGATCTACATGTGAAGCGGAGTACATGGCAGCCTCGGAGGCAGCGCATGAAGCAATTTGGGTGAAGGAGTTCATCACCGACCTAGGAGTCATACCCAATGTGTCGGGGCCGATCAAACTCATCTGTGACAACACTAGAGCTATTGCCCTTGCCAAGGAGCCCAGGTTTCACAAGAAGACCAGGCACATCAAGCGTCGCTTCAACTCCATCCGTGAAAATGTTCAAGATGGAGACATAGAAATTTGCAAAGTGCATACGGATCTGAATGTCGCAGATCCGTTGACTAAACCTCTTCATGGGCAAAACATGATCAACACCAGAACTCTATGGGTGTTCGATTCATCACAATGTAACTAGATTATTGACTCTAGTGCAAGTGGGAGACTGTTGGAAATATGCCCTAGAGGCAATAATAAAAGGATTATTATTATATTTCCTTGTTCATGATAATTGTCTTTTATTCATGCTATAATTGTATTATCCGGAAATCGTAATACATGTGTGAATACATAGACTACAATACGTCCCTAGTAAGCCTCTAGTTGACTAGCTCGTTGGTCAACAGATAGTCATAGTTTCCTGACTATGGACATCAGATGTAATTGACAACGGGATCACGTCATTAGGAGAATGACGTGATGGACAAGACCCAATCCTGAGCATAGCACAAGATCGTGTAGTTCGTTTTGCTAGAGCTTTTTCAATGTCAAGTATCTCTTCCTTAGACCATGAGATCGTGTAACTCCCGGATACCGTAGGAGTGCTTTGGGTGTACCAAACGTCACAACGTAATCGGGTGACTATAAAGGTGCACTACAGGTATCTCCGAAAGTGTCTGCGGTTGTCACGGATCGAGATCGGATTTGTCACTCCGTGTATGACGGAGAGGTATCTCTGGGCCCACTCGGTAATGCATCATCATAATGAGCTCAAAGTGACCAAGTGTTTGGTCACGGGATCATGCATTACGGTGCGAGTAAAGTGACTTGCGGTGTGAGACTGAACAAGGTATTGGGATACCGACGATCGAGTCTCGGGCAAGTAACGCATCGATTGACAAAGGGAATTGTATCACGGGGTTTGATCAATCCTCGACATCATGGTTCATCCGATGACATCATCGAGGAGCGTGTGGAGCCAACATGGGTATCCAGATCCCGCTGTTGGTTATTGACCGGAGAGCAGTCTCGGTCATGTTCAGATGTCTCCGAACCCGTAGGGTCTACACACTTAAGGTTCGGTGACGGTAGGGTTATTAGGAAGACTTGTATGTGATTACGAATGTTGTTCGAGTCCGGATGAGATCCCAGACGTCACGAGGAGTTCCGGAATGGTCCGGAGGTAAAGATTTATATATGGGAAGTTGTCATACGGACACCGGAAGAATTCGGGGTCATATCGGTATTGTACCGGGACCACCGGAGAGGTTCCGGGGGTCCACCGGGAGGGGCCACCCCTCTCGGAGGGCCACATGGGCCACAAGGGGCAGGGAGCCAGCCCCTGGAGGGCTGGGCGCGCCCCCCACCTTGGGCCCATGCGCCTAGGGTTGGGGGGGAAACCCTAAAGGGGGCGCCCCCCTTGCTTGGGGGGCAAGTCCCCCCTCCCTGGCCGCCGCCCCCCCTCTAGATCCCATCTAGAGGGGTCGCCCCTGCCCCTTCCTCTATAAATAGAGGGGTGAGGGAGGGCTGCTGTACACAACTCAAGGCGCAGCCCCTCCCTCCCAACACCTCTCCTCCTCCGTCGTGCTTGGCGAAGCCACTGCCGAGATCTTGCTGCACCAACAACACCACGCCGTCGTGCTGCCGTTGGAGCAATCTTCCTCAACTTCTCCTTCCTCCTTGCTGGATCAAGACGGAGGAGACGTCGTCCGTCCCGTACGTGTGTTGAACACGGAGGTGCTGTCCGTTCAGCACTTGGTCATCGGTGATCCGAATCACGGCGAGTACGACTCCATCATCACCATCCCCTTGAACGCTTCCGCACTCGATCTACAAGTGGTATGTAGATGCAAACTCACTCCCTTGACTCGTTGCTTAGATGAACTCATAGATGGATCTTGGTGAAACCGTAGAAAAATTTTTAATTTTCTGCAACGTTCCCCAACAGCACCACCATCAAAGCCACGCATGTGTTGTCGCCACCACTATTCCGCAATACCAGCCGCTACAATTTGACCGCCGCCACTCCACCAAACATCCCTGCGCGTCAAATCTTTGTCCATAATTTGTGTCACACCACAGAAAGTCATCCACCAGATCTAGAGATAAAACCTCCCGAAGTCTTTTCGGTAACCTCGCTGTCATGGATTCGTAGGAAGTCACTACTGAACAGTCAGTAGTCCCGGCCAGTCTGATCAAAATCACCACCACCAACCGAGGATCGCAATGTCAGCGGATCGCACCGCACACACAGAAGGCCACCACATCGCCACAGCCCCACATGCCCAGAGACCACCGTGGCCGGAGCCGTGCCATTAAAGGTGCACCGCCAAAAGTAGCCGCCGCAGGGGAACGAGCAACATTGCCACAAGAACCACGACGCCGGAGCCACCACCACAGATGGAGTGAGGTGGGCGGCAGACCGGAGAGGTGTCAACAGAGAACCACCGCGAAGCTTGAACTCATTGCCAAAGGAACGCCGTGACACACAATGTCACCGCAATTCGGAGCAGGCACCGCCGTGGACTGAGGTGGGGGGAGAGCCCGCATACCGCCGGATCCGATCTAGGGGAGAGCCCGCGGTCCGTCGGATCCAATCTGGTGGAGAGCCCGCGGTGCATGTCGATGGAACAGAATCATGCGGATCAAAGGAGCCCTCCTAGTGCCTGGTGTAGTGCACATCACATCCAGAAAGAGAGCCCAGGGAAGCAGCCGCTATTGACCTGGATCTTAACTTCCTAGAGTACTTTATGGCACACACCTAGATCGCATATAGTTTTGCTTGGCCCTGATCTGGATGGGTGTGGACGCCGCATGCACCGGCCGAAGATCCGACGCGCGCTGGCGGCGCCATCAACCGCCGCATGGGAAGCCGCCAACGCATGTCTTGCCGTGAGAGCATACAGGGAAAGGCCCCACTGCCGCCACCACCGCACAGGCTTCGCCCGGCGGTGACCTCCGGCAGCAGCGAGGGGGAAGAGCAGAGGACGGAGGCCGAGGTGGTGTAGATGGGATCGCCGCCCGTGCCGCCTAGGTTCCTCCTGAAACTGATCATAATTGTTGCTAGTTATCGTTTTAGATTGTAATTTATGTTGTTGGATATTAGCCTACGTGCTACATTGCATTGATAAGTGGTTGTTAAATAGTATTAAGTATTCATTGATTGTACCTACAAAGTAATTTATTGTATGTGCCCAAATGGGTGCCCTAGGACATCGGGGGCCATGTCAACCGCACATGTTGTACATTCCCAGGGGCCGTCCCTGCCCCCCTCCCCGCAGAAGATTTTGAATACTGAGCACCTCCCCCTCCCCTGCATAAGATTCATGGCAGCGGATGGACAACACACTCAAGTTGGCCAGTTTGACTTTTGCAGTCCTTTTCTTCATGGCAACATCTGTGCTGCTAGTTGTCCCGCTAACAAGGCATAGGGAGGCATGCAGAGGCAGGCGATTGATTGTTGTACATGCAGGCATGATTCAATTTTTCCCTTTCAAGTATGGTAATGGTGCTAAATCCTTGTGGATCAATTCAGATCTTCAACGACGAATCAAAGAAATCACATCAAAATATCACGAATGAAAGAAACTCGTCAGGGAAGTAGTGCAGATCCTCCTCGTTACCATACAAAAACACAATAACGTGCGCGTGCGTCAGGTTACAGTGAATCAAGGAAGCTAAACTTCAGGTATTACATTACAGACAAGAAGATAAGTTTCAGGTGATAATCTTCACTGACAATCTCTGTATAATAGCAAAACACAGTAAAAGTAAAAAAGACAAGATCCCCGTCTCTGGAATCCATCACTCGCCTCCAGCTTCCTTGATGTCGACGGTGAACTCGTACTCCTGGTCGCGGCCGAGGTAGGAGTCCGACATGAGGTAAATCATGTAGTCCTTCCTCCCTGGCTCCGCAGCAGCAGTGAACTCGAGCTTCACATGCGCCCTCTTTTGCAAGGCGACCCTCTTGATCCCCAGCAGCTGCTTGGTGGAGCTGTCGCCGACCACCAGCCACCACCCTTCCTCCTTGGTCTTGGGAAACCTGGGGGCATGAACCGGGCCAACCTCAGAGTTGGGCAGGTTTGTCATGTCACGCTCCAGAGTCACCCGCAAGGTCACATTGTCACCAGCCCTTAGGGCCTGTTTGGTTTCAAATAACTCACCAACTTATAAGTCGAAAAGTGAAAAAAATGACTTATTTTGCCAAACGGACTTAAAACTTATAAGTAACCCCTTTTGTGTGGGTCCCACCACCTGCATGATGTGAATTGGTGTGGGAAGATGTGGCCAGGTGACTTATAAGTCAAGTGACAACCAAACAGGCGTGACTTATAAGTCACTGGTTTTAGGTCACCTGACTTATAAATTGGTGATTTATTTGGAACCAAACAGGCCCTTATGTCGTCGCCCTCGCGGACCTGTTTAGAGGTTTTTCATTGTCGTTTGGGCAGACTGTAAACCAGATTCCCAACTTTGTACCTCCTCTGCTTTGTAAGAGTAACAACCAGCATGTTCCTGTTGCAACTCCCAGGTAAATGCTTCATCTTTCAGCCTCGGTATCCAGGTCTTGTTGTTGCTCAGACTTGTAAGGGCGTGACATGTACCTTGGGAAGCAAGCAAAGAAGGATACACTCAACTCCGAATCTTGTCCAGCTCTGTCCATCATCTTTCACATTCCAAATCTGAAGCGGCCCGTCTTTTTGCTCTCCTCGTACACCTAGTCCTTTTCTCCGAAACAGAGGCAAAAATATTTGCCTCATCGATTAATTAAAAAGAAGAGAGTTGCCGAAAACCGGGCGAAAACCGATACAGACTCCCAAATGCGGACTACTCGCAAAGTACGACACACCAAAACTGCTCAAGCGGCCCTCTAAAAAAAGCAACAACCGCAACCCTTGATACATGTAGAACACAATGAAACTCCTATCAAGCACACCAACGAAAACTGAGCACCCTCCATCATGAAACCACAAACGCCTTTCAGATGGCGCCACACTTCTTGTTTTTCTTCTTCTTTGGTTTCTCCTTAGTTGGCTTCTTCTTTGGAGTGTCACTTGTCTCGCCAAATGTCGGATAATGAGCCACCCATTTGTCAAGAAAACCATAAAACTCATTGAATTTCTTAGTTTCGTTGTCATCAACCAAGACACCGCCAGGAGCAGGCATCAACACACTGGCCGCATCGACAACCTCAACCAAAGGAATCACTGACACAACCTCATCGACCATAGGAACCGCCAACACGATGGACTCAGGCACCTCCAGTTGCTCACATAACTTTGGCAACACATGCCCCTCACACGAGGCCGCTGATGAGACCACCTCCAAATGCTCTACAGAGAGAGGCGAACCAGGGCTAAGACATAGCTCTAGTCCTAGATGTATAAATATGTACCACTCACTCTCGTCAATGGAGCATCACCTCCTCTAATTGAAAGCAATAATCACCCTAGTTTGTTGTTCTGGCAGCCAAGTAAGGTCATCTCATCATCGCTGTTCGTCGTGAAAGGCGAAATCAGTCACTGGTTGTCTCTCAGCCCCTGTGCTGTCGAGATAAAGTAAACAGAAGAAGTTTCCCTTTCCTATTCTCAGTTATAATGTCTATGCAGTGCCGTATCACTTTCGATGATTGATACTACAACGAACGAATGTTACAGGACAAACCCCTGTTGGAGTAATTATGCATCTATGAGATGCCATTAGCAGAATCTAATTGCATCTAGATCACCTCACAACATGAACAAAGAAGGGTTTAGGGTTTTTTTACATGTCACGGGAGTGGACATGATCGCCTGCTTGGTGCAGGCGTGATGCAGGGGTGATGTAGTCGAAGTAGAGGTTCTCCTCGACGTCCTGATTCCTTCAGAACGCCACCGAGACTGGCCGGGGACGGCTTCGGCGGCTGGCTTAGGTCTTCCCGTCGCTGCAGCGCTCCCCCTGATCGGATGGGGTGAGAATATCGGGAGGAGAGAAAACCGTACGTGAACTGTAATCGCGCAGGTGGCCAGCTCTCTCCCGTATCCTTTAATATGGCGCTAGCGATAGGGGACCCAAAACCTGAGTTGGTTTTTGGGCGCCCCCAATCAGGGCGCATTAGTTGTGATCGAGGCTCACGTACGTTGGTACGTGGACCCCTTCACTTATCGTTATCCCTTCTTTTTTTCTGTTAGACTAATAGATCTAATCTGGCTTGTTTAAGCCGTCAGATCAAAACCAACATTCTCCCCCTTGATCGTTAGGCTTAACTTCATTCGCCCATTCTACATAGGAGTGATGTACCAAAGTGAGGTGTTACAACAGCTCGAAACGCCATAGAACCTCAACACTTATAGCACACCCGCCTATTTCGAAATGGAAAACATTTTGCTAATTGGGGAGTGGTTTATTTAATGGTCCTCTTATTCCAGAATCATCAAGCTTCCAGTAGTCCCATGCCGGCAACATGCTCACGAAAAATACTGGGTGGTAAGCCTTTTGTTAGCGGACCCGCAAGCATATGCTTCGTTCTTATATGTTTAACATCAACTGATTGATCCTGGATTCTATCTTTCACAACACGATACTTTATGTCAATGTGTTTGGCAGCATTACTTGACTTGTTGTTACTCGTATAGAAAACTGCTGGTTCATTATCGCAGTACAATAAAATTGGTTTAGATAAGCTGTCAACCGATAAAATTGGTTTAGATATGCTGTCAACCACTTTAAGTCCGGGAATAAAATTCTTTAGCCATACAGCCTGCCCAGTGGCCTCATAACATGCTACAAATTCTTCTTGCATCGTAGATCCAGCAATCAACGTTTGTTTGGAGCTTTTCCACGATATAGCTCCTCCCGCGAGTGTGAATATATAACCTGACGTGGATCTCATACTATCCACACACCCGGCAAAATCAGAGTCTTAATAACCAACAATTTCTAGGTTATCAGTTCTTTTATATGTAAGCATGAAATCCTTAGTTCCTTGCATATAACGCAAGACTTTCTTTTGACCTTCCAAAGGGTCCGGTCCTGGATTTGATTGTTATCTGCCAAGCACCCCGGTTACAAAACATAAGTCTGGGCGTGTACACACTTGAGCATACATAATGCTTCCAACAGCTGAAGCATAAGGAACCGACTTCATCTGATCAGTTTCACATTGGTTCCTCGGACATTGAGATGTTCCAAACTTATCGCCCTTAACTATAGGAGCAGGTGAGGGTGAGCACTTATGCATACTGAATTTTTTCAGTACTCTCTCAAAGTATGCCTTTTGAGATAGTCCTAACGTTCCTCTAGACCTATCTCGATGAATCTCGATGCCGAGGACATACGAGGCTTCACCAAGATCTTTCATATCAAAACTGGATGACAGAAAATTCTTGGTCTCATGCAGCATATCCTTATCGCTACATGCCAATAATATGTCATCAACGTATAGGACTAAAAATGTGAACCTACTGCCATTAAACTTAACGTATATGCAGTTGTCCACAACATTTTCGGTGAAACCAAAAGTTTTGATAAATTTATCAAACTTGAGGTACCACTCTCTTGAAGCTTGCTTCAAACCATAAATTGATTTCTTTAGACGACATGCTAAATGTTCCTTCCCTTCCACAACAAAGCCTTTTGGCTGAGCCATGTAAACGTCTTCTTTTAAGTCACCATTTAGAAATGCCGTTTTAACATCCATTGGTGTAGTTCTAGGTCGTAATGAGCTACTAATGCCATTATGATTCTAAAAGAATCCTTGGTTGACACAGGAGAGAAGGTTTGCTTATAATCAATGCCTTCTCTCTGTGTATACCCTTTTGCCACTAGCCTTGCCTTGAACCGTTCGACATTCCCTTTGGAATCATACTTGGTTTTGTAGACCCACTTGCAGCCTACTTTCTTAGCTCCATCGGGAACTTCTACTAAGTCCCAAACGTCATTTGAGCCCATATACTTCAACTCGTCTTCCATGGCAACCAACCACTTGGACGAATTTTCGCTTTTAATGGCTTCCTTATAAGAGGTTGGATCCTCCACCTTTCCCAGATCATTCATATCCTCAAGCAAGTATGTGATATAATCATCTGATATGGCCTTCTTTATCTCATGACGTGGCCTGCCCACAGGAGGAGGTGGTGGAGGGGCATCATTGTTCTGAGGGTCATCTTCATTACCCGACTGGTGATCCTCTTCACCTTCTGGATTTACATTAGTTTCAGGATCACCATCAGCCTCAGGACCTGAAGTACTAGATTGGGGATGAGACGTCACCATAGTTTGTAGTGGCAAAACAATCTCTTGGATGGCCGGGGATGGAACACACACCCGTTTCTCCTCTAGATTGATCTCCCTTATTTCGGTGGCTTCGTTATCCTCAAAAAATACTGCTTGTCGAGTCTCCACATACTTGGTGGTGTGACCCGGACAATAGAAACGATATCCCTTTCCCCTATGAGGGTATCCAATGAAGAAACAACTAACTGTCTTTGGATCTAATATCTTAAGTTGTGGATTGAAAATTCTAGCCTCAGCGGGACAGCCCCATACACGTAAGTAATTCAAGCTCGGTTTATTTCCGGCCCACATCTCGTAAGGTGTATTCGGTGCTGCTTTAGTAGGAGCGAGATCTAGCACATGTGCGGCCGTCTTTAATGCCTCCATCCATAGGCTGACTAGTAAACTTGCATGACTGAGCATGCTTCGCACCATGTCCATAAGTGTGCGGTTTCGGCGTTCAGCCACGCCATTTTGTTGAGGTTCACCAGGCATTGAATACTGGGCAACAATTCCATTCTCAGAGAGAAACTTAGCAAAAGGTCCTGGAATTTGCCCATAAGGGGCATGCCTACCATAATACTCTCCCCCGCGATCTGATCGTACAACTTTTATTTTAGCGTTTAGTTGGTTCTCAACTTCGGCTTTGAACATTTTGAATTTGTCCAAAGCTTCCGATCGATCACGTATAGGATAAACATATCCATATCGGGAAAAGTCGTCTGTGAAGGTAATGAATGAATCAAAACCATCCATAGACTTAACATTAAGGAGTCCACATATGTCAGTGTGTATGAGTTCAAGGACACCCATGGCTCTTACCGCTCCTTTCTTAATCGTTTTTGCGTATTTACCTTTTATACAGTCAATGCATTTGTCTGCATCAGAGAAGTCTAATGGAAGGAGTACGTCATTTTTAATAAGTCTTTCAATTCTCCCCCTCGAAATGTGGACTAAACGACGGTGCCACAATTTCGAAGAGGTACTCGTACCCTTCCATTTCTTCTCAATATTACATACGTCACTCACATGCAGGATAGAACCATTCAATGATAACATATATAATTGGCCTCGTCTGACGCCGAGGCCTACGTTCTTATTACAATAATTCAAAACAAATTGTTTGTTCCCAAACTTGCTCTCAAACATGTTATCATCTAGGCAAGAGACAGAAATCAAATTTCTACTTAAGGTAGGGACATAAAGAACATTATTTAAATGAAGACGGAAGCCAGTGTGTAGTTCTAAGGTGATTGACCCTATGGCTTCAACATCAACTTCGACTCCATTTGCCACCTTAAGTCTTCTTGCCCCCTTTGCCATGGTTTGGATTATATTTGAGTCCTGCATAGAATTGGCAACGTGAGAAGTTGCACCTGAATCAATCCACCAAGAGGTACTAGAGTAATCAACATATAATATTTCATCAACGAAAGTAATTTCATCAGTACCTTTCTTCATCAACCATTTGAGAAATTCTGGACAGTCTTTCTGATAATGACCCTCATGCTTGCAGAAGTTGCACTTGTTTTCTTTAGGCTTATCGTCCACCTTCTCCTTTGCTTTATATGAGTTTGATGAATGTTTCTTAAAGAACTTATTTTGTGGTTGTTGCTTAGAAGAGCTTGCTCCATCATGTTTCCTCTTGGAGGAGCCAACCAAAAAGGCTTGGTCCTTTCCTTGCCTCTTAATCCTCTCTTCTTCCTCAACAATTCTTGGAGATATCTCCGCGATTGTCCATTCTCTTTAAGAGAGTTATAGTTAATCTTAAATTGATCAAACTCTTCAGGGAGGGAGTCCAAGATCATGATGACAAGGAGATTGTCATTGAGCTCACATTGTAATGCCTTCAATTTGTTACAAGCATTCACCATCTTTAAAATGTGAGCCCTAACATCACCATCATTATTATACTTCCCAAGGAGCTTGTGAAAAAGTTCATGTGCATAAACCTTGTCGGAGCCTTTGAATTGCTCCTCCAGGGCTGCCATGAATTCCTTAGGAGTATCTTTCTTGGGTAGTGCCCCAATTATGTCAGGTGAGATGGATGATCTCATCACAAGCATAGCAATGTGATTTGACTTTTCCCATATTTCCATCTTGGAATCATAAGTTTTCTTTAGTTCAGCATACCCCGTGACACCAGCAGTTGGAGCCACGGGTTTATCCTCCCATAAAGCATAATCAAACTGATGGACGGCTAGGCATAATTCCATCGAGTTTTTCCAACGAGGGAAGTTACTACCTGTCAACGGTTCGACAGTAAACGCAGCGGAAGCTGTAATGGACATGAACGAGTTCTATGAGTAATTGACATGAATATGAAATTTTACGTTGGCAAAATAAAATAGACATGCCATGTATTTTATTTTAACTCCATGTCAAAACACCGTTGGGCAGAAAAAACATGGAATTAAAATATCATAAGTGATGACTCGTAATAATAAAACAACGTTGGTCTGAATTAAAATCAGAGTCATTTCATTCTCAATTTAGACATCAACTTAAGAAAAATATCATTTTTTATGTCTAAATAAATAAATAATTCATCATGTAAACACATAATAAATCCTGGAAAAAATATCTCGTTGGTTCAATTTTACCCAGAATAATAGCATGTTTTAATTCATTATTATCTCAGATATTTTCTGGCTAAAACAGTGCAAAAACTTAATGTGTATTAAATGAAAATGCACTGGAAAAGACAGAAAATGGCCAAAATTTGTATGTGTCCGAAATACCCCACAGTTACATGTTAAAACGGGGGCCAGCCCAGCAGCAAGACACGTAAAAAAATAGCTGGACTGTAACAACCTGGGTCGTAGCCCACGGCCGAAAATGGCCCATCAGCGCCCGATGGCCCAGCTCGGAGCCGCGCGATGCTCTCACTCGTCAGATCGAGCCGACGGTGAGGATCGCCCCGCAGCTGAGCAAAAACAGTGACCCGTCAAACCCTAGGTCATTTCCCCCTCTCCCCCGCATTTCACGCTCCCGAGAGCGGCGACGGCGTTCGACGGCGCCTCGAGGCGCGCTGGCCATGGCGGCGCGGCGGCTGCGCTCGCCGGAGGAGTGTGCAGCAGGATGAATCCCGCGCGCTCCCCCGTCGAGCGTGGCCCCGGCGTCCGCGCAGATGGCGCTTCGCTCGGTGGGTGAGGGGTGCGCCAGCCACCGCGGTTGTGGGTGTCGACGGCGACGTGCAGGGCGACGGCCCGTACACGCGCGCGTCCGTAAGACTGGTGGCAAGGTCCAGGAGCATTCCGCGCGTCGGCCAGGGCACGACGGCGTCGCGGCGTCTCCGCCCTCGCGCAGCGGTGGGCGCTGTGCGGGCCCCGAAGGGAAAAGGCGGCTACGTGGCGCATTTGGTGAGAATTTCTTCTCATTTTCTTCTCCAATTCATGTACATTAGTTGCTTGATGTGGGGAAAAAGCAATCCTAATTTCAGAATTAGGGTTCTACCGAAATTGGGGAAAAATAGGGTTCTTGAACAAGGGGTTTGCTACTGTTGATGTACGTGTATCCCTCTGCTTACTAACTTGATGTCCAAAACGGAAACAACACTTAAAAACAATCAATCCTAATTAGCAGAAACTTAATCATGAGCATTAATTCTCCAGAAGCATAAGTAAACTGATTAGGCATAATAGGCAGTAGAGATCCGTGACAAATTAGTATATAACATGATGATTTACAGAGGGGAATCAAGACAGTAGCATGCATATTTGGGCTAACCAGGGGCTGAAACTTTCAATCTTGATCATGAATCCTCAACATGTCATTGATCTAAACATGATAGTGATCTACTGATCAACAATAAAGGGATCTATTGCAATCAAGATTGGCGACTGATACCATTGTTGGAGTAATTATGCATCTATGAGATGCCATTAGCAGAATCTAATTGCATCTAGATCACCTCACAACATGAACAAAGAAGGATTTAGGGTTTCTTTACATGTCATGGGAGTGGACATGATCGCCTGCTTGGTGCAGGCGTGATGCAGGGGTGATGTAGTCGAAGTAGAGGTTCTCCTAGACGTCCTGATTCCTTCAGGACGCCACCGAGACTGGCCGGGGACGGCGGTGGCGGCTGGCTTAGGTCTTCCCGTCGCTGCAGCGCTCCCCCTGATCGGATGGGGTGAGAATATCGGGAGGAGAGAAAACCGTACGTGAACTGTAATCGCGCAGGTGGCCAGCTCTCTCCCGTATCCTTTTATATGGCGTCATGGCTGGGGACCCAAAACCTGAGTTGGTTTTTGGGCACCACCGATCAGGGCACATTAGTTGTGATCGAGGCTCACGTACGTTGTGTTGGGGAACGTAGTAATTTCAAAATTTTCCTACGCACACACAGGACCATGGTGATGGCATAGCAACGAGAGGGGAGAGTGTCTGTCCACGTACCCTCGTAGACCAAAGCGGAAGCGATCACAACGTAGAGGAAGTAGTCGTACGTTCTCCTCGCGATCCTGCCGATCCAGCGCCGTTACTCCGGCGCCTCCGAGTTCTTGGCACACGTTCAGCTCGATGACGCTCCTCGGGCTCCGATCCAGCAAAGCTCCGGGAGAGGGAGTTCCGTCAAGACGACGGGCGTGGTGACGATCTTGATGTTCTACCGGCGTGAGGGCTTCGCCTAAGCACCGCTATGATATGACCGAGGTGGAATATGGTGGAGGGGGCACCGCACACGGCTAAGGAACGATCTCAAGGATCAACTTGTGTGTCCTAGGGTGCCCCCTACCCCGTATATAAAGGAGGGAGGGAGGAGGTGGCCGGCCTCAAGGGGGGCGCCATAGGGAGAAACCTACTCCAAGTAGGTTTCCTCTCTTTCCTTATCTTATTTGGAGGGAAGGAAGGAGTACTAGTATTAGGAAGTAGTACTAGTAGTAGGAATAGGAAGAGGGGAAGGAGAAAGGAAAGGGGGCGGGCCCCTCCCCACCGGATTGGGCTTGGGCGCGCCCCTCCTTGTTCCTTCTCCCTTCCTCCTACATGGGCCCAATAAGGCCCATATACCTCCAGGGGTTCGGTAACCTCCGGAGCTCCAAACTTCTCCGAACCTTTCCGTGTCCAAATATATCCGTCCAATATATTAATCTTTATGTCTCGACCATTTAGAGACTCCTCGTCATGTCCGTGATCACATCCTGGACTCTGAACTCCTTCGGTACATCAAAATACACAAACTCATAATATAACCGTCATCGAAACCTTAAGCGTGCGGACCCTACGGTTCGAGAACAATGTAGACATGACCGAGACACATCTCCGGTCAATAACCAATAGCGGGACCTGGATGCCCATATTGGTTCCTACATATTCTACGAAGATCTTTATCGGTCGGACCGCATAACAACATACGTTGTTCCCTTTGTCATCGGTATGTTACTTACCCGAGATTCGATCGTCGGTATCCAATACCTAGTTCAATCTCGTTACCGGCAAGTCTCTTTACTCGTTCCGTAATACATCATCTCACAACTAACTTATTAGTTGCAATGCTTGCAAGGCTTATGTGATGTGTATTACCGAGAGGGCCTAGAGATACCTCTCCGACAATCGGAGTGACAAAACCTAATCTCGAAATACGCCAACCCAACATGTACCTTTGGAGACACCTGTAGTACTCCTTTATAATCACCCGATTCGTTGTGACGTTTGGTAGCACCAAAGTGTTCCTCCGATAGCAGGAGTTGCATAATCTCATAGTTACGGTGAACATGTATAAGCCATGAAGAAAGCAATAGCAATATACTAAACGATCAAGTGCTAGGCTAACGGAATGGGTCATGTCAATCACATCATTCTCCTAATGATGTGATCCCATTAATCAAATGACAACACATGTCTATGGTTAGGAAACATAACCATCTTTGATTAATGAGCTAGTCAAGTAGAGGCATACTAGTGACTATATGTTTGTCTATGTATTCACACATGTATTATGTTTCCGGTTAATACAATTCTAGCATGAATAATAAACATTTATCATGATATAAGGAAATAAATAATAACTTTATTATTGCCTCTAGGGCATATTTCCTTCAGTCTCCCACTTGCACTAGAGTCAATAATCTAGATTACACAGTAATGATTCTAACACCCATGGAGTCTAGGTGCTGATCATGTTTTGCTCGTGGAAGAGGCTTAGTCAACGAGTCTGCAACATTCAGATCCGTATGTATCTTGCAAATCTCTATGTCTCCCACTTGGACTTGGTCCCGAATGGAATTGAAGCATCTCTTGATATGCTTGGTCCTCTTGTGAAATCTGGATTCCTTTGCCAAGGCAATTGCACCAGTATTGTCACGAGAAGATCTTCATTGGTCCCGATGCACTAGGTATGACACCTAGATCGGAAATGAACTCTTTCGTCCAGACTCCTTCATTTGATGCTTCAGAAGCAGCTATGTACTCCGCTTCACATGTAGATCCCGCCACGACGCTTTGTTTAGAACTGCACCAACTGACAGCTCCACCGTTTAACAAAAACACGTATCCGGTTTGCGATTTAGAATCGTCCAGATCAGTGTCAAAGCTTGCATCGACGTAACCATTTACGACTAGCTCTTTGTCACCTCCATATACGAGAAACATATCCTTAGTCCTTTTCAGGTATTTCAGGATGTTCTTGACCGTTGTCCAGTGATCCACTCCTGGATTAGTTTGGTACCTTCCTGCCAAGCTTACAGCTAAGCATACGTCAGGTCTGGTACACAGCATTGCATACATGATAGAGCCTATGGCTGAAGCATAGGGAACATCTTTCATTTTCTCTCTATCTTCATCGTGGTCGGGCATTGAGTCTGACTCAATTTTATACCTTGTAATACAGGTAAAAAACCTTTCTTTGCCTGATCCATTTTGAACTTTTTCAAAATTTTATCAAGGTATGTGCTTTGTGAAAGTCCAATTAAGCGTCTTGATCTATCTCTATAGATTTTGATGCCCAATATGTAAGCAGCTTCACCGAGGTCTTTCATTGAAAAACTTTTGTTCAAGTATCCTTTTATGCTATCCAGAAATTCTATATCATTTCCAATCAATAATATGTCGTCTACATATAATATCAGAAATGCTACTGAGCTCCCACTCACTTTCTTGTAAATACAGGCTTCTCCAAAAGTCTCAGATAAAACCATATGCTTTGATCACACTATCAAAGCGTTTATTCCAACTCCGAGAGGCTTGCACCAGCCCATAAATTGATCGCTGGAGCTTGCACACTTTGTTAGCGCCCTTTGGATCAACAAAACCTTCTGGTTGCATCATATACAACTCTTCTTCTAGAAATCCATTCAAGAATGCAGTTTTTACATCCATTTGCCAAATTTCATAATCATAAAATGCGGCAATTATTCGGACAGACTTTAGCATCGCTACGGGTGAGAAAGTCTCATCGTAGTCAACCCCTTGAACTTGTCGAAAACCTTTTGCAACAAGTCGAGCTTTATAGACAGTTACATTACCATCGGCGTCAGTCTTCTTCTTAAAGATCCATTTATTCTCAATGGCTTGCCGATCATCGGCAAGTCAACCAAAGTCCATACTTTGTTTTCATACATGGATCCCATCTCAGATTTCATGGCTTCCAGCCATTTCGCGAATCTGGGCTCACCATCGCTTCTTCATAGTTTGTAGGTTCGCCATGGTCAAGTAACATGACTTCCGAATAGGATTACCGTACCACTCTGGTGCGTATTTCACTCTGGTTGACCCTCTGAAGTTCAGTAGCAACTTGATATGAAGTTTCATGATCAATATCATTAGTTTCCTCACTAATTGGTGTAGTTGTCACAGGAACCATTTCTTGTGATGAATTACCTTCCAATAAGGGAGCAGATACAGTTATCTCATCAAGTTCTACTTTCCTCCCACTCACTTCTTTCGAGAGAAACTCCTTCTCTAGAAAGGATCCGAACTTAGCAACGAAAATCTTGCCTTCAGATCTGTGATAGAAGGTGTACCCAACAGTCTCCTTTGGGTATCCTATGAAGACACATTTTCCGATTTGGGTTCGAGCTTATCTGGTTGAAGTTTCTTCACATAAGCATCGCAGCCCCAAATTTTAAGAAACGACAACTTTGGTTTCTTGCCAAACCATAGTTCATACGGTGTCGTCTCAACGGATTTAGATGGTGCCCTATTTAACGTGAATGCGGTCGTCTCTAAAGCATATCCCCAAAATGATAGCGGTAAATCAGTAAGAGACATCATAGATCGCACCATATCAAGTAAAGTACGATTACGACGTTCGGACACACCATTTCTCTGTGGTGTTCCGGGTGGCGTGAGTTGCGAAACTATTCCACATTGTTTTAAATGTAAACCAAACTCGTAACTCAAATATTCTCCTCCACGATCAGATCGTAGAAACTTTATTTTCTTGTTACGATGATTTTCCACTTCACTCTGAAATTCTTTGAACTTTTCAAATGTTTCAGATTTGTGTTTCATTAAGTAGATATACCCATATCTGCTCAAATCATCTGTGAAGGTGAGAAAATAATGATACCCACCGCGTGCCTCAACATTCATTGGACCACAAACATCAGTATGTATGATTTCCAACAAATCAGTTGCTCGCTCCATAGTTCCGGAGAACGGCGTTTTGCTCATCTTGCCCATGAGGCACGGTTACATAAGTACCAAGTGATTCATAATCAAGTGATTCCGTAAGCCCATCAAGATGGAGTTTCTTCATGCGTTTTACACCGATATGACCTAAACGGCGATTACACAAATAAGTTGCATTATCATTATCAACTTTGCATCTTTTGGTTTCAACATTATGAATATGTGTATTACTACTATCGAGATTCAATAAAAATAGACCATTCTTCAAATGTGCGTGATCATAAAAGATATTACTCATATAAATAGAACAACCATTATTCTCTGATTTAAATGAATAATCGTCTCGCATCAAACAAGATCCAGATATAATGTTCATGCTCAACGCTGGCACCAAATAACAATTATTTAGGTCTAAAACTAATCCCGAAGGTAGATGTAGAGGTAGCGTGCCGACCGCGATCACATTGACCTTGGAACCGCTTTCCCACGCCGCATCGTCACCTCGTCCTTTGCGATTGCTCGTTTATTACGTAGTCCCTGTTTTGAGTTGCAAATATTAGCAATGTAACCAGTATCAAATACCCGTGTGCTACTACGAGCTCTAGTAAGGTACACATCAATAACATGTATATCACATATACCTTTGTTCACCTTGCCATCCTTCTTATCCGCCAAATATTTGGGGCAGTTCCGCTTCCGTGTCCACCGCTTGCAGTAAAACACTCGATTTCAGGCTTAGGTCCAGACTTGGGTTTCTTCTCTTGAGCAGCAACTTTCTTGCTGTTCTTTTTGAAGGTTCCTTCTTCTTTCCTTTGCCCTTTTTCTTGAAACTAGTGGTCTTGTTGACCATCAACACTTGATGCTCTTTCTTGATTTCTACCTCCATGCTTTCGGCATTGCGAAGAGCTCGGTAATTGTTTGGTCATCCCTTGCATATTATAGTTCATCACGAAGCTCTTGTAGCTTGGTGGCGATGATTGGAGAATTACATCAATGACACTATCATCCGGAAGAGTAACTCCCAGTTGAATCAAGTGATTATTATACCCGGACATTTTGAGTATATGTTCAGCTTGTAACTATTCTCCTCCATCTTGCAGCTATAGAACTTATTGGAGACTTCATATCTCTCAATCCGGGCATTTGCTTGAAATATTAACTTCAACTCCTGGAACATCTCATATGCTCCATGACGTTCAAAACGTCGTTGAAGACCCGGTTCTAAGCCGTAAAGCATGGCACACTGAACTATCGAGTAGTCATCAGCTTTGCTCTGCCAGACGTTCACAGCTTCTGGCGCAGCTCCTGCAGCAGGCTTGGCACCCAGCGGTGCTTCCAGGACGTAATTCTTCTGTGCAGCAATGAGGATAATCCTCAAGTTACGGACCCAGTCCGTGTAATTGCTACCATCATCTTTCAACTTTGCTTTCTCAAGGAACGCATTAAAATTCAACGGAACAACAGTACGAGCCATCTATCTACAGTAAACATAGACAAGCAAAAATACTATCAGGTACTAAGTTCATGATAAATTTAAGTTTAATTAATCATATTAAAAACTCCCACTTAGACAAACATCTCTCTAGTCATCCAAGTGATTACGTGATCCAAATCAACTAAACCATGTCCGATCATCATGTGAGATGGAGTAGTTTCAATGGTGAACATCACTATGTTGATCATATCTACTATATGATTCACGCTCGACCTTTTGGTCTCCGTGTTCCGAGGCCATATCTGTTATATGCTAGGCTCGTCAAGTTTAACCTGAGTATTCGCGTGTGCAACTGTTTTGCACCCGTTGTAGATGGACGTAGAACTTATCACACCCGATCATCACGTGGTGTCTGGGTACTACTCTGAACTTTGGCAACGGTGCATACTCGAGGAGAACACTTCTTGATAATTTTAGTGAGAGATCATCTTATAATGCTACCGTCAATCAAAGCAAGATAAGATGCATAAAGGATAAACATCACATGCAATCAATATAAGTGATATGATATGGCCATCATCATCTTGTGCTTGTGATCTCCATCTCCGAAGCACCGTCGTGATCACCATCGTCACCGGCGCGACACCTTGATCTCCATCGTAGCATCGTTGTCGTTTTCGCCATCTATTGCTTCTACGACTATCGCTACCGCTTAGTGATAAAGTAAAGCAATTACAGGGCGTTTGCATTTCATACAATAAAGCGACAACCATATGGCTCCTGCCAGTTGCCGATAACTCGGTTACAAAACATGATCATCTCATACAATAAAATATAGCATCACGTCTTGACCATATCACATCACAACATGCCCTGCAAAAACAAGTTAGACGTCCTCTACTTTGTTGTTGCAAGTTTTACGTGGCTGCTACGGGCTGAGCAAGAACCGTTCTTACCTACGCATCAAAACCACAACGATACTTCCGTCAAATAGACTCCGTTTAACCTTCTCAAGGACGGGCGTAGCCACACTCAGTTCAACTAAAGTGAGAGAGACAGACACCCGCCAGCCACCTTTAAGCACGAGTGCTCAGAACGGTGAAACCAGTCTCGCGTAAGCGTCTGGCGTAATGTCGGTCCGGGCCGCTTCATCTCACAATACCGCTGAACCAAAGTATGACATGCTGGTAGGCAGTATGACTTGTATCGCCCACAACTCACTTGTGTTCTACTCGTGCATATGACATCAACGCATAAAACCAGGCTCGGATGCCACTGTTGGGGAACGTAGTAATTTCAAAATTTTCCTACGCACACACAGGACCATGGTGATGGCATAGCAACGAGAGGGGAGAGTGTCTGTCCACGTACCCTCGTAGACCAAAGCGGAAGCGATCACAACGTAGAGGAAGTAGTCGTACGTTCTCCTCGCGATCCAGCCGATCCCAGCGCCGTTACTCCGGCGCCTCCGAGTTCTTGGCACACGTTCAGCTCGATGACGCTCCTCGGGCTCCGATCCAGCAAAGCTCCGGGGAGAGGGAGTTCCACAAGACGACGGCGTGGTGACGATCTTGATGTTCTACCACGAGGGCTTCGCCTAAGCACTGCTATGATATGACCGAGGTGGAATATGGTGGAGGGGGCACCGCACACGGCTAAGGAACGATCTCAAGGATCAACTTGTGTGTCCTAGGGTGCCCCCTACCCCGTGAGCATAAAGGAGGGAGGGAGGAGGTGGCCGGCCTCAAGGGGGCGCCATAGGGAGGAAACCTACTCCAAGTAGGTTTCTCTCTTCCTTATCTTATTTGGAGGGGAAGGAAGGAGTACTAGTATTAGGAAGTAGTACTAGTAGTAGGAATAGGAAGAGGGGAAGGAGAAAGGAGGGGGGGCCCCCCTCCCCAGTCGGATTGGGCTTGGGGCGCGCCTCCCTTGTTCCTTCTCCCTTCCTCCTACATGGGCCCAATAAGGCCCATATACCTCCCGGGGTTCCGGTAACCTCCCGGAGCTCCAAACTTCTCCGGAACCTTTCCGGTGTCCAAATATATCCGTCCAATATATTAATCTTTATGTCTCGACCATTTCGAGACTCCTCGTCATGTCCGTGATCACATCCGGGACTCCGAACTCCTTCGGTAGATCAAAATACACAAACTCATAATATAACCGTCATCGAAACCTTAAGCGTGCGGACCCTACGGTTCGAGAACAATGTAGACATGACCGAGACACATCTCCGGTCATTAACCAATAGCGGGACATTGATGACCATATTGGTTCATACATATTCTACGAAGATCTTTATCGGTAAGACCGCATAACAACATTCGTTGTTCCCTTTGTCATCGGTATGTTACTTACCCGAGATTTGATCGTCGGTATCCAATACCTAGTTCAATCTAGATTCTTTGGTAAGTCTCTTTACTCGTTCCGTAATACATCATCTCACAACTAACTCATTAGTTGTAATGCTTGCAAGGCTTATGTGATGTGTATTACCGAGAAGGCCCAGAGATACCTCTCCGACAATCGGAGTGACAAAACCTAATCTCGAAATACGCCAACCCAACAAGTACCTTTGGAGACACCTGTAGTACTCCTTTATAATCACCCAGTTACGTTGTGACGTTTGGTAGTACCAAAGTGTTCCTCCGGTAAACGGAGTTGCATAATCTCATAGTTATAGGAACATGTATAAGTCATGAAGAAAGCAATAGCAATATACTAAGCGATCAAGTGCTAAGCTAACGGAATGGGTCATGTCAATCACATCATTCTTCTAATGAGGTGATCCCATTAATCAAATGACAACACATGTCTATGGTTAGGAAACATAACCATCTTTGATTAATGAGCTAGTCTAGTAGAGGCTTACTAGTGACTATCTGTTTGTCTATGTATTCACACATGTATTATGTTTCCGGTTAATACAATTCTAGCATGAATAATAAACATTTATCATGATATAAGGAAATAAATAATAACTTTATTATTGCCTCTAGGGCATATTTCCTTCACGTTGGTACGTGGACCCCTTCACTTATCGTTATCCCTTCTTTTTTTTCTGTTAGACTAATAGATCTAATCTGGCTTGTTTAAGTGTCAGATCAAAACCAACAACCCCAAGGTAATAGGGCAGCAAAACAATTGCTCTCTACTGCATTTGTTACTGTTTATTCACACACAAAAAATACATTCATTTGAAAAAGGAAAATAAAAAAAAGAATGTCAACCCACATAGCTTTAAATATAAATCTGGGAGTTGCCACTTCACAGTGACTGAACTGAATAAATGGACTCCCTCATTCTTTGTTGCTGCTGTCTTTCTTTGGCTTTAGTTAGCCCAGCAACAGCCATCAAAAAGCGTCCGTTGCCAGCTGCAGTGTGTGTATTGTAAGGTTGATGCAACTGAAACGAAAATCGGCGAGTGAAGACTCATAAACTTGAGAACTGAGTGTAGCTTGTTTGGCAAGGCGCGCGAGTTCGCAGCCAGCCCATCAGGGTTCAAGTCTCGGCTTGAGCGTTTGATGCTCATGGAGTTTTCTTCTATAAAAAAATGCCAACATGCTAATCTAGCCCGGTTTGGTCTCGTTTTTGTAAGACTCATAAACTTGGAGTTGCAGATGGAGCATTCGACTCCTGGAGGTGCCTAAATTCAGTGAGTTGCAGAAATAGAGAACGCCTATTGCTCTGAGGAAAAGAGAAATGCATGCAAAGTCACAGATTTGTAAACCTGAGAGTTATCAGCAGAGAAAGATTGAGATGTGAAGTCACTGTACAGCTGTCTCCAGAACGAGAATTCTGCCCTCCCCCCGCGACTAGGCGCTAGGGTTTCCCCTCCTTTCCTCCCGCCGCCGCCGGCCGCCGGCCTCGCGCCCCGTCTCCGCCCCCCTTCCGCCCTCCCCCTTCCTCCGTCCAGATCCGCCTCGCGCCGCCTCCCCGGGAGGTGGCCGGGGCGGAGCTCGAGCTCCTTGAAGGAAATATGCCCTAGAGGCAATAATAAAGTTATTATTTATTTCCTTATATCATGATAAATGTTTATTATTCATGCTAGAATTGTATTAACCGGAAACATAATACATGTGTGAATATATAGACAAACAGTATGTCACTAGTATGCCTCTACTTGACTAGCTTGTTAATCAAAGATGGTTATGTTTCCTAACCATGAACAAGGAGTTGTTATTTGATCAACAAGGTCACATCATTAGTTGAATGATCTGATTGACATGACCCATTCCGTTAGCTTAACACTTGATCGCTTAGTATGTTAATGCTTTCTTCATGACCCATACATGTTCCTATAACTATGAGATTATGCAACTCCGCCACCGGAGGAACACTTTGGTACTACCAAACGTCACAACGTAATCGGGTGATTATAAAGGAGTACTACAGGTGTCTCCAAAGGTACTTGTTGGGTTGGCGTATTTCGAGATTAGGTTTTGTCACTCCGATTGTCGGAGAGGTATCTCCAGGCCTTCTCGGTAATACACATCACTTAAGCCTTGCAAGCATTACAACTAATGAGTTAGTTGTGAGATGATGTATTACGGAACGAGTAAAGAGACTTACCGTAACGAGATTGAACTAGGTATTGGATACCGACGATCGAATCTCGGGTGAGTAACATACCGATGACAAAGGGAACAACGTATGTCGTTATGCGGTTTGACCGATAAAAGATCTTCAGAGAATATGTAGGAACCAATATGGGCATCCAGGTTCCGCTATTGGTTATTGACCGAGAATGGTTCTAGGTCATGTCTACATAGTTCTCGAACCCGTAGGGACCGCACGCTTAACGTTTCGATGACAGTTCATTATGAGTTTATAAGTATTGATGCACCGAAGGTTGTTGAGTCCCGGATGTGATCACGGACATGACGAGGAGTCTCGAAATGGTCGAGACATAAAGATTGATATATTGGAAGCCTACATTTGGACATCGGAAGTGTTCCGGTGAAATCGGGATTTTACCGAGTACCGGAGGTTACCGGAACCCCGGAGGTCCATGGGCCTAATGGGCCATAGGAGAGAAGAGGAAGGGCCAGCCAAGGTGGGCTGCGCCCCTCCCCTCTAGTCCGAATAGGACAAGGAAGGGGGCGGCGCCTTCCCTCTTCCCCTCCTCCAATCCTAGTCCAACTAGGAGAGGGGGAGTCCTACTCGGTGGGAGTAGGACTCCTCCTTGGTGCGCCTCCCCCTAGGGCCGGCCACCTCCCCCTTGCCTCCTTTATATATGGGGGCAGGGGGCACCCCAAGACACACAAGTTGATCTACGGATCTTTCCTTAGCCGTGTGCGGTGCCCCCTTCCACTATATTCCACTTCGGTCATATCGTCATGAGCTTAAGCGAAGCCTGCGCCGGAGAAGTCATATCGTCATGGAGCTTAGGCGAAGCCCTGCGTCGGTGGAGCATCAACATCGCTACCACGCCGTCGTCTTGACGGAACTCATCCCCGACACTTTGCTGGATCGAGTCCGGGATCGTCATCGAGCTGAACGTGTGCAGAACTCGGAGGTGCCGTACGTTCGGTGCTTGGATCGGTCGGATCGTGAAGACGTACGACTACATCAACCGCGTTGTTATAACGCTTCCGCTTTCGGTCTACGAGGGTACGTGGAGGGACACTCTTCCCTCTCGTTGCTATGCCATCACCATGGTCTTGCGTGATCGTAGGAAAATTTTTTGAAATTACTACGTTCCCCAACAGTGGCATCCGAGCCTGGTTTTATGCGTTGATGTCATATGCACGAGTAGAACACAAGTGAGTTGTGGGCGATACAAGTCATACTACCTACCAGCATGTCATACTTTGGTTCAGCGGTATTGTGAGATGAAGCGGCCCGGACCGACATTACGCCAGACGCTTACGCGAGACTGGTTTCACCGCCCGAGCACTCGTTGCTTAAAGGTGACCGGCGGGTGTCTGTCTCTCTCACTTTAGTTGAATCGAGTGTGGCTACGCCCGGTCCTTGAGAAGGTTAAACGGAGTCTATTTGACGAAGTATCGTTGTGGTTTTGATGCGTAGGTAAGAACGGTTCTTGCTCAGCCCGTAGCAGCCACGTAAAACTTGCAACAACAAAGTAGAGGACGTCTAACTTGTTTTGCAGGGCATGTTGTGATGTGATGTGGTCAAGACGTGATGCTATATTTTATTGTATGAGATGATCATGTTTTGTAACCGAAGTTATCGGCAATCGGCAGGAGCCATATAGTTGTCGCTTTATTGTATGAAATGCAACGCCATGTAATTGCTTTACTTTATCACTAAGTAGTAGCGATAGTCGTAGAAGCAATAGTTGGCGAGACGACAACGATGCTACGATGGAGATCAAGGTGTCGCTACCGGTGGCGATGGTGATCATGACGGTAGCTTGGCGATGGAGATCACAAGCACAAGATGATGATGACCATATCATATCACTTATATTGATTGCATGTGATGTTTATCCTTTATGCATCTTATCTTGCTTTGATTGACGGTAGCATTATAAGATGATCTCTCTCTAATATTATCTAGAAGTGTTCTCACTTAGTATGCACCGTTGCGAAAGTTATTCGTTATGAGACACCACGTGATGATCGGGTGTGATAGGCTCTACGTTCAAATACAACGGGTGCAAAACAGTTGAGCACGCAGAATACTCAGGTTAAACTTGACGAGCCTAGCATATAACAGATATGGCCTCGGAACACGGAGACCGAAAGGTCGAGCGTGAATCATATAGTAGATATGATCAACATAAGATGTTCACCATTGAAAACTACTCCATCTCACGTGATGATCGGTTATGGTTTAGTTGATTTGGATCACGTGATCACTTAGATGACTAGAGAGATGTCTGTCTAAGTGGGAGTTCTTAAGTAATATGATTAATTGAACTTTAATTTATCATGAACTTAGTCCTGGTAGTATTTTGCAAATTATGTTGTAGATCAATAGCTCAAGCGTGGTTGCTTCCCTATGTTTTTATATGTGTTCCTAGAGAAAATTGTATTGAAAAATGTTAGTAGCAATATTATGGATTGGATCCGTGATCTGAGGTTTATCCTCATTGCTGCACGTAAGAATTATGTCCTTGATGCACCGCTAGGTGACAGACCTATTGCAGGAGCAGATGCGCACGTTATGAACGCTTAGCTAGCTCAATATGATGACTACTTGATAGTTTAGTGCACCATGCTTAAATGGCTTAGAATCGGGACTTCAAAGACGTTTTGAACGTCATGGACCATATGAGATGTTCCAGGAGTTGAAGTTAATATTTCAAGCAAATACCCGAGTTGAGAGATATGAAGTCTCCAACAAGTTCTATAGCTAAAAGATGGAGGAGAATCGCTCAACTAGTGAGCATGTTCTCGATTGTCCGGGTACTTCAATCGCTTGAATCAAGTGGGAGTTAATCTTCCAGATAAGATAGTGATTGACAGAATTCTCTAGTCACCATCACCAAGTTAGTAGAACTTCGTGATGAACTATAATATGCAAGGGATGACAAAAGTCATTCCCAAGCTCTTCGTGATGCTGAAATCGACGAAGGTAGAAATCAAGAAAAGAACATCAAGTGTTGATGATTGACAAGACCACTAGTCTCAAGGAAAAGGGCAAAGGGAAGAAGGGGAACTTCAAAAAGGAACGGCAAGCAAGTTGCTACTCGAGTGAAGAAGCCCAAGTCTGGACCTAAGCCTGAGACTAAGTACTTTTGCTGCAATGGAACTGGTCCTTTGGGCGGAGCTACCCCTGAATATTTGGTGGAAAAGAAGGATGGCAAAGTGAACAAGGTTATATTTGATATACAGGTTATTGATATGTGCCTTACTAGTGTTTATAGTAGCCCCTGAGTATTTGATACTTGTTCGTTGCTAAGATTAGTAACTCGAAACAGGAGTTACAGAATCAAACACAGACTAGTTGAAGGGAAGTGACGATGAGTGTTGGAAGTAGTTCCAAAATTGATATGATCATCATCGCACACTCCCTATACTTTCGGGATTAGTGTGGAACCTAAATAAGTGTTATTTGGTGTTGAGCATAAATATGATTTGATCATGTTTGTTGCAATACGGTTATTCATTTAAGTAAGAGAATAAATTGTTGTTCTGTTTACATGAATAAAACCTTATATGGTTATACACCCAATGAAAATGGTTCATTGGATCTCGATCATAGTGATACACATATTCATAATATTGAAATCAAAAGATGCAAAGTTAATAATGATAGTGCAACTTATTTGTGGCACTGCCGTTTGGGTCATATCGGTGTAAAGCGCATGAAGAAACTCCATGCTGATGGGTTTTGGAATCACTTGATTATGAATCATTTGATGCTTGCGAACCGTGCCTTTTGGGCAAGATGACTAAAACTCCGTTCTCCGGAACAATGGAACAAGCTACTGACTTATTGGAAATAATACATACCGATGTATGCGATTCAATGAGTGTTGATGCTCGTGGCAAGTATCGTTATTTTCTGACCTTCACAAGATGATTTGAGCAGATATGGGTATATCTACTTGATGAAACATAATTCTGAAATAATTGAAAAGTTCAAAGAATTTCAGAGTGAAGTGGAAAATCATCGTAACAAGAAAATAAAGTTTCTGCGATCTGATCGTGGAGATAAATATTTGAGTTACGAAGTTTGGTCTTCATTTGAAACAATGTGAAATAGTTTCGCAACTCATGCCATATGGAACACCACAGCATAATGGTGTGTCCGATTGTCGTAACCACACTTTATTGGATATGGTGCGATCTATGATGTCTCTTATCAGTTTACCACTATCGTTTTGGGGTTATGCATTAGAGACAGCTGCATTCACGTTTAATAGGGCACCATCTAAATCCGTTGAGACGACAACATGTGAACTGTGGTTTAGCAAGAAACCCAAGTTGACGTTTCTTAAAGTTTGGGGCTGCGATGCTTATGTGAAAAAGTTTTCACCCTGATAAGCTCAAACCCAAATCGGAAAAATGTGTCTTCATAGGATACCCAAAGGAAACTGTTGGGTACACCTTCTATCACAGATCTGAAGGCAAGATTTTCGTTGCTAAATTCGGATCCTTTCTAGAGAAGGAGTTTCTCTCGAAAGAAGTGAGTGGGAGGAAAGTAGAACTTGATGAGATAATCAGTATTCTGCTCCCTTATTGGAAAGTAGTTCATCACAAGAAATGGTTCTGTGACAACTACACCAATTAGTGAAGAAACTAATGATGATGATCATGAAGCTTCAGATCAAGTTACTACTGAACCTCGTAGGTCAACCAGAGTAAAATACGCACCAGAGTGGTACGGTAATCCTATTCTGGAAGTCATGTTACTTGACCATGGCGAACCTACGAACTATGAGGAAGCGATGATGAGCCCAGATTCCGCAAAATGGCTCGAGGCCATAAAATCTGAGATATGATCCATGTAAGAGAACAAAGTATGGACTTTGATCGACTTGCTCGATGATCAGCAAGCCATGTTAAATAAATGGATCTTCAAGAGGAAGACGGACACTGATAGTAGTGTTACTATCTACAAAGCTAGACTTGTCGAAAAAGGTTTTTGACAAAGTTCAAGATGTTGAATACAATGAGATTTTCTCACTCGTATCGATGCTTAAAAGTCTGTCCGAATCATGTTAGCAATTGCCACACTTTATGAAATCTGGCAAATGGATGTCAAAACTGCATTCCTTAATGGATTTATTAAAGAAGAGTTGTATATGATGCAACCAGAAGGTTTTGTCGATCCTAAAGGTGTTAACAAAATATGCAAGCTCCAGCGATCCATCTATGGACTGGTGCAAGCATCTCAGAGTTGGAATATACGCTTTGATAAGTTGATCAAAGCATATGATTTTATACAGACTTTTTGGAAAGGCCTGTATTTACAAGAAAGTGAGTGGGAGCACTACAGCATTTCTGATAAGTATATGTGAATGACATATTGTTGATCGGAAATAATGTAGAATTATTCTGCAAAGCATAAAGGAGTATTTGAAAGGAGTTTTCAAAGAAGGACCTCAGTGAAGCTGCTTACATATTGAGCATCAAGATCTATAGAGATAGATCAAGACGCTTGATAAGTTTTTCAATAAATACATACCTTGTCAAGATTTTGAAGTAGTTCAAAATGGAACAGTCAAAGAAAAGTTCTTGCCTGTGTTGCAAAACGTATGAAATTGAGTAAGACTCAAATCCCGACCACGGCAGAAAATAGAAAAGAGAATGAAAGTCATTCCCTATGCCTCAGTCATAGGTTCTATAAAGTATGCTATGCTATGTACCAGACCTATTGTATACCTTGCTCCAAATTTGGCAAGGGAGTACAATAGTGATCTAGGAGTAGATCACTGTACATTGGTCAAAAACATCCTTAGTGAGGACTAAGGAAATATTTCTCGATTATGGAGGTGATAAAAGAGCCCGTCGTAAAGGGTTACGTCGATGCAAGTTTTAACACTAATCTAGATGACTTTGAATCTCAATCTGGATACATATTGAAAGTGGGAGCAATTAGCTAGAGTAGCTCCGTGCAGAACATTGTAAACATATAAATTTGCAAAATACTCACGGCTCTGAATGTAATGAGACCGTTGACTAAAATTATCTCACAAGCAAAACATGATCACACCTTAGTACTCTTTGGGTGTTAATCACATAGCGATGTGAACTAGATTACTGACTCTAGTAAACCCTTTGGGTGTTGGTCACATGTCGATGTGAACTATGGGTGTTAACCACATATAGATGTGAACTATTGATGTTAAATCACATGGCGATGTGAACTAGATTATTGACTCTAGTGCAAGTGGGAGACTGAAGGAAATATGCCCTAGAGGCAATAATAAAGTTATTATTTATTTCCTTATATCATGATAAATGTTTATTATTCATGCTAGAATTGTATTAACCGGAAACATAATACATGTGTGAATATATAGACAAACAGTATGTCACTAGTATGCCTCTACTTGACTAGCTTGTTAATCAAAGATGGTTATGTTTCCTAACCATGAACAAGGAGTTGTTATTTGATCAACAAGGTCACATCATTAGTTGAATGATCTGATTGACATGACCCATTCCGTTAGCTTAACACTTGATCGCTTAGTATGTTAATGCTTTCTTCATGACCCATACATGTTCCTATAACTATGAGATTATGCAACTCCTGCCACCGGAGGAACACTTTGGGTACTACCAAACGTCCACAACGTAATCGGGTGATTATAAAGGAGTACTACAGGTGTCTCCAAAGGTACTTGTTGGGTTGGCGTATTTCTAGATTAGGTTTTGTCACTCCGATTGTCGGAGAGTTATCTCCAGGCCTTCTCGGTAATACACATCACTTAAGCCTTGCAAGCATTACAACTAATGAGTTAGTTGTGAGATGATGTATTACGGAACGAGTCAAGAGACTTACCGTAACGAGATTGAACTAGGTATTGGATACCGACGATCGAATCTCGGGTAAGTAACATACCGATGACAAAGGGAACAACGTATGTCGTTATGCGGTTTGACCGATAAAAGATCTTCGTAGAATATGTAGGAACCAATATGGGCATCCAGGTTCCGCTATTGGTTATTGACCGAGAATTGTTCTAGGTCATGTCTACATAGTTCTTGAACCCGTAGGGTCCGCACGCTTAACGTTTCGATGACAGTTCATTATGAGTTTATAAGTATTGATGCACCGAAGGTTGTTCGGAGTCCCGGATGTGATCACGGACATGACGAGGAGTCTCGAAATGGTCGAGACATAAAGATTGATATATTGGAAGCCTACATTTGGACATCGGAAGTGTTCCGGGTGAAATCGATTTTACCGGAGTACCGGAGGTTACGGAACCCCGGGAGGTCCATGGGCCTAATGGGCCATAGGAGAGAAGAGGAAGGGCCAGCCAAGGTGGGCTGCGCGCCTCCCCTCTAGTCCGAATAGGACAAGGAAGGGGCGGCGCCTTCCTCTTCCCTCCTCCAATCCTAGTCCAACTAGGAGAGGGGGAGTCCTACTCCCGGTGGGAGTAGGACTCCTCCTTGCGCGCCTCCCCTAGGGCCGCCACCTCCCCTTGCCTCCTTTATATATGGGGGCAGGGGCACCCCAAGACACACAAGTTGATCTACGGATCTTTCCTTAGCCGTGTGCGGTGCCCCTTCCACTATATTCCACTTGGTCATATCGTCATGAGCTTAGGCGAAGCCTCGCGCCGGAGAAGTCATATCGTCATGGAGCTTAGGCGAAGCCCCGCGTCGGTGGAGCATCAACATCGCCACCACGCCGTCGTCTTGTGGAACTCATCCCGACACTTTGCTGGATCGAGTCCGGGATCGCCATCGAGCTGAGCGTGTGCAGAACTCGGAGGTGCCGTCGTTCGGTGCTTGGATCGGTCGGATCGTGAAGACGTACGACTACATCAACCGCGTTGTTATAACGCTTCCGCTTTCGGTCTACGAGGGTACGTGGACGGACACTCTTCCCTCTCGTTGCTATGCCATCACCATGGTCTTGCGTGATCGTAGGAAAAAATTTTGAAATTACTACGTTCCCCAACACTCCTCACCCGCGGGGCCCCTCCTCCCCCGTCTCCCCGCGCTGCCGTGGCGCCCAGCGCTGGCCCGGTGGTGCGGCGGCGGCCTTCCGTCCTCGCGTGCTCCCTTCCTTGCGGTCCGGCGGCCCTCTGGCGGCGGCAAGGCGTGGACGACGCCGCTCCTTGGCGGCGAAGCGGCGTGATCTTTGGGTGGCGACGACGCGCCCCCGACCTAGATCTGGGCCCGACGGGCCCCATCTGGGCCCTAGCGGGCCGGCCCCCGGCGTGGCCTCATTGTCTGCGGCGCGGTGAGGAGGATGAGCGACTCGGATATGGGGCGTCGGTGCCGATGGCGTGCCGGCAGCAGCGCAAAGGCGGGAGCTTTACGGGCCCACGAGGGCTCGGCCGGGCCTGTGGGCCTACGGGCCTGGTGTGCTCCTGCTATTGCGTCCGGACGGCTACCGTCGCTGGCGGTGGAGGTGGGGCCCTCCCGCGTGCCGACGGTGCTGATGTCCTAGTCCCGACTCTAGATTCTTTGCCGCGCTTTCCTCACTTCGCGGTGCCGTGGTGAGACAGCGTGGGGGCCTCATGACCGTGTTGGCGCAGGGAGGTGGTTGGTTTGGTGGCTGGATCCGGAGCGCCTGAGGTGCGAGTTGGGATCGAGGGAAACCCTTGTCGGCGTGGCCGATTCCGGCGCGGTGGCGCCTGTGGGTGCCACCTGACCTTCCGGTCGGGGGCTACCCTTCCTCTCGCCTCGTCGTGTACCAGGGGAAACCCTTGGCAGCAGCGTCGTCATCGTCGCGATCCTTCTTGACGTGTTGATTTATGCCGGCGCTTCGGAGTTTTGGAGCCTAGTGGAAGAGCCCGGTGGGCGCAGCGATCGTGAGGCTTCTTCGTTTTTGTTGATCCGCCGTTGTCGGCATTTGTTTCTTTTGCTCTTTCTCTGTCGTTTCTTTTTTTTGGCATGACTGTGCTGCTTCCGCCCCAGCATCTATTCCTGTATGGTTCGGTTGGTTGCTTTGTATACAAAGCGGGGAAAACCTTTTTGGTTAAAGATTGAGTTGTGAAATTAAACTCAGTGGGGAGAACAAACGTACATGTATACATATATCCTTTTTCTCAGGGATTAAAATGTCCAAGTGGTTGATGCTTTTTCTTTATCACACCAATCGAGGCTAATGCGATTTGAGGTGCGGTAGACAATTTGATGCGTAAGTTCGCTCCAATTTAGCTATTGTTGCTCTTTTCTCTCACTGAAATGCTACTTTAGCTATTGTTGCTGGGATGGACCATCTTCAAAGATTGAGAGTCATACGGTGTCGCGAACTGTGGAAATTTAATAAACATATTTTGCCTATCTTTTATTGAAAAAGGCTTCCGTCCCACTTTATGTATAAAGAAAAGATCAATATCACCCGGTACAAACACACGCCATCATCACACACCCAAGGCAAGATATATAGGCGCTGAGCGCAGCAACACTATCCCTAGCCACTAGTAGAAAAGGGGCCAATGGTCCAGGCTGGTCCAGCCCATTAGTCCCGGTTTAATCCAGAACCGGGACCAATGAGGGCATTGGACCCGGTTCGTGAGTCCCGGGGGCCGGCCGGGCCACGTGGGCCATTGGTCCCGGTTAAATGCGGACCTATTGGTCCGGTTGGTGGGACAAACCGGGACCAATGGCCCTCGCTCCTGGCCCACCACCATTGGTCCCGGTTGGTGGCTTGAACCGGGACCAAATGCTGCCCATTAGTCCCGGTTCATGCCACCATCCGGGACTAAAGGGTTGGTCCTCGTTGCGGCCAGAGTTTAGTCCCACCTCGCCAACCGAAGGGGAATCAGACCGGTTTATAAGCACCTTCCTCTCTGCCTTGTTGAGCTCCTCTCAAAATGAAAATAGATGCCCTTATACAGGGAATTTAACCTAAATTCATACTGAATTTCTCTGAAGTTAGTAGAAATTTATTATGAATTTAGGTTGAATTTTCTCTATAAGCGCATCTATGCTCATTTCTTAGTAGGTTTTTATATAGTTTTTTTTTCTTTTCTGCTATATTTATTTTTTTCTTTTTATTTCTGAGTTGTAATAAGTCATTAAAAATAAGCATATATGCTCATTTTTTAGTAAAGTTAATCACAACTATTTTTTCTTCTATTTATTTCTGAATTGTAATAAGTCATTAAAAATAAGCATATATGCTCATTTTTTAGTAAAGTTAATCACAACTATTTTTTCCTCTATTTACTTATGAGTAGTTTTTTATATAGTTTTTTTTCTTTTCTGCTATATTTATTTTTTTCTTTTTATTTCTGAGTTGTAATAAGTCATTAAAAATAAGCATCTATGCTCATTTTTTAGTAAAGTTAATCACAACTATTTTTTCTTCTATTTATTTATGAATTGTAATAAGTCATTAAAAATAATCATCTATGCTCATTTTTTAGTAAAGTTAATCACAATTAGTTTTTCTTCTATTTATTTCTGAATAGTTTTTTATATAGTTTTTTCTTTTCTGCTATATTTATTTTTTCTTTTTATTTCTGAGTTGTAATAAGTCATTAAAAATAAGCATCTATGCTCATTTTTTAGTAAAGTTAATCACAACTATTTTTTCTTCTATTTATTGCTGAGTAGTTTTTTATATAGTTTTTTCTTTCTTTTCTGCTATATTTATTTTTTTCTATTTATTTCTGTGTGGTAATAAGTCATTAAAAATAAAAAATAGGCATAATTCTAGTTAAATTGCTTCAAGCCATTCAGAAAAGTGTAAACTGCAATGAACATAGCTCCGTGCCGACAACCCTAATCCTCAACGCTAGAAGCGAACTCAACGGTGGTGAGCATTGAGCCTCTTCTTCATCGCCTCGCACTCGGGGCTTATAAATAGCTGCGAGTGCCTCTCGCCATGCAGGTGGGACTAAAAAACAGCTGCACAAAATAAATAAGTAAAGAAAAAGTGCCTCCTACTGGGCCCCCACGTCACGGATACGACTAGAAACCCACCATGGGCCAGGATTCAGGCCTGGTGGCCCAAGAGGGACCATCAGACAAAGCAGTAGTAAGTAGGCCCGTAAGCCTGAAGTGCAGAGGAGCTCGAGAGGGGAGCGGCAGTGGGGCTTATAAACCACTGCGCGCCCCTCTCAGCTAGCGAGGTGGGACTAAACTTTCGTGCCGCACCGTGCTAGCACACGGCCATTGGTCGGTTCGTGGCTCCAACGGGACCAATGCCCACTAGTCCCGGTTGGTGCCACCAACCGGGACTAAAGGACTCTGCTTCCCGCCCTTTGGGCTGCTGAAAAGAGGCCTTTGGTCCCGGTTGGTGCTACCAACTGGGACTAAAGGATGCATTGGTCCCGGTTGGAGCCACCAACCGGGACCAAAGACTTTGCTATATAAGGAAAATTTCAGAACCACATCCCCACTTCGATCTCTCCTCCTCCTCGATCTCCCGGCCTTGTATCATGACCGACCCTTGACGCCCGTCGCCCGCCCGCCCTTGACGCCCGTCGCCGCCCGCCCGCCCGCCTTAAATGCCACCCAGCGCCGCACCTCGCCCGTCGCCGTCCCGTCGACCTCGCCGTGAGCAACTTAGATGTGTAGTAATTTAGATATGTAGTTCATAGTATGTTAATTTAGATTGTGTAATTAATTTGTTCATATTGTGTTAGATTTTTTTCTGTTAATAGATTTTTTGGTGTAATTACTTTGTTCATATTGTGTTAGATTTTTTTCTGTTAATAGATTTTTGGTGTAACTAATTTGTTCATATTGTGTTAGATTTTTTCTGTTAATAGATTTTCTTGGTGTAATTAATTTGTTCATATTGTGTTAGATTTCTTTTCTGTTAATAGATTTTTTGGTGTAATTAATTTATTCATATTGTGTTAGATTTTTTCTGTTAATAGATTTTTTTCTATTAATTTGTTCATAGTATGTTTGGTGATATTTAGATTGTGTTAGTAAGTACTATAATTGAACTAGCTAGTTAGAAAAATATAATTACTATTTTATTTAGATTTTTTTGGTAATATAATTAGTTAAAAAAATATGAGTTAGTTAGAAAAATACTAGTTTATTTTTAGTAAGTACTATATAGTAAGTGCTACTTTGTTTTTAGTAAGTACTACTTTATTTATTTATAGTAATAAGTGATTAGTATAGTAGAACTAGATAGTTGATTTAATTAATAAAACTACTTTATTTAACTATATATAGAAGTAGTTTGTAGTAAGTGCTACTTTATTTATTTATAGTAAGTGATACTTTATTTATTTATAGTAAGTACTACTTTATTTATTTATAGTAAATGCTTAGTATAGTAGTTGAACTAGATAGTTGATTTAATTAATAAAACTACTTTATTTAACTATATATAGAAGTAGTTCCCGCATCGACGTCGGGCGATGCCTATCCCACATCCTCGTCGTCGTCGACTCGGCGGTGGAGGCTTGCTTGATCAGGGCCATGTTCGGGACTGGGCTCCGCCGGGCTGGTATTGGGAGTTGCTACCTTCCGGGGGACGTAGGTTGGTGAGGAGGCAGCCCGTTGTTGACCCGATCCTTGTTTGGTGGCGGTCGCGTGGGCCAGTGACGGTGCCGAGGCTTCCGGACACCGCGGAGGTGGTACGTCACCGTGTCAGCGAGGAGGACGAGCACGTCCGTCGCTACATGGTTGCATTGGAGGGCAGGTTCGACAATACCTGGCAGGTTCTTCAGGGATCTCACTGGAGCTATGATCCTGTGATGGTTCCTTATCTTTGGGTGTCCACCGCCCGCGTCGATACCCGTCGGGCGCTACGGTTCTAGTTGTATTAGTGATGCTATATTAGTGATAATATTTGACGATGTACGAACACCAAGAAATGATGTACTTTTGCTTATAATTATTGAATGCATGCTAATTTGAATACTACTTTATTTTATGATTTGGTTTTGCTTATTTTATGATTTGGTTTTGCTTATTGAATGCTCATATTGGATAAGTTCTCCTTCATTTGAATTATGAACATAGGCGGAAATGTCGTACTTTCGGACGGCGAAAAACCGCCTCGGGAGTGCGACTGGTGCCACGACGACCGAGGTATCTCATGACGAGTTCATTGAGCTGGATGAAGATCGGCGCTTCAGCATTAAGCTCGACGAGAGCTTCGATGTTCATATGGTACACTAGCAGCGACAATAGTTTTTTCGTAATTAATCATGACTTCAACTATTTTAATCATGACAATATTTTTCATCTTTTCCAATTCGACTAGCTTATCCCATGCCTTGCAAGACGCTATGTCTTGGAGAGGATGGGTTTTGAAGACCATGAAAGTTTTGAAACCAAAAAATTATCCTAAGTATCCATCATGGTGTGGATTTTCAAGTAAAGCTGTACAATGCTCAGAGTGTAACCCATTTTGGTTGCAAAAATTGGGAAGCACTTTGCAAGATGTATGGTCTTGATGAGGGTATGCTTGTCACCATGGATCTTGGTGATCCTACAATTGAGCAAGAGAGACCTTCGATTTGGGTCCCTGTGGATACACCTCCAATTCTTCCCCCATGTGAGCTTAACATATTGTTTATTTCAAAATAGTTGACAGCTTATTTTCATTGACAGCTTATTTTGATTGTTCAAAGAATGTGCGGAAGATGGTAGACAAAACCCACTACACCGATGGCTCCGAATTAACTTATAAGGAGAAAAATTATCTGATCGCATTTTGTACTGATCTTGAGAATTACATTGTCTACAATCGAACTCCTCAACGTTATGGTCAATACGTGCCACTAGTGCACGTGTTAAACTACGGTAACTACCATGGAGATACCCTGGTAAGATTTTTTACTATTACGACATCCGTGCATCTTTTTGCATACTTCTAAAGCTAGTACATCATTGCTAACTATGAAGTTATTACTATGTTTTTCAACAGAGAATTCCAGAGGATTGTGTGCCTCATTTGATGTATGAGAATGGCAGCCTTCATGTTTTAAACATATATCCAGGTCATCCTACGAATCTCAACTGTCCATACCGGATTTCTAAAAGAAGTGGAGACATGACAGTCAAAGAATGGAAAAATGTATGGACAGTCGTGAGGAGCTTCTTGGAAGCAAAAGGAAGCGAAAGCGCAAGAATTGGAGACAGGATGATCTCCATTCTTCATAATAGAGAGTCAGGGTCTATATTGTTTTATGCTATTTTATCTTAAGGGTGTTTAGGTCCTACGATCTTGATGATCATGTGCTAAGAACAATTATGTAGGGTTGGGTTCGATGACTATGAGGATGATGATCGTATGACTTATTATTAATAACGAGTAGAAGTTGTATGATGATGCATGATTAGTAGGACTTGTTATTATATATGATGATGTATGATGCGAGCATGCATGAGCATGTTATATCAGCGGGTGAAATGAACATAGCAGCAGCGTTGATAAAACAAGGACGAAGATATAAGAGAGGACACTTCTCTCTATTAGCTAGTTAATAACAACCTAAAAATAACCCCCAAAACCCCTAAAGCAGCCATTTTTCTAAAAAAAACATGGACTTTTGGTCCCGGTTAGTGCCACCAACCGGGACCAAAGGCCCCCTGACTGGGCTCGGCGGACCGGCCACGTGGAGGCACATTTGTCCCGGTTCGTGTTTGAACCGGGACTAATGGGTGGAGGTATTTTTAACGACCCATTAGTCCCGGTTCATGAACCGGGACTAAAGGCCCTTACGAACCGGGACTAATAGGTGTTTTTCTACTAGTGAGCACTACCACCATGATGAGATGAAGCCGCATATGACGAACCGTGAACTTCAAGGCGGCGCCTTCAGGAAGGATATGACCGGAGCGCCGGCACCGCCTGATCCGTGGATTAGAGTTTTTCTTGGAGCCGCACGACGGGCCGTGAGAGCCGCGACAACGCCTTTAAGAAGGGAACGAGCTTCGCCGCCGCCGATCCGTCCAAAGATAGAACATGTTTTCACCCCGGCCAACCCTCACCGCCACCGAACGCCACACCCCGGCTACCATGTCGCCCACACGTTATGGCTACCGGGCAACACCAAGCCATGGTCTTTGCCCAAGAGGACGGCACTACCGTCACCAAGGCCGCCGCCCCGCATCCAAGACCTTGACACCACCTCACCCGAGATCCGCCGCTACCCCAACCAAAGAAACGAGCGGAAAGGTCCCACCTTTTGCACCCCTGGGCGACCCCAACGCCAAGACCCGTCGCTACCCCAACCAAAGAAACGAGCGAAAAGGTCCCACCTTTTGCACCCCTGGGCGACCCCCAGCGTCGAGACCCGTCGCTACCCCAACCAAAGAAACGAGCGGAAAGGTCCCACCTTTTGCACCCCTGGGCGACCCCCAGCGTCGAGACCCGTCGCTACCCCAACCAAAGAAACGAGCGGAAAGGTCCCACCTTTTGCACCCCTGGGCGACCCCCAGCGTCGAGACCCAATAGGCCGGCCAGCACTGGCATCCATCGACCCGTCCTGCAACCCCGAGCGCGAGACGAGCTCGATCCAGCGGCACCGTGAGGGGGACGAGGTCAGTCCTGCTTCACCGTGGGAGAGACGAGCTCGGTCCTGCTGCATCGGGTGCGAGACGAGTGATGGACCACAGCTGGGAGAGGGCCATCCCTTCGATGGAAGTAGCGCTCGGGCAACGAGGAGATGGGGCGAAGGCCGAAACAGTCAGAATGCAGACGAGTCGATGCCGGAGAAGCCGGCCGCGGCCGCAGGCAGGTCCGCCGACCACCGTGAAGCCGCCACGACACCGGGAGGCCACCACCATGCACCGGACCTCCCAGCGCCTTAGCCCACGGCCACGCCAGGCCGCTGCCCTACCTGCGTCGGCCGGCGAGCTCCAAGCGCCAGAGCCGCCGGGCACGCACTACCAAAGCCACGCGCCGCCGGCCGACCCCCGCCTCCAGATATGGCCGGATCCAGCAGGAGGCCGTCCGCGCGCCACCTCCCGAGACAAGAGCGCCGCAGCCGCCCCGCTGCGCGCGGGATTCAGGACGTCGTCGCTCCGCCACCAGCCGGCCACCCCGCCACGCGCGGGATTCAGGACGTCGTTGTGCCGCCACCAGCCAGCCACCCCGCCGCCCCGCGAGCCCGCCGCCGCGCCGCTTCAAGGTGCCGGATGGTTTGAAGCATACCTACTACCCCTCCCCTGAGCTTAGTTCAGAGTTGCCTCAGCGCGCTCGAGTCTTCTTTCTTAACAAAGCAGAATGTGATGATCGATCCCTCGAGCCCCGCAGCCGCCACTCGAGGAAGCCGCCCATGCCGGCGCCCCACGAGCAGAGGGGGAAGAAGGGCCCCGCCGCCGCCACGCTCGCTGGCTGCGGCGGGGAGGAGGGGTCGAAGGGGAGGGGCGGCTAGGGCGCGTCGCGGGAACGGAGGGGAGGAGGCTTGTGTCTTGCCCATCTTTTTTTATGCCTGCAGCTTTGGTAACTAATGAAATTAGAGTGCGAGGAATTGCTGACGCAGCCATTGAGCCACCCAAGCAGAGTCTTGAAGCATTCGTACCCATATAATAGCTCTGTTACGACTAATCTCACAGCATCCTGAAGCTGCATGTAGTAATGCATCTGTTATGTATTGCTACAATATTCTTTTTTGTTGCTGCCGCTTGTGGAAAGGAGATGGATTCTGTTAGGGCTAAACAAGACGTGTACTACGTCCGAGTTGTACTCGCACCTGTGTCCGAGTAGTACTCCCGACTAGTAGCAGAGTAGGTTAGCTCGTACAGGCTTGGCTGTTATTTATATAGTCATGTAAAGCTCCCTGTAATCAACGAAACGAAAAGAGAAATAAAGAGAAAGAGCCAGGAGCGACAAGCTCCTGTAGCTATTAACAAAAGTCTTCCCGATCAGTTTATTTGTTCGCTAAGTGGTTTCCGTCGACGACGCCGAAGTCTGAGCGATCGAAGCGCTACCTCAAGCTCACGTACGAGGAGGCTGCGGCTTGACTACCTGAAGCTAAGTGGGCACTGTTCAATTAAGCTGTGGCTTGTCTGCTTCGTGAGGCTAGCTTGCACTAGCTAGCTTTGTACGTACGTTTGGAGTGCTGCTGCTCTCTACGGAATTGATCTAGCGATCAAAAGCCAACAGATTCTCAGCTCCTATGCTATGTGCTATCCAGATGAAGCTTCCCATTTTATTTTTGGCTTGAGGTAGGATCCGATTCCAGCTTTGCTTCAGCGTGGAGCCGAATCACATATTCACATTTGATGATATTACCACAAGCGATTAAGTGAACGTGCAGGCCAAATCCACCAAAGCTGACAGCACAACAAAGGAAGCGATACCTCTGCTGTCCCGCTGTATTCGGCCGAGGGATTCCACATGCATAACCCACTTTGTGTTTTTTTATTAACGAAGAAATACATTAATTACTACTAAAAGGGGAAAATAAATGAAAAGGATGTCAGCTCACAGATCTGTAAATGTAAACTTGGGATTCGCCACCGCGCCTATGTCTGAATCATTTTTGCTTCAGTTAGCAGAGCACAAGTTTCCAGGTGCAATGTCCGATGATACCGCAACGGAAAGCAATGAACAATAGTACTCACTGAACTTGAGAACTGCATTTGATACGATGCCGTGCTAAATTCAGCGAGTTCCATTTTTTATTTAAATGCCTATTGCTCCATGGAAAAGAGAAATCAAAGTCTACCATCAAAGAAAGAAACAGTTGTGCAATTAAATTCAGAAAAATGGAGAACAAACATACATACATGCATCTTTTTTTCTCAGGGGTTAACATGTCCAGGTTGTTGGCGATGTGTCAAAGTCAAACCTCTGCTTTTTCTCTGGGCTGTGCTGCTGACAGTTCTTAGCGTGCCATACATGTGTACGTAATCCATCGTCTTCCTCCTTAACATGGAATTTGCAAGGGAGGTAAGAGGATGTACTACAAATTATTATTTTTTGAGCAAAAGTGAGGATGTACTACATAGATAGATGCAGTCAGGACATTCAAGATATTCAGTCATTGGTTGTGGAGCTGTTCTGTAGTTTGGAGTACTATGATGATGTTTACCTTGTTAAAGAAAAAGGAAGAAACAAGTCTGTGCCTGTGAGGATGATGTCATGTCTGCTGCTTGCTCTACTTGAATGTTTTAGACTTTTGTTGGCTGTCAGCTCCTCAAGGTTCAGTCGGGAGGGGAAACAGAGCAAGGGGGCTGGGATTTCAGATGTATTCGCTTTTACTATTCAATATGAAGGCCCACACGCAGTGGCACAACACACTGAGGGCACTCGTTCAGGTTACTTAGGGCCAGTTTGGATGGTGTACACAAGAAAATATGCCTGGCCTGGAGCTTCCCTAAAGACTGCCTGGAATCTGTTTGGTTCACGTCCAGAAAAGTCAAGGCCTAGCCTGGCTTGGTGATGTGACAATCTGATTAGCCTGTACTTTGTCCCAGGCAGCCAGCTTAGCCTGGACCAGGCGTTCAATACGACTCGCCTGGACGGCTGCCTGGCAGCTAATAGTTGCTGTTTCCAATGCCCGTTGTACTTATGTGCCTTTACTGATCCTAGTAATGCTTTCCCAGGCGAGGCCATGAACAAAACAACTACTGTCCAGGCCTGCCTGACCAGGCAGAAAACTTTAAAATACCAGGCGCAAACCAGGCAGGGTCTTTTCCCAGGCACGGAGCCCAGGACACTAACCAAACTGACCCGCCATAACATCGTGGCGCACATCAACGCCCCCCTCGCCCTACTTAACATCGCCAGGCCCCCTCCCTCCTTCCCCTCCTAACCCTAGCACCAATTACTTCCTCCCTCACTACCTGTCACTCTTTTCTCCTTCCCCTCCTAACCCTAGCACCAACTACTCCCTCCCTCACTACCTGTCACTCTTTTCTCCTTCCCCTCCTAACCCTAGCACCAACTACTCCCTCCCTCACTACCTGTCACTCTTTTCTCCTTCCCCTCCTAACCCTAGCACCAACTACTCCCTCCCTCACTACCTGTCACTCTTTTCCGAACGCCGCGGCGCCGTCGATCCCGCGGTCTCCATTCACCCCGCGCCTCACGGAGACGTCCCGGAGGACCACTGTCGTCGTATACGTCGGCTCCGCCCTTCTGAGTGATCTGGGGAGCACCACGTCGCCGGATCGAGCCGATCCCCTCCCCTCCCGCGCTGTCGCCGGCGTTTGTCGACGTTCTTGGCGCCATCTGCTGCTCCCGGCCACCAGCGAGCCTCCGTGTGCTCACCCGGTGAGCACCGCTTGTCTTCCCCCTCTCTCTACTCTCACGCGCGTCCTCTAGGCCTGCCGCCATTTTTACCCAAGCTCGCCGCCGCCGCAGCCACTGCATGCTAAGCTCGCGCATGTGCCGCGCGTCGAACTCCCCGAGCTCTAGCTAGTCAACGCCACCTCCAGCGCATCTTGCCGTGCCCAGTACGCTCCTACTCGAGCTCTCCCGAGGCCGTCGCCCGACCGTGCCCGAGCTCCTGTCGAGCTCGCGGTCGCCGCGCCCCTGCTCGCGCCCTCTACGCCCCTGGACACGCTCACCACGCGCGCGCCCTCAGCTCCCACAAGCGCCCCGCGCCGCGCCCACCTTCCCCTGGCCTCGCCCCGGCCAGCCGCTCGTCCGCCGTGCCTGTGAGCTGCTGCCTGCTGCATCTGCTCGCTTACTGCTGCTACAGTAACTGAATGTTACTGTAGCAGTAGCTAGCTTTGTACTGCTGATGCTTGCTGACTAGCCCTTTTTGCATCAACAAAACAGATAGCAAATCACTTTGAAAATAAATAAATAACGATGGGAGTAGTTTGTACACTTGACCAACTCCATTTCATCTCACTGGAACAAGTCCATTAGGTGGATGGATTAATTGCTACAAAAATGACAAAAGTGCATCTTCTGTTAACAGAGAAAACTGAAGAACAGATTACTAACTAAACTAGTTTGGGGCTGTATTTGGACTAGCTAATTGCACTGTTCATTCCATCAGATGGCATGAATTGGTAGTACTCTTGGAGTAGAGTAAATAACCTATAGGAAACATCCCCATTAGAGCTATGAATAACCCATTATAGCCCTCACAAATTGGCTAGTTAATAAACAGATTCTAAGACTAGAATTTCAGAAATTCTAGAAAATTATTAAAACTTCGGAAAATCATAGAAAAATAACCGTAGTTCGGATTGAAAAACTTTGTACATGAAAGTTGCTCAGAACGACGAGACGAATCCAAATACGCAGCCCGTTCGTCTGTCACACATCCCTACAATAGCAAACTCGTAACTTTCCCCCTCCGGTTCATCTGTCCCAAAACGCGAAACACCGGGAATACTTTCCCGGATGTTTCCCCCCTTCGCCAGTAGCACCTAGTACTGCGTTAGGTCACCTCTAACACCGCGTATTGCCATGTTACGCTTTGTGATGCTTTGATTGCTCTGTTATTTATTGTGTTCCCCTCCGTTACTTCTTTTCGGTAGACCCCGAGACTGCCGGCGACCCCAGTACGACTACGGAGTTGACGACCCCTCCTTCTTGCCAGAGCAACCAGGCAAGCCCCTCCCTTGATCACCAGATATCGCATATTCTTCTCTCTACTGCTTGCATTAGAGTAGTGTATCATGTTATTGTTCGATTAATCCTATTCTGTTGCATAGCCTGTCATTGTTGCTACATCGGTTGATACCTTATCTGCGGCTTCCGTCCTCCCATCTCCAGGCATAGACTCCACCGAGGGGAAGAGCGCCATGCCGGCCATGGATCTGGCCGCCGCCGCACAGGCCAGGGATGCCGCCCTACCTGCTGCTCGCGGATCCAACACCGGAGTCGCCCATGTCGCCTCCGGGTGATCCTGCAGCCCCCGTTGTGTCCTGCCCTCCACGCGCAGGACGAGGCACCGCAGCAACGCCGCCGGACCTGCCTGCGCGCCGCTGCGCCCCGGATGAACGTGATGCCGCTGCCTGAGGATGCCAACCCGCGCCGAGCCCTCGCGCGAGGAGGTGATGAGGCCCCGCCACCGCCAGCACCTACCGGCGGCGGCGAGGGGAGAAGAGGGGCAGGGGGACCTGCTGAGGCACCGGCGGCTAGGGTTGCCCCCTTGGTCGCTCGCGGGGGGACGCGGGATGCGAGAATCTATCGATGGAGACGAATATTGCATAACAGAAATTAAAATCCATAGTTATAACAGAAAAATAGTGACAGTTTTCTACGAAACATATGAGGAAAATCATTGGTTATGAGAACCACCTGTAGGCTATACTCTCGATCCTCTTCAATAGAAACCTGGATGAGCGGGGCAGAATCAACGGACGCCTCAAGAAAAAGACTGCAGCCTAGCACGGAGAGCAACACGACTTCGAGGGCTGCAGATGTATCATGGCCAACACGGGCGGCCTAGATACTGCTACAATTCGAATGTGCACCTGGGAGCACGAGTGCGATATTTCAAATATGTACCAATGAGCACATGCTCAGGCTTAAAAGAGTACTTATGTACTTTAATAGATTCTGTTTTTGCTCATAAAATGGAAAAAGGAAATGAGGACAAAAAAGTTCGCTAATGTAGTTTAGCTCTTGAAATTTATCTTCGACACAAGGCGATCGAGCCTAAAAATCCATGTCAGCAACATAAGCTTATGGCTATCAAAAGGAAACACAGGTTCTTGCAATGCAAAGACATAACAAAAAGGACAGGGAAGCCCAAGGTTTCATCACCTAGCTGACCATGACCATACACTCCCAGTTTTAAACAAGAAACACCTCAAGTCTCCAAAAAACAAGACTAGATGTACCTTTGGGAATAATATGTGCACTTTCTGTTTTATGTGAAAATGTATGTTCACTATTGTAGAACAAACAAATGGGGAACACTGAGGTTGATGCTACATTTGCTTCGCCCTTCTGTTTTTCATAGCACACAATGCTACATTTTTTGTGAATATTCCATGTGTACGACTATCACTTGCAAATAGACTGCCTAAAAATATAGTCTCAACCACATCCTCCACCCTCCGTGCCACCGTACGGGTCTTCTTCAACGACCAGGGTTTTGACCTGAAGATCTACCCCGAGCCTCCCAACCACATCGGCCGCCCCCGACACTTCACTGACGGCCACTTTGGCAGGGGCAGTGCGGACCACCGCGACGACTCCCACTACCGCCGTCCGCGCCCCTTCCTCCACGAGGACCTGGAGGATGACGATGAGCGCTCTGGCCGCAGCCGCTCCCCCTCGCGTGACCCTTCAGACCCTCCTCCGGGTCGCGGGGGTTCGGGTGCGGGCCGGTCGCGGGGGCTGGCCTCCGCCGAGGCTACCCCTACCGCGCTGCCCGTCTCCTCCCCCTCCTCTTCGGCCGAGCTCAGCGACATCTCCAGCGTCAGTCTCCTCGTCCTCCCGGCATCTTCGCCGCGTTCGCCCCGCCTCCTCCGTCCCTGACGGTGCCCTCTCCGCTGCTGTCGGACTCGCCGGCGTCGGACCCCCCCTGGGGTCTCCCCCGGCGGACCCCCCTGGGGAGGATGCGCTGTCGTCCCCCGCCTCTCCACCGGTGCCCGCGCCCGCCCCGGTGGCTGACTTGCCGGACCCGGACCGCCCTCCCCCGACATGGCGGGGTCCGGCGCCTTGCTGGCGCCTTCGGCTCTGGCGTCCTCGCCACGCCTGCTCCTGGTGGCCTCCGCTGATGTAGTCACCCCTGTCGCCTCCCACCCGCCTCGGTTGGTTCCGTACGTCCGTCGGGCTCGGGCCTCGTCGACACCGGTGAATGCCTCCCGCCGCAGTGCCCGACTCGACGCGGACCGCCCGGCCGGCCTCCCGGCTCCGTCCATCTCCGAGCGGGCTGAGATCCGGGCTACGGCCCGAAACCTCGAGACAGCTTTGGCGGTCGCTTAGCCGCCTCCAGGACTGGGACGTCATCACCAACATCCTCGCCGATCTTCGCTCGCTGGCGCTCCGCGTGGCTCCCCCGCTTCCGCCCCCTCCGCCAGAGCCTGACTAGGCCGTCGGGTGCTTTGCGCTTTGCGCTTGCGCTGTGCGCCGTGTTGTGTGTGTTTAGGGCTTGTTATGCTGTGCCCTCAGCTATGACCCTCGTGACTTGTGCGTGTACTTGTGGACCTCTGTGTGTGTGTTTGGACATGTTTGGAACCTTGTGGGATGCTTGATTTGGGCGGTTGCTTTATAATATAAAGCGGGGCGAAAGCCTTTTTCGGTAAAAATACAGTCTACTGGTTAATTTCTAAGGAGAAGGCCATAGTCCAGTGGCTAATCAGAAGAACAAAGTCTGAATCTTCTACTCCCTCCGATCCAAATTAATTGTCGCAGCTCTGGTACGACCGTGACAATTCATTTGGATAGGAGGGACTAGTATAACTCTTCTTCACAGCACAAAGGTTCTGAACCCATGAACTTGCAAGTGATATTCTAATGAATTGTACCATGTTGAGTCATACAACCTATGAAGGAATGACCTATGAAGAAATGATATTACAATGACCTACGAAGAAAAATACAAGAAAATTTTAAGTTAATAAATCATTCAAGTCATGTACATGCCTATTATAACAAAAGATTCCCTGATCTGTTGGAAAACTTTGGAGAAAAGCTCATGAGGGCACATATTGTAATTGGAACAAATTTGACAATTTTAAGCTCACAACAACCAATTTACACGACTTATTCCCTCTGTCCTAGTTTATTAGACCCCCTCTTATTTTGGGCTAAAGTTTGACCTATAAATTTAACTAACAAAATGCAAACTATATGTCACAAAAATCATATTGCCGGGAAGCTCTTTCAAATACAAATCTAGCAGTATGCTTTTTTATAGCATATACTTTATATTTTACTAGTCTATAGATGGTCAAAGTTTGACCCAAAATATGAAGGGGTCCAATAAACCCGGACGAAGGTAGTAGAATGTTGTGCCACAAAGTTGGCTTTTCTGATGTAGCATTTGTGGCAAGAATAAGTCCGTGTATCCTCTGCCAGTGAAACGGCTTTGGATATTTCTGTAGCATAATGCTAGTACCATTCAAAAACCCCTCTCCCCTTCGGCTTGACTGACTTGGTGGAGTCTGAAGTCTTTGTTTCCAAGTGGAGATCAGGACAGCAGGGGTAGCTTTCTTATTTATTGTGTCCAAAGCCGTTCACTGGCAGACAGAGAATACACGGACTTGTTCTTGCCACAAGTACTACGTGTTACATCAGAAATGTCAACCTTTTGGTACAACATTGTAACCCATGGTAGGGGGTACTGAACAGTTCAAAGGCCTTCCTGCCTTACAAAACCAAGTTTGGAAAATGATACCGCATTTATGGTGGCGTGTTGGTGGTGTCTCTTTTTTCTCCACAACAGCGATGGAACGTGTAATTCCGTTTAAAATTTGAAGTAAGATGCCGTAATTCCATTTAGCAGAGTGATATTGCACATGTATATATATTGCACATTTAGCTAAATCAGCCAGACGCCCGTCAATACACCATTTCCCCTCGGCTCGGATACTTTGATGAAGATGAGGCTCCTCTGCTTGCTAGCGCTGTTGTTGCTATGGACGGCAATGGTGCGAGCATCCGTAGGCGCGCAAGGAAGCAAGGCCGGGAGCAGGAGTAGTCTTCCCTCCCTGGCCGGCTGCCTGAAGAGCTGTGGCAACCTGAGTTTCCACTACCCGTTCGGCATAGGGCCGGGCTGCTTCCGGCCGCCACAGCAAGGCTTTGAACTCATCTGCAACAACACCCACGGTGCCTCGCAGCCCCCCAGACTCTTCCTGCACGACGGCATCACCGAGGTCGTCAATGACATCACACCTGGCGATGGCACAGAATTAATTGAGGCCTCGTTTTCCCAATCCGTCTCCGTGAGACCTGAGGACGATGTATACAACATCTCCTGGAACCCTGGGAGATCTCTCCGTATCGATGGCGTGATTTTAAACTTCACTGGTTGCGACTTCGACATGTATGTGCTCCAGCACGACACGAACAAGATGGTGGCTCAGTGCAGTTCTACATGCCCTGACGAAGATATCACAGATACAGTGGCCAGGCAGGACTGCAACGGTACAGGATGTTGCACCACCTACGGTTACTCTGAGTTTGGTGTCGGCTTGGACATCAAGTTTGTCCGCCACAAGATTGGAAAGCGGAAGTTCCAAGCGCACAGTAACCGAAGCTCCATATGGGATACAATTAATGTAGTAACCTCTGATTACGCCTATATTAGCTGGGCAATCGCCGTTGATGAACCTGGCCCCTTGCGAAACAGCAAAGATTATGCATGTATCAGCAACCATAGCAGCAGTTACCTGCCGGATCAGTATCAGTATACTGCTACTCCGGAGTATTATTGTCACTGTGACCGTGGTTACCGAGGCAATCCATACATAACCAATGGCTGCTCCCGTGACAAAGGTAATTACTCTGAGAATAAAGCATAGTTTTTTCTTAATGTGTACTTCTTTTGTTACAGTATCTATATACAACAAATTTTCTTCAACAATATTCCCCCCATCTTAAAAAATTTTCATTTTAAAAACTTTCTTATTTTACTGTTCACACATGAGCATATGAGTTCAAGCTTGGTTTCGAATTTCTGCTATCTTAGGCTCCTTTATTTCGTAATTTGTAGGATTATTCTACCATTTTTATGGTGCGACCTCCGATTTCACCTAGGGTCTTATGCCTAGTTTTAACATGCTCCCTTTTACCCTCTTTTTTTACATGGGAGGTAAGAAGGTAAGAGTTAATCTGACCACTACTTAATCAAATCAATTACTCAGATCTATTATAAACTCTTACCTCTCATGTGAAAAGGGGAGGTAAGAGGTGCTGACTAAATAGGCTATTTTTTTATTAAGTTAATCCAGGAATAAATCATGAGCATGACATAAACAGCAGTAAGCACATACTGATACTTGAACATATTATCGCGTACTAGACATAGAGTAGAAACATCTACACAAACCACTAGTACGTCTAAAACAGTAATAAACAGGAGCGGGATAATCGTGTTATGTTGGAATATTAGGCAAGTTCATGATTAATTTCAGTAAATAATTCATGACTAGAAGAGATACTAGCATGCAATAATCTAGCAAACTAGAAGAACAACAAGACATGCATAACAGCAGCAAACACGTAACAATAGCTGTAGAAACAGACATGAACAGAGGATGTTGGACGTACTGATTGTTAGCTATTATGGGTGCGACAGTGTTGATGACGATGTTGGCGACGATCTGCTGCTGACGGCGATGAATACGACGATGAGTAGCACCGCCCGACTTGGACGGAAGACGACCCGTGATAACGAATTTGAGCAGTCGCGCAAAGCGCTTCCCCAAAACCTAATTCGTCCTCTCCCGGTGCAGGATCGCAAAGACGAACGGTTCCGGAGACCTGCTCTCCCACGCGCCGATCCACGCCGGCGTTTGGGATGGAGTAGACTATGATGGCGGCGCAAGTTGTGAGATGAGGCAAAACCCTAGGTGTTTTTCAGTGTGTCTCTGGCCGCAGCCGGTAGCTGTATATATATTAGGACCAGAGGCGGTATTGTGTCGCGACCACAATCCCAAACCGACTCGGTTTCTAATTCGTATACTTACCGGACAAGAAATCAAAAACTTGTCTGCCAAGACATAAAAATAAAACGGCAAAAGGAAGCTGCGCTCCTGCAAGGAGACGGACCGGATTTCGGCGGACCATTCACGCGCATGTCGCATGTACGCGCCGCCTCACCTCGCCACGGCCCGGCCAGGCGAGGCGAGCGAGCACGCGCGTGTGGTTTTCCCTTTCTCTTCTCACACACCACTTAGAGTGGTGGAGAGAACCCACTATATAAAGAGGTCCAACTCTTCTTCAACTTCCAAGGTGGGACTAAACTTAGCACCACCACTTGCCATTTTACACATGGGCTTTGAGATTTCAGAAATTGCTATGGGCCTAGCCCATTAATTCTAACATGTTATACCCTCCAGTTGGCTAGTTGGCCGTAGCAACAGCATTGGCGGCGGCCCCCTCGACCGCCTTCTGGTCAGCGGCAGCTTTCTCGGCGTCGGATGACATGATGACGATGAAGACGTTGTAGACGTGGGCGATTTAGAGGAAGCAGACGAACGGTGGCGAGCAGTCGCATAGGATACGCTCGCCAAAAACCTAATCGCCTCTCTCTCGCACAGGATCCGGAGAGGCGGGGTTTCGAAGGCCTGCTCTCCCGTCGACCGTGTATGCGGAGGATAGAATGGGATCACCAGTGGCAGCAGCGGCAGAAGAACGACAATGGGCATGAGGCAGATCTCCCGTACATGATCCGAAGAGGCCGGATTTGGAAGGCCTGCTCTCCCGTCAACCGCGTACGCGGTGGATGGGATGGGATCACAAGCGGCAGCAGCAGAGGAATGACAATGGGAGTGAGCCGGCGGCAGCAGCACCAGAGGAACCACAATGGGCGTAAGGCAGATGTAATCTGTTTCGCGTGATGGTAGGGTTGGCAGAAGCCTCACATATATAGGCACGACCGCGTGGGCTGGACCCACGCCCGAGTCGGTAACAGCCCATGATCTGACGTAATCGGGCGGGCGACGGAGGAGGAGGAGCACGCGAGAACCATTTCTCTTCTCAAACTCTAATAGTATGTGAAAGAGAATCCCTTATAAGGAGGTCCAACTCCTCTCCAACTCAATATGAGACTAAACTTTTCACCACACCTAGTGCCATATAACCAACATGGGTCTTAGAGATTCTCTGAAATTGTTAGATGGGCCCTAGGCCCACCCTAATATTTCAACTAGACGGAGCATAGTAAAATTTGCGAGGGCCTTATGGAAAGAGTTGTATCTATGATAAGATACAAATATAGTACATATCTCTCCTTATTTTACAAAGATGTCTCTTAGAGTTTTGTCTGTCTGGCCAGACTAAAAGCATGTACACTTTGAGATGGGCATTGGTTTCAAGAAAGCTCACAAGACAATGTTGGTTGGGAGTGCTTGGAGAGGCCTGCCCGTTATCATCAGGACATAAACCGTTAGTACCAACGTAACTACTTGTTCATATAAAAATATATTCTTTTAAAGGATAATCTCCGGCCTCTACATAGATCGATACACGCAGCCACTTATTATTTACTGTTAAAATCAATGACAATCAATGCCAAATATTGAAACCGAAAAAATCAGCTTACAGAAAGAAAAAAATCCCGTTCTCACGGCAGGTTCAGGAAAAACACTCTCCCCTCCGTGTCGCCTCCTCCGAGGTGACCCGGAGGCCAACCCTAACCATCGCCCCCCTCCCTTGCCGCCGCCAAGGGGCTCGGTCGGGCAAAGCCCTACCATCGCCGGCGGCGGCGATGCCCTTGTGTCTTCCTGCTCGGGCCGTGCTGGCGCGGGCTGGCACCCCGGGCCGGAACTTGGCACTGTGGCCAGGCTTTATGGTGGCACGGCGGGATGTTGCGGCGCCTGACGTCTCTGCCTTCCCGTGGCTGGCGGCTGGGTGGGTGGCACGCCTGCGTTGCCTGAGACAACGGCGGCTTGGCCCGGTGCGGCCAGATCTGGCTCGAGGCGGGGTTGCCTGTGGGTGGCTCGGGCTGGTGGTGACCGCCTCGGCCGTGGTCGTGACAGGTGGTGGTGGCGTTGCGGCAATAGGTGGTGGTGGTGCGGGCCAGTGGTTCGAGACGGCAGCCACAGCGGCTCTTCTAGATCTTACCTCGCGTCGGCGCGACCACGGGCGGCTTGGGTTGCAGGCGGCTACCCTGACTGGGGCCCCATCGGCTGGTTGGGGAGGCGGCGCAGTGACGGTAGTTTGACCCCCTCCTTCCGATTCATGGGGCGTTAGACTCTTTGGTTGGTGGCGCGTCCGACGAGTGGAGCATGGCGGGTTAGTGCTTCTCCCCTTTGGCTGGCCTCGGTGGCAGGGGCGCTCCGGGTGGTCAGCAGGGGTGCCTCCAGGTCTTGTTGTTGCCAGGGGTGGCTACAGTGACTTGGCCCCTGTTCGAGAAATGGCGCGGCAGCTATGGCGTGGCCGGCAGCTGCCAGTGGCCTCCCCTGCCCTGCTCCAGCCGGCGGGCGCCGATCTTACCAAAAGGGCCTGCTTTTCCTGCCACTTCGTCGATGGTCCATGTTGATGTGGGTGGGGCAGTCTTGGATGCCAGGCGGCGACTATGGTGGTGGGGCCTTGGGGCTCGTGGGCGGAGCTCATGCTCAGGTGCTGCTCGGTGGCCATGGACATCTGGGCGGTGTGTCGCCAGGGTGTGACGATCGGTGGCCGAGGTGCGGCATTCTTATCTATGCCGGGGGCGATGAGTGTGGACCGGGATGAAAATTTATTCTGTCTTCGGGCAGGCCGACTGCGGAATGTTCTTACCCTTCTTGAAGGCGTCGCCATGTCCTCATTACCTGTCATGTTGCTCCAGGGGAAACCCTGATCGTCAGATTGGGTGGTAGCGGCGCTCTGGCATCGTGTCCTTCCTGAAGGCATCGCTTTGGAACTTACGTGTCATCATATGCAGATTCATCTCTTCGCGTTGGCGTGTTCACGATTGAGGACCCCGGTAGCTTTTGTGGTGGTAGGGGTGGTGTTGCTGCGCTCAGCACCGGTGTATCCGCCTTGGGTGTGTGTGTGTGTTGGGGTGGCGTGAGTTTGTATTGAGCTCTTAATGATTGTTGCTTTATATAAAAAGCAGGGCGAAAACCTTTTTCGATAAAGAAGAAAATCAAGGCCATCCACATTGAACCTGCTTCACGGCAGCATCTCTGCAATCCTATCATAAAACCGATGACCATGGACCATAATCCACCAGTATCATAAAACCTATGACCATGGACCATAATCCACCAGTCAAGCCACATTTGACCAAACAAAGGGCGCAAGGCTCGAAGACAACGCCTTCAAGAGGGCTCGCAAGACAATGTTGGTTATCACCCACCCCCAAGTAAAACTTCAAGCCAACAGCTTCAACAAGGAAAGGACATGCGGAAGTCTGATGCTGCATGATCTAGCTCATATACATTTGGCATACGGTTCTTTCCTAGTACTATCTGGTTAATAAAGCTATAATTCCCTTGAATAGAAACTGAGTGTGTTGGTCGTGACATTAATCCGTTGGGATCTTTAGAAGTTGATCACGTGGCCTCTTGTATTGGGTATGATTTTGTTCTTGTTTGAGAGGTAATATTAAAATAGATGCGCTGACCTTTTTTATGAAATCAGGGTACCATCCGATACAACGGAAGACCAACTGCTCTAGATGGTGTGGAGAAATCAGGGTCCCTTTCCCATTTGGCCTAGAGGATGGTTGTTCTGCAAGGATGTCATTTCAGCTCAATTGTACAAATTCTTCTTTGTCTACCCTCCAGATTCTTGACATGAACTACAATACAGAAGGCATCACTTATGTAAAGAATATAAGTATCATGGAGGGGCTAGTGAATGTTAAATACAGCTTATATACCGAAGAGTTCCTTTCGGTGAGTGTACCTCAAGATCCAGGCCTCTATGTTGCCTCCGCGGGTGTAGTACCACAAAAGTGGGCCGTAGCCAATTTAACATGCCACGAGGCACAACAGAATAAGACCGGATATGCATGTGTCAGCATGAATAGCATATGCTTGAGTGTCAACTCCGATCAAGAATATATCGGTTACCGTTGCAAATGTTTGGCCGGCTTTGACGGGAACCCATATATCGCGGATGACTGCAAAGGTATGCATGCACTGCATCTCTCTACATCCTTCCCCTCCAATGAGCACCTCCTAAATCATACTAATATGCACAATGTCTCTTTGTTAGGGAAATACCATAATATAAATGGGTGCTCGCACACCTTTTCGAGAAGTGATACTTGAATATCTCAAAATAATCTCAAAGTCAAAAAGAACAAGCATCAAAAACGTGCTCAAGCTCGAACTCTATATCTACTTTAAGCACACGGTAACCTGTAAATAAGTTGTCTATGCACAAAAACATGTATGAGTTCATTCTATAATTTCTGTCGTGCCCTAGTGATTAAATTACCTAAAGCTCAAAATAACCTATGCTAGTATTATGTGCAGGCACTAATGGGTAACTTAGTTACAATACTTATGTATTTTAATCTCACAATATACTTATTGTTGCAGATGTTGACGAGTGCAAGACACCAGGCACATGTTATGGGATCTGTCATAACACTTTATGACACTGAAGGAGGTCACTATTGCACGGAATGTCCTAGTGATACAGTGTATGATACTACAATAAAGATGTGCACATCAGCCAAAAAACAAAATCTGGTACTAGGTGAGTTCTATGGTACAACCAATTCGACATAATGAGCTACATAAAATCCTGAACAGTGATGACAAGTATAATAATTACAGGTATCGCCATTGGGATCAGCGTTGGTTTTGGAATTCTACTTCTCATATCAATTATAATATTGTTCGTCCGTAGATGTAAAAAAGGCATCAAGAAGAAACTATGAAGAAAGCATTTTCGGCAGAACCAAGGTCTACTCCTCGAACAATTGGTATCATCAGATGAAAATGCAAGTGACAACACTAAGATTTTCTCACTATCAGAGTTAGAGAAGGCAACCAATAACTTCGATCCAACACGTATCGTTGGCCGTGGAGGGCATGGCATGGTTTATAAAGGCATCTTATCCGACCAACGGGTAGTGGCCATAAAGAAATCTAAAGTCATTGAGCAAATTGAGATAAGCCAGTTTATCAATGAGGTTGCTGTCCTCTCCCAGGTAAATCACCGGAATATCGTGAAGCTCTTCGGTTGTTGTCTTGAGACCGAAGTCCCACTGCTAGTGTATGACTTCATCCCTAATGGTTCATTATTTGGAATCCTTCACGCCACTACCACTAGCGGCCTTGTCTTGTCCTGGGATAATTGTTTGAAAATTGCTGCAGAAGCTGCTGGAGCACTCTATTACCTCCACTCAGCTGCTTCAGTATCGATATTTCATCGTGATGTGAAGTCCACTAACATACTCTTAGATGGAAATTACACTGCAAAGGTATCAGATTTTGGCGCTTCAAGGTTGGTTCCTATTGACCAAACTCATGTCATTACAAATATACAAGGCACATTTGGATACTTGGATCCGGAATATTACCACACTGGTATGTTGAATGAGAAGAGTGATGTCTATAGTTTTGGTGTAGTACTTGTAGAGTTGCTGCTCAGGAAGAAGCCTATTTTTACAAGTGACTCTGGGCTAACGCAAAACTTGTCCAACTACTTCTTGTGGGAGATGAGGGAGAAACCACTTGCAGAAATAGTAGCTACACAAGTTCTTGAGGAAGCAACAAATGAAGAGATTAATGATGTCGCCAATCTTGCGCAGACTTGCTTGCAACTACGAGGTGAAGAGAGACCTACAATGAAAGAAGTGGAGATGAAACTACAGTATGTGCGATCTAAAAGGTTGAGATCATGTCAGGTTGTTGTAAGAAATGAAGACATGCAACCCTTGTTAAGTGGACAAAGCCAAGACACTCTTCCAATGTTGACTACTCCGAGTGGTATAGCAGACAGTGTTAATATAGCTTCTCAAAGGAACCAAAATTGCTACAGCTTGGAGCAAGAGTTCATGGCATCGGCGACTCTTCCACGCTAGTCCATTGTGTTCTTAGCATTAATGTTTTGTTGTCTACTTTTCCTATTGAATTGCTATATCATTTGCCCCCTGTGATGGAGAGGGTAAAGTATACACTACACCATATAGTCCACTAAATAATGGGCGCTTTATACTGTCCAGATTGGAAAGTTTCATTCTTATTCTTGTCTTAACAAAAATTGTAATTGGGCTACAGATGTACCATATTATTATTATGTCCAGGCCGCATTGTGAATTGTAACATCCTCATTTTCATGTGTTAAAACAATTAAAAGCAAAGGATGTCACAAAGTGTTCAAATCAAGTAATGCTTTTACTTGGAGTTGCCCAAATAAATGCAAAAAAGTCAGTATATTAATGCAATGTCACTCCAGTTCTAATTAGGGTATCTAGTTCTAGCTTTCGGACCTCATCATGGGAGCTTCCATGAAATTACCTTATCAAGCTACAGAGGAACTCTTGTGGATTCAAAGGATGCATCAACCTAATCCAAGAACAAAACCCAAACCGTTTCAATACCTTTGGGTCATCGAACCTCCTGGATGGCAGACGTCTTTCCGTAATCACCACTAGTTCCATACACAGCAGTGACCCTAAGATCCACATCATAGCTGGTAATCAGCATGTGGAGGTCCATATCTGATTATTTTTCGTTACAGTTGAATATCCGACGATACTGCATACAACTCGGTCAATACTAGCCGAACCTGAGAACTTCATTTTCGATGCCGTGCTAAATACAGTTAGTTCCAAAAATGAAAAATGGACTCCATTCTGAACTCAGTTAGCTGGTAATCAGCAAGTGAATGTCCATATCTGATTATTTTTCTTGCACCAAGGCATCAGCCATGCTTCATTGATGCAAAACATTGCAGCAGTGGCAATGCCAGTCTGGCCCTCTGCCGCGGTAGTCTTGGAGGGTGAACCCTCCTTGACGAGGCGAAAACGCAGGTTCCTGTTGCTCACGTCCCCCACCTCGGCCCTCCTTCACCTCCTTGGCGATGCACCACAAAAATGGTTGCGGGGATACAAACCAAGTGCTGATCGGATCAAATACTAGTAATTTTGTTTTTATATTGGCGTTTGTTAATACAGTAGCAGCTAGCATCTGGTGCTATCTTGCGAAATGCAGAGAGCATTACATTCAGTAATGTGCTAACTTAATTGAGGAGATATATATCGATCTGTAGGTTATGCATCTCCAAAGGATTTAGTGATATGCTAAAGTCAGTGAGGGTGCAGCTTTATGCCTGAAAACCTTTTTCCTTTTTTTTTACTTTTGAACAAATACAGGGCATAAGCTCAAGCAGAGTTCACTATAAAGCAGATTATTCAGACTACAGAAGACAGAACACGCAACATCATAAAGTGATTACCCCCCCTCGCGTCGCCTCCCCTGAGGCGACTCGAGGGCGAACCCTAGATCGCCTCCGCACTCCCCCCTCCCTCTCCTATCCCTCCTCCGCCGCTTGAGGTGCTTGCCGGCGCGGCCGCACGACACCTATGAAGGGGGCGGCGGGGATCTGGGGGCTCCGTCTTTGCAGAGGGCCCCGGCGTTCGGAGCGGCGGCTCCGATGGGTGGTGCCCGGCGTGGCTAGTGCGGCGAGCTGCGCCGGCGGGTGCTGATGGGCTGCCTCCCTGGCCATGCGGGCGGCGGGGGGCCAGGGGGGTGGCGGGCGCTGGCGTTGCGGCGCCCCCGCGTGGGTGGCTCTCCCGTCCTGGAGAAGCTCCGTCCCCGGCCTCGATCTGCTCCGATCTGCGCGTGCTTCAGCCCCTGGTGGCTTCAATCGTCGTCATGGGGGCGGGATGGGCGGATGGGGTGGGGGCCGAAGTGTGGCGGCGGCGTTGCGGCGCCCCCGCATGGGTGGCTCTGCCGTCCTGGAGAAGCTCCGTCCCCGGCCTCGATCTGCTCCGATCTGCGCGTGCTTCAGCCCCTGGTGGCTTCAATCGTCGTCATGGGGGCCTGGATGGGCGGATCTGGTGGTTGGGCGTGATTCCGGGGGAAACCCCTGGCCGGCGCGGCGGCCTCACCAAAGGCGACGTCTTTGGGCGTCGTGTTCCTTCCTGGAGGCTTTGGGGTGGTACTCCCTCCCACCCCTCGAGCACAGGTGAAGACCTGTCCTCCCCTTGCTTGGACGACGGCGGCATCCGGTGCCGTGCTCCTTCTTGAAGTCGTCTTCCGGGGATTTTCTCGTGTGGGGTGGAGCTGGTGGTGGTGCAGTGACGGTGTGAGGCGGCCTGGTCTTCTCTGTGGCTGCCGCCGTGGTCTCGGTTGCGGTGCTCCAATCCCTGACCACTGCGTGGCATTGCCCTTTTGGCCTTCTCTATGGATCTTCGCCTTTGTTCGATGACTCGCGACCGACGTCCTGTCCTGCGGCTTCCGGTGACGGTGCTCTTTGGTCGGTCTCTGGTGCGTGTGGGTCTGCCTATGCTGTTTCCCTCTGGTGGCTCGGCACCCTGGTCTGGGTTCATGTGGAACCACGCTATCGGCCGCCGGTGCGGCCCCCGTCGAGCCCGGGTGAAAGAGTTGTGGCCCTTTGCGGTGGCAAAGACAGATCTTGTGATGCTCTTGTCTGCCCTGCTGTTGCAGCCAACGGCACGATACAAGCCTGCAGTTGCCGTCCTCCTGTAGCCTTAGTTTGATTTGCTTGTTTGGCAGTTGCCGTCCTCCTGTAGCCTTAGTTTGATTTGCTTGTTTGGCAGTTGCCGTCCTCCTGTAGCCTTAGTTTGATTTGCTTGTTTGGCATTGCGGTGGTCGTTAGCAACACTGTTTGTTGTTGCCTTTGAGCCGTTCCTCTCAGCACTATGTATCTTTGCTCCGCTTTGTTTCCTTTTCTATGTAATGTGGTCTTTTTAATCTTGGCCAGTTGATGGCTTTGTTAATTCAAAGCCGGGCTAGGTTCGAGCCATTTCTCGGACTGAGCTACAAAACAGACTCGCCAGCACAAATTGATGGAATGGAAATCAAGGCACAGGTCAATGATGGTGTCTGGGGATTCTACTCCACCATTACTCCGCAACATGTGAGCTGTAGTACAAAACAGACTCGCCAGCACAAATTGATGTGATGGAATGGAAATTAAGGCACAGGTCAACCATTATGATGTCTGGGGATGCTACTCGACCATTAGGAATAGGAGTGAGTAATTCAAAACCAAAATCAACCAATTTGATTTAGAATCGCTAGATGAATGGCGCTACGACTAGGAGTAATTACAGCCCAATAAGGGCCACTGCCCACTGGTACCTTTCGGAGGTTCACCACCACTGTCGTGTTGGTCGGCCCGCCGCCGCAACCCCATCCCCGCCGCTGGGCGCCGTCTCCCTCGGACGGGCGACGCTGCTGGAATTTAACCACCGGAGCGGCGACGCCATTGAGACCGCCACCGCCGCGCGCCTGTCCGGCTCCCACCGCATCCCATGGCCAGGCAGGCTACGTCGTCGGGCCAAGCTCTTCGCCGCCGGCCCATCGCCAGGCAGATTTCTGATTTGGGGGTGGGTGATTACGGTGAGGCTATCCATTGCTCCCATAGAGTGAAGCAAACCGTATCTGGGGGATAAGCGTTTACGCTTTAGAAACGTAAAGGCGTATTCATCCGCAACTGACGCTTGTACTGCTACGTTTTACTTTCAGCAAAACACAAAAGAAAGTGAGAGCTGGATGTGTGCTGGGTTTTTTTTTTGCGAGAATAAACTAGTGATCTAAAATGTCTTATATTAGTTTATAGATGAAGTAGTTTATACTAAAACGATAGAATTACAATCAAAAGTAAGAGATTCTCGATACATGAGGCCCTCTATCAAGCTACACAGCCGTGACTGACCGGCGAATTGAACCAAACGAGACAGAGATTTGATAATTTGGAGTTGGTGATTACAGCTATGCTAATGTGATGCATAGAGTGAAGCAAGCGGGTTTTTTCTTCTTACCCGGCCTCTGCAGTAAGCGATGCAAACTAACATCATTATTAAATTATTCAAGAGACTTTGACAAAATCCTCTAAATATATGAGTTAATCCAAAGCCACATTTCTGACAACCTCAATCGCTACACCTACAAATGTGATGATGCGGCCTAACCTCGAATCAACGCACGCCATCTAATTCAGTGGCCTCATCAAGCTGCCCCATGGCAGCTGAGATCACCAACAGGTCTAGCAGATCCTCAGCGTGCACCGCATGCGCACGCTTTAGAATTCGCCGCCATCATCTTCCGCCATCCCATCGTAAGGAGAGATCAATGCATTGACCTTTCCAGGGCTAACTGTTGTCGATGCCACCACGACGTCAGACAACGTCACCATTCTGCGCGCGTCCATGAACATGCATCCATCGCCGGGACTCCGCTGCCCCATGCCGCCGAGACCCGCCATCCTCAACGTAGTAGTTGCCACGCTGCTCCACCATCTCAAACACAACCTGCTGCCACTCGCACCATCCCCTCCGCCTGCAATTCCTCTAACATGTGGGCTCGTCTGTTTCCGCTTTTCAATGTTTAAAAATGCATTCCTACTGTTTCACATCACATGTTCCTCCGGAGATCGTCTTATGTTTCAGAACTTTGTTAGCAGCTTCTGAAGTTTAAAACGTTAGGTTTTGTTTTAATGTTTCAGTCATAAAGCTCTTTTCTCTCCCTGAATACTTTGGCTATTGTTGCTGGGATGCCCCGGCTTCAAGGATGCAGAGTCATACGAAATTGCGAATTGTGGAAGGTTAATAAACATATTTGGCCGTCTTTTTTGTGCCTGCAGTGGGTGACTAATGGAATCAGAGGGTGACTAATGGAATTGCTCACGCAGCCATTGGGCCACCCAAGCAGTCTTGAGGCAGTGGTGCCCATATAATAATTCTGTTACGACTAATTTCACCGCATCGTGAAGCTGCAATAATACATCTGTCATGTACAGAATTATAAACCTGGGAGTCCCCACCGGATAAACAGTTGTGAAATTAAATTCAGTCTCCAGAACATACATACATACATACATACATATATGTATCTTTTCCAGCAAGGGTTAACATGTCCAGGTTGTTGGTGATGTGTCAAACCTCTGCTTTTTTTGTGGGCTGTGCTGCTGAGAGTGCTTTGCCTGCCATACCATGCAATTGGCAAGGGAATTAAGAGGATGTACTACATAGATGCAATCATGATATCCAAGATTCAGCCATTAGTTCTGGAACTGTTCTGTAGCTCGGAGTTCTATGATGATCTTTAACTTCTTACGAAAAAGGAACAAGTTAGTGAGGGTGATATCTCTGCTGCTTGCTCCACTTCAGTCTTACAGAATTTTATTGGCTAGCAGCCTCTGAATGTTCAGACTTTTGTTGCTTTATTACTATGTTTGGTCATTATCTGGAATCTGATGATCTCAGAACACTATATGACCGGCTTTTAAAGTATACCACTATATACTTTTTTTTAGAAAAGGAGGATGACCCCCGGCTTCTGCATCTGGGCGATGCATACGACCACTTTATTAATTATTCTCACCAGACCTTACAAAGTTATACAATAGTAAGACTAAAGCCGCCGTCTAAGCAACAAACTGTCGCTACACCTATCCAGTTGATGAAGGGGCGCAGATAGCCTGGGCCTAATACCAAACAGACATCGCAACCAAGCCTAACATCTAAGACCTGAGACCCCAACCTAGCCACTTGCAGATGCAGGGCACACACTGGTCCGGCGTGCTCTAAGAGGCCGCCGCCGCCAACTGCCACTGCTCCATCTTCAGAACTGTACTGATGCGTCAACCTTGCTTGGTCCAGCTATCGTCGACGCCACCACGGCGCCCAACGGCACCTCCTCCCTGCGCGCAAACAGCTGAACACGTCGCGGTCGCCACTGATACACCTCAGCGCCATGCTGCCAAGTACCACCAGCCGACACAGCTTGAAGCCCTTGGAGGATCTGTCGTGCGTAGCACCTGCCGACCAGGCATGACCAAGCGTAGCACCTATCGGTCAGGCATGACTTGACATCTTAATAGAACGGCACGACCTCACTATTTCAGTTTTAGTTGTACGACGGATGCAAGCTGGGTTTCATTTTAATCTTCGGTAGAATGTGGAGATAGAAATAGAGGACGTGGTAATTACTTGGTGCTTCACAGTGTGCTCCGCTGTTACGGACCTACATACAGCAGCAGGTAGACCGGAGCAGATTGGGGCAGATCAAATAACATGGAGTAAATTGCATAAAACCACCACATTGAGAGCTAGCTTTGCGAAAAACACTAGGATACAGAATCGTTGCAGAAAGCACCACGTCTAGCGTAATTCTTTTGCAAAAACCACTGATCGGCGGATCGGGCCGTGTTAAGTGAGTTTACGACAGCTGGGGCCCGTTTTTCGCCTGCGTGGCACTCCAGGCCGTCCCGACAGCCGACAGACGGCGTTAGACGGCACCGTTCGGTCTCGTCTTTAGTCATCCCCGCATTTGTCCCCATTCTTCTTCCCCCTCCCCCTCGCTCCCGCCGCCGTCGCCCCCTCCCCCTCGCTCCCCCCACCGTCGCCCCCTTGCCCCTCGCACTGCAGAGATGCGTAGCCCGGTGAAAGGTGGAGTTCTTTGATGGCGGCGCTCCGCTGGCAGCGGAGGAGGACCTGATGGATCGAGCGAGCTTTGCGGGAGCTCGAACCCTAGCAAGCCGACGGAGGAATCAGAGGAGGAGGACCCGCAGTATTCGATGGAATACCGGGCGGCGAGAGCATTCGCCGCGGCGGTGAAGGCCAATCCGACGGGAAGCCAACACATCGGGTCATCCTACGGCGGCGTATAGTGAGATGATCCACTTTTCTTTGCTCTTCCCCTTCCCGTTCTCCATTCAATGAGTACTCTCATTCAATTGCGTTGCTAGTGTACTCTAGGGTTAGGGTTCATATTGCTCTATCCTATCAGATGGAGTAGATCTTTGTGGATTTGTTGTCATGTGCTCTAGGGTTGACATAATTTAGATTAGTTCAGATTCTGTGATTTGTTTATCCTTTGCCCTAGGGTTGACATTTTTAGATTAGTTGACAAATAAGCTGATTTAGTTGATTTTATAAACGAGCAGCAAAGTTATCCTGGTATAGTATATGATTATGATATTATTAACTTAGAAAAATGCATGTTTGTGCTTTGTTATTCAGTTTATTTTAGGTACACTGTTAATTGGAGTGAAGTTAGACATTTGGTTAGGTTCACTGTTAAATGAGTTATCCTGTTATCTGATTTATAAGTGAGAAAGGATTGTATTAGTGCACTGACATGAGTTGTTTCATTAGTGTTATTCAGTTATAATTAAGCACTTATACTGCTATGTATTTTATATTATTTGCAGTCCTGGATGATGAGGTTTGGGAATTGAGGATGCATTTCCATGACAGAGACAATATTGAGAGATCTATGATGATGTCAGACATAACATTTTACAACCTAGTAGCACTGATAGAAACAGAAGGTTATGGATTTAAAGATTACATGTACTATGTCAGGGATCCTGGGCTAGGTATAGAAGGAATGGAAGAAATAGATGATGATGACAAGCTTGAGGAAATTCTAGACAACATAGCATTGCAAAATCAAAAGATATTGAATGTGACAGTTGTTAGGGCCAGTTCTCCCAATGCTGCAACTATAAACACCAGCTCCAATGTTATTGAGCAGCAAATCCCTCTAGAAGAAATTGGAGAGCCCAAACTATATCAGATAGATGAAGGAGGAGTGCTGTTCAATGCAGAAAATGTGCATGTAGCAGCAGGAAGTTCAGAAGCAGCAGAACTGGAGCCAATGCCCATACATTTTCAAACACAGCATAGCACAAACAATTTGGAGGAGCAACTTGCTTTAGGTTATGTACAAGTGGAAGAAAATCCTGTAAACAATTCAGAGGAGCAAATGGAAATTGAAAAGGTTATGGAGGAGACAAGGAGGAAGGAAATTGAAATGTTTAGGCAGAATAAGAAAAATAAAGAGAAGGACACTTCTTTGACAAGAAAAGCTGCAGTGATGGATAATGAGGAGGACAGTGATGATGATGATTTGGAAGAATATGGTGATATCCTTGCTAGGCTTGAGGAGATGAAAAGACAGAGGGAAGATCCACTCCTTCATTTTGAAGGGGACACAGATGTTGAGGAAATGTATGAGACAGAGGAGGAGGATGCACTATATGAGCCTGAAAGTGAAGAAGAGGAGGAAGAGGATGAAGAGAGTACTCAGGAGGAAGAGAGTAATCTGGAGCAGGTAGGGCAAGATGGACAGAAGAAGAAAAAGGAGAAGAAACACAGAAAAGGCCCAACAAGTGTAGAGGAGTTGTTTGAGGAGGACTGGATACCATCTTCTGATGAAGACAAGAAACCAATGGACTTGGGTGTGGAAGATGATGGTGCAGAGGCATTGGCATATGTTTTGCCCAATGGCAGGAAAAGCAGAGCTAAGAAGATGAAGAAAAGGTTATGGTATGATGAGAATAGAGCTCACCCAGCTGAGCAATTTGTGAGGCATCTTTGCTTCATTGATGTGTACCATTCGAGAATGCACTTCAAACAATGCACATTGCACGTAGCAGGAACTATGAGTATCATAGAAATTGCGTGATGTGGTTATAGCACAATGCATAGATGAGACATGCCCTTTTTATATATCAGCTTCTCAGATTGCAAATGAGAAGACTTTTACCATAAGGAAGCGTTATGTGGTGCACACTTGTCCTACGTGTCAGAGAACACAAAAGTTACTGCTAAGTGGGTTGCAAAGTTTTGTGAGGAAACAATCAGAAATGACCCATGCACAACAATCACTACTATAATTAACACTGCAAAGAGCAAGTATGGAGTGGAAATATCAACCCACATGGCATACAGGGCTAAGAAGGCAGCAAAGAACGTTGTGTTAGGAGATCGAGAAGGCCCAGTACACGATTAGGGATTATTTGCAGGTTGTGCTAGATACTAATCCGGAGTTCAAGGTGTATAGTGACAACAAGACATTTGAGGGAGCATCCAAGCACAAACCCTAGGTTTCATGGATTATTCTATTGCCTAAATGGATGCAAAGAAGGGTTTCTGAGTGGCTGCAGACCATTCATAGGTAATTCCTTGGTATCTAATGTGTGTTTGAATAATGTGTGTTTTCAAATAGTTTGCCTAATGTGTTTACTTGTTATAGGTCTGGATGGATGCTTCATAAAGCTCACTACTGGTCAACAGATCCTTCTTTGCTCTTTGGAAGAGATGGGAACAATAATATATTTCCCATTGCTTTTGGAATTGTTGATAAGGAGGTAACAGATTCCTGGACTTGGTTTCTGTATCAGCTGAAGGTAGCACTAGGTGGCCAATCTGGGAAGTTTGGCAACTACACAATAATTTGTGATAGGCAGAAGGTAATGAAATCCACTTGTGCTAGCTTTCATTTAGTTCTTTCTAGTAGTTACTTGCATTTAGGTGTAGCTACTTTCTCTACACAATCATTTAGTTCTTTCTAGTAGTTAGACAATCATTTAGGTGTAGTCACTAAGTTAGCTTTACTTAAATTCACACGAGGCTGCTTAAAGCCATAAGCGAGTCTTTCCCAATTGTCCACAAAGGTTTTGCCTCGAGACACATTTACGAACTTTCACAATGCTTTGGGTTTAGAGGGCCAGAATTGAAAAATACATGGATGAAGCAAGTTACTCATACCTTTGAACATGGTTATAATGTTGCAATGGATGAGTTGAAGAGAGAGTGTGAGGCAGCATGGGCTTGGCTTAGTAAAATCCCAAAAGCACACTTGGGCCGGACATGCCATGGACACAAATTGCAAAACAGACTTAGTAGTTAACAACTTAAGTGAGGTTTTCAACAAGTGGGTTCTAGATGTCGTAGGCCAAGCCAATAAGCACCATGGTTGATGGAATTAGAACAAAATTAATGGTCAAGTTTAATACAAATAGAACAAAGACTCGGTGTCGGATGGGAGATTTGTCCAACATATGCAGAGAAATTGGAGGAAGCAAAGAAGTGGTCTAGAAACTGCCAATCATTGATGGCTGGCCCCAACCTTTTCCAAGTTACTAGTGAGGAGAGAACATATCTTTGTCAACCTAGCACAAAGGACTTGTGGTTGTAAGAAGTGGGATATGACAGCAGTTCCTTGCAATCATGTTGTTTACGCTATACACAAGGCTAAACTTCAGCCAGAGGACTTTGTTCATGATTTCTTCAAAAACCTATGTACTGGCAGCTTACAGGTCCTATAATATATCCTGCACAGCCCGACATGTGGCCAAGGGCAGATAGTTTGGACATTGAGGCTCTGTTTTCCAAAGAACACAAGGGCGAGAAACCAGACTAAGAGGAGAAAGGGCCAATTTGAGAAGCCAGCTCCCAAAGACACTTCAAGAATGGCCTCAATTACCTGCTCCAACTGTAAAAAGGTGGGCCATAGGTACACCAATTTCCATGATGCTCTAAAGCCTGCACTTGCTATGAGAAAGAACAAACATCAGGTAACCACTCTGCTATGAGAAAGACTAAATTTGTTGTTACTTTGTTGCTTACTAATATTAAACTACTTGTTTCATTGCAGCCAAGCACCAGCTCTTACCCACCTGATAGTAGAAGCACACCAGCACCAAAGAAGGACTGCAACCTCTGCTGGCCGGTCCAGCTCCGGCAAGAAGGAGGGCAACATCTGCTGCCAGTCCAGCTCCGGCAAGGAGGGCAACATCTGCCTGCTGCTCGGCTAGGAGGCAGCCGGCTGCTCAGCTGCTCCCAAGGGTAAGGCAGCAGCCGATAAATCTTCATCATCTGCTCCCAAGAGTAAGGCACGGCTGCTCCCAAAGGGTAAGGCACCAGCAACGAGATCTTCATCAGCTACGCAAAGGGACCAAGGTTAGCTTTCATGCCTCCAAGACCAAGTGATGGTTCCCGGAGAGTCGTGAAGCCCATCAACAGAATGAAGGATTACTTGACTGCCTCTGGTGCAAAATGGTGATGATTTGGTTGTGTTGATGTTTTATCAAACTATGGCATTTTGGTTGTGTTGTGAAACTATGTTGTTGAAGTTGTGCTACTCCAGTTATGCTACTCCAGTTGTTGATGGTGATTTGGTAATGTTGATGTTGTATCAAACTTTGGAATTCTAGTAGTCCTGTGATGCTCAACTGTTATGATCAATTTGTGTCAAACTATGCCATTCTAGTAGTACTGGCGATCTTTGCGATAGTCTTGATGCTGTGATAGTCTTGATGCTGTGATACTCTTGATGCTGTGATATTCTTGATGGCTACTTGATGCCTCGACGTCGACAAAAAGCCAAAAAAACCCTACTTGATGCCTACTTGATGCCTACTTGATGCCTCGACGTCGACAAAAATCCAAAAACCCATCACTTGATGCCTACTTGATGCCTCGACGTCGACAAAAAGCCAAAAACCCTATCTTGGCCCACTTGATGCCTCCGCGTCGATAAAAAGCCAAAAACCCTAACTTGGCCTACTTGATGCCTCGGCGTCGATAAAAACCCAAAAACCCTATCTTGGCCTACTTGATGCCTCGGCGTCGATAAAAACCCAAAAACCCTATCTTTGCCTACTTGATGCCTCGGCGTCGATGAAAAGCCAAAAACCCTAACTTGGCCTACTTGATGCCTCGGCGTCGATAAAAACCCAAAACCCTATCTTGGCCTACTTGATGCCTCGGCGTCGATAAAAACCCAAAAACCCAATCTTTGCCTACTTGATGCCTCGGCGTCGATGAAAAGCCAAAAACCCTAACTTGGCCTACTTGATGCCTCGGCGTCGATAAAAACCCAAAACCCCTAACTTGGCCTACTTGATGCCTCGACGTCGATAAAAACCCAAAAACCCTAACATCATTTGCAAACAGATTACTTAAGATAACATTAACCAACTCTAAATACCACCAAATTCAGCACTAGTTCAAATCCATACATAATCATAGTTTGACATTCAGCACTAGTTCAAATATCACCACATTCAGCACTAGTTCAAATGCAAACATCTTACTTAAGATTACATATCCATAGTTCAGGAGTACTCATATTTAATAGAATTTAAACTACTATCATTACAACAAATGCCAAACCACACCCTGCAAAAGGTCAGCAATTGCCAAATGATATTGCCCATTCTTCTCTTGCACTGCTTATCCATTTATAATGGCCTTGATCCCTCCGACTTCACATTGCTCTCTTCAACTGTCTTCTTGAGCTCATCAATGTGGATCTGCAAATTCTTCTTCTCTTCAGCTAGCTTCAACTTCATGTTTCTAATGGCAGTACCTTGAGCAGCTGCTATGTTCTTCAAAGTGTCATACTTCTCCTGCAACTTGGTTGTTTCAGATCTTTCCTTTCTATCACTGCCCTCTGCTCACAGGCATCCATAAGTGCATTGACATCTTCAACCAACTTCTCATAGCTGGCACTGGAGTTTCTTCTTCTCTTGTGTCGTGTCATGAACTGTAAATGAATGCATTAGACATTCCTCATTCCTGTCCATCTTACTCTGTTCATACATAGCCCGTAACTTGGACAGTGCATTCTCAAGGGTAGTGGGCCAAGATGGATCAATCCATTCTACTAGTCCACAGTTTTTACCTTCCTGGAAAAAGAGTATTAACGAAATGAATTACATAACAGTGACTTGCTTACAATGATAGGCTATATTACTTTATACTAAAATTCAGATCATGCTCTAAAGTAAACAACTACTAAGTAAACAATGCTGGTGTGCTAACCCATGAATATTCTGTCCTAAAATAAGCTAACATGGCAGAGTTAAAAAATGACCTAACTAAACAATATTGCCAGATCCAAACTGAACAATGCTGGTCTGCCAACCCATGCATCTTCTGTCTTAAAATATGCTAACCTGACAGAGTTAACAAAAAGACCTAACTAAACAATGTTGCCAGAACCAGACTAAACAATGCTGGCAGAGTAAACAATTAATGAATCCACTATCCAAACTTCATACTATAATACAATGCCTGCTTCCACAGTAAACAATGACTGCATCCACTGTCCTAACCTCACAATATGATACAATGACTGCTTCCACAGTACATATCCATGGTAAAAAAATGACATATCTGTTTGGTAAATCCACAACTTCCAATTAGTTCAGCTCGAACCATACCTTCTCTGCACAACCAAGAAACCTCCTGCCAGTGTGAATCCCTACGAAAGCAACACGCCTTTCTGCTGCCTTCCCGTGTCCATGGCACAAAACATACATATCTGTCTCAGGGCCCTCGAAATCCGAGTCTTCGGTGCTAGCAGGAACCTGGAGTGCAAAGGAATGACACAGATTTGGTCCAATCATTAAAAGAAGCTCATTCCAGAAATCCCCAAATATCTAACCCTAACCCTAAATCTGAGAACTGACCTTAATGGTGCCGTTGTCGGAATCTGAGCTCATGTACTGCCTGGTGTGCTCGCTGCTATCCAACCCATCACTCCACGACACCATGGCGCTGCGGCGGCGACGGGTGCGGCGACCAAGAACAGAGCGAGAGCGAGAAGAGAGCGAGCGAGCAGAGTGGAGTAACGGTTGGCGCTTTTGACAGACGAGACCGAACGGCACCGTCTAACGCCGTCCGCCGGCCGTCGCGACGGCCTGGAGTGCCACGTAGGCGAAAAACGGGCCCCAGCTGTCATAAAGTCACTTAACACGGCCCGATCGGCCCGATCCGCCGATCAGTGGTTTTTGCAAAAGAATTACGCTAGACGTGGTGCTTTCTGCAACGATTCTGTATTCTAGTGTTTTTCGCAAAGCTAGCCCTCAATGTGGTGGTTTTATGCAATTTACTCAATAACATGTGCAGAGGATTGGGGATGGGAATAGGCAGTAGTAGCTGAGGAGATACAGGTTGGGTTCAGTTAGGCCACTTGAAGGAATGGCAGAAGAACGTATGCAGGCCAGCCCCTCTTTGGGCACAAGTGCACAACCCAACCAAGAACCAATGACACGCCGCCATGTAATCAAGGACTTGCCATCACCAATTACTTGGTTCATTCGGGGCTGCTAATGCGCGCAGGTGGTCGACTGAAACACCTTGTTTGTTTGCTTGATAGACAGATTTGGTTCAGCCTTCATTTCAGCCCGGTCAAGGCAGTCTGAGCAGCACAACCACTTAACATGCAATTGCTAAGGAAAATAAGAGGAAGTAGTAATAAATGTTGAACGTGACATATCTTGTATTACTATTCCTATCTTCTCTAGCCTTGTATAGCTGACTTCTAAAGATATGGTAGGATTAGTTATCTTGTCACGCAAGACATCGTGTGTATATATTGTAACCGACTCCATGGAATACAATGAGTTGCATCCGACGTCTTGCTACATGGTATCAGTTTACCGTACGATCTCCATCGCTTCCACCATGCGCCGCCGCCGCTGCACCTCCCTGTAGCTGCCGCCGCTGCACCTCCCTGTAGCCGCCGCCGCGCCTCCTCAACCCTAGGCCGCCGCCGCGCAGTCTCTCTTGCTGCCGCCGCCGCCACTGCAACTCACCAAACCCTACACCGCCGCCGCCGCTACTCTCCGACAGCCGCCGCCGCGTCCTCCCAAACCCTAATTGTCGCTGCCATCTCCTCGCAGCCGCCACCTCTTCCTCTCTCTCCAACGCAGCCGCTGTCGTCTTCTACCTCCACCACCTCCCAAAATCCTACCCCGCCGCGCTGCCCTCACACCATGTCCCGTTCAAAGGCCGAACCCTCCGACGCTGGCTCCTTCGCCGGCGCCATGTTCACCTCGGATCGCCTCAATGAGCTGCACATCAAGGATCATGTGCCCATCATCCTCGACCTCGACTCGCCGTCCTACAATGCATGGCGCACCTACTTCGCGCTTTTGTTCCGCTCCTACCGTCTCATTGAGCACGTTGATGGGAGCGTGGACTTCTGCGACATGAAGGACGATGACGAGTGGCTTGCCGTGGACGCCTGCATCGTCAAGTGGCTCTTCCTCACCATCTCTCCAGGTCTCTTCAACATGGTGAACACCCGCGACCGTTCAGCGCACGCCATGTGGACACGGTTGTGTGATCTCTTCCTCAACAATCAGCTCCAACGCCGTGTCTTCCTCCAAGGGGAATTCTTCACTATGCAGCAAAACGATCTTTCGATCGATGAGTACTGCACGCGGCTGAAGGTTCTTGCCGATGAGTTGCGCGACGTCGGCATGACCATCGACGACTCCGTCCTCCTCACCAACTTCCTTCGGGGCCTCCACCCCGACCTTGGCCAGTCCGCCGCCAACCTCTCCCTCGTCACGCTGACGTACGCGAAGGCGTTCATGTACCTTCGTATGGAGGAGAAGCGACTCCGCCACTCTGCCCGGCAGGCGACCCACGCCGCCCTCCACGTCAGCCTCGTCGCCGGCCACGATGCTCCTCCAACCCCTCCAGGGCCACGCGTGCCTGCTCCCGCTCCACTACCCGCGCCCGCGCCCTCGGGTGGTCGCAATCAGAAGGGTCGCGGGAGCCAGGGCCGCAACTCCAACACGGCGTCACGCCCTACCCCACCCACGGCGGCTACCCCTCCTCCGCCTTGGCTCTCGGGGTATAATCCCTGGATGGGAGTCGTGCATGCATACTCTATGCTCGTCTCCCGCCCACCGGCTCCAGGTATTCTCGGGCCACGGCTGACTCCTCCTCAGGCGCTGCTGACCACGCTGGTTCCTGCAGCATACGGCAACACTGCGGTCTACGCGGCCCCTCGGCATACGGCGGCCCTCCGGGCTACGACGCATATGGTGGGACTCCTCCGGTCTATGACCCAGTGCTCCTCTCCGCTCTCCATGGTACACCCTCGCCGAGCACCTACAACGGAGGTAGCGATTGGTACATGGACACCAGCGCCGCTGCTCACATGGCCTCTAACCCCGGTATCCTCTCCCATGCCTCCCCCTATCATTTCTTTTCTCGCATCATGGTTGGTGATGGGAGCCCTCTCCCGATTACTCATCATGGTTCGTCCTCCCTCTCGTTGCCTTCTTCTTCTTTAACACTTAATAATGTGCGTGTTTCACCATCCTTAATCAAAAACCTATGTTCTGTTCGTACTCTTACTCGTGAAAATCCTGTCATTGTTGAGTTTGACGCTCTCGGTTTTTCTGTCAAGGATGCTCACTCCCGGAGGGTTCTGCACCGATGTGACTCTCCCGATGATCTTTACCCATGCGGTGCTTCTACGCGCGGCGGCCCGGTTGCTCTTCATGCCGACGTTTCACTTTGGCACGCTCGTCTTGGCCATCCCGGCGCCAACGCTCTTCATAAAATTTTGAGCACTTTTCCCTTCTCATGTAATAAATCAGCGGCTCATACTTGTCATGCTTGTCGTATAGGAAAACACGTTTGCCTATCGTTTTCTTCATCTTCATCAATTGCTACTTTTCCCTTTGATGTTATTCATTGTGATGTTTGGACATCTCCCGTGCCTAGCAATTCGGGTTTATCTTATTACCTTGTGATTTTAGATGATTTTTCTCACTTCACTTTGACTTTTTGGTTACGCCGCAAATCCGAGGTCGCCTCCACTCTTCATTCTTTTTATTCTTACGTCAACACTCACTTTCATCGCACCATTGCATACCTTCAAACCGGTAACGGAAAAGAATTTGATAACCTCGCCATTCGCCATCTTCTCTCCACTCATGGCACCATCTTTCGCCTTACCTATCCATACACATCCCCAAAAAACGGTCGTGCCAAACGTGTTCTCCGCACCCTCAATGAGAGTGTTCGTGCTTTGCTCTTTCATGCACACATGCCTGCCCGTTTATAGCCAGATGCTCTCGCCACCGCCACTCTCCCCTCAACATTCGGCCTTGCAAACCACGGTGGAGCTATACACATCATCATCTTGTATTCGGGTCTCCTCCATCCTATGACGATCTTCACGTCTTTGTTTGCTTGTGTTACCCCAACATCAGCACCACCGCGTCGCAAAAACTTGCACCGCGGTCTCTCGCCTGTGTCTTCCTTGGCTATCAACCAAACACCAAAGGATTTCGCTGCTTCGACCCGGTCTCTCGTCGTGTGTTCGTCTCGTGGCGCGTTTATTTTGATGAGGTTGTTTTTCCCTTTCAGCAGGTTTCACCAACGACAGCCCCGTCCTCAAACGCTACCACCCATCGGCTCGGGGAGCCCTTGCTCCCCTCGCCGCGCCCGCATGCCCCTTCAGCGGGCCCTTTGGGCCCCTCGGCGGGACCTACCTCACCGGCTCAGGCGGAGCCGACCTCGCCTCGATAGGTTTTCGCGCCTGCACCTGCTGGCCCTCTTGCACCTCCCTCACCAGCCTTAGGAGAGGTCTCTCGGCTGGGTCTTCGGCCGCCTCTCCCGTCGCGACCCCACCCATGTTGGCTGTGGCTCTGCCCGCCCCGACGCAGGCTGCATCGTCGCTTGCCGCCTCGTCAGCTTCGCCACCCGCAGCCTCGCCCGCGGTACTGTCGTCGTCGCCTGCGGCCTCCCCCGCGGTTCCACCCGCGGACCCGTATGCGGCCTTCTCGCCTCCCTCGCCACCCGCGGCCTCACGCGCGGTCATGACGCCACCATCGGCGGTCTCGTCTCCGGCCTCGACCGCCGCCTCGACGCCCGGTGTTGCTTCCGCTGCCCCGTCCATGCCAGAGGTTGCGGCTCCCCCTCGACATCGGGCTCGGCCCCCGCCTCCTCCGCGTCATCATTCTATGGTGACGCGCGGCAAAGATGGGATCCGTCAACCAAACCCTCGCTATCATAATCTCAGCGTCACAGTCATCTCTCCCGTACCGCGCTTGGTGCGCTCTCCATTGAGTGATCCGCATTGGCTCGCAGCTATGCGTTCTGAGTATGATGCTCTCGTCGCAAACCAGACTTGGACGTTGGTCCCTCGTCCCCCTTGTGCTAACATCATCACCAGCAAGTGGGTATTTTGGCATAAGCTTCTTCTGGATGGCTCTTTGACAAGTACAAGGCTCGTTGGGTTGTTCGCGGTTTTGCACAACGTGCCGGTGTTGACTTCTCGGAGACCTTCTCCCCGGTCGTCAAACCCGCCACGATTCATGTTGTTCTTCAGCTCACTGCATCTCGTCGCTGGCCTGTTCATCAGCTCGACATCAACAATGCATTTCTTTATGGTCATCTCTAGGAGCGTGTCCTCTGTCAGCAGCCTACTGGTTTTGTTGATCCCACTCGGCCTGATAATGTCTGCTTGCTATCACGGTCTCTATATGGTCTGAAACAGGCACCTCGTGCTCGGTATCAACGCATAGCAGCATTCCTCACCGCTCTTGGATTTCGCAGCACCACCTCTGACACGTCGCTATTTGTGCTTCATCGAGCTGATCATGTCGCCATGCTTCTATTGCATGTTGACGATATTGTCATCACCGCCTCTCCGCGGATCTCCTTCGCGACATCATTGGCCGTCTTGGTTCTGAATTTTGGCTGAAGGACTTGAGCGCATTGCACTTCTTCCTCGGCATTAATGTGTGACGTAATGCCTCCGGATTTTTTCTTCATCAAGGACATTATGCTCTTGATCTATTGGAGCATGCTGGTATGACCGACTGCAAGCCCACTGCTACTCCCGCCGAGGCCAAGCCGAAGCTCTCTGCTACTGCCAGGCAGCCTGCTGCTGATGCCGCTCTCTACCGCATTATTGTTGATGCTCTTCAGTACCTCACGCTCACCAGACCTGACATCCAGTTTGCGGTGCAGCAAGTTTGCTTGCATATGCACTTGCTCCATGATGTTCACTAGTCTCTGGTCAAGCACATTCTTCAGTACATTCGCGGCACACCGACGTTTGAACTTTGTCTTCGCGCTTCCGCCTCCACCGAGCTGTTTGCTTACACTCATGCAGATTGGGCTGGTTGTCCTGACACTCGACGATCCACGTCGGGATATTGTGTCTTCTTTGGTTACTCTCTCATCTCATGGTCCTCTAAGCGGCAGCCCACCGTCTCTCGCTCGAGTGCTGAGGCCGAGTACCATGCCGTTGCCAACGTTGTTGCCGAGACATGTTGGCTTCGTCAACTACTTGGTGAACTTCGGGTTTCCATCCCGAAAGCTATGGTGGTTTTTTGTGATAATGTTTTGGACACCTATCTCGAGGCCAATCCGGTGCAGCACAAGCGCACCAAGTACATTGAACTTGATGTTCACTTCGTCCGCGAGAAGGTTTAGTTGGGTCAGCTTCGTGTTCTTCATGTACCGACCACCCAGCAGCTTGCCGACATTATGACTAAGGGGCTAAACAACCGCTGCATTCCAGGAGTTCCGTTCCAGTCTTTGCATCGCCGACGCCGACGCATCGACTACGCGGGGGAGGGGGGGTGTTGAACGTGACATATCTTGTATTGTTATTCCTATCTTCTCTAACCTTGTATAGCTGACTTCTAGAGATATGGTAGGATTAGTTACCTTGTCACGCAAGACATCCTGTGTATATATTGTAACCGACTCCATGGAATACAATGAGTTGCATCCTACGTCTTTCTACAATGAAACTGCTCTATCATGGCTATTCCTGAATGCAGTACGGGTGCTACCTTTGTCAGGCCATGGATTTTCAGTTCCTGTGCCACCCATATGAACAGAGAAAGTTCTTCTTTTCATGGCTTCAGCTACAAGTAGTAGACTAATTAACATTAGATGCTCTACTACAACGAAGGAACTACAGGGCACCTTCCAGTAGCTTGTGATTTCAATGAATGTACAGGAGGGCAGCAGAGGAAGTGCTCAGCTCTGTATTATCCATATGAAGAGAGCAAGTTCTTGTTCTGGCTTCCGACTGTAGCTGCATTGCAAGCATGGTGTTGCATCACACGCGATGCCCTACTACAAAAAAAAGGAGAAATGTACAACATTTTTCAGTAGCTTGTGGTTTTCCTAATGGATTACTGGCCTGCCGTATTCAGCCGAGTGGACGGCGTGCTCGCGTAGTGCTTGTGCAGCAGGTCTGTGGCATGGCTTGCTTGCCTTGCCGGTCGGGGCTCTCTATTTCATCCAGTGTTTCAGGCCCATGGCCTGTTTGAACCTGGCGGCCATCGCCGCTCTGTAACTGTTCTTTCTAGTCTTAATATAGATCGGCTTCGACCTTTCGGCATGCATAGCCCAGTTTCTCTTTTTATTAACAAAAATACAAAATCAAATACTAGTTCTGCACTTTTTTATTGAGTCAAAAAAAAAAAAGTAGTTCTGTACCGCCTGTTCGCTCGAAGAAAAATAGACATAGAAAATGTGAAGTGACAACTCTAAAATTCGATCACACAAGCCCAACGAACACCTTCAGATGTCTACTAGAGTAGAGGCTACATCCTCACTCTGCAGTAGAATAACGATACAATAACAACTATACTAGGCTACATAGCTACACACATTGGGCAGCAAAGAAGGTTGCTACGTATGACTTGGAATTGAAGTCTGCCTTGTAAGTCGGAAGAATTTTGAACCGTCCGCCGCCCGCGCGCCTGTCGGGATGGAGATGGGCTCGACAACCAACCGTCCTTGACGTGTATGCTCTCCTCCTCCTAGTTCTAAACAGATACTCTCATCAACCGAGATGTGCAACAAGAAGCAGCTTGCCCTACCCTATTCTTGGTTGAAAGGAGATGTTTGGCTGGTGTTTTTGTGTGTGCGACCTTCTTCAGTGCTTCGCAGCACCTATGCTAGACACCGTCTCAACTCTGAATAAATGGACTCTGCCATTGTACCCATGTTTGCTGCTGCTCTCCTTTTTTGCTTCTCTAGCATCATTAAGAACTAACTAAACTTGAGAACTGCATTCGATTTCAAGGTTCAGTCAAATATTCGGTTTCACGGGGTTGATGTTGTAGGTGGTTAATGACCCAACTTCAAATTCAAACCGAACAAGCACACAACTGTAGCAGGAGCCAAAAACAAAGAATGCCTATTCCATCGAAGTAAAAAAGAAACGCAAAGCCAGCAGAGAAAGACATGTCAAACTGAATTCAACTTTGGTGTCCAAGTAGTTATTCTGCCATAGCGGTATCTACTACAGTACTACTAGAGGAACAATTACAAGAGCAAGTACAAACACCAATCTTTGGTCTCCAATGGAATCTATATATGCATACATATAAAGAAAGCTTAGTCATTGCGAATATTCACTCTGACATGCTTCATATGCTCCGTGACCTGACTCTGCACCGATTACTTCAATGTGTCACTGAGATAACCACTACTCAACCGAATTTCCTTGAGGCTTGTTTGTTCTGGCAGCCCGGAGATGTCCTTCAGCTTCGTGCACCACCTAACTTGTAGCAGCTCGAGCTTAGGCATCGTGTCTCCTTCAAACAGCACCGACTCGAGGTTCTCTAAATTATCGAGCTGCAGCACCATGAGATTAGGGAAGGATGTGAAGATAATATGCCCTAAAGGCAATAATAAAGTTATTATTTATTTCCTTATATCATGATAAATGTTTATTATTCATGCTAGAATTGTATTAACCGGAAACATAATACATGTGTGAATACATAGACAAACATACAGTCACTAGTATGCCTCTACTTGACTAGCTCATTAATCAAAGATGGTTATGTTTCCTAATTATAGACATGTGTTGTCATTTGATTAATGGGATCACATCATTAGGAGAATGATGTGATTGACATGACCCATTCCGTTAGCTTAGCACTTGATCGTTTGGTATATTGCTATTGCTTTCTTCATGACCTATACATGTTCCTGTAACTATGAGATTATGCAACTCCCGTTTACCAGAGGAACACTTTGGGTACTACCAAACGTCACAACGTAACTGGGTGATTATAAAGGAGTACTACAGGTGTCTCCAAAGGTACATGTTGGGTTGGCGTATTTCGAGATTAGGTTTTGTCACTCCGATTGTCGGAGAGGTATCTCTAGGCCTTCTCGGTAATACACATCACATAAGCCTTGCAAGCATTGCAACTAATAAGTTAGTTGTGAGATGATGTATTACGGAACGAGTAAAGAGACTTGCCGGTAACGAGATTGAACTAGGTATTTGATACCGACGATCGAATCTCGGGTAAGTAACATACCGATGACAAAGGGAACAACGTATGTCGTTATGCGGTTTGACCGATAAAGATCTTCGAAGAATATGTAGGAACCAATATGGGCATCCAGGTTCCGCTTATTGGTTATTGACCGAGAATAGTTCTAGGTCATGTCTACATAGTTCTCGAACCCGTAGGGTCCGCACGCTTAACGCTTCGATGACAGTTTATTATGAGTTTATAAGTTTTGATGTGCGAAGTTTGTTCGAGTCCCGGATGTGATCACGGACATGACGAGGAGTCTCGAAATGATCGAGACATAAAAGATTGATATATTGGAAGCCTATGTTTGGACTTGGAAGGTTCCGGATGAAAACGGGATTTTACTAACACCGGGGTTACGGAACCCCGGGGATCAATGGGCCTTGATGGGCCATAAGGGAGAAGAGGAGGGCCAGCCAGGGCAGGCCGCCCCTCCCCTCTAGTCCGAATAGGACAAGGAGAGGGGGCGGCCTCCCTCTTCCCCTTCCCCAAGACCTAATCCAACTAGGGAAGGAGTCCTACTCCCGGTGGGAGTAGGACTCCTCTAGGCGCCTCCCTAGGGCCGGCCGCACCCCTTGCTCCTTTATATCTGGTGCAGGGGGCATCCCATGACACACAAGTTGATCTACGGATCGTTCCTTAGCCGTGTGCGGTGCCCCCTCCACCATATTCCACTTCGTCATATCGTCATGAGCTTAGGCGAAGCCCTCGCCGGTGAAGTCATATCGTCAGCGGAGCTTAGGCGAAGCCCTCGTCGGTGGAGCATCATCATCGTCACCACGCCGTCGTCTTGTGGAACTCATCCCCGACGCTTTCTGGATCGGAGCCCGGGATCGCCATCGAGCTGAACGTGTGCGTAACTCGGAGGTGCCGTGCGTTCCGTACTTGGATCGGTCGGATCGTAAATACGTACAACTACATCAACCGCGTTGTTATAACGCTTCCGCTTTCGGTCTACGAGGGTACGTGGACATACACTCTCCCCTCTCGTTGCTGTGCCATCACCATGGTCTTGCGTGTGCGTAGGAAATTTTTTGAAATTACTACGTTCCCCAACAGTGGCATCCGAGCCTGGTTTTATGCGTTGATGTCATATGCACGAGTAGAACACAAGTGAGTTGTGGGCGATATAAGTCATACTGCTTACCAGCATGTCATACTTTGGTTCAGCGGTATTGTGAGATGAAGCGGCACGGACCGACATTACGCGTGACGCTTACGAGACTGGTTTCACCGCTTGAGCACTCGTTGCTTAAAGGTGACCGGCGGGTGTCTGTCTCTCTCACTTTAGTTGAACCGAGTGTGGCTACGCCCGGTCCTTGCGAAGGTTAAAACATCACCAACTTGACAAACTATCGTTGTGGTTTTGATGCGTAGGTAAGAACGGTTCTTGCTCAGCCCGTAGCAGCCACGTAAAACTTGCACCAACAAAGTAGAGAACATCTAACTTGTTTTTGCAGGGCATGTTGTGATGTGATGTGGTCAAGACGTGATGCTATATTTTATTGTATGAGATGATCATGTTTTGTAACCGAGTTATCGGCAACTGGCAGGAGCCATATGGTTGTCGCTTTATTGTATGAAATGCAAACGCCATGTAATTGCTTTACTTTATCACTAAGCAGTAGCGATAGTCGTAGAAGCAATAGTTGGCGAGACGACAACGATGCTACGATGGAGATCAAGGTGTCGCACCGGTGACGATGGTGATCATGACGGTGCTTCGGAGATGGAGATCACAAGCACAAGATGATGATGACCATATCATATCACTTATATTGATTGCATGTGATGTTTATCCTTTATGCATCTTATCTTGCTTTCGTTGACGGTAGCATTATAAGATGATCTCTCACTAAAATTATCAAGAAGTGTTCTCCCTGAGTATGCACCGTTGCGAAAGCTCTTCGTGCTGAGACACCACGTGATGATCGGGTATGATAGGCTCTACGTTCAAATACAACGTGTGCAAAACAGTTGCACACGCGGAATACTCAGGTTAAACTTGACGAGCCTAGCATATAACAGATATGGCCTGGAACACGGAGACCGAAAGGTCGAACGTGAATCATATAGTAGATATGATCAACATAGTGATGTTCACCATTGAAACTACTCCATCTCACGTGATGATCGGACATGGTTTAGTTGATTTGGATCACGTAATCACTTAGATAACTAGAGAGATGTCTGTCTAAGTGGGAGTTTTTAATATGATTAATTAAACTTAAATTTATCATGAACTTAGTATCTGATAGTATTTTTGCTTGTCTATGTTTACTGTAGATAGATGGCTCGTCTTTGTTGTTCCGTTGAATTTTAATGCGTTCCTTGAGAAAGCAAAGTTGAAAGATGATGGTAGCAATTACACGGACTGGGTCCGTAACTTGAGGATTATCCTCATTGCTGCACGTAAGAATTACGCCTGGAAGCACCGCTGGGTGCCGAACTGCTGCAGAACAACGCCGTAAGTTGTGAACGTCTGGCAAAGCAAAGCTGATGACTACTCTATAGTTCAAGGTGCCATGCTTTACGGCTTAGAACTGGTCTTCAACGACGCGTTTTGAACGTCATGGGGCATATGAGATGTTCCAGGAGTTGAAGTTAATATTTCAAGCAAATGCCCGGATTGAGAGATATGAAGTCTCCAATAAGTTCTATAGCTGCAAGATGGAGGAGAATAGTTACATCGGTGAACATATACTCAAAATGTCCGGTATAATAATCACTTGATTCAACTGGGAGTTACTCTTCCGGATGATAGTGTCATTGACAGAATTCTCCAATCACTGCCACCAAGCTACAAGAGCTTCGTGATGAACTATAATATGCAAGGGATGACCAAAACAATTCCCGAGCTCTTCGCAATGCTGAAAGCTGCGGAGGTAGAAATCAAGAAAGAACATCAAGTGTTGATGGTCAACAAGACCACTAGTTTCAAGAAAAAGGGCAAAGGAAAGAAGAAGGAACTTCAAAAAGAACAGCAAGAAAGTTGCTGCTCAAGAGAAGAAACCCAAGTCTGGACCTAAGCCTGAAATCGAGTGTTTTACCGCAAGCAAACTGGACACTGGAAGCGGAACTGCCCCAAGTATTTGGCGGATAAGAAGGATGGCAAGGTGATCAAAGGTATATGTGACATACATGTTATTGATGTGTACCTTACTAATACTCGCAGTAGTACCTGGGTATTTGATATTGGTTCTGTTGCTTTTTGCAACTCGAAACAGGAACTACGGATTAAGCGAAGATTGGCTAAGGACGAGGTGACGATGCGCGTGGTAAATGGTTCCAAAGTCGATGTGATCGCGGTCGGCACGCTACCTCTACATCTACCATCGGGATTAGTTTTAGACCTAAATAATTGTTATTTGGTGCCAGCGTTAAGCATGAACATTATATCTGGATCTTGTTTGATGCGAGACGGTTATTCATTTAAGACAGAGAATAATGGTTGTTCTATTTATATGAATAATATCTTTTATGTTCATGCACCCTTGAAGAGTGGTCTATTTTTATTGAATCTCGATAGTAGTAATACACATATTCGTAGTGTTGAAACCAAAAAATACAGAGTTGATAATGATAATGCAACTTATTTGTGGCACTGCCGTTTGGGTCATATCGGTGTAAAACGCATGAAGAAACTCCATACTGATGGACTTTTGGAATCACTTGATTATGAATCACTTGGTACTTGCGAACCGTGCCTCATGGGCAAGATGACTAAAACGCCGTTCTCCGGAACTATGGAGCGAGCAACTGATTTGTTGGAAATCATACATACTGATGTTTGTGGTCCAATGAATGTTGAGGCACGCGCGGGTATCGTTATTTTCTCACCTTCACAGATGATTTGAGCATATATGGGTATATCTACTTAATGAAACACAAATCTGAAACATTTGAAAAGTTCAAAGAATTTCAGAGTGAAGTGGAAAATCATCGTAACAAGAAAATAAAATTTCTACGATCTGATCGTGGAGGAGAATATTTGAGTTACGAGTTTGGTTTACATATGAAACAATTGTTAATAGTATCGCAACTCACGACAACCGGAACACCACAGAGAAATGTTGTGTCCGAACGTCGTAATCGTACTTTACTTGATATGGTGCAATCTATGATGTCTCTTACCGATTTACCGCTATCGTTTTGGGGATATGCTTTAGAGACGGCCGCATTCACGTTAAATGGGGCACCATCAAAGTCCATTGAGACGACACCTTATGAACTGTGGTTTGGCAAGAAACCAAAGTTGTCGTTTCTTAAAGTTTGGGGCTGCGATGCTTATGTGAAGAAACTTCAACCAGATAAGCTCGAACCCAAATCGGAGAAATGTGTCTTCATAGGATACCCAAAGGAGACTGTTGGGTACACCTTCTATCACAGATCTGAAGGCAAGATTTTCGTTGCTAAATTCGGATCCTTTCTAGAAAAGGAGTTTCTCTCGAAAGAAGTGAGTGGGAGGAAAGTAGAACTTGATGAGATAACTGTATCTGCTCCCTTATTGGAAAGTAGTTCATCACAAGAAACGGTTCCTGTGACAACTACACCAATTAGTGAGGAAACTAATGATATTGATCATGAAACTTCAGATCAAGTTTCTACTGAACTTCGTAGGTCAACCAGAGTAAAATACGCACCAGAGTGGTACGGTAATCCTATTCTGGAAGTCATGTTACTTGACCATGGCGAACCTACAAACTATGAAGAAGCGATGGTGAGCCCAGATTCGCAAAATGGCTGGAAGCCATGAAATCTGAGATGGGATCCATGTATGAGAACAAAGTATGGACTTTGGTTGACTTGCCCGATGATCGGCAAGCCATTGAGAATAAATGGATCTTTAAGAAGAAGACTGACGCTGATGGTAATGTAACTGTCTATAAAGCTCGACTTGTTGCGAAGGTTTTCGACAAGTTCAAGGGGTTGACTACGATGAGACTTTCTCACCCGTAGCGATGCTTAAGTCTGTCCGAATCATGTTAGCAATTGCTGCATTTTATGATTATGAAATTTGGCAAATGGATGTAAAAACTGCATTCTTGAATGGATTTCTAGAAGAAGAGTTGTATATGATGCAACCAGAAGGTTTTGTTGATCCAAAGGGTGCTAACAAAGTGTGCAAGCTCCATGATCAATTTATGGTCTCAGTGCAAGCCTCTCGGAGTTGGAATAAACGCTTTGATAGTGTGATCAAAGCATATGGTTTTATACAGACTTTTGGAGAAGCCTGTATTTACAAGAAAGTGAGTGGGAGCTCTGTAGCATTTCTGATATTATATGTGGACGACATATTATTGATTGGAAATGATATAAGATTTCTAGATAGCATAAAAGGATACTTGAACAAAAGTTTTTCAATGAAAGACCTCGGTGAAGCTGCTTACATATTGGGCATCAAGATCTATAGAGATAGATCAAGACGCTTAATTGGACTTTCACAAAGCACATACCTTGATAAAGTTTTGAAAAAGTTCAAAATGGATCAGGCAAAGAAAGGTTTTTTACCTGTATTACAAGGTGTGAAATTGAGTCAGACTCAATGCCCGACCACAGCAGAAGATAGAGAGAAATGAAAGATGTTCCCTATGCTTCAGCCATAGGCTCTATCATGTATGCAATGCTGTGTACCAGACCTGACGTATGCTTAGCAATAAGCTTGGCAGGAAGGTACCAAAGTAATCCAGGAGTGGATCACTGGACAGTGGTCAAGAACATCCTGAAATACCTGAAAAGGACTAAGGATATGTTTCTCGTATATGGAGGTGACAAAGAGCTAGTCGTAAATGGTTACGTCGATGCAAGCTTTGACACTGATCCGGACGATTCTAAATCGCAGACCGTATACGTGTTTTTATTAAACGATGGAGCTGTCAGTTGGTGCAGTTCTAAACAAAGCGTCGTGGCAGGATCTACATGTGAAGCGGAGTACATAGCTGCTTCGGAAGCAGCAAGTGAAGGAGTCTGGATGAAAGAGTTCATTTCCGATCTAGGTGTCATACCTAGTGCATCAGACCAATGAAGATCTTCTGTGACAATCTTGGTGCAATTGCCTTGGCAAAGGAATCCAGATTTCACAAGAGGACCAAGCATATCAAGAGACACTTCAATTCCATTCGGGACCAAGTCCAAGTGGGAGACATAGAGATTTGCAAGATACATACGGATCTGAATGTTGCAGACTCGTTGACTAAGCCTCTTCCACGAGCAAAACATGATCAGCACCAAGACTCCATGGGCGTTAGAATCATTACTGTGTAGTCTAGATTATTGACTCTAGTGCAAGTGGGAGACTGAAGGAAATATGCCCTAGAGGCAATAATAAAGTTATTATTTATTTCCTTATATCATGATAAATGTTTATTATTCATGCTAGAATTGTATTAACCGGAAACATAATACATGTGTGAATACATAGACAAACATACAGTCACTAGTATGCCTCTACTTGACTAGCTCATTAATCAAAGATGGTTATGTTTCCTAACTATAGACATGTGTTGTCATTTGATTAATGGGATCACATCATTAGGAGAATGATGTGATTGACATGACCCATTCCGTTAGCTTAGCACTTGATCGTTTGGTATATTGCTATTGCTTTCTTCATGACCTATACATGTTCCTGTAACTATGAGATTATGCAACTCCCGTTTACTGTGAGGAACACTTTGGGTACTACCAAACGTCCACAACGAATCGGGTGATTATAAAGGAGTACTACAGGTGTCTCCAAAGGTACATGTTGGGTTGGCGATTTCGAGATTAGGTTTTGTCACTCCGATTGTCGAGAGGTATCTCTAGGCCTTCTCGGTAATACACATCACATAAGCCTTGCAAGCATTGCAACTAATAAGTTAGTTGTGAGATGATGTATTACGGAACGAGTAAAGAGACTTGCCGGTAACGAGATTGAACTAGGTATTGGATACCGACGATCGAATCTCGGGTAAGTAACATACCGATGACAAAAGGGAACAACGTATGTCGTTATGCGGTTTGACCGATAAAGATCTTCGAAGAATATGTAGGAACCAATATGGGCATCAGGTTCCGCTATTGGTTATTGACCGAGAATAGTTCTAGGTCATGTCTACATAGTTCTCGAACCCGTAGGGTCCGCACGCTTAACGTTTCGATGACAGTTTATTATGAGTTTATAAGTTTTGATGTACCGAAGTTTGTTCGGTGTCCCGGATGTGATCACGGACATGACGAGGAGTCTCGAAATGGTCGAGACATAAAGATTGATAGATTGGAAGCCTATGTTTGGACTTCGGAAAGGTTCCGGATGAAAATGGGATTTTACCGGAACACCGGGGGGTTACCGGAACCCCCCCGGGGATCAATGGGCCTTGATGGGCCATAAGGGAGAAGAGGAGGGCTGGCCAGGGCAGGCCGCGCGCCCCCTCCCCCTCTAGTCCGAATAGGACAAGGAGAGGGGGCGGCGCCTCCCTCTTCCCCTTCCCCAAGACCTAATCCAACTAGGAAGGGGAGTCCTACTCGGTGGGAGTAGGACTCCTCTAAGCAGCGCCTCCCTAGGGCCGCCGCACCCCCCCTGCTCCTTTATATCCGGGGCAGGGGGCACCCCATGACACACAAGTTGATCTACGGATCGTTCCTTAGCCGTGTGCGGTGCCCCTCCACCATATTCCACTTCGTCATATCGTCATGAGCTTAGGCGAAGCCCCGCGCCGGTGAAGTCATATCGTCAGCGGAGCTTAGGCGAAGCCCTGCGTCGGTGGAGCATCATCATCGTCCACCACGCCGTCAGGTCTGACGGAACTCATCCCCGACGCTTTGCCGGATCGGAGCCCGGGATCGTCATCGAGCTGAACGTGTGCGTAACTCGGAGGTGCCGTGCGTTCGGTACTTGGATCGGTCGGATCGTGAAGACGTACGACTACATCAACCGCGTTGTTATAACGCTTCCGCTTTCGGTCTACGAGGGTACGTGGACATACACTCTCCCCTCTCGTTGCTGTGCCATCACCATGGTCTTGCGTGTGCGTAGGAATTTTTTTGAAATTACTACGTTCCCCAATAGGATGAGCTCTGCTGCAAATGGAGTTGTGTCCCCCTGGACGACTTATATCACAGGCGTAGAGCTGCAAGATTTGGTAGGAACCCAAGGGCTTGAAAGGCATCATCATCTTGCTTCAATCTGCTATACCTTAGCTCCAACTTGGAAAGATTCTGAAGCTTACCATGCAGAGTGAGGCTCTCGAGGCTGTTTGGTGGCAGAAAACCGTCACCCAAACAGCCATCTAACTCATTCCTCTCTTCATGCGAGTCACCTGTTTCAACTGATAAATATTGTAGTTGATTATGACCAACAATGGCAGACCATAACTCACTGATGTTTCTGTGAGTTCACACCACCCATTTTAAGCTTACGATGTGCGATAGCGGAAAATGTCTTGCCTCTCTCGAGGGACGTGGTTCACGTTATATGGAGAGGGGGACGTGACCCCAATGATCGGTACAGGGAGATCAGAAGATCGTTTTAGAGAGGGAATCTCAGGAGAGATTACTTGGAGAAGGAGATGGAGATAGTTACAATTGTAATATGTTTAAACTAACAACCAAATCTATCTCTATGCCTAACACCAGCCGAACACCACCTCTTGGTTGGGATCGTGACATGTATGTAACGTTGTCTAACACCCTCCTTAATCACAACTTCATCAAGTTGAGATTATGCTTGAAGTCTTCAAAGCTTCTTGTAGGCAAGGGCTTTGTGAATCCATCTACAAGTTGATCTCTGGAATGCACAAAGCGAATGTCAAGTTGTTTCTGAGCAACTCTTTCTCTGACAAAGTGAAAATCAATTTCTATGTGCTTTGTCCTGGCATGAAACACCGAATTTGCAGAGAGATACGTAGCACCAAGATTGTCACACCATAAGCAGGGAGCTTGCTTACTTTGCACACCAAGTTCCTTCAACATAGACTGAACCCATATTATTTCAGCTGTAGCATTAGCCAATGCCTTGTATTCTGCCTCTGTACTCGACCTGGACACAGTGGCCTGTTTACGTGCACACCATGATATCAAATTTGGTCCAAAGAATACTGCAAAGCCACCAGTGGAGCGTCTGTCATCAAGACAGCCTGCCCAATCTGAGTCAGAGAATGCACTGACAAGAGTAAAGGGTGATTTGCTAATCCAGTCCCAAGTTCAGAGTATGCTTCACATACCGAACTATACGTTTTGCAGCTGTCAAATGAACGTTGGTAGGTGCATGAAGAAACCGATGACTTTGTTAACAAAGAAAAGACAGATCCGGTCTGGTAAGCGTAAGGTACTGAAGAGCTCCTACCAAACTCCTGTATTTCGTGTTGTCCTCTTGATTCAAGGGCTCACCTTCTGCAAGAGATAGTTTTTCTGAACTAGACAATGGAGTGAGTGAAGGCTTGCATCCCTGTAACCTAGCCTTCTTAACCAAATCAGTGGCATATTTTTCTTGAGAGAGCAGAAGTCCATCTTTGTGCTTCTTCACCTCAATCCCAAGAAAATAGTGCAAGTCACCAAGATCCTTTAAAGCAAATTCTGCACTTAGATCCTTAAGAAATCCTCTGATAGCTTCATCAGATGAGCTGGTTACAGTAATATCATCAACATATATAAGAACAAATATGCATGTGTTGGATTTGTTGTAGATGAACAATGATGTGTCAGATTTAGAGGGAACAAAACCAAGTGCTTGCATTTTGTGATAGAGACGAGCATACCATGCCCTTGGTGCCTGTTTCAACCCATATAGTGCCTTGTCAAGCTTGCATACATATGAAGGAGCATTCTTACTCTCAAACCCAGGAGGTTGTTTCATGTACACTTCCTCTTCTAGAGCACCATGGAGAAACGCGTTCTGAACATCAAGCTGTCTGAGACTCCATCCTCTGGAAACAGCAATAGAGAGGACAAGACGAATGGTGGCAGCCTTTACCACCGGACTAAACGTGTCCTCATAGTCTATACCATATCTCTGTTTAAAACCTTTTGCTACTAGCCTAGCCTTATAGCGATCAATAGTTCCATCAGCTTTTCTTTTAATCCTGAAAACCCACTTGCAATCAATTAAATTTTTACCTTGTTGTGGGGGAACCAAATGCCATGTTTTGTTTTTCTTCAATGCCATATACTCTTCATTCATGGCTTTCTTCCACCTATCATCACACAATGTTGCTTCAAGGGTGTTAGGTTCATCTGGTTCACCTGTGGAACAGACCATACCATACTTGGATATATGCTTGTAGTTGATAGGTTGAATTTTCCCTTGTTGAAGGCGTGTACGACGTGGCTGCTGAGCACTCATATTTGCTGCCACAGAGGATCCCGTAGTCCACAAATCATTGGCTGGACCAGAACCCAAGGAGGATTCGGCAGCAGTAGCAGCAGCGCCACCCAGCAGCGTCGGATCTTCTGCGGTTGAAACGCGAGGCGGGACGCCTGAAGCAGCCACAGAAGATCCCGGAGCTGCCACATCCACTTGAGTTTCGGTGCCGGTCGGATCTACGCCTGGATCCGCGCGAGTTTCCGCGCCAGGGGCCACGCCAGGGGCGGTCGGGCCCGCGCCAGGCCCCGCGCCCTCCCTGGACCGCGTACCTGTACGCCTCTTGTATGTCACCGGTTGGATGGGGTGGCGCGCAACGTCTGGGCCACCCGGAGCCGGCCAAGTGGAGGGCGGCGATTGGCCCGGGGCAGGGAAGCCAGCGCAGCCAGCGGACGAGGCCCGCGTGTCACTCGTGGGACCGGCGCTGCGGGAATCAGGGGAGACCGCACGCTCGCCTGCGCCTGCGTTGGGCTCCGATCCCACAGCGGATCTGATTCGCTGCTCCTGGACGGATCCCGAGGAGGATCTGTCTCCTCTGGTAGGACACATAAAATATGGTCCATCTGAATTTTTTTCAGCAGCAATTTCTTCACGAATTTCTCTCAGATCATCAACACAAAGCTCATGCAGATCATTAGATGAGTTAGTCACTAATTGATCATCAATATTTTGCCCCCCTTGATCAAAACTAGTGAGATGGGAAGGCAGAAGGAGGATTTCTTTTCAAAGAAGAGCGCCATCATTGGAGTGAAGATCAGAAAATGGGAATTTGGTTTCATCGAATACGACGTCACGTGAGATGTAAACACGACCAGTGGAGACATCTAGACATTTGACACCTTTATGCTGGGCGCTGTATCCTAGGAAGACACACTGTTTTGATCGAAACATGAGTTTGCGATTGTTGTAGGGACGGAGATTTGGCCAACATGCACACCCAAACACTCTAAGAGATTTGTAGTCTGGTTTTGTGTGAAGGAGGCGTTCTACCGGAGTTTCATTATTAATGACACGACTGGGTAGCATGTTGATAATGTGAACAGCAGTGAGGAATGCTTCATCCCAAAACTTGAGAGGCATGGAGGCTCCTTCCAATAGAGCAAGGCCTACCTCTACGATGTGTCTATGCTTGCGTTCAGCTGAGCCGTTTTGTTGGTGAGCATGTGGGCATGATTCTTGGTGAGAGATACCAAGGTTTTGGAAGAAGGAGTTCAACTTTTCGTACTCCCCCCCCCCCAGTCTGATTGGACAGCGATTATTTTGCTATCAAACTTGCGTTCAACAAGAGCTTGGAAGTTTTGGAAAACTTGAAACACATCTGATCTTCATTTGAGAAGATAGATCCAAGAGAATTTACTGTAGTCATCAATAAAACTGACATAATACGTATGTCTACCAACAGAGTGTGGGGCTGGACCCCAAACATCAGAAAAAATAAGTTGGAGAGGTTTGGTAGAAACACTAGTAGAAACAGGGTATGGTAATTGATGACTTTTTGCTCGTTGACATGAATCACAAATTGTTTCAACATGACGCTCACCAACAAACGGGAGCTTATTTTTCCTAAGCAACTTTTCAACTAAAGAAAAAGAGGCATGTCCTAAACGATCATGCCATCATGTGGACGTAAGCTTGATAGCACCACAAGCTTGTTTATTGAATCTTCTAAACTCTGGAATCAATGGATAGAGCCCTCGAACACATCTACCTCGATAGAGTATTTCCCTCGTTGCCTGATCCTTGATCAAAAAGAAATAAGGGTGAAACTCGAGAAAAACATGATTATCAATGGCAATTCGATGAATAGAAAGAAGATTTTTGTTTGCACTAGGGACATGCAAATTTTTTCTAAGATGTAGTTTACGTCTAGGGGTACGAAATATTGAGTGACCAACATGACATATACTCATACCTTCTCCGCTAGCAGTGTGGATTTGATCCTTGTCGTGATATTTTTCCTTCATGGTACCTTCTCGAGTTCATTGGTGATGTGGTTTGTGGCCCCATTGTCGACGTACCAATTTGTGTCGACGCCGTAGGACCCATCAGCCGCCGCAGCAACCTTGTCATCGTCCTGGGAATCATCATCATCCTCGTCGTACCTGTACCAGCAATCCTTTGCTGTGTGTCCAGGTTTCCCGCAGATTTGGCATCGTGGAGTGTCGGTGCGCGTTCTGTTGCCGCTGCCACGACCGCGACGGCCGCGGCCTCTGCCGCCCGCGCGCTGAGGAGAGGAGCCGCGGTCACTGCCGCCGCCGCCACCAGATCGCCCTTTGTTTCGAGGAGGGCCACCTGAACGGGAGCCGCCACCCCTCCCACGCGACGCCATGTTGGCTGAAGATTTGAAGCCGCTGCTGCCGGACCCGTGGTAATGATCCACGCGCTGGTCAAAGTTGGAGAGCATTGCGTAAGAGTTCATCGAGTGTGACGGGTGTCACACGAGCGTCGAGAGCAGACACCAGAGGCTGGTAATCAGCGTCTAGCCCGTGGATGATGTAGGAGACTAGTTCGTCATCCTGGATGGCCTTGCCCGCCGCGGCTAGTTCATCTGCAAATCCTCGCATGGCAGCAAAGTAAGAGGCAACCGAGAGATTACCCTTCTGCACGTTGATGAGGGAGGTGCGGATGTTGTTGATGCGGCTCGCCGAGTGCGACGAGAACATGGCAGCGAGCGTCGTCCAGAGCGCGCTCGCCGTGGTGACCGTGGTCACCGTCACCAGAACCTCCTTTGTGAGGTTGGCCAGCAGGAAGCCAAGGACCTGCTGGTCCTCCCGGACCCAGAGAGGGTGGAGAGGGTTGGGTGATGAAGTCTCCTTGCCTTCTTTGGTGGTGATGAGGAGCTTCGCCGGCTCCGGTGTGGTGCCGTCGACGTAGCCGTAGACGCCGGCGCCACGCAGTTGGGGGGTGATCTGCATTCGCCATAGCACGTAGTTCGTGCGGGACAGCTTCTCCGTGACCTGGCTATTGAGGTTTGAGGAGAATGCACCGGAGGTGGAGGAGGAAGACATGGCTAGGCTAAGATGGATTCGACAGAAGCTTCAGATGGGAAAAGGAAGGCTCTGACTACCATGTGCGATAGCGGAAAACGTCTTGCCTCTCTCGAGGGACGTGGTTCACGTTATATGGAGAGGGGGACGCGACCCCAACGGTCGGTACAGGGAGATCAGAAGATCGTTACAGAGAGGGAATCTCAGGAGAGATTACTTGGAGAAGGAGATAGAGATAGTTACAATTGTAATATGTTTAAACTAACAACCAAATCTATCTCTATGCCTAACACCAGCCGAACACCACCTCCTGGTTGGGATCGTGACATGTATGTAATGTTGTCTAACATACGCAACCAAGTAAGCATTCCGAGCTCTTTCAGAGTGGCATTTCCATTTCACCCTGAAACATCAACAACACCTAGTGCATCAAGAGCCTTCAATTTACAATCCCTCTGCGAAGTATAACACCGTCTAGCTTCATCTCCTGGAAATGGTATAGATTGAATATATCATATCTTTCAAACTAGCATATAAAACTTGTGGTCTCAAGAAAACATGACCTCTGAATAGCAAAGCACCGCACTCTTGAGATATGAACAGAGTAAGTTCTTGTTTTGGCTTCCGACTGTAGCTGCAATGCAAATAGGTGTTGCAACACATTCGATGCTCTACTACAAAACAAAGAAATGTATAAGACATTTGCCAGTAGCTTGTGGTTTTTCAATGCATTACCGTCATGCCGTATTCAGTCGAGTGGCATGCATATCCCGGTTAATGTTTTTATTAACAAATACTACATCAATTAGTTTTGCAACGCGTGTTCAACTCCAAGAACAATAGACAAAAAGAAAATGTGAAGTGACAACAATGGGGAAAACAAACACCTTCAGCCACTGCATAGTAGGATAATATTTCTACAATAAAAACTATACTATGTTAGAGAATCTCCAACAGTTGCCCTATTTTAAGGCACAAAAAAGCGACCGAAGAAATTTTTGGCGCAAGAAAAAATGGAATCTCCAATACCTGTCCTAAAATAGGGCACCGGAACATTGAAACTGCTTTTTTGCAAATACAAACTTCCATTCAAATATCGCAAATTTAAACATACGAGCTCTAAACATTTAAATTAAGTTAATACAAAAATATAAACATTGATACTACTACAACTAAACATTTTGTCTAAGTCTTCGTCCGAAACAGCCACCGAGATTGTCTGCGTACTTACTCTGCTAAAGCGCTTCCGCGGCATGGCGGCTGTGCCGCGGTACGACGGAATAAATGTTGCAGCACGTTAACGAGGTATAGGCGTAGGAGGAGGTGTGGCGATGGAGGAGGAAGTGCGGCGGTGGAGGAGGACGCCGACGACGGTGAATGAACGACCGATTCGGCTCGAGACGCGGTAGATCCAGGTGGTGCTGAGGTGCGGCGGTGTAGTTGGTGGCCAGATCCGGCTAGAATTGGCCAACTTAGGTGCTTCGCCAACATCAGAATTAAATTACTAACTAAGACCAGGCAAATTAAAATTTCATTTATACCAAACATTTGTATTTATTTCTATTGTACAATATTAACTTATATAATATCTGTTATACAATTGACATAGTTAACCACATAACAATATTTTTCTATTATAATCACATATGTTGCTAATTGCTAATTGTAATGTTATATGTTATCACTTATAATGTATAACGCTGAAACTTGGTTAAGGCTGAATTTAAATCGTGTATTGTACCAAAAAATATATTTTAATTATTATTTTACAATTGCATAACGTATATAATGCATACGTATATATTTGTGTGTATTTACATTTGTTGATGTACATTTTATTATCTAGATCTCTAAAGTTTATCATCCAAGTAATATCTCGATAATTGTTCTCGTGTATTATTAAGTATGCATATGTATAGAATCTTCCAGAGTATAAACTGAACCATTTATAAAATGGGTTGCGAGTTAGGTTTGGTAACAAGTTACCAATATGTGCATGTTCCGTAATTGGCATTAAAATTACATTGATTACCGATGAGCATAACATGTCAATGATTCAGTTATTCATACATGCAATATGTTTATTTGGAAGCTTGGTTCTTCTATGTATACAGGAGCTTCTACTGTCAGACTTCTATCGAAGAGACGGTGGTAGGCTAACTAAACTAATCGTTTCCTTTCATATGGAGCTGGTCTTATCTGATATACACTATCGGCTCATCACAATAAAAAGGACACATCCATAACCATACGCGTTTGTCATAGTAGGTCACGTTTTCTGTAACCCATGTACATTCATGACGGTTTTATGATAGAATTTTTTCCTTAGGGTCCGATTCATTAAAAATGTAGAATAGAGTTGCCCGGTTAATTAACAGAAACCCGTGCGAAAACCTTTACGGAGCCTGAACGTGCCAATCTGGTACCCACCTCGCGCTGCACCACCACACAGACACAGACCCTCCTTGCAACACTGGAGCCGAGGGGGAGGGCTGCCACACCGTCCTGAAACCTGTCGGGGCGAGCTGCCGAGCCAAACTGGAATGAAGCCCGCAGCACCGACCACACTACCCAGCCACACAAAGCTACTAACCGGAGCACCAAGCTGGCACAGCCGCCCACCATCGTGGAAGAGCCGGATCCGGTCGCAACCTCCGAGATCTGGCGAGCTACCACCGCCGGACCGCCGAGATAGTCACCAGAAGCCAACTCGATGTCAAATGCATGGAGGCCGGCCAGATACGTCGGGTAAGAAGGGGGTGCCACCCACACCCGACTCGCCGAAGAGGAGCACTGATGGAAGACCGTTGAGACCATGCTACCACGCAAAGCCGCCAAGGGATCCGAGCCTCCCCCTCCGAGACCCACCAGAGCCAGGCGAGAAGAGCACACCCGCCATCGCTGTCTGCCACGTGGGCTTAGCCCGGAGGCATCCTCCGGCAACAACGGCGGGAGGGAAGAGGGCAAGGAAGAGGACCGGCGGTGCGGTTGTTGGTGTTATGATGCAACATGTATTATTAGGAGGCCAAAATCATCATATATAGGATGTACATGAGGATGCCAAAAGGAAAGAATGCAAAAGTCCAAAGGCCATATCAATATAACTCTAACACCCCCTCCCCCTCAAACTCATGGTGGATCCACAACACTGAGTTTGGAGAGGTGAAATCTATGTTGCGCTCTAGTCTGTGCCTTCGTGAAGAAGTCCGCTAGCAGTAACTCGAAAGGCACATACTGAAGAGCGATAACATGATCCTGCATAGCAGCACGCATATAAGAAGCATCAACACCAATATGCTTGGTAAGTTCATGCTTCACGGGGGTCCCGTGCAATACTGATAGCACCTATACTGTCGGACAAGAGGGTGGTAGGTGTAGAAACAGAAACACCAAAATCCTCCAGTAGCCATCGTAACCAAGTCACCTCTACCGTCAGAAGAGTCATAGCTCTCAACTCGGCCTCTACACTCGAACGAGAAATTGCAGTCTGTTTCTTCGTCTTCCAGGCAATGAGAGAACCACCAAGAAAAACACAATAAGCAGAAAGGGAACGACGATCTGAAGGATCACTGACCCACGTAGCGTCCGAATAGGCTTGGAGCTGTAACGAGCTGGAACGGGGGAAATAGAGACGATGAGAGATCGTTCCACGAAGATACCGTAAAACACGAAGAAGGTGACTATAGTGAACGGAAGTGGGAGCGGAAACAAACTGACTCATAATATGAACAGGATGGGAGATATCCAGACGAGTGACAGCAAGATAGACAAGACTCCCAACAAGATGACGGTAACACATCGGAGCAGACAAGAGCTCGCCATCAGAAGCGCAAAGGTTAATATTGACCTCCATATGAGTCTCAACGGTGTGCTCATCATTAAGAGCCGCACGAGCAAGAAGATCTTGGATATACTTTTTTTGGGAAATAGAAAAGCCGTCAGAGGTGGAGGAAACGTCAATCCCAAGAAAGTAACGAAGAAGACCAAGATCATACATAAGAAACTGCTCACTGAGATGGAGCTTGACAAAGGCAATGTACTTAGAGTCGTCGCCAGTGATGATCATGTCATCGACATATAGAAGAAGAAGAAGAAGAGAGTGTGACCACGAGCAGACACTACAAGAAATATGTCAACTTATGACCACCACTATTGGTCACTGAAAGGTCACAAATTTCCATTTATGACCTTTTTGTGACCAAAACAAGGTCAAAAGTCAAGGCGTCAGAATCGACTATAGCGACCTTTCTTCTGAAATGGTCAAAGACGTTTACGACCAAAATATTCCTACTGTGGCGTTTTGGTCACTAGCAACCTCCCCCAGGCCACATAGGCATCCAGTGTGGCAAGCTGATGTGGCACAAGATTCAGCCCGGTCCATTTCGGTGCTTTAGATGGGCCGAGCCCATTAATTCAGCCCATTTATATTTTTTCCTCTGTGCTTTGATTGGCTAAATGGGCCTGGCCCAACAATTAGGATTTTTTTTCTGAGATGCAGTCTTTTACAATCCATTTTTTTGGGCCTCAACCTTTTTACAATCTGAAAGTTATATTGCTCTTTTTAGAAACAAGTCCAACATAGTTTGGGCCATGGCCTTTTTAGAGCCCAAGTATTGAGTGCAATATAAATTCTGGACATGGCCTTTTTACAATCCAATAGTGGGCCAAGCCCTCTTTTATTTACAGCCAATATTTTCAAATCAGTATAGTAATAGTACTTCTTTCCCACAATAATAACACAAGTATAGAAAACTTTCTCACACAACTTTATCTCGCATAACATTAGACAGACGAACACATATCAATAACTTATCTCCTATGTTCACAAATACATAACTTTTGGAATAGCGGCACAAGCTGTGGCAATACAAGCATTCAAAAAGCAGAAGCCAGCAAGCAATATCCATCAGGAGGTGCCTTGCATACTGCCTCCTTCGAGCCTGCGAGAGAAAAAACAAGGTGAAGGTCAGTACGCATCAAGGATGCTGCTGTTCTGGGTCAAGCCAAGTCAAGCGCATAAGAGAATTTAGTCAACAAAAATTAACATGTGAACATCTTTCACAATCATCATTTATAAAAAAAAAACATATGCAAACAGTTGTACAATGGTTGAGTGCTCATACTTTTATTATATCAGGCAATAGCATTTACCAATAGTGATGATCAGTGCAATAGGAACATGCAAACAGATGTAGAATAGGAACATGTCATGTATCTTTCAAATATGCAAACAACTGTACAAATATTCATCACAGCAACCTATAACCACCTATGCTTACAAATCAGAAAGTAGACATATATACTGAACAAAAGCAACAGCCAGGAATAGATGACTTAACAGTTCATGTTTGTTAACAAAACAAGAGTGGACATCTCACAGTGAGTTAACTATCTGATGAATTTAGTAAAACAAAGACTAGCATTCGGTGCTACAAGAGACAAAATAGGAATCCAAGTATCCCAACATCCCAATGTATGGATACATGAATGTCGCACCAAACACAGATACATGAATCGACATCTCACACTGGTACTAATCATGCATGCATCACCTTAGGAAAATATATTGTAAGTGCGGACTAGCATCATGAGACAACCAGAGATTTAGAACAAGTTGTGGCTCTGAAATCCTTATAACCAGAGATTCATGTACCCAACTGAAGCAAAAACAAGCAGCAGAAAAAAGCCCCTCCCATCGATCGATTGCTCCGAAAAAAAGCCCTCCATAGCCAGCAGTAATCATATTTGATCAGCCATTGCATAGCGGCTGAATTTGAAATCTAACTGAAAAACTGGGTGGAGCACTAGCCAAACTGACACGGAAACAAGTAAACCAACACAGGTACGATCACATTGTCATCACGACACCGAGCAAACACTGAAGAAAGAAGGAAGTGACCAGCACAGAATCGAGCAGTAACAGAGAGGGGGAGGGGAGACGGGCAACTTACAACATCACTTGGGACTTCCACTTCTCACCACCGGCCTTGCCAATCTGCAATTTGAACCCCATACCAGATCAGGACACAGAAATCACAACAAAACTCATGGTAGCACCAGTTCAAACGAGCAACAAGACGTCATGATTTAAGTTTCATTCATCCATTACAATCATAGTCCAGAGAAATCTAGAACAAGAGCTGCCTACATGCAACTTCATTCTGACTAGCAGCACTAATTTTTTTTGCACAAGAAGAGCAACAGATTCAGTGGCAACAGAGTGAACAAGACAAACGGAGTAGAATAATTGAATGATTGCAATGTTCAGTGGCAACAGAGTGAATACACAGATACTGCAACATAAGAAAAGTTGTGGAGCAGCATGTAGTGGTTCTGTACTTTTTTGGGGCTGTGATCCGATCGAGTACTAATAGGCTGAGATGTGTGTCAACACCTCATCTAACCCCCTTGCAAGCACACGGTGCAAGCCCACAGTTCAACCTGTTAAAACTGCTAATTCTTGGTTCTGCATAGTCATGACAAAGACGCATGAGGCGAGAATTTATCCAAGTAATGAGTAGGCTTTCTTTGAATATTACAAGTAGTGTGAAACATTGGTCCAAAAGTGAAGGGATTCCCATGAAATGCAACTGAAATTGGTAATGAACTGGATTATTGTGCCCGGTTGGATTATGGTAGAGTACGTTATGCTTCACATCATCATCACGAGGCCGTAGATCACGAGATTGATTACCTTCCGTGTAAACAAGGAGAATCGAGCGGCACAGCCTCGGGCGATTGGAGGCATCCGACCAGTGTCGCCCCTCGCATCGACGGCTTGGGCGGCAACCCGATCTTTTCCAACATCGCTACTGGCAGGAAGAAACCCTGCTTGTCTGCGAACAAAGAACTCTGCAGGTTAAATTTAATCACTAGAACCCAGATGAAGTTGAACAAAGAACTCTGCGACGGCGACGATTGAGAGGCGCAACTCGACTAGCGATCCGTGGATCTGGAGCGACAACTCATGAGTGCCGTGCGGGGATGGTGAAGGCGAGGTGGAAGAGGAGGAGGGGGAGGAGGCTAACCTTGCCGGCCTTGCCCTTCTTCCCGTTGGCGGCCGACTTCTCGGCCCCCTTGCTCCTCACCACCAACCTACAAGGAGCAGCTGAGCCTCTCTCATCTCCGGGAAGGAGAGAGAGATGGAGAGGGGCTCATGCAGCTTCGCGGGGTGCGAGGAGTAGGGGTGGGAGGCGTAGCGCGAGGCCTCGAGCGCCTCCTCCAGGTCGGGCTGCGTGGCGGCGTCGCGGCCGATCCGCTCCGAGACGTGTTGCCCTGCCGAGGCGACGTGGGGCTGATGGCCTCATCCTCCGCCCACGCCATCATCGGAGCGCCGCGCCTCTGCAGGGAGGAGGGGCGGGACGGCGAGCAGTAGTCGGGCGGCGGCGAGGTGGGATCTGGGGATCGAGGGGAGGGGAGGGTGAGTGGGCGGATCGGATCTGGGATCGAGGGGAGGGTGGGTGGGTGCGTGGGTTAGGGTTTTTTTCTCGGCACAAGCTCCACCGCTGGATGGGTGCGCGATGGACGGCTCAGACTGCGTCCAATTTGGTGATCCGCGTGAAGGCAGTTCCTCGCGTCTGATTGGCCAGCTATCTCACGCTTGAATCTCAAAATTTTGGACCCAAAACTTTGATTTCTTATAAAAAATATAACAATGGCATATCAAAATGATCTCCTATTTTGCATAAGTGTGGTGTGCATCTTGAAATGGCAAACAATGTTTTCAAATAGAGCTTTCATTTTCTTTGCAAAAGAACCATTTTCCATTTTTCGAGTGCCCAAAAGGAGGTTTTTTTGTGAAGGAACTACCAAATAATTGTTGCAAAATTAGACCAAATCATTTTCATAAAATACTAGGCCATATTTAATGCACAATTGACAAAATAGTTGGGTGCAAAAATTTTTGATCCACCTCTAATGAAAAAGACAAATTCCCGCCGATTCAGCTGGAAGCGGGTCAAATTTGAACTGCAGCTGCCTCATAGTTTGCTATTTATTTTTTCCAAAAATCATTTCTAGGTGCATAAGTATCTATTTAATAAGAGAAACACTAAGAAAATTCCAAGATTCAACCACTAGGTAGGAACGGTCATTCCCGCCGTTTTGACCACATTTTGAAACGGGCATAAAAAATTTAAAAAAAATCAAAAAATTGGAAAACCTTCGCATTGTGTCATTATATGTGAACAAGTTTCCAGGAAAAATAATAAACTTGTAATACGGAAATTATTTTAAAAAGTGTTCTTTAAATGAGCTATCAAGTGTGAAGATTCATGGCTTTCAAGCCAAATGATCAATCTTATGGCCACATTCATGGCATAGTTTGTTCAAATGAACTCATATTATGCACAAGGGTGCATATTGGAATGGCAAACAATGTTGCCTAAGGAAGTTTTCATTTTCGTTGGACGAAAAAACCATTTTACATTTTTCGAAAGTGCGAAAGGAGGTTTTTTGTGAAGGAACTACCAAATAATTGTTGCAAAATTGGACCAAATCATTTTTATAAAATACTAGGCCATATATAATGCACAATTGACAAAATGGTTGGGTGTAAAAGTTTTGATCCACCTCTCGTGAAAAAGACAAATTGTAAATGGATTCAATTTGGAAGAGGGTCAAATTTGAACTGCAGCTGCCTCATAGTTTGCTATTTATTTTTTCCAAAAATCATTTCTAGGTACATAAGTATCTATTTAATCAGAGAAACACTAAGAAAATTCCAAGATTCAACCACTAGGTAGGAACGGTCATTCCCGCCGTTTTGACCGCATTTTGAAACGGGCATAAAAAATTTAAAAAATATCATAAAATTGGAAAACCTTCGCATTGTGTCATTATATGTGAACAAGTTTCCAGGAAAAATAATAAACTTGTAATACGTAAATTATTTTAGAAAAGTGTTCTCAGAAATGAGCTATCAAGCGTGAAGATTCATGGCTTTCAAGCCAAATGACCAATCTTATGGCCACATTCATGGCATAGTTTGTTCAAATGATATCATATTGTGCACAAGGGTGCATATTGGAATGGCAAACAATGTTGCCTAAGGAAGTTTTCATTTTCGTTGGACAAAAAAACCATTTTCCATTTTTCAAGTGCCCGAAAGGAGGTTTTTTTGTGAAGGAACTACCAAATAATTGTTGCAAAATTGGACCAAATCATTTTTATAAAATACTAGGCCATATATAATGCACAATTGACAAAATGGTTGGGTGAAAAAAGTTTTGATCCACCTCTGATGAAAAAGACAAATTGTCGTCGATTCAGCTGGAAACGGGTCAAATTTGAACCGTAGCTGCCTCATAGTTTGCTCTTTATTTTTTCCAAAAATCATTTCTAGGTACATAAGTATCTATTTAATCATAGAAACACCAAAAAAATTCCAAGGTTCAACCACTAGCTAGGAACGGTCAAGCCCGCCGTTTTGACCGCATTTTGAAACGGGCATAATTTTTTTAAAAAAAAATCATAAAATTGGAAAACCTTCGCATTGTGTCATTATATGTGACCAAGTTTCCAGGAAAAATAATAAACTTGTAATACAGTAATTATTTTAAAAAAGTGTTCTCAGAAATGAGCTATCAAGTGTGAAGATTCATGGCTTTCAAGCCAAATGATCAATCTTATGGCCACATTCATGGCATAGTTTGTTCAAATGATCTCATATTGTGCACAAGGGTGCATATTGGAATGGTAAACAATGTTGCCTAAGGAAGTTTTCATTTTCGTTGGATGAAAAAACCATTTTCCATTTTTCGAAGTGCTAAAAGAGGTTTTTTGTGAAGGAACTACCAAATAATTGTTGCAAAATTGGACCAAATCATTTTTATAAAATAGTAGGACATATTTAATGCACAATTGACAAAATGGTCTGGTGTAAAATTTTTTGATCCACCTCTCGTGAAAAAGACAAATTTCTGCTGATTCAGATGGAAGCGGATCAAATTTGAACTGCAGCTGCCTCATAGTTTGCTATTTATTTTTTTCCAAAAATCATTTATAGTTACATAAGGACCTATTTAATCATAAATACATGGTTTGGTGGCGATACGTCGAGGTTTGGGCGGTGGGCGAGGGCCCCAACTCTAGAGCGTGTAAACTCGCATGCCCGCCGCATGGTCACCGCGTGACTGTGGCGTTGCCATGTGTTCTGGGCGGCCTAGGCATGTCTAGTGGGTTGGGCACTCCCTAGGTTGGTGCTAGGAAGAAAATTACAACATAAGATTCTCACGAGGAGACCAATCGATGCTCAAACATGAATTAGCAGCCAAGTGTTTGATTAGCGATGCAGAAATGTACATGGCTAATGGGCGTGAGTTTTGGCTGAGGATGATCAGTTACCAAGAAGACCGTTTTCACAAATTTTCAGCTCAAAAGGAGGAGCCTAGGTGGTACTTGCTTTGCAAACCACCACACTGGACATAAATACGAATGTTGAAGCTCGGCTCAAAATAATGAATGGATTGAGCTGGCATTTGGTGGAGGATGGTTATTTGGGCATAGGAAAGCACTGTAGAAAATGGATACTATTTGGACATGCCAAAGTGGTACTTCCTTCACAAACTGTTACTCTGAACAGAATAGGAAAATGAATATTTTTGAATTATTTTTGAACTAGGCAAGGAAGGTTTTTACATATTTGACGAAGATATGACCCAAAGAATTTATGAGATTTTTTGTGGAATTTTGGGAATGATGAAATATAGGTTGCTTCACAACCTAGGGCAAAATCGCCACATGGACATGACACATAGGCAAAAGCCCGATGAGGTGGCGCCTAGTCATAGCAACCCACCACAATTTACAAGGCTATGATCATCTATATTGGTCGTTAACAACTAGAAATAAGGCAGCGGACTAGCTGTTAGCTTTATGACCATTTCATGTAAGGAAATTATGACCTTCGACCAAAATGGTCGCAATGGTTTAGGGTTTGGAGCCCCTCGAACAGCTTTTGACCAATTGGTCTCAAATGGTCATAAATCTATGACCAATTCTTCCAGGGTCACTGACAGAAGGTCATAAGTTGACATATTTCTTGTAGTGAGAAAGGAGGACAAACAACACTGGGCAAAATACCAGTTGCAGTGTCCACGGAAGCAAAACGTGCAAACCAAGTGCGGGCGGGATTGCTTAAGGCCATATAGTGAGCGACGAAGACGACATACCATGCCATCAGGAACTGAATACCCAGGTGGTGGCTGCATATAAACTTCCTCACGCAACTCACTATTAAGAAAGGCATTCTTAACATCAAGTTGAGACACAGACCAGTAGTGAACAAAGGCCACAACAAGAAGTGTGCAGACGGTGGTCATATGGGCGACAGGAGCAAAAGTCTCATCGTAATCACGACCATGCTCCTGCTGAAAGCCACGAGACACAAGACGAGCTTTATAACACTCAAGAGAACCATCAGAGCGAGTCTTAATCTTATAGACCCACTTAAAAGTGATGGGACGAACATAGGGAGGAAGAGAAACCAGGTCCCACGTGCCGGTGTGCTCCAGGGCAGCAATCTCCTCTGCCATCAAACTGCCATCCAGGATAAACAATAGCATCTCGATAAGAAGTTGGCTCAAGAACGATCGAAAGACCATAGCGAGAAGGAGAATATTGGTCAGGCGACGGACAAGGCCGAGAACGAAGACCATAAGTTAGGTGAGAGGAGGAAGATGACACACAAGTAGAGGGCACATCAGTAGACTCAACCATAACATGTGAATGATGAGTATAGTGGAAAGTAAAGGACAGAAGACGTGGAATCACTAGAGGTGAGGACGGGGAATGTATCGGTGATGATGCCGAAGAAGTGGAAGGTATCGGCAATGAAGGTGGAGAGTCATGCGCTGAGGAAGGAGAAGAAACCATAGGAGACGACGGCGTCTGATCTGCAACAGCAGGACGAGGAGTAGGAATTCTGGGCATAGAGGGAGGTGTATCCCGAAATGTAAGAAAAGAGTTGTCCTCCGTGGAAAAGGCAGAGGAGGATGGACGCGGGTAGAAGGGACTAGATTCATCAAAGGTCACATCCCGGGAAATACGCATCCGGCGACCGACAGGATCCCAACACCGATAGCCCATATGCTCATCACTATATCCAAGAAAGACACACTCAATAGACTGAGCAATTAGTTTGATACGTTCACGAGGGGAAGCAAAACGTAGCAAACGCAACCAAACAAACGAAGCACCGAATAGTCAGGAGAACGACCAGAAAGATGCTCGAGAGGAATACCACCACGTAGAGCAGTAGATAGTTGAATGTTGATGAGATAGGTGGAAGTGGTAACATCCTCAACCAAGAAGTAAGGTGGAAGAGAGGCGGCGATAATCATCGCACGCGCCGTCTCAAGAAGATGACGATGCTTGCGCTCAGCTACACCATTCTGAGCATGAGCACCAGTGCAAGAGAACTGAGTAAGAGTGCCCTGCTCAGCAAGAAATCCTTGCAACTCATGGGAGATATACTCATCAGCTGAATCTGCGCGACAAACATGAATAGCAGTGAGAAACTGGGTACGAACCATGGCAGCAATTTTTTTGTATATAGATAAGACCTCACTACGAGAAGACATGGAATAGATCCAAGTGTACCGAGAAAAATCGTCTATAAAGATAATATAGTAGCAATGACCCCCTTTCGAAGCGAAGGAAGCCGGACCCCAAACATCCGAGTGAACGAGATCAAAAGGACTATCGGACACTGACTCGCTATGAGGATAGGGTTGTTGAATCTGCTTACCAAGCCTAAAACCCAGACAATCCAACAAAGCGTTGCGAGAGACAGAGCCCAGAACACCGCGATGAACCAAAGACAAGAGACTAGAACCACATAAATTGCCAAGACGATAATGTCACTGCTGAAAAGAGTTGGTAGACGCAGCAACAGGGGCCGCGAGACTGGCGGCGGTGGCAGCGGAGGGAAGACGAAGCCAGTCAAGCTCCCAGAGACCATCAGAGTGTCGAGGGCCAACACCAAGCAAAGCGCCCGTGCGACGATCCTAAACTGAACACGAGTCAAAGTTGAGAATGACCCTTCAACTAGAGTCAACAATCTGACCACCAGATATAAGTTGCATGGTACGTCGAGGAACATGAGCGACAGAGCGAATATGAAATGAAGAAGTGTTAAGAGTGCCTCGACTAGCTACAGGGAGAGTAGTGCCATCAGCCGTAAGAACACGAACAGGAGACTTAACAGGTCGAACGGAGGTCAAAGTGGAAGAATCATAAGTCATATGAGAAGATGCTCCAGTATCAAGGATCTATGGGGATGTACCTGAATGAGTAGAAAGTGGTTTCTCAGTACCAGAAGTGTTAGTCACAGAACCTGCAGAAACTGTCGGTGAAGAATCCCAAGCATCAAGCAGGCATCGCAGTTGTGCAACCTCACACGCAGACAGGGACACGGCAGAAGAGGTCGAGGTAGAAACACCTGCCAAAGATGAGCAGTCGCCACTATTCGTGGAAGCTGCATGTAGAGTGGACCGAGAGTAGCAAGTCGATGTAGAGCTGCATGTGGAAGCCACTGAGGAAGTCGACGTAGAGCGATTACCGCCGCGTGCAGAAGCCACAAGAGGAGTCGACGTGGGGTGCCAATCACCAGGTGTGGAAGTCGTGGTAAAAGTCGTTGAAGAATGACCAACACCATGCAAAGAACCGGCTAGAGGAGGCGGTGCAGCTGTCGAAGGAGTCGATGTAGAGTGGCTAGCAGCAACAGTGGATGTCGCGGCAGGTGTCAAATTAGAGTGACAACCACCACCTCCCAGTGGGCACGCACTGAGAAACGACGCATGTGCGAGACACGATCAATAAATATACGGAACATCGTCAAAAAACATCGAGCAGCCAATGAGAGGCGCACTAAAAGCGTTGTACATTTCTTTTCTCCCTTTTTTATATTCCCACGGACTATCAAAACACGCCTGGAGGAGGCGGTGGCCGGCGGAACAGGCGCGGCGGGACCTGGTGGGCAGGAGCGTGTGGCGACTGGAAGAGGACGAGGGAACCGCCGGATCGAGACGGAAGCAACGATGACTGATAGGTCCTCCAACCGGAGATAGTAGCCGACGCCAGGTAGTAGATCGGGTGAACTGGGCATTGACCTTCAGATGCGGTTGTACATGGGATTAAAGGTTGAGGAAGCTAGCGATCACCGGGCAAATAAGCAACGACGGCGCGTGAGGTTTTGATACCATGTTATGATGTAACATGTATTATTAGGAGGTCAAAGCCATCGCATATAGGATGTACATAGGATGCCAAAAGGAAAAAATACAAAAGGTCAAAAGCCATATCAATATAACTCTAACAGTTGGCTTCTGCCCGTGTCGCCAGGGACTGGGGAGTTTCTTTCGGGAATTAGCCATGTACCCTCTCCAATGCTCGCCCTTAGACTGTTCTACTGCAAAGTCCCAAGACAAAATTAAGATAATAATACATGTGGTTTCATAGTTGTGTTCGATGATGGTGTGTCATGAAAGTGTTTTCGTTAACGGTAACTGACATGTGGCCGCCATCATAACGGGTCGCTTTTAACCTATTGGTTGCGGGTTCCGGTACAATACTTGTTAACGACGTCAACCAATGACGATCCTCCACGTGTCAGCTTCTCACTCTACCGTAATTAAAAAGCTATCTGCCGAGCACACTACAGTGTATTATTAAATAAACACAACTCATGTTTGATACTCTATTTGAATCCTTTTTTTAAACTATATTTGAATAAGAAAAAAATTCATTTTACTACCCTGAAAAAAGTTCGTGGTTCACATAACCCCCTGATCTTTTTTTCGGTTCCCTTACCCCCCTAAACAATCCCAAACCGGGCAAAAATCATCCCAGGTTGGTTTTGCCTATACCGGATGCTGTCGTGGACAAAGTCAAAGGCGGTATTTGGCCTGTGGGTGGGGCCCTCTCAGCTAGACACTCTCACTAACGGTTGGGCCCGGTCAAATATGACACATGGGGCCCACATCTCGGTTGCACGGAGATTAACAAAGGACTAATTTAGCCCTAATTGCGTCATTAACAGAAGGGGACCCACATGTTAATGTCTCAGACTAACCCTAGTGATGAAGGGGACCCACATGTCAATGTCTCAGACTAACCCTAGTGATGAAGGGGACCCACATGTCAATGTCTCATATTAACAGAAGGGGACCTAAACTAATGATGCCACATCAATATGGTCCTGCTCCGAGGTCGCCTGCATGGAGGGCTTCAGCGGCAGCGCATCGGCGCGGTCGTGCTCAGGCGCACCGTGCGCAGAGGAGGCCGGGGCGACGGTCAAGGCGGCTGCGGAGGTCGTGGCCTCCCGTTGACCAGAGGCGGCCGGCCAGGGGTGTGGATGCGGTAGCAAGGGCCGGCCATGGACATGGAGGTGGCGGCGCTACAGCGATGCAGGCGGCTCGGGGAGGCGGGGGACGACCAGATCTGAGGGTGGCGCCCCCATCTGATCTGGTTCTGGCCGGATCCGGACTCCAGCGGCGGTGTGAAGATGGTACGGCGGCGAGCTTGTGGCGGCGGAGTGACCTGTACCTGAGAGAGAGATACGAGGGAAGAGAGAGGGAGAGGAAAGAGAAGGGAGGAAGGAGAAGCGGGGCGCTCGGGGTGGCGCCTTGGAACTCCGGCAGTCACCGGCGTCGGTCGGAGGCGGGGCAGGGTTCGGGTGCGAGGGAGCGATACTCGGGGAGGTAGGTGACGACAAAACGCGGTCCACCTGATGGAGGCCCACCCACAGGTCAAAACCATCATTTGACTGTTGCCACGTGAGCGCCAAGATGAGTCAAAACCATCCAGGGATTGATTTTGCCCGGTATAGGATTGTTTAGGGGGTGAAAGGAACCGAAATAAAGATCAGGGGGTTATGTGAACCACCAACTTTTTTCAGGGTAGTAAAATGGACCATTTTCTTTGAATAAAGGAATATATAAAGCTCCCATAGGTTTTTTAGTCAGTGCCTTATACATGTGTACCATAGGCATAAGTAGGAGCATTTCCTTTTTGCTTCATATGACGACATGTCGGCCGCAACCGCACCCGATTTGCTTAACGGAAAACTGATGAGTTGTTTCAAATTAGTCCATTGCATTTATGATGCACAAAAAGTTCATTCTAGTTGTAGGTCAGGAAATTCATGTTGTTCTTCATATACAGCTGTGTAGGACGAAAACGACGATTATATGAGGAGTTAAAAGTAGGTTTTCCCAATGTGATTGCTTAAAGCTTCAAATGTAAGATCAAGATCATAACTGGAAACGACACCAAGTACTCAACGGATCAAGTAGAGTAGCAGCTAGCATCCGATTCTAGCTTCAGCGTATATATGGAGAGGAATGAACCATACCTAACTTGAGGATTGCAGAGAGCATTGGATTCAGTAATGTGCTAGCTGCAGTGAGGGGATAGATATGGACCTGTTGGTTTCACCTCAGGTGATGCATCTCAAAAGGCTGATGTGCTAACTTGAGTGAGGGGACAACCTTATGTCTGAATAACCTTTCCTTTTTAACTTTGGAATTACTTCCCGACAAATACAGGATCAAGCTGAGAGTTCACTACGTTGACAGGGACAGAACTTGGACAACACAAGAGCGAAATCAGACTACAGGCACAAACTGATGGAATGGTAATTAAGCTACAGCTCAACTATGTTCCCGGTATTCGGCTCTTGATTATGCAAATTTAAAATAGTGAGTTTTGTTATATACACCACTAGGAGTGAGTGAGTAATTCACAATCTGAATCAACCACTTCGATTTAAAATCGTTTGACGCTACCAGAAATTACTGGTCGAATCTCAATGCTTACCGGACAAGCCCTATACGTTTGAACTGCAGCTGATGGATCGATGTGATGGAGAGAAATGGGTTACCGAAACTACTGCAGCGGGTGGACTGAAGCAGAGCAATGAGTGAGAAGCCCACCGAGCCCATGAGCGAGAAGCTGGACGCCGAGGCTCAAACCACCGAGTGAGGCGGCGCCGGCGTCGGGTCCCGCCACTGTCTTGTTGGTCGGGCCACCGCCGCATCCCCACTCTCGCGGCCGGCCGCGCTCAGTACCCATCGGATCAACGCCGCGGCTGGAATCAACCCCGCAGCGGCGCGCCTGTCCTACTCCCACCGCACCCCACCGCCGGACAGGGTCCGTCGTCGCGCCAAGCTTCTTTGTTGGAGTACCTGGTAGACGTCGTCGCCGGCGGATCAAACCAATCGTGGCACCGATTGCTCATTTGAGTGGTTGGGGACTGGTTGTTTTCGTTTCCAATGTCTTAAAGCGGATTCCTCCTCTTTCACATGTTCCTCTTCCACTGTTTCAATCCTTTATTTAATGTTTCAGCCCGTTTTTTCTCGAGAAAGCCCTTTGTTAACAGCTTCTGAAGTTTTAGTCATAACCCTCTTTTCATGCTTTTTTGACATATATATTATTTGCATGCTTATATGACTGAATTGACAAAGTTCTGTAATTCGCTACCCAGGGGCGGGCCCAGGAATTGGAGACTGTGTATTCAAATTTTGAAAACCTTTTTTTCTGAAAGCAAGTTGGCTTCCTTTTGGCCCGAACCGAATATAGTAGCATAATGTACTAGTTGCGAAATAAATAAAAGATAACACATAATATATTATATTCAGTAAAAAATGATAACTTGGAATTGTACAACATATGGAGGTAGTAATTGTTCAACAATGCGTGGCAAAATCTAAGATATATAGAGGGTAGAAACATAGCAAATGATGAGAAAGCTTACAAATTACAAGATAACTTTGTGATCCTTGATGCTTTGAAAAAATGATAACTTGCACAAAGAATTCACTTTAAATGAATGTAACCAAGCAATCATTGAAGTATTCCCTTGCAAATTATCTTGTCTGAACAATTCAGGATTGACTGCGAACAAGTCTCTAATTTTACTAGATTTAAATAGAAAGACAAGTGGTTATTCTAACTTGCTTAAACTTGTACGAGTACGTCCGTACCAGCCTGCTCCCTGCTGGACACTGGATATAGTATGAGAAGAAAATTGTGTCCGGGCCAACAGTGATGGATGGATTCAGGTCGATTAAGTATCGGTTTGAGAGGAGAGATCCCAAATTCAGAAGTTGCAGGATTAATACATCGATCTAAATAGTAACCATACCTTGGATAGATGAATATGTGTGTTGTGGCTTTGAAATTGAATCGATGCCTGCTGCCCGGTGCAGACTGCAGGGATCAAAATGTGAGAACCAAAGGAAGCGAGGGATGGATTCGTTGCGCCGCCGTGTGCACGTGCGATCGCCGATCAGGCGATGGCAATAGACCTGGCGGCTCGCATGGAAGAGAACTGGGGAACAGAGAAAGGGAGGTGCCTAGGCGGTTCCTCTCCTGAGTCCTGCTGCGTCTGATCGATGGACCTAATTTTTTGGGCGATGATGGATGTGTGCGTGTCGTGCGTACAGCGTGCAGCCATGTGGGCCGATGGGCCAAGTCGTGGTGGTGAGCGGTGGCTAGCCTCCGTTTATGGGCTGAATTGCTTAACTAGCATCCAGTTTCGTTTTTCCTTATATACATACACACTATATATATACTACATATACCTAGTTCTTTTGCCAAAAATAATGGGTATTCAACTGAATACCCTTGAATTGAGGTGGGCCCGTCCCTGTCGGTACCCGGATGTTTCATGCTCTTTTGTTTATGTAATACAGTGTTCTTCTTTGTTGCTGTATGCTTGCCCCTTGTGGGCAGGAGATGGATTCTCAGCTCCTGTGCTATCCAGATGAAGTTTCCCATTTTTGGCCGATTCCAGCTGACAGGACAACAAAGGAAGTGATAACTCTACTGAACCATTACTATCCTGCTGTATTCGGCGAGTGACATGCATAACCCACTTTATGATTTTTTATTAACAAAATACATTAATTAAAACAGGAAAAAAATAAATGGAAAGGATGTCGGCTCATAGATCTGTAAATGTAAACCTGGGAGTCGCCGCCACTGAATAAAGTGCTTCACCGGGACTGCAACGTACCTATGTCTGAATAAATGGACTCTGTCATCGTTTTGTTCAAGGCTGTCCTCCTTTTGGCAGAGCACAAAAGCCAACCCAGCATCCAATTCCAGCTGCAATGTCGGATGATACGGCAATGAAATTCAGTGAATGATACTAACTGAACTTGAAAACTGCATTTGATGCGATGACGTGCTGAATGCAATGAGCTCCAAAAATGAAAACGCCTATTGCTCCAAGGAAAAGAGAAATGAAAGTCATATAATTGTAAGTCCGGGAGTTGCCACCAGAGAAATAAACAGTTGTGAAATTAAATTCAGTATGGAGAAAAAACATACATACATACATACATACATACATACATGATACATGCTCCATCTGCTCGTACTAACGACGACGACGGAATGGAACCACCGCAGCGGCGACGCCTTCAAAACCGCTGCCGTCGCCTCCGCGAGCCTGTCCGGCTCCTACCGCACCGCATCGCCAGGCAGGCTCCGTCGTCGTGCCAAGCTCCTCCAGCGGAAAACTGAGGGGCGTCGCTGCTTTCAATGTTTAAAAACGTATTCCTTGTGTTTCACATGTTCCTCCGCAGGTCGTCTTATGTTTCTGTATAATAAAGAATCAGATTATGTGTCGTAGGCTTAGCTGTTGTGTAATTCGTAGTACCTCATTGTTTCACAACTTTGGTAGCAGCTTCTGAGGTTTGAAACGCCAGGTTTTGCTCTAGTGTTTCAGTCTTAATGCTCTTTTCTATCACTGAAATGCTAAATAATAACCGTCCTAAAAAAAGAAAAAAAAACTACTTTACATAAAGTCATACGATATTGTGAATTGTGGAAGTTAATAAACTTATTTGCCCTTTTTTTTTTGTGTGCCTGCAGTGGGTGACTATTGAATTTAGATCGTGAGGAATTTCTCACGCAGCCATTGAGCCACCCAAGCAGAGTCTTGAAGCAATCGTGCCCATATAATCTCACCGCATCCTGAAGCTGCAGTCATTTTTTTGGCGTCAGTTCATTTAGTAGAGCACAACAGCCAGCCAACATTCTTCTCCGGCTGCAATGCCCGATGACACCACAACGGAAAGCAGTGAATAATACCAGCTGAACTTGCAAAACTGCATCCAATACGATGGCGTGCTAAATGCAGTGGGTTCTGAAAACTAAAAATGCCTATTGCTGGAAGGAGAAGAGAAATGAAAGTCACATTATTGCAAGTCCGGGAGTTACCACCAGAGAAAGAAATAGTAGTGAGATAGTAAAGTTAAGTGTCAAGAAAAAACATACATGATACATGCATCTTTTTTTCTCAGGGGGTAACATGTCCAGGTTTGTTGGTGATGTGTCAAAGTCAAACCTCTGCCTTTTCTTTGGGTTGTGGTGTTGACAGTGCTTTGCCACTCATACATGTGCACGTGGTCTATCCTCTTCCTCCTTAACATGCAATTGGCAAGGGAAGTAAGAGGATGTACTACATATATAGATAGATGCAGTCATGATACCCAAGATTCAGTCATTAGTTGTGGAGCTGTTCTGTATTTGGGAGTACTATGATGATGCTTACCTTTTTAAGAAAAAGAAAGAAACGAGGCTGTGTGGGGATGATGATGCTCTACTTGAATGTTTTAGGCTTTCGTTGGCTGTCAGCTCCTCAAGGTTCAGTCGGGAGGGGAAACAGAGCAAGGGGCTGGGAATTCAGATGTATTCGCTTTCACTTTTCAACATGAAGGCCCACACGCAGTGGCTCAACATACTGAGGGCATTCATTCTTCAGCATACCAAAAGCTGAGCTGTTACACCGTGGCAGGCAGGCACCTGGTGTATGGAACGTGGTTCAACTGTGAACTCAAGCCTTGACTCGACATGTCTGTCTCAGTGTCCTTTCCTAGTCATACCAAATCCGTAGGATTCTTCTATTCTGAACAGCCAACCGTTTGCTCTTTCTCCTATATACGTATGTATGGTCTCCTCCTGCTCTGCTCTGCTCCTCGATCGGTGTATACATGCAGAAATAGGACTCAGCCTAAGGATATCCAAAACCACTGATCAGAACACTCTTACCAATGGAGCCCCATTGTTGTTCCTGATCATCCTTCTCAACACCTAATTCTTCGGAGCTTCACAGTGACCACCGTTGCTAGGGACCATCAGTCAGTGGTACAGCAGCAGGAAGACTGGAGCAGATCAGGCAACACGAGCAGAGGATTGGGGATGGGGATAGGCAGCAGTAGCGGCTAGTAGTAGAAATTAAGAGCAGAGGACATACAGGCGTTGGCTTCAGTTACTACAGAAGCAGGAGCCAAAAGCAAAGAAATGCCTATTCGATCAAAGACAAAAAAGAAACGCAGAGTCACCACAGAAAATAAAAGACTTGTCAAACTGAATCAGCGTGGGAGAAGAAGCAATGACTAGCTAGTTATTCTGCCATCGCGGTACATACATACATACATACATACAAAGAAAGTTTAGAGGAACAATTACAAGAGCGAGTGCACGCACCAATCTTTGGTCTCCCATGGAATCTACATATACATACATATAAACAAAGTTTAGTCAAACAATATTCACTCTGATGTGATTTATATGCTCCGCTGCCTGACTCTGTGCCGATTCCTTCAATGTTTCACTGAGACAATGACTACCCAACCGGACTTCCTTGAGGCTTGTGAGGGCTGGCAGTCCGGAGATGTCCTTCAGCTCTCTGCACTCAACAATTTTTAGCAGCTCAAGCTTGGGCATTGTGTCTTTTTCAAACAGCACCGACTGGAGGTTCCTTAACACATACAACTCCAGCACCACGAGACTCGGGAAAGATGAGCTCTGGAAATGCAGCTGTGTCCCATCAAACGAATACGTCCTCAAACGTAGAACTGCAAGATTCGGTAGTAACCCAAGGGCTTGTATGGCATCATCATCTTGCTTCAATCTGCTAAACCTTAGCACCAACTTGGAGAGATTCTGAAGCGTATGGATCCATCCTGTTACATTGACTAGCTTACCATGCAGAGCGAGGCTCTCAAGGCTGCTTGGTGGCAACAAACCCTCACCCAAACAGCCATCTAACTCATTCCTCCCTTCGCCTATGTCACCTATTTCAACTGATAAAGATTGAAGTTGATTATAACCAGCAATGGCAGACCATAACTCACTGATGTTTCTGTAGCTCAGACCACCCACTTTAAGCTTAGGTAGCTGAGTAAGCTCTCCAAACTCTTTTACAGTGGCATTTCCATTTCTCCCGGAAACATCAACAGCTCCTAGTGCATGAAGGGCCTTCAATTTACCAATCCCTTTAGGAAGTATAACGCCGTCTAGATGCCTCTCCTGGAAGCGGTATAGATTGAATATATCATGTCTGTTCAAACCAGCATTTAAAAATTGTGGTCTCAAGAAAACATGACCTCTGGACAACAAAATGCTGCATGTTTGACATCTGGAAATACGATCAACGTAACCTTCATACTTCTTAACTATGTCATCCTCTCCCCTAACACGAACACGGTCCAAATAATCATCTGCATGAAGGTGTTGTAGCTTCCGAAGATTGGTGATTATTGTTGGCAATTCAGATATGCGTGTACCTCTAACATCCAGTGTTTCGAGGTGCCTCAAATTCCGGAAAGAATTAGGCAGGCATAAAATGCTGCGACATCCTCGAAGAGAAAGGTACTTGAGGTGACGGAGCTGCCCGATTTGATCAAGATGATGATCTCTTAACCCTGTTGTGTCTTCCAAGTCAAGCACTCGCACAAACCTCATATTTTCGGAGATGAGAAACGATCTCCACTCTCCAAACACGGTCAATGACCGTACGTGTGACAAGTCTAGCATGCTCTCGAGCACATCTTTGTCCCTTTTCCAGTTGCTGCCTATGACAAGATGGCGTATTGCACCTTGTGTCTCGCTCAAACAACATCTTTCCTCCAGTGTGAAAACAAGGTTTTCCTCCCTAGCCTTAGAGATACATATTTCACGGATCATATCATGAAGTTGGCAAGAACTGATTTTCTGTTTGTATTGGTCTATCCCTTCCCCTGGCAGGATCATACTCCTATCCAAAAGCTCATCAAAGTACCTTCGACAAAGTTCAGCTGCAGTGATGCCAAGCATGTCCCTTGCGTAACCCTCTGCAATCCACCGCCTCATCAAGCGACCCCACCTAATGCGGTGGTCTTCTGGAAATATGGACAGGTACAAGAAAGCATACTTGAGATGGTATGGTAGACCATCATAGCTCCTCATAAGAATTGACTTTATTGTCATAAGTTCAGGATTTATCTCCAGGTCAGAGCTGATACAGTCATTCATTTTTCTCCATTCAATCGCAGTTTTTGGCTTAGTGGCTAAGAATCCACCAATGGTCGTTATTGCAAGGGGAAGTCCACCACATTTTTGCAGGATAAGTCTTGCTTGCTCCATTATAGCTGGGGCTAAATCAGTTTTTACAATATTGTCTTTGAATACCTGCAACAGACATAATTTCATAAAGTTAATTATTTGGACTAAAGAATTACTGTGGTTAAATTAAGAATATGAAATAATATGAACTTGTTTGTCCTAGCTTTAACTTGTGGCTTCTAGAAGCCAAAGAGTTCTGAGTCGCTGACCATCATAAGGGTAGCTTCACTATGAAAAAAAATACCCTACTTTGATATAAATTATTATTATTCAAACTTTAAATTTGTTACTCCATCCAATCCAAAATAATTTTAACTAAAATCATGACAATTATTCTGATCGGAGGGAGTACTATTACATGGAATGGTATGAACTTGAATTTGTTTGCATATGGGGAATTCACTAAGCATTGGAATTTCCATGTATATTCTGTTTGCTCTAAACATGGTAATCCCAGATACTGCTACAATTCAAATGTACACCCAAGAGCACATGCTCCAGGTAAAAGAAATGTTATGTACTTTCTTAAAATCTAAAAAAATCGGTTAAAAGTACTATTTTCATTTGTTAAAGAATTTTGCATATTTTCCCTTGTGAAATGAAAATAAATATGAGGAAAAATGGGTGCTATTTTTGCCCTTGAAAATTGTATGCATAAGCTTGGTATCAAACCTGATGTCAGGTTAGCAATTCTATTTGATCGACAAGATCCACTTGAAACAATACAGGTAAAACGAAGACAATTTTACTTTCATGGCAAGATTTACTCCAAACAATACCAGTAAAAAAGACTCACTCCTAACATAGTGATTTAACTACTTCAAGCAATTAGGTGGAAGTGCCGACAAGTCCAAGATGAGCAGGCAAGACGCCCTGTCCACAGTGTAAAGATGTTGAACCACCAAGCACGGACGACAACCTGAATGCCACACAAAGTCATACCTTCATCTATGCAACGGACACCTAAGACACTATGTTATCTGGACGCCGTGTCATGATGCAGACAACCCATACTAGCCAAAGAATGGAATGGTCATCATACATGCACCGCCGACGAATTTAGACACCAGCCAAAACAGGCAACTGAGTCATGTCGCCAGGCTGACATGGGCACACGTTTCTCCATGATCCACTCCCTTGTCACACGAAGCCACAACACGCAACTGTGAACCTGCGAACTAGATGATTCCTGCAAATCCAGCAAGCCGCCAGTTTCCGCCAAACTGTGATTGCCACTGGCAGGCTCCTGATAGCACCCAGAAAAGTGCGAACTCTTGGCCATCACTGGCCCTAAACCTGATCATTCACTGGGCCAGGCCTCGTTCGGGCTGGGCTCGTCAAAGCCCGAAGCAAAAATCCAAAGCCCAAGCCCGGCCAAACCCGAAACACATGAACGGCTACATTTTTTATATAAAATAATAATATTTGGGGTATTTCAAATAAAATATACATTTATGGTCATTTCTGGCTTTTTCGGGCCAGGTTTCGAACCAAAAAATGGAGCCCGAGCGTGGCCCGAATGCCGGGATTTCAGGCTCGGACCTCCTGGCCAGGCTGTCCATGCACAGGTCTAACTGGCCCACCATCCTCTGGAGCCTCCAAACGCTGCACATCAGGAGGCTTCACTCACAGTGTCCAAAACCGCACCTATTCACATGAACCCACCTCCCACCATGACGTGTGCCTTGAATTCAGCAAGCTGGTCCAGATCTAATATTTTCTTAGCTCTAATAATGGTGGGCATTTTCGTAGATCAAATATTTTGGTATGTATATACTATTGGTGTATGAAATTTTTTATTTCAGACAGATATTAGCTTTTATACTTCCACAAGGCCCAAACAGAGAGAAGGCTCAAGCTTATGATATTTGTACATGAGATGAAACTGATGCAAGGAGAAGCACAACTCATATGAAAGGTAATAAACGATACTAAATATAAAAGTACCTTCTTTATGAACAAGTCAAGTGACTCATCATATTTCAGAACTGCAGGAGAGTACATGTTCCTGCCTTCTCTTGAACAATGTTCGGCAATCTTTTTTTCTCTTGTGGTGACTATGATCCGTTCAGCATTATCTAAGCAGTGTTTGACCAACTCCCATTCAGAAGTGGACGATATATCATCAAGAACAATAAGGCACTTCTTTTCTGTTAGTAGCCGAGCTAGCTCCTGCTTCAACTCTTGAAGTTTCATCCCTGATGTGTTTTTCTTCTGCATGCCAGTTGTTGTTGCTCTAGCAGGATCTTCTTGAACAGTATTCTGAAGCTGCCAAGCCAAATCTCTAAGGAGTACTTCAGGGTTAAAAGGACGCAATGCAGTGGCCCAAGCACGCTTCCAGCCACCAAGCTCTTGGTTTCGGTAGATGCTTCGGACAAGAGTGGTTTTTCCAAGACCCCCCATTCCCCAAACTGAAATCACCTTACGGCCTTGATTGTGGTCTGGTTGGCCAACTAACTTGATAACAAAAGATTTCTCTGTTTCGCCCACAGAGCAGTTCATCAGCCAGTGTCAGTGTCCTGCTGCGATCAACCTTCTTTCTAACAGTTGAGTTATGAGCTTTTTCAGCACCTGCATTATTATGTTCTTGGTCTTCCTCCTGTATTTCACCGGTGGGCAATGATGTATTTTTCTCGGAAGTAGTAACTATGTTTGAGACGGAAACGGGCTCGGCAGAACATGCTGCCTGGATAGCCTGAACAAAAGATAGATCTATGAGAAGTTATGTACCTGTTCTCTATACATTTTCACATCTAGCCTGAACAAATACACACTTTTAGTGAGAGCTGTATGTTCATATCCCTCCTTAGTTCAACTTCAAAGCACAATTAACTTTCAACCAGTGTGTTATTTCCCTCTAATTTTTAAAGTTCATTAAATATGTTTGAGCAACAGAATTAGCTCATTCATAACATGCACGTGCGCGAGGTGGGTGTGCATGTGCATGAGAATAAAAACAACACACTACTGAACATCTATAGAACCCAAATATAATCCATAGACATGCAATTCAAATTTGAATTTCGATCAGCTGGCTGAGTCCCACCTCCAGTTTTTCCTCCACCACAGCAAGCCTTGCTTCGTCGTTGTTGTCATACATTGCCACACGAACATCGTCCATGCTGATCTGCTGTTCTGAATTCTGCAATTAGATATGAAATGAAAAGAAGATCAACCATCCATATGAAAAATGAAACAATCACATAGAAAAAACCTTCAAAACAATATTTACCTTCTTGTGGAACAAATAAATTGTTTGATCACATGACAACTGCTTCAACTCTGAAACCTGGTATGGCTTCTCTGTACACAAACTTGCAGTTTCAGCTTGCTGTGTGGAAATGATGATTCTACTTTGCTTCTTGTTGTCGGGAAATAATTTTTTAATGAAATACCACTCTTCTATTGTGGCCAGGTCATTTATGACAACCAGGTAGCTATTGCTACACAACTGCGCATTACACATACGGGCTAAATCTCTTTGATCCATCTTCTCCATGTTGGCCAGAACATTAGTCCCAACACTGGTTTCTTGTTCGGGCTTTCCGACCTCATCATGGTAATTTTCATAAAGTTGCCATAACAAGCTCCTGAGAAACTCTTGTGGACTGAAAGGATGCATCAACCTAACCCAAGCACAGAATCCAAACACTTTCAATACCTTTGGGTCATCATAAACCTCTTGGATGGCGGACGTCTTCCCGAGATCACCGCTGGTTCCCCACATGGCGATCACCCTAAGGTCCACATCCTTGCTGGTAATCAACTGATGGAGGTTTACCCCTGATGATTTTCCATTCTCCAATGTGGTAAGCCTTGCTTCGTTGATGCTAAACATTGCCGCAGCAGCAATCCTGGCTTGCTCCTCTGCCACGGTAGGCTTGGAGCCTGAGCTCTCCTTGATGAGCCGATACCGCAGGTTCCTGTTGCTCACATCCTCCAGCTCGGCCCTCAGCTGCTTCACCTCCTTGGCGATGCGTCGTCGATCACCTGGGCTGCGAGGGATGCACCCCAAAAATGGCTTCTTCTCAGAGTGGAGGCTAAAATCCATGAGGCTGTCCTCCACTTTGTAGGACAGGACCCCAATCTGCTGCACCCAGGTGGTGAGCACCTTGTTCTGGCTCTGCTCCTCATCAGCCGTCATCAAGAACGACTGCATCATCTGCAGCTCGTCCCTGATGAATTTGACATCACGCTCGACGCCGAGCTGCAGGGCGATTTCCTCGGCCGCCTTGGACGTGGCGTAGCCCAGCGCGCCACCCAGCGCGGCCTTGCCCACGCTGACGGCCGTCGGCTCCATGTCTATCTCTCTACCCTCGCTGCTTCAGAAGTTGCAGTGCCAATGGTAGCTAGATCTGGTGGGTGGAGCAAAATAGGGAGGGGATCTAGTGCCGGCAGGAGCGTGTGCTTTGTGGTATGGAGCAGCTGCCGATGAAGAGCAGTAAGCGACAATGATTGATAGAGAGAAATTGATGCCCGACAATTGTGTATGGGTGCCAAAGCAAGCTAGAAAAGGCAATGATTGATGCAGAGAAATAATTGATGCCCGACATCTTTTCAGATGAGATGAAAAGCGAGAGCATCCGATGCTGCAAGAACAGTGAGCAAAAACAGCGAGAGCATCCGATGCGTCGTCTCCAATAGTGAGAAATGGATACCTGACATTGTTCCGGATGAACAGCAATAAAGTGAGTGAGTGAGTGGAGAATAGTAGTGATGAATTGATACCTGACACTGTTCCACACACTGCATTGCAGCTGATGGAGTGATGAGTGGCATCGCGTCGTCTTCGCCAGTGCAGGGGGGTCGGCCTGACAGGACTTGTCTGCATCTTTGAACAGCAGCGGCCGAAGCCAAAATCCCCGGCCTACGCGGCGTGGATCACCGCCGGGACACCTCCGCAGCCGGCGCCCGGTCTTTATCGGACCGACGACGACGCCGGAATCGAACCACCGTAGCGGCGACGCAATCTGCGACCGATCCACCGGCGCGGCGCGCCTGTCGCCACAGCTCGCCATCCGACTCCCATCACCAGGCAGGCTCCAACTACCATCTCCAAGCTTGGCCGCCGCCCAACCACCGGGAAACCTGCCCGGCGCGGCGTCGCCGCCGGCGGATCGAACCAACGGAGCAGGAGGAGTGGCGGGGATTTCTGATTTGGGGGTGGCCGGGTGGGTGATTACAGTAGCGTTATCCGTATTTTGGGGCAGGTATTTTACGCTTTCAATGCAACAAAGCGTATTCAACATCGTCCACATGTTACACGTGCCTACTCTTTCACAATTTCTCAACGCTTGTTGTTTATGTTTACTTCACCTTGACTTTCTCACTTCTTTCTTTCTTTCTGGAGAAAACTTCCAATCAATTCATCTTCAATTATGGTAGTACAACAAATACCAAAAATAATAAAATTATATCCAGATCCATAGACCACCTAGCGGCGATTACACACACTTAGAGCGAGCCGAAATCACACCCCCGTCATCGCCCCTCGCTTGCCAGAGCCCGGCAAAACTTGTCGTAGTAAACAGTCGGGAAGTCATCGTGCTAAGGATTGATTAGTGACCAACAACGCAGCTGATTGATTGAATGCAGAGAAATTAGTGACCGACAATGCAGCTGGTGGATGGATCGAGTACAGAGATATCAGTGATCGACATTGCAGCTGATGGATTGAATGCAGAGAAATGAGTGGACAAAATTGCAGCTGGTGGATCGATCGAGTAGACAGAAATCAGTGAACGACATTGCAGCTTTTTTTTTTTTGAGAAATCAGTGACCGACATTGCAGCTATTGGATTGGGGTAGAATGCACTGCAATGACATCGGCGGACCACCTTATACAGGTTTGGTTGGGCCACCGCCGCGACCCCACTCCCACGGCCACGCCCCGTCTCGACTCCGCAAAGGAACCACCGCAGCGGCGATGCGGCACCATTGGAACCGCCGCCGCGTCAGCGACCGAAGCGCCTACCGCGATAGAACCACCGCAGCTCGCCGTCCGACTCCCATCGCATCCAGTCGCCATGTAAGCTCCGCCGTGGCGCCGAGCTTCGCCGCCGGGAAAACCTGACCGTCGTGGTTGGCCGGCGGCGGATCGAAGAACCAATGGGGGGTGGGTGATTACAGTGACGCTTTGCGATGCTCGGCCTAGAGTGGACCAAAGCGCATATGGGGGACAAGTGTTTACGCTTTCTAAACGTAAAAGCGCATTACTCGTCCTTAGCGTGTTCCCCTCTACCGTGGCAATGCTTGGCAGCAACAGCATTGACTAGAAAGTTAAACTATATATCTAAGCCTCCTGAATTTCTTCATGTGATTTTTCATGGTTCTTGTAGCAAGAAATTGATAATTGAAGCGCGGGCACCGTGTATTTCTATTCAGCCTATTTATTACCAATCGTTTGTGGATATCAAACCTACAAGATTTATTTGTCACGCATTACATTTGCCTAAATCTGATTAATTTCTAGCATATTTGGAAAGTCGCAGGTGCAAACTGAAAAAAGATACTCCCTTCGTTTCAGTTTACAAGTCCTAGGCGTATACCTAGGTTGCCAATTTGATCACCCTAATATAAACTATATAACACAAAAATTATACCTTTTGAAAATAGAACATCTGAAGTTTATATTGATATATTTTTGGTAATATATGATTTGTATTAGGTTGGTCAAATTGACGGCCTAGGGATACGTGCATGCCCTGTAAACTGAGAGAGATGGAGTACTTGGTATCATTAATCTACAAGGAAAATGAGTACTCTGAGTACATTTGTTCTTTTTAGCAATGTATTTCTAGAAAAGAAGTTCAAACTGATTTGGCATACGTGCATTGGTGGTGAAAATCGCTGCAAGTATGGTGGGGCAACCAGCTTTAAGCAGGTGTTGTCCACATCACTGCTTCTTTAGGAAGTTTGTAAAACTTCTTGTTGGAATAGATTGCTCTTAGTGTCTCCTTCTCTGGAAGTTCTGAAATAGTTGAGGTTTGAAAGATGAGGTACTAAATGAAGGTACCGAATGGTTGGTGCTCAATATATCCGAGATATGCATACACGGTTAGGGTGGTTTTGACACATTCAAATAACATTTTGATGGATCCACCGGTGAACAATATTCATCACGGTGTGTCTATGGATAATTGTCATGCATTTGCATTATCTAACATTATCTCGAAGGGCTCACATTGGCATAGAACATAAATGTGAAATGTACTCTGCATGAAAAAAAAATCCTTTGTCATTACCATTCCTTCAACATATATTTTATCATCATTGGTCAATAAAGATGCTCACACTATTTATCATCAGTCCCCATGAAAACTAATTACAACCGAAACAAAAAGGAGGATTCTAACAAAAACACTCTATTATTCCCTTCTTAATTAATACATGTGGCAAATCGTTTGCCACGTTTCAAAAAAAAAGGAACTAGGTCGGCGCTTAAAATTGAATCCAAGGAGAAGAGTGACCATCACAAACCAACAAATATTGGGGCATAAACTTCTAAAAATCACAAATTTTACTACTCAACCACAGCTACCAATCTATAATTATTCTACTTCTATTGTAATCAATTTATATCTTCACTGACAAAAACACAATAATTTGTTAATCAGGCTCAACTTAATCCTATTATAATCACTACGGTAATGGTTGTCAATCACCGACAAATCAGATCCAAGAAACATCACATAAGAACATCAGCAAAACATCATCAGCAACCAGTGCAGATCCTCCTCGTTGCCATACAAAAACACAATAACGTGCGTGTGCATCATGTTGGTTACACTGAATCAAAGCTAAACTTCAGGTGTTACATTACAGACAGACAAGAGGATGATAATAAGTTTCAGGTCACATAATAATATTCTCTGCATAAGAGGAAAAACCCAGTATAAAAAAGAGTTCTAGGTGTTGGAAATCAGTCGCCTCCAGCTTCCTTGATGTCGACGGTGAACTCGTACTCCTGGTCGCAGCCGAGGTAAGAGTCCGACATGAGGTAGATCATGTAGTCCTTGCTCCCTGGCTCCGCAGCGGCGGTGAACTCGAGCTTCACACGGGCCCTTTTCTGGAGGGTGACCCTCTTGATCGCCAGCAGCTGCTTGGTGGAGCTGTCGCCGACCACCAGCCACCACCCTTCCTCCTTGGTCTTGGGGAACCTGGGGGCGTGAACCGGCCCAACCTCAGAATTGGGCAAGTTGGTCATGTCACGCTCCAGAGTCACCTGCAAGGTCACGTTGTCACCGGCCCTTATGTCGTCGCCCTCGCGGACCTCGTAAGTCATATCGACGTTGGGGAACCGCTTGAAGAACACGACGACATCCTGCAGCTCAGAGTTTGACAGCTGCAGCAGGTCCCGCATCTCATCGATGCTCATCTCAGCCAGATCAAAGATGCTCTCGATGGGCTTCGCTTCATTTTCCTGGCATCTCCGGGCCAGGTCCCTGGTGAAGTGTGGGAGTTGGAGCAGCACAGAGTCACGATCCCACATGCCTTGAGTCACCATCTGGCTCAGCTCCATTGCATTCAGAGCCAGAGTGAGCCATCCACTGCTAGAGATGACATCAACCATTGCCAGGAGCAGCCGATGGGCAGAAAGGAGGATCTCCCGCTGGTCGGCTGCCAGGTTCCCTACCACCGTGTGCCTTGCAAAGTGGGACTGCAGCAGGGCGTTGGCCTTGACATGTGGATCGCCATACTTGGGCTTGTCAATGGAAAACCTCTGGTGACGGACTAGCCTCTCAATGTATTCCTCTTCGCCTGGGCGACTTGGAAGCTCTGCATATTCTGAAGCCGAAGCTAGAATTTCCAGGAGGCCTTTCATCTTGGTCTTCTGAGTTAGCATCGAACTGAACCGTTCGATAGTGGTGTAGCTGATGTAGTAGTACGCAGCAATGAGACCAAGGTTGAGCGGCTTCAGGTACATGTCCTCCTCTACAGCCACGCACTTGCTTGACTCCAGGTCATTCAACACTGTCTCGATTAGCTCAGAAAGATGATCTGACAGATGCCTGTGACTTACACCCTGCAGATTGTAGTAGTTGGGGTTCTTGTTCAGCCGCCTGTACATGAAAGTCCATGTGAGATAGTCCACTGCATCTTGTTTGTTTTCTACAACACCCACAACAACCTCAGCATTCATATGATCATGCAAGAAATGGTGGAGATGACTCTCCACAGGGAAGGCCTCAAAAAGGAACTTCTTGTAGTACTCCTTCCGAGGTGCATGGCACAATATAACACACTTCCCTGAGTTATCTTGAAGAGGCCTGCTAGCATGACCCATCATCTGTAGCAGATCAGTGATTGGATAATCAGTATGAGCACTCTCCCGGCCATCATAGTACTGGGTTCCCATCACAACAACCAAATGAGCAGGCAATGACCTCCCCCAGCACATCGTGCTGCTTGCAACACACACTTGGATCCTCCCACCAAGAAAGAGCTGAGTCACAAGTTCCTGATCAAGGTCAGTAAGGCCCTCATGCAAGTAGCCCACACCACATCTCAGCGTATTTTTAAGTGTTTCTTCATTGACACCTCCAATGAAAGTATCCATCTCATCTTGAGACCCAAGAAGGAACGGTGTACCGCCACCCTCAGCACTTGAGTATGCACACAAATCCAATGCAGTCAACCTTGCATGCTTCCGTGTCGGCACAAACACCAGGGCAGGCTTACCACTCTTTGCATGTTGTGTGATGGCAGTGTATGTTGGCTTTGCCATTGCTTGCATTCTTGCCTCAAAATTTGCTATATCCACACCCTGGATGTGTATTTCCAATGGGACTGGCCGCACTGCTGGGGGGAAGTTGAAAAGACCATGAGCAGTAGCGCCAATCCATTCTCCAAGATCTTTAGCATTTCCAAGTGACGCTGAAAGTGCCACAATCCGGATGTTACTGCCAATATGACTTGAAATACGCCTCATCCGAGAGACAACTATTTCCAGGACATGTCCCTTCTCAGATCCAATTAGATGAAGCTCATCAACAATAAATAAGCTGACTTGCTGGACAGGTTTCCGCTGCTTCCACCGGCGAGAAAGTGCATCCCACTTTTCAGGAGTACTAATAATGATCTCCCCTTTGTCAAGAAGTTTCAAATCAGCAGCAGTTTCGCCTGTTAGCTCAACAACACGGGCAAATTCACCGAATTTCTTTGACCAGTCTCTGTATCTTTCTTTGGCCAGAGCTTCAATAGGTGCTATATACACAACACGCATGTTGGTTTCCCCAGATACAGCCTTCTGGTGGTTCCTCAGTATAGCAAATTCCGCACATATAGTCTTCCCACTACCAGTTGGTGCAGCAACCAATACACTGTCGTCACTATTATACAAGACAGTGAACACTTGAGTCTGGATGGGGTTGAAATGTTTAAAAGCACTATAAAGACCTTCATATCGTGCATTCCTCAATGCAGTGACAGGTAGTGGCTGCAGATCAAGCAATTCAGTTGGTGGAGCATACTTTTCTGGAAGAATCAAGTGCCTAAAGCAAACAGGGAGAATCGTCTGAGAACCAAGCCACTTGTCAGATACAACACGTATAAAATACTGAGGAGGCAGTGGCTCATATATTGGCACTGTAAAGTGAAGTGTGTGATCTTCATCCACATATTGTTTCTTAAGCATGAAGTACTCATGGTGAAGAATGTACTCTCCATCATTGTCCTCGACTATAACCCAAAAAGGCTCAACATATCCATGTACCTTATCATCCCATAGGAAATCAGGTGTTATAGTCAGTTCGAAACCCAAAACCGTCATGCAGTAATGGGTTGAACATGGGCAGAAAGGTTCAACTTCGGCAACTGGTGGATGCACCTGTGCAGCTGCTTCCCCATCTTTTGAAACCGGATTAGTTCACCGATTTCCTGCGATGATAGGTCATAGTACCTCTCCCAGGCCAATTCTTTTTTCTCCAGTTTCATCAGAATTTCCTTTGGAATACCAGGAAACTGGCGCAAAGGTGTTTGGACACTCCACATCTGCTTATCAATCATCTTGCAAAGATTCAGAGCCTTCTCTGCTAGCTGAGCCCATCCCCTCTTCAGAACTATCTCAAAAAGTGCTCGTAGAAGTCGGCCAGCACTCTGTAACATTGAGAATAAGAGATGTAAGAATACTAGACAAATTAAGCAAGCAGTTCAAAGTTCAAACTCAGTTATTTTACTGAACATAGAGAACATGTTACCTGTCTGATGTAGACCATATCAGAACCAAGGGAGAGGCCCTCCAGTTTCAGCCTAGATATATATGCTTGCAACAGCACATTGATCTTTGCACTGGGCTCCTCCAAACTCTCTTTTACAGGAATTGGCACACGATCCAAAAGCTTTGCCAGCTCCATCTTCTCATCTTGTCTGACACTAACATACTTAAACTCTTCACTCAGAGAGAACAATCGACACAGCTCAATATCACCCATCGTGGGCTTCAGATATTCATTGTATGTCGAAATAGTCCCATGACTAATGTAGTAATAACTGGCAATCCTTCCAAGGTCAGTAACCTGAAAATATCCTGTTTTCCTGTCGTACTTTATCAAATTATTCCTATCCAGCAAATTTGCAGCAGAGTGCACCTGGAGCAGCACACCAAGAATCATCAGTGGAACAGGCAAGAAGTAAAAATCAAGAGAGCATCTGAAGAACAATAACAATGCCAATCATAAGCTAACTGCCAACTATGTTGCTCTGGTATTTCTCTAAGATTTGGGACCAGTATCAAGATGCCCATACAACAAATAAATTAGTAAGGAACTCATCTAATGAAAAGCAAATAGCTGAGAATTTCTTTTCCTATCACCACAAAATACCCAATACCACATTACTGAGGATGAAGCCTCTTCCACCTTCATTTTTCCCAATTCTAAAACCAATCTCAAGCAAATGCCTGCTGTATTACAACAAATTATCCATGATAAATTTTATATCTACATGCCTACCCATATTGGAACTTCAGAAAATTTTAGAAAATAAATTTCCATTAGAGTGCCACATCTGTATGGGCTATGATGCTGTTACTGATACACAGAAATCAAGAAATCAAACAGACACTAATTACCAAAGACGATATTTGTTCTATATGAGCAATCTACAAAATGTGCAACTGCACCACATCTGGCATAAACAATACTGAAGACACAAAAAACTAATACTAGTGGAAGACACTTTCCCCTGGATGCAATGGACCTAATAGGGTAGAAACATGTTGCCTAGTTGAACATGTTGCCATGTTGCCTAGCTCTCCACATATAAATACTGAACACCGCAACATACAGCCAGCAAATTTAACAATTGATTATTTACTAAAGATTATATGCTCATGCACCAGTTGAACATGGCAATGTACAGCTAGTCCCTATATGTAAGTGCAACACATGAAACAATGCTTGAGAATAAATCACTAGGATGACAGGATTATGCAGCTTCAGAAAACAGAGTATAGCATGTACTTACCAAGTCAGCTCTCCTCTCATCTAGCGTTTTGTCCGTCTCCATGATATCTGCTGGTAAGCCATACAGCGTTGGATTCCGCAGCATCCGGATGTAGAGATAAGTGTAGCCAAGCCAAGAGCATGCTTCCCGAGCATTCTGAATAGTACCCAGAACAATCTCTGCATTTAACTGATCTGCCAACTTGGATACGAACTGACTCTCGATAGGCAGCTGTTGATTCATGAGGGAGAGGTAGTATTGCAATTCACTGTGGCCAGTTAAGATTATTCCCTCTCCGTGTGTGTCATACTGAGGCCTACCTGCACGACCAAGCATCTGCATGACATCCAGAGGACTCAATTCTGTCCAAGCACCTTTTTCCGGATTATAAATCTGTGTGCCCTTTATAATAACAGTATGTGCAGGCAAGTTGACACCCCAAGCAAGGGTGGCTGTCGAAACAAGGACCTGTATATGCTTATCAGCAAAAAGTTCCTCAACAAGTTCACGGTCTACCCTTGCCATCCCAGCATGATGAATAGCAAACCCATACGGCAAAAGGTCTTTAAGATCACTGCTTTTGACAATATCTGTATGACTGCCAAGGATCTCCTGGCTTGCACTCTCATCCTTCAGAAAGCGAGTCAATGTATCATTCGCCAAGGCAGTGTCTCTGATTGCCCGAGCAGTTTTTGATGTCTCCTTCCTGGAATGCACAAAAATAAGCACTTGATGCTTACCAGCAGAAGCCATTACTTTCTCATAACAGATCTCATTCATCAACTGAAACCTCTGCAGTGGCTTCCTCACAGTGATCCCAATGTACTGCTGAGCAAGAGGGCAAGGCCGGTAACTGTTATCAAAATGGAAGAGACCCTCAGAGCGAACACGCAGGAATACAGCAACATCTTCATAGTTTGGAAGAGTTGCAGAGAGGCCAACTAGGCGAATATGTTCCTTGGTCGTCTCAATCTGACGTACTGTTCTAGAAACAATACTCTCCAGGACAGGCCCTCTGTTGTCATGAAGCAGATGGATCTCATCGATGATCAGAAGCTTTACCATTTGAGTGTATGTTCTGTCCCCAGATTTCCTCGTGACAATATCCCACTTCTCAGGTGTGGTGACGATGATCTGTGTATCATCAATCTGTTGTTTTGTCAGGTTCTGGTCTCCACTGAGCTCCCTAACATTAACATTGAAGTCTTTAAGCCGTGCCGACAAGTTTCCAACAACTTCAGCAACCAGAGCTTTCATTGGGGCCACATAGACAATTTTGTACTTGCTATTATCAAACTCACCATCCTTCATATGCAAACCAATCTGGTGAAGAATTGTAAGCACAGCCACATTGGTTTTACCAGCACCAGTTGGAGCACAGAGAAGGATGTTGTCTGGTTTGAAAAGGGCAGTATCATAAACCTTGCTCTGGACCCTGTTCAGTTGCTGCATTCCAGCAAAAGCAGTTGCGCCCACCCTGGGATATCAGATATCTTCACAATCTTCTCTCCAGTTCCATATGGCCTAGGTTTCAACGCTGGCACATGGACTTCCTCATACCCCTTATGAGGGGTTCTGAATGATCCCTCGGGAAGTTCACATTTCTTGTTGGCCATCAAGAGACCACCTTGGTGGAAGGAGAGGCTATCAAGATCAAGCAGCTGCCTCTGGCCCTTTAGCCATCCACTCTCCGTATCCCGCTCAACTGCCCGACGCTCCCTTGGACCATCAGCGCCAGCACTGTCATTGTTAAGAAGCCTCTTGGCCTCATCCCTGATACTTTTCTCCAGATTCTTCTGCCTCTCCTTTGCAGAGGCTCTCGTTGCATGTAGCTGCTCCAATATTGGAGATAGGCTTGGGTTATCCATCATCTCTTCCTCTATCTTCTTCCGCTCTTCCTGATCTTCAGCCCTGGCCAAGCGGGTACACCAGACTATCTTGAACCGGTTGCGCAGCACCAACTTAATGAGATCGAATTTCTCATAGTCCAACTCCATGACAAGGCGATTCTCGACATCTCTGTCATCACCCACAGCAATTATCTTCAATATCTCCTCGGCAAGCTTCTGGCTCTGTTGGGGATCAATATCTTCGTATGCTTGTGTTATCTTCCTCTGCAGCCAGTAAGCATCAATGTCCTGCACGTTTATGTTCAGCCCCTCGTTTGAGTTCTGCATATCATCGTCATCCAACTCACCGCCCATCTGCATACCTCCAGGACGGTTCAACTCAGCCACATCATCATCATCGTCATCCAAGTCATCTTGCACCTGATCCAGGCAAAACATTAAAGGTTCGTTATACACAAAAGCATACATATGGGATGTTCCAGTCAGGAACAGGCAAGAGAAACAGAGAAAGACTGTAATACTGTAAGGTTACACGCATATGTACCTGATCAAAATCACTTTCCTCGTCATCTTCATCCTCCTCGAACTCGACAGCAACTCCGATATCATCATCCATGGTCGCGTCCCCACCATCACCAGAAGGCGCGGCGGCAGGGTCGCTGGCGTCATGGAAATCCGTGATGAGCTTCCCGATGGAGACGAACTGGTCGAACATGGCGCTGGAGATGGGGTTGAGGAGCTTCTCGATCTCCTTCTTCTTGTCAGGGTTCTTGATCTTGTCATTCTTGAGGACGGCGAGCACCTCGTCAGCTGCCCCGCCGAGCACGTCGAGCGGCTGGCCGCCGAACTGCTGCTGGATGACGCTGAGCATGGCCTCGTAGGCGGCGTGCGTCTCCTTGGTCTGCGGCTTGTATACCACGTCGTCGGCGAGGGAGAGCACGCTCTCCTCGCGCTGCGTGGCGGAGGAGCGGCGCCTGCGCTTGCGGGGCTGGTCGGCGTCGGCGTCGCCGCCGGCGGCGGAGGAGGCGGCGTCGCGCTCCTTCTTCTTGCGGGACTTGGTGAGGCGGTCCTCGAGGTCGGGGGGCTTGGCCTGCACGGCGCGGTCGCCGAAGCTCCTCTTGTCGATCCGGCCCCAGAGCGTCTCGGGCTCGCCCGTGGGCTCGTGCGTGTCCCGCGGCCGCGAGTCGGTGGTGAGCACCAGGCTCGAGTTGGCGCGGTACTCGTACTGCTTGAACCGCGCGTGCGCCTCCGCGCCGCCTCCCAGGTTCGCCATCTCGCCGCCTCGCCGCTGCGGGGCCAAGGAGGGGGAGCGGTCAGGCGCGGATCGAGCTAGGGTTTTGGAAGCTAGGGTTCGGGGAAGGGGGTGAGGGGTGTTGTTACCTGTGGGTCGGCCGGCGGGCGGGGCTAGCGGGGGCGGCTCCCGCCGCCTCGGGTGGTGGCGGGCGGCGGCGTCGTCGGCGTCGGAGACGGGGGAGGAAGGGGGATGGATTTGGGGGGGAAGAGAAGGCGGCGGGGCGGAGATTGGATTGGACTTGGGGAATATAGCCTAGGTCAGGCCAGGCCAGGCCGGGTCGGTTCGAGACGACGGAATGAACCGACGCAGATCGGGGCCTGGGCCGGCCCGTTTGTGTCACCTGTACAGCACGACCCGGGCCTTCCTTGGTGGGCCCTGAGAGGGGGGTAAGAGGGCCGGAGCAACTAATTAACGAGCGCTCCTTCGCGAGAGGCACAGTTTTGCTTCCGCGAGAGGCACGGTTGTGCTTTTGCGTGCCTCTTTCGGAAAAGGAAAAAAACACGTTTTCTATTTTTTTTTTCGCGAGAGGCACGGTTTTGCTTTTCGCCAGAAAGCGGTTGTGTTTCGCGAAACGCCGTGCCTCTTTTGGAAAAGGAAAAACGCGTTTCTGTTTTTCTTTCTTCGCGAGAACGCGGTTTTGCTCGCGAGAAACACGATTGTGATTTAAATCGGAAACGCAGGCGTGCCTCTTTCGGAAAGGGAAAAAAACCCGTGTTCCCGGTTCGGTTTTTTCGTCGGTTTTTTCGTCCGGTTTTTTCATGAAAAAAAAGTTCATCAAAACCTATGAACATGGGATCTAGTTTTGAAGATCTCGACGTGAGGAATTCAATGGCAAAGGCGGTTCGAGATTTGGACGCACGGTTTAAGAGATTAAACTTCAAAACGGATCTACGAAAAAAGGGAAAACTCCCAAGTTGCGACAAGTGACGCACATGCAGCGCGCCACTTGTCGCAACCTGGGGAAGTTGGAGTGATCTCCGTAAGAAGTACTCCTTAATTAGTGATTTCACCAACCTTCTCGGTTGCATTCGGCCTCGACGCAACGGGTCATCTAGTCTTATAAGGTCACTCAAAAAAAATCTATTCATATAAGATTTTTCTCAAAAAATAAGTCTAGTCATATAAGATCACCAGTGCCACAAGGACAAAGGAAATTACTCAAACACGGTGTATAGTAGCGCAATAGATCATATGCTCTGTTTGGATGTTGATATTATTCAAGGCCATGGAATTGGATCGGGCTCAGTATCAAATCTACCTGGCTTTTTTCATATTGACATTGAACCTAGATTCTGTTGTTCAAACGTGCAAAGAATCCACCTTGGGATTCGCATGAGAGGCTCAATTCCGAAGCTTGTTTGGATGGCCATTCGATACATTGGAATCGCTCACTTCTCGGATGAACATTGTACTCTGATGTAATGCCTAAAAACTAAATTATTTGTGAATAATTATATATCAGAAATGCAAATCTACAAAATTGTGCAGCCAATCAAGCATGAAAAGGACCAAAAGCAAATTTTGTATCAACATCACACGACTGACAGACCCACATCATGCATGACCCACATCAAATACTTTGGATCCGCCTGTTGTGTATCCATGCTCAAATCCATTGACCCGCAAAAGGGGAAAAAATCTCAGCATACAAGCACATACGATGGGCAGTCACCACGGGCGGGGATTAGAGGAGATTAGAGGGTTAGGGTACGGTTGCCATGGGGCTAGAGGAAGAAGCACCCATGGGGGGAAGAAGCTGCCCGTGCCATCGGCCACGGGAGGCGGGCGAGTGGTGGTGGGTCAGGAAGACGGCAGCTAGGGGAGGTGAGCGTGCGTGGAGGTCGGCGCACGCGAAGGAGGGGTGGATCCGCCGAAGAGAAGAGACAGGGGAGCGGCGAAGAGGGAATGACCTGCGCCGTCAGGAGCTCAGCATCGCACCTCTGTCCGCCTCCTATCCTGCTCGTTCGCCTGTTCTGTTGGAAATATGGCCTAGAGGCAATAATACAATGGTTCTTATCATGTTTCTCGTTCATGATAAATGTTTTATTATTCATGCTAGAATTATATTGACCGGAAACTTAAATACATGTGTGAATACATAAACTACACTGTGTCGCTAGTAATCCTCTACCAGACTAGCTTGTTGATCAAAGATGGTTATAGTTTCCTAATCATTGACATGAGTTGTCATTTGATAACGGGGTCACATCATTAGGAGAATGATGTGATGGACAAACCCAACCGTAAGCTTAGCATCAGGTCGTTTAGTTATTTGCTATAGCTTTCTTCATGTCAAGTATCAGTTCCTTAGACAATGTGATCATGCTACTCCCAGATACCGGAGGAATGCCCTGTGTGATATCAAACGTCACTTCGTAACTATCTTTTTAGGGGTAAAACCAAACTTTATTCAGTGAATTCGACAAATAGTGGGATACATGTTTGGTCATGGGGTTCAATAAGCCACAGGTGGTGACCCCTAGCTAGAAAAAGCAAATATTTAGCTAAGCTATGTGCCTCCCTATTGCCGGCTCTACCTTCAAAGGTGAAGTTACAAGTAATGTTTCCCACCCACTAGTAGACAAACGACCTTTAATACCGATTCGTAAGGACCTTTAGTCCCGATTCTGGAACCGGCACTAAAGGGTAGGGACTAAAGGTACCCCCCCTTTAGTCTCAGTTCAACACGAACCGGGGCCAAAGGCCCACCACGTGGCACGAGCCCGCGCCAGGGGCTGGGAGACCTTTAGTACCGGTTGGTGTGACCGGTACTAAAGTTTAAAAAAAAATTGAAAAAATGATTTTTTTTCTTCTGATTTTCAAATTTCAGAATTATTTGACGATTTAATCACTAATCATCCCTCATCATTGCTCTAATCACCCCTCATCATTCCAAATCGCCTAACTTCCCGACCGGTCACCCATCCTCTCACTACTCCAGCCTGAGCACGCTTAACTAGTTCTATTCCCGCTAGTTTTCAAGTCTGCACTTGTTGTTTACCTGACAATAGTAAGCTGTCAATCCTATTAACCCTCAGGAGTTTAGCTTGAGCATGAAGTCACCCGTTTCATCGTTTGAGTTTGAAACTATTACTCTAAAAAATAATTATTATTTAGTAACACTAATATTTCTTGAATAAGTAGTTTGACCATAGTTTAACCAGATTTGACAATAGTTTGACCATAGTTTGACCAAAATTCAAAAAAAACTAAAATAATTATTTAGTAACACTAATATTTCTTGAATAAGTAGTTTGACCATAGTTTGACCACAATTTGACCAGATTTAACAAAAATTCAAAAAAACTAAAATTTGAGCATATCTTTTTTCCCTTTGAGAATATGAGGATTCTAAAATTTGCAAACAGGCCTACGGCTGTCAAAATCAGATGCGGATTTTCGTGCTGATTTTTTGATATATTATGTGTTTTTTTCGACATCGTATGCAAAAGATATGGCCATTTTACTTTTTCCTAACACTTTTTTGTAAAATATGTCAAAATTTATGTTTTTAAATTTCGCTAACTACTAGATGTAGTAACATAACTACATCTCGAAGGATTTTAATTTTTGAAATTTTTATCATTTTCTTTTTTTAAACAGAAAAGGCGATTAGGGGGGGTAGAGTTTGAAAATTGCCCTTTAGTCCCGATTTGTATCTCCAACCGGGACTAAAGGTTAGACCCCTTTTGTCGTGGAATTAACACTACATGTAACCGCACAAACCATCTGGGCTAGCACACCTTTTGTCCCAGTTTGTGACACAAATCGGCACTATAGGTTAGACCTTTAGTCCCGGTTTGTGTCACAGACCGGGACTAAAGGGGCTCGTGGGGCCCCGGCCTGACGCCAGCCTTCCACCACCCCTTTAGTACCGGTTCGTGGCATGAACCGGTACTAAAGGTTCAACACGAACCGGGACTAATGCATAGCCGTTCGAACTGGGACTAATGGTATCATTAGTGCCGGTTCATTTACAAACCGGGACTAAAGAGCTGAACATTAGGTAGTTTTTCTACTAGTGACCCTCTCCTTGATCTCTGAGAGGTCGACGCACGCGGAGGAGGGGCAGATTCGCCGAAGAGAAGAGAGAGGAGGGTGGCGGAGAGGGAATGACCTGCGCCGTTATGAGCTACGCATTGCGCGCCTGTCTGCCTCCTCTCCTACTCGTTCGCCTGTTCCTTTTCCTCGAGCATGGTGAAGCGATAAATCGAGTGCTCAATTCCGAATAACAGCCATAGTCGAGCTCCTGACCTCTGATTTCGGGAATAGCTACGCGGGTTGCGAGAGTGGGCTAGTGAGTATCTTGGGCCAATTCATTCCTTGACCATCCAAATAATGGCATTCGGGCTGCCCAATGCCAATATCAATATCCAGGCCTCAATATCAACATCCAAACGAGGTGATAGAGTAATACAATACTTCATTGCATCAAGCACCATGTCTTAGTAGTAGAATACAGATGTTCAAAGAAGAACAAGCCACTCGATAAAGAAAGAAGAAGGCAATGGAGATGGTGGTCAAATCGCTGGCACCGATGACGGGACGGTTATGGTGGTCCCCTGGTGACGTTTTGGAGCCACATATAGCCAAACGACATGTCCTCCTTTTCTCACTTCCTCCCTTCGCTCGCTCACGATTTGATACGTATCAGCCCCCCACACACACCCCTTCATCCTCTGCTAAGGATACCCTCCAACTAGTTGGGTGTTTCCTATTTAGTGCTACAGGCACCCGTTACAAGTCATTCTGCTAATGGGCGCCTGCAGCGCACTCCCCCTCTGCCGCGAGATGGGCCGACCCATTTAGTAGTTTGCTTCATCTCTTTATAAAGTGTAAAAACTGGAGTGATGCGCCGAATCAAACCCGAGACCTACATGATTACAGCGCACTGCGCTAACCACTAAGGACATTGCTAGCTTATGCATGGTAACTTGTTGGAAATATGCCCTAGAGGCAATAATAAAATGGTTATTATTATATTTCTTTGTTCATGATAATAGTCTGTTATTCATGCTATAACTGTGTTATCCGGAAATCGTAATACACGTGTGAATACATAGACCATAACATGTCCCTAGTAAGCCTCTAGTTGACTAGCTCGTTGATCAACAGATAGTCATGGTTTCCTGACTATGGACATTGGATGTCATTGATAACGGGATCACATCATTAGGAGAATGATGTGATGGACAAGACCCAATCCTAAGCATAGCTCAAAGATCGTGTAGTTCGTTTAGCTAGAGCTTTTCCAAGTGTCAAGTATCATTTCCTTAGACCATGAGATTGTGCAACTCCCGGATACAGTAGGAGTGCTTTGGGTGTGCCAAACGTCACAACGTAACTGGGTGACTATAAAGGTACACTACGGGTATCTCCGAAAGTGTCTGTTGGGTTGGCACGAATCGAGACTGGGATTTGTCACTCCGTATGACGGAGAGGTATCTCTGGGCCCACTCGGTAATGCATCATCATAATGAGCTCAATGTGACCAAGTGTCCGGTCACATGATCATGCATTACGGTACGAGTAAAGTGACTTGCCGGTAACAAGATTAAACGAGGTATTGGGATACCGACGATCGAGTCTCGGACAAGTAACGTACCGATTAACAAAGGGAATTGTATACGGGATTGATTGAATCCTCGACATCGTGGTTCATCCGATGAGATCATCGAGGAGCATGTGGGAGCCAACATGGGTATCCAGATCCCGCTGTTGGTTATTGACCGAGAGGCGTCTTGGTCATGTCTGCATGTCTCCGAACCCGTAGGGTCTACACACTTAAGGTTCGGTGGACGCTAGGGTTATTAGGAAGACTTGTATGTGATTACCGAATGTTGTTTGGAGTCCGGATAAGATCCCGGATGTCACGAGGAGTTAGGAATGGTCCGGAGGTGAAGATTTATATATGGGAAGTTGTCATACGGTCACCGGAAAGTTTCGGGGGCATATCAGTATTGTACCGGGGCCACCGGAGGGGTTCCGGGGGTCCACCGGGAGGGGCCACCTCTCTCGGAGGGCCTCATGGGCCGTAGTGGGCAGGGAACCAGCCCCTGGAGGGCTGGGCACATCCCCCCCTTGGGCCCATGCGCCTAGGGTTGGGGGGGAAACCCTAGTGGGGGCGCCCCCTTGCGTGGGGGCAAGCCCTCCCTTGGCCGCCCCCTCTAGATCTCATCTAGAGGGGCCGGCCCTTCCCTTCCCTATAAATAGAGGCGAGGGTGGGCTGCCTGAGAACATCCAAGGCGCAGCCCTCCCTCCCAACACCTCTCCTCCTCCGTTAAGAGCTTGGCGAAGCCCTGAGAATCTTGCCTCTCCACCACCACCACGCCGTCGTGCTGGTGCTGGAGCTCTCTTCCTCAACCTCTCCCTCCACCTTGCTGGATCAAGGCGCGGGAGACGTCTCCGCTCCGTATGTATGTTGAACGCGGAGGTGCTGTCCGTTCAGCACAAGGATCATCGGTGATTTGGATCACGTCGAGTACGACTCCCTCAACCCCGTTCTCTTGAACGCTTCCGCTCGCGATCTACAAGGGTATGTAGATGCACTCCTTTCTCTCGTTGCTAGATGAACTCATAGATTGATCTTGATGAAAGCGTAGAAAATTTTTATTTTCTGCAATGTTCCCCAACAGTGGCATCATGAGCTAGGTCTATGCGTAGTTCTCTTTGCACGAGTAGAACACAATTTGTTGTGGACGTAGATGTTGTCAACTTTCTTGCCACTACTAGTCTTATTTTGCTTCAGCGGTATTGTGGGATGAAGCGGCCCGGACCGACCTTACACGTACGCTTACGTGAGACATGTTCCACCGAATCGACATGCACTAGTTGCATAAGGTGGCTAGCGGGTGTCTGTCTCTCCCACTTTAGTTGGAGCAGATTTGATGAAAAGGGTCCTTATGAAGGGTAAATAGAAGTTGACAAATCACGTTGTGGCTTTTACGTAGGTAAGAAAACGTTCTTACTAGAACCCTATTGCAGCCACGTAAAACATGCAACAACAATTAGAGGACATCTAACTTGTTTTTGCAGCATGTGATTGTGATGTGATATGGCCAAAAGTTGTGATGAATGATGAATGATATATGTGATGTATGAGATCATGTTCTTTTAATAGGAATCACGACTTGCATATCGATGAGTATGACAACCCGATGTGAGCCATAGGAGTTGTCTTAATTATTGTATGACCTGCGTGTCATTGATTCAACGCCATGTAATTACTTTACTTTATTGCTAAACCGTTAGCTATAGTAGTAGAAGTAATAGTTGGCGAAGCAACTTCATGGAGACACGATGATGGAGATCATGGTGTCATGCGGTGACAAAGATGATCATGGAGCCCCGAAGATGGAGATCAAAGGAGCTATATGATATTGGCCATATCATGTCACTACTATTTGATTGCATGTGATGTTTATCATGTTTTTGCATCTTGTTCACTTAGAACGAAGGTAGTAAATAAGATGATCCCTCACAATAATTTCAAGAAAGTGTTCCCCCTAACTGTGCACCGTTGCGAAGGTTCGTTGTTTCGAAGCACCACGTGATGATCGGGTGTGATAGATCCTAACGTTCGAATACAACGGGTGTAAGCCAGATTTACACACGCAATACACTTAGGTTGACTTGACGAGCCTAGCATGTACAGACATGGCCTCGTAACACGGAAGACCAAAAGGTCGAGCATGAGTCGATAGAAGATACGATCAACATGGAGATGTTCACCGACGTCGACTAGTCCGTCTCACGTGATGATCAGACACGGCCTAGTTGACTCGGATCATGTTTTACTTAGATGACTAGAGGGATGTCTAATCTGAGTGGGAGTTCATTAAATAATTTGATTAGATGAACTTAATTATCATGAACTTAGTCTAAAATCTTTACAATATGTCTTGTAGATCAAATGGCCCACGTTACCCTCAACTTCAACGCGTTCCTAGAGAAAACCAAGCTGAAAGATGATGGCAGCAACTATACGGACTGGGTCCGGAACCTGAGGATCATCCTCATAGCTGCCAAGAAAGATTATGTCCTAGAAGCACCGCTAGGTGAAGCACCAATCGAGAGAACCAAGACGTTATGAACGCTTGGCGGTCTCGTCTTGATGATTACTCCCTCGTTCGATGCGGCATGCTTTACAACAGAGAACCGGGCTCCAAAAGCGTTTTGAGCAACACGAAGCATATGAGATGTTCAAGAGCTGAAAATGGTTTTCCAAGCTCATGCCCGGTCGAGAGATATGAAGTCTCCGACAAGTTCTTCAAATTTGTAAGATGGAGGAAAATAGTTCACGGTGAGCACATACTCAAGATATGCAGGTTGCACAACCGCTTGACTCAATTTGGAGTTAATCTCCCGGATGACGCGGTCATTGACAGAATCCTTTAGTCGCTTCCACCGAGCTACAAGAGCTTTGTGATGAACTTCAATATGCGGGGATGGAAAAGACCATTCTGAGGTATATTCAATGCTGAAATCAGCGGAGGTAGAGATCAAAAGGAACATCAAGTGTTGATGGTGAATAAAACCACTAAGTTCAAGAAAGGCAAGGGTAAGAAGAACTTCAAGAAGGACGGCAAGGAGTTGTCAGCGCTACCGTAAACCGATTCTGGGAAGAAGTCAAACAATGGACCCAAGCACTGACTGAAGTGCTTTTATTGCAAGGGAAGTGGTCACCGGAAGCGGAACTGCCCCAAAGATTTAGCGGACAAAAAGGCCGGCAAAACCAAAGGTATATTTGATATACATGTAATTGATGTGTACCTTACCGATTGCTCGTAGTAGCTCCTGGGTATTTGATACCGGTGCGGTTGCTCATATTTGTAACTCAAAGCAGGAGCTGTGGAATAAGCGGAGACTGGCGAAGGACGATGTGACGATGCGCGTCGGGAATGGTTCCAAGGTCGATGTGATCGCCGTCGGCACGCTACCTCTACATTTACCTACGGGATTAGTTTTAAACCTCAATAATTGTTATAGTACCAGCTTTGAGCATGAACATTGTATCTAGATCTCGTTTAATACGAGATGGCTACTCATTTAAATCAAAGAATAATGGTTGTTTTATTTATATGAGAGATATGTTTTATGGTCATGCCCCGATGGTCAATGGTTTATTCTTAATGAATCTCGAACGTGATGTTACACATATTCATAGTGTGAATACCAAAAGATGTAAAGTTGATAACGATAGTCCCACATACTTGTGGCACTGCCGCCTTGGTCACATTGGTGTCAAGCGCATGAAGAAGCTCCATGCTGATGGACTTTTAGAGTCTCTCGATTATGAATCATTTGACACATGCAAACCATGCCTCATGGGCAAAATAACCAAGATTTCGTTCTCCGGAACAATGGAGCGAGCAACCAACTTATTGAAAATCATACATACTGATGTGTGCGGTCCAATGAGCATTGAGGCTCGCGGAGGATATCATTATGTTCTCACTCTCACTGACGACTTGAGTAGATATGGGTATGCCTACTTAATGAAACACAAGTCTGAGACCTTTGAAAAGTTCAAGGAATTTCAGAATGAGGTAGAGAATCAACGTGACCGAAAGATAAAGTTCTTACGATCAGATCGTGGGGGAGAATATCTAAGTCACGAATTTGGTACGCGCTTAAGGAAATGTGGAATCGTTTCACAACTCACGCCGCTGGAACACCTCAACAGTAACGGTGTGTCCGAACGTCAGAATCGCACTTTATTGGATATGGTGCGATCTATGATGTCTCTTACCGATTTACCGCTATAATTTTGGGGATACGCTCTAGAGACAGCTACATTCACTTTAAATAGGGCACCGTCTAAATCCGTTGAGACGACACCTATGAATTATGGTTTGGCAAGAAACCTAAGTTGTCGTTTCTAAAAGTTTGGGGATGCGATGCTTATGTCAAGAAACTCCAACCTGAAAAGCTCAAACCCAAGTCGGAAAAATGCGTCTTCATAGGATACCCTAAGGAAACCAGTGGGTCTACCTTCTACTTAAGATCCTAAGGCAAGATCTTTGTTGCCAAGAACGGGTCCTTTCTGGAGACAGAGTTTCTCTCGAAAGAAGTAAGTGGGAGGAAAGTAGAGCTTGATGAAGTATTGCCTCTTGAAACGGTAAGTAGCGCAACTCAGGAAGATGTTCCTGTGGTGCCTGCACCGACAAGAGAGGAGGTTAATGATGATGATCAAGATACTTCGGATCAAGCTCCTACTGAACTTCGAAGGTCCACAAGGACACGTTCCGCACCAGAGTGGTACGGCAACCCTGTCTTGGAAATCATGTTGTTAGACAACGGTGAACCTTCGAACTATGAAGAAGCGATGGCGGGCCCAGATTCCAACAAATGGCTTGAAGCCATGCAATCCGAGATATGATCCATGTATGAAAACAAAGTATGGACTTTGACAGACTTGCCCGATGATCGTGAGCAATAGAAAACAAGTGGATCTTTAAGAAGAAGACGGACGCGGATGGTAATGTTACCATATATAAAGCTCGACTTGTCACTAAGGGTTATCGACAAGTTCAAGGGATTGACTACGATGAGACTTTCTCTCCTGTAGCGAAGCTGAAGTCCGTCCGAATCATGTTAGCAATTACCGCATACTATGATTATGAGATATGGCAAATGGACGTCAAAATGACATTCCTTAACAGCCATCTTAAGGAAGAACTGTATATGATGCAGCCGGAAGGTTTTGTCGACCCTGAGAATGCTAACAAGGTATGCAAGCTCCAACGATCCATTTATGGGTTGGTGCAAGCATCTCGGAGTTGGAACATTCGCTTTGATGAGATGATCAAAGCGTTTGGGTTTATGCAGACTTATGGAGAAGCCTGCGTTTACAAGAAAGTGAGTGGGAGCTCAGAGCATTTCTCATATTATATGTAGATGACATACTTTTGATGGGAAATGATATAGAACTTTTGGACAGCATTAAGGCCTACTTGAATAAGTGTTTTTCAATGAAGGACCTTGGAGAAGATGCTTACATATTAGGCATCAAGATCTATAGGGATAGATCGAGATGCCTCATATGTCTTTCACAAAGCACATACCTTGATAAGATATTGAAGAAGTTCAATATGGATCAGTCCAAAAAAGGGTTCTTGCCTGTATTGCAAGGTGTGAGATTGAGCTCGGCTCAATGTGCGACCACGGCAAAAGATAAAGAAGAGATGAGTGTCATCCCCTATGCCTCAGCCATAGGGTCTATTATGTATGCCATGCTGTGTACCAGACCTGATGCAAACCTTGCCGTAAGTTTGGTAGGAAGGTACCAAAGTAATCCCGGCAAGGAACACTGGACAGCGGTCAAGAACATCCTAAAGTACCTGAAAAGGACCAAGGATATGTTTCTTGTTTATGGAGGTGACGAAGAGCTCGTCAGAAGGGTTACGCCGACGCTTAGCTTCGACACGTATCTGAATGACTCTAAGTCACGCATCGGATACATGTATATTTTGAATGGTGGGGCGATGGTAGTGCGATTTGCAAGCAAAGCGTCGTGGCGGGATCTACATGTGAAGCGAGTACATGGCAGCATCGGAGGCAGCGCATGAAGCAATATGGGTGAAGGAGTTCATCACCGACCTAGGAGTCATACCCAATGCGTCGGGGCCGATCGCACTCTTTTCCAGGACAACACTAGAGCTATTGCACTTGCCAAGGAGCCCAGGTTTCACAAGAAGACCGGGCACATCAAGCGTCGCTTCAACTCCATACGTGAAAATGTTCAAGATGGAGACATAGATATTTAGTAGTACATACGGATCTGAATGTAGCAGATCCGTTGACTAAACCTCTCCCTAGAGCAAAACATGATCAACACCGTAACGCTTATGGGTGTTCGATTCATCACAATGTAACTAGAATATTGACTCTAGTGCAAGTGGGAGACTGTTGGAAATATGCCCTAGAGGCAATAATAAAATGGTTATTATTATATTTCTTTGTTCATGATAATAGTCTGTTATTCATGCTATAACTGTGTTATCTGGAAATCGTAATACACGTGTGAATACATAGAACACAACATGTCCTAGTAAGCCTCTAGTTGACTAGCTCGTTGATCAACAGATAGTCATGGTTTCCTGACTATGGACATTGGATGTCATTGATAACGAGATCACATCATTAGGAGAATGATGTGATGGACAAGACCCAATCCTAAGCATAGCTCAAAGATCGTGTAGTTTGTTTAGCTAGAGCTTTTCCAAGTGTCAAGTATCATTTCCTTAGACCATGAGATTGTGCAACTCCCGGATACCGTAGGAGTGCTTTGGGTGTGCCAAACATCACAACGTAACTGGGTGACTATAAAGGTACACTACGGGTATCTCCGAAACTGTCTGTTGGGTTGGCACGAATCGAGACTCGGATTTGTCACTCCGTATGATGGAGAGGTATCTCTGGGCCCACTCGGTAATGCATCATCATAATGAGCTCAAGGTGACCAAGTGTCCGTCACGGATCATGCATTACGCATGCGAGTAAAGTGACTTGCCGGTAACGAGATTAAACGAGGTATTGGGATACCGACGATCGAGTCTCGGACAAGTAACGTACCGATTGACAAAGGGAATTGTATACGGGATTGATTGAATCCTCGACATCGTGGTTCATCCGATGAGATCATCGAGGAGCATGTGGGAGCCAACATGGGTATCCAGATCCCGCTGTTGGTTATTTACCGGAGAGGCGTCTCGGTCATGTCTGCATGTCTCCCGAACCCGTAGGGTCTACACACTTAAGGTTCGGTGGCCTTTAGGGTTATTAGGAAGACTTGTATGTGATTACCGAATGTTGTTTGGAGTCCCGGATAAGATCCCGGACGTCACGAGGAGTTCCGGAATGGTCCAGAGGTGAAGATTTATATATGGGAAGTTGTCATACGGTCACCGAAAAGGTTCGAGGGCATATCGGTATTGTACCGGGGCCACCGGAGGGGTTCCGGGGGTCCACCGGGAGGGGCCACCTCTCTCGGAGGGCCACATGGGCCGTGGTGGGCAGGGAACCAGCCTGGAGGGCTGGGCGCATCCCCTTGGGCCCATGCGCCTAGGGTTGGGGGAAACCCCAGTGGGGCGCCTCCTTGGCAGCCGCCCCCTCCTCTAGATCTCATCTAGAGGGGCCGCCCCTTCCTTCCCCTATAAATAGAGGCGAGGGAGGCTGCCTGAGAACATCCAAGGCGCAGCCCTCCTCCCAACACCTCTCCTCCTCCGCTAAGAGCTTGGCGGCTCTGCGAATCTTGCCTCTCCACCACCACCACGCCGTCGTCTGCTCTGCTGGAGCTCTCTTCCTCAACCTCTCCGCCCACCTTGCTAGATCAAGGCGCGGGAGACGTCTCCGCTCGTGCGTGTGTTGAGCGTTGAGGTCTTTGTCTGCTCAAAGACAAGGATCATCGGTGATTTGGATCACGTCGAGTACGACTCCCTCAACCCCCGTTCTCTTGAACGCTTCGCCATGATCTACAACGGTATGTAGATGCACTCCTTTCTCTCGTTGCTAGATGAACTCATAGATTGATCTTGGTGAAAGCGTAGAATTTTTTTATTTTCTGCAACGTTCCCCAACACTTCTTGCGTTCTTCTTACTCTTTCTCCTGTTCGTATTTTTTTCTGTTTCTTTTCTTTCATTTTATTTTTTCTATTCTTTTTTCTTTTTATTTATTTTTCTTAAATGTGATTGTAAATCAATGAAATTTTGCTTCAAAATCTACGAATGTTTTTTCGAACATCCATGAATTGTTTTCAAATTTGTGAACTTTTTCAAACATTTGATGAACTTTTTTCAAAAATCCATGAACATATTTTCAAATTTGATGAACTTTTTTAATTTCAATGAAAATTTTAAATATTTGATGAAGTTTTTTGAAAATCCATTAACTTTTTTCAATTTTGATGGAGTTTTTTTCAAATTTGAAGAACTTTTTGGTTTAAAAATTGATGAACCTTTTTCACGTTTTGTAAACTTTTCTCAAAAATTGATGAACTTTTTTTTTTGAAAATCCATGAACTTTTTTCAATTTCAATGAACTTTTTACATATTTTATTATTTTTTCAAAATCGTTAAATTTTTGTTTGAAAATTGATGAGTTTTTTTCAAATTTGTGAAATTTTCTTGAAAACTGATGAACTTTTTTTTGAAATGTATGAACCTTTTCAATTTCATGATTTTTTCCGTCAAATAATTCAAAAAAATATTAATTGGTACAGTTTTGTGCAATAAAATAGTGAGGCAACATGGTTATTACAAAAATTGTGATGTTACCTATCACTAGTAGCAAATAGTTCGAGTGGTTAGCAGAAGTTGTACGCTGGCTAAACTGCATGGGTTCAAAACCTGTAGAGGTCATTTATTTATTTATGCAATTTTTAAATGCTATGATTTTTGATGTTGTACATGTTTCATGGGCCGGCCCAACTCGGCTGTAGTAGGCGCCAGGGAGGACTTTTGGCGCCTGAACCGCCCAATAGGAGTTCCCAAGTAGTTGTTCCCTCATTTATATTGCCATTAACTTCAACACTAAAGAATTTCTACTGTTCAAATATATTGTTTATATGTTAACTATCCGGTTGTAAGAAAACAACTACCTAAGTTAGCTCCAAAATTACCCATCTTACCTAGGTTAGCTCTAAAATGATGCATTATACCTAAGTTAGCTCATAAACGATCCATTTCACCTATGTTAGCTCATAAGCGATCCATTCTTGTGACCTACTAGAATTAATATGTGCAGCGCCGGCCCTAGGGGGTGCGAACGGACGACCGCCCTGGACCCCCAAAAGTTAGGGGTCTCCCTGGTTTGTGTAAGTACAGTCAATCAAGCATGAAAAAGACCAAAAGCAAATTTTGTATCAACATCACACGGCTAACAGCCCCACATCATGCATGACCCACATCAAATACTTTGGATCTGCCTGCTGTGGATCCATGCTCAAATCCATTGACCTGCAAAAGGGGGAAAAATCTCAGCATACAAGCACATACGGTGGGCAGTCACTACGGGTGGGGATTAGAGGAGATTAGAGGGTTATGGTACGGTTGCCATGGGGCTAGAGGAAGCATCCATGGGGGGAAGAGGCTGCCCGTGCCATCGGCACGCGAGGCGGGCGCGTGGTGGTGGGTCAGGAAGACGGCAACCAGGGGAGGTGAGCGCGCGTGGAGGTCGGCCCACGCGAAGGAGGGGCATATCCACCAAAGAGAAGAAAGAGGAGGGCATCGGAGAGGGAATGGCCTGTGCCGTCAGGAGCTCCGCGTCACGTCTATGTCCGCCTCCTCCCCTGCTCGTTCGCATGTTTCTTTCCCTCGACCATGGCGAAGCAGTAACTCGAGCACTTGATCCCGAATATCACCCAAAGTCGAGCTCTTTCGGGAATAGCTACGCGGGCGGCAAGAGCGGGCCAGCGAATATCTTGGGCCAATTCAGCGACTCAATTCCTTCACCATCCAAACAATGGCATTCGGGCTGCCCAATGCCAATATCAATACCTTGGCCTCAATATCAACATCCAAACGAGGTGATATAGAAATACAATACTTCATTGCATCAAGCACCATGACTTAGTAGTAGAATCGAGATGTTTAGAGAAGAACAGGCCATTGGATAAAGAAAGAAGAAGGCTATGGAGATGGTGATCAAATCGCTGGCACCGATGACGCGACAGCTATGCTGGTCCCCTGGTGATGTTTTGGAGCCACATGCAGCCAAAAGGCCAAACGGCATGTCCTCCTTTTCTCTCTTCCTCCCTTCGCTCGCTCACGATTTGATACATATAAGGCCCACACACAGACCCCTTCATCCTCCGCTAAGGATACCCTCCAACTAGTTGTGCCCTCATTTATATTTCCATTAACTTCAACACTAAAGAATTTCTACTTTCCAAATATATTGTTTATATGCTAACTATCCAGTTGTAAGAAAACATGACCTGTTAAAATGTAATCTGTGCAGGGCCAACCCTAGGGGGTGCGAACGAGCGACCACCCCTGGGCCCCCAAAAGTCAAGGGGCCCTCCGAGGAGGGTTTTTTTAGGCAACATCACAAAGCTTTTATTAAGTCGTCACAGTGTTTACAGGGACGGATGGTAAATTCCTGGGATGACCTAACCAAACATGGCGGCCACCACTGAGAGATAAAGCATGCTTCGCTAAGTTGTGAGCTTCAAAATTTGAGCTCCTAAACTCATGACTGAAATTACAGAAGTCAAAAGCTAAAGAATGTTCAACTATCTCATGAATGACTGCTCCGTAGCTTGCCAAATTCTCCTTGTGTATGTCCTGCACCACCGTTTTGCAGTCCGATGCCACTTGGATGCGCCTCAGATAGAGATCATCTGCCAGTGCAAGTGCCTCTCTAATAGCAAGTGCTTCCAAAGTCAGGGGATCCACAATGTATCTAAAAGAGAGAGTCGAGGCTCCCATAAACATACCTCTGTCGTCTCTACAGATCACCCTCACTGTCCCACCGTTTCTGGTTACCGCTGCATCGGCGTTAAACTTCGCGTAACCTGATGGTGGTGCAAGCCACCGCTACTGGTCGGTATTTGGTAGAAGGGTCAAGGAAGGATGCCTCTGCTGGGTCACTCGTAGTTCATCCAAATATTTTGATATGAAGCTGTTGATGAGTATGGTGCCTGAAATATATTCTCGTGAATTGCTTTACGCCTCGCATACCAAAGTGCCCAGAGCGTCACCACCAGGAGATCGAAAAGGTCATTCGTCAGTATTTCATGTAGTGCAAACAGCCACTCCTTCGGACCATCCTCCTCGCGCTCAACCATATGCTAGACCAACTCATCTGGTGCCAAAGCCCAAACACTTGCTGCCATCGGACATGCAATGAGGGTGTGTTTCCATGTATCAGTTGCCCCACATAGCGAACAAGTGTCCTCTGTTGCCATATGCCGGCGTTTGAGGACCGATCCCGTGGGCATGGAATGACGGGCTAGCCGCCACACGAACACCTTCAGTTTGGATGGTACTTGCATGTGCCAGATCATGGACCACTTCTTGGTGTCTTGATGCTCATAAGATGCACTAGTAGAAAAAGGGCCATTTGTCCCGGTTCGTAAGGGCCTTCTGTCCCGGTTGGGAAACCGGGACTAAAGTGTCGTTACTAATGCCCTAGGCCTTTAGTCCCGGTTCTTATACGAACTGGGACAGATGGGTCTCCATGTGGCCGCTCCGGCGAGCCCAGGCAGGAGGGCCTTTGGTCCCGGTTGGTAGCACCAACCGGGACTAATAAGCTTCCACGCGTCGGCATTTCAGGGGGTGTTTTTTTGAAAGGAGGTGGTTTAGGGGTTTTGGGGGTTAATTTAGGTTGTTACAGGTAGCCAATAGAGATATGTGTCCTCTCTTATCTTCGTGCTACTGCTATACTTCTATTTCTAAACATGACTTAGATTGAAGTGAGGCAACATGTGGTGCATGTCAAAAGTAATACTAATCTTAACTTGATCAAGTTTGGATTGTACTACTTTCGACATGCACCACATGCATGTTGCCTTCACTTCAATCCAATCCATGTTCATTTCACCCATAGATATATAATAACTCTTAATGCTCGCATCATGCATCATCATAATAACAAGTCCTACTAATCATCATCATACAACTTCTACTCGTTATTAATAACAAGTCATACGATCATCATCCTGATAGTCATCGAACCAACCCTACTTAATTGTTCTTAGCACATGATCGTCAATATTAGGCATGACCTAAATATCCTATTTAAGGTAAAATAGCATAAAACAATATAGACCCTGACTCTCCATTATGGAGAATGGAGATTGATACGTCTCCAACGTATCTATAAATTTTGATTGTTCCATGCTATTATATTACCTGTTTTGAATGATTATGAGCTTTATTATACACTTTTATATTACTTTTGGGACTAACCTATTAACCGGAGGCCCAGCCCATATTGTCGCTTTTATTGCCCTGTTTGATTTTTGAGGAAAAGGAATATCAAACGGAGTCCAAACGGAATGAAACCTTGGCAGCGTTATTTTTGGGAAGAATATGATCCTGGAGACTTGGAGTTCAAGTCAAGATCCTCGAGGACTCCACGAGATAGGAGGCGCGCCCCCCCCTGGCGCGCTTCTGTCTCGTGGGCCTCTTGAGCACCCCCCGACCGACTTCTTTCGCCTATATATTTCCTCGTACCCTAAAAACATCGAATATCAAGATAGATCGGGAGTTCCGCCGCCGCAAGCCTCTATAGCCACCAAAAACCTCTCGGGAGCCCGTTCCGGCACCCTGCCGGAGGGGGAATCCATCACCGGTGGCCATCTTCATCATCCTGGCGCTATCCATGACGAGGAGGGAGTAGTTCACCCTCGGGGCTGAGGGTATGTACCAGTAGCTATGTGTTTGATCTCTCTCTCTCTCTCTCTCTCTCTCGTGTTCTCTCTCGTGCTCCATCTATGGCACGATCTTGATATATCCCAAGCTTTGCTATTGTAGTTGGATCTTATGATGTTTCTCCCCCTCTACTCTCTTGTGATGAATTGAGTTTCCCTTTTGAAGTTATCTTATCGGATTGAGTCTTTTATGAGAACACTTGATGTATGTCTTGCCGTGTTTATCTGTGGTGACAATGGGATATCATGTGCCACTTGATGTATGTTTTGGTGACCAACTTGCGGGTTCCGCCCATGAACCTATGCATAGGGGTTGGCACACGTTCTTGACTCTCCGGTAGAAACTTTGGGGCACTCTTTGAAGTACTTTTATGTTGGTTGGATGAATCTGAGATTGTGTGATGCATATCGTATAATCATGCCCACGGATACTTGAGGTGACAATGGAGTATCTAGGTGACATTAGGGTTTTGGTTGATTTGTGTCTTAAGGTGTTATTCTAGTACGAACTCTTTTATAGATTGATCCGAAAGAATAACTTTGAGGTGGTTTTGTACCCTACAATAATCTCTACGTTTGTTCTCCGCTATTAGTGGCTTTGGAGTGACTCTTTGTTGCATGTTGAGGGATTGGTATATGATCTATCTATGTTATTATTGTTGAGAGAACTTGCACTAGTGAAAGTATTAACCCTAGGCCTTATTTCCTATCATTGCAATACCGTTTACGCCCACTTTTATCATTAGTTACCTTGCTGTTTTTATTATTTCAGATTACAAAAACCTTTATCTACCTTCCATATTGCACTTGTATCACCATCTCTTCGCCGAACTAGTGCACCTATACAAATTACCATTGTATTGGGTGTGTTGGGGACACAAGAGACTCTTTGTTATTTGGTTGCAGGGTTGTTTGAGAGAGACCATCTTCATCCTACGCCTCCCACGGATTGATAAACCTTAGGTCATCCACTTGAGGGAAATTTGCTACTGTCCTACAAACCTGTGCACTTGTAGGCCCAACAACGTCTACAAGAAGAAGGTTGCGTAGTAGACATCAAGCTCTTTTCTGGCGCCGTTGCCGGGGAGGTGAGTTCTTGAAGGTATATATTTACATCTTGCAATTGAATCTTTTTGTTTCTTGTTCTATCACTAGTTTAGTTTATAAAAGAAAACTACAAAAAAATGGAATTGAGTTTGTCTCATACGCTTCGTCTTTTTAATATCTTTCGTGAGTATGATGGAAAGAAAAATTGTGCCAAAGTGCTAGAGGAAGAATCCATTAGAATGTTTGGCATAAAATATTCGAATGATGAGCATGATTGCAATGTTGTTAGTATGAATTCCTTGATCATCCATGATGCTAATGATATGCAAAGCCACAAGCTTGGGGAAGCTATGTTTGATGAAGATGATATTTTTGTCCCCCAAGCTTTGATGAGCAAATTTACTATGATGAAAGCATGCCTCCTATCTATGATGATTATTGTGATGACATGTATGCTATAAAGAATAATGATAACCATGAAACTTGTCATCTTGATCTTAATTTTCAATCACATGATAGTCATTTTGTTGAGTTTGCTCCCACTACTATGAATGAAAAGAATTTTGCTTATGTGGAGAGTAATAAAATTTCTATGCAAGTAGATCATGAAAAGAATGCTTTAAGTGCTGGTTATATTGTTGAATTCATTCATGATGCTACTGAAAATTATTATGAGGGAGGAACATATGCTTGTAGGAGTTGCAATAATGTCAAGTTTCCTCTCTATGTGCTTCAATTTTTGAAGTTATGCTTGTTTTGCCTTCCTATGCTAGTTGATTATTGTTCCCATAAGTTGTTTGATCACAAAATCCCTATGAATAGGAAGTGGGTTAGACTTAAATGTGCTAGTCATATTCTTCATGATTCTATCTTTATGTTTCAATTCTTATGTCTTATGTGAGCATCATTGAAATCATCATGCCTAGATAGGGGCGTTAAACGATAGCGCTTGTTGGGAGGCAACCCAATTTTATTTTAGTTTCTTGCTTTTTGCTTCTGTTTAATAATAAATAATCCATCTAGCTTCTGGTTAGATGTTTTTTCATGTTTTATTTAGTGTTTGTGCCAAGTAGAACCTTTGGGAAGATTTGGGTGAAGTCTTTATGATCATGCTGTAAAAAAGAGAAACTTTAGCGCTCACGAGATTAGCTAGAACTTTTTACTGGAGAGTGATATTTAGTTGATTCTTTTTGCAGATGATTACTAGACAAATTCCACAGGTCCACAAATTTATTTTAGAATTTTTGGAGTTCCAGAAGTTTGCGTTAGTTACAGATTACTACAGACTGTTCTGTTTTTGACCGATTCTGTTTTCATTGTGTTGTTTGCTTATTTTGATGAATCTATGGCTAGTAAAATAGTTTATAAACCATAGAGAAGTTGGAATACAGTAGGTTTAACACCAATATAAATAAAGAATGAGTTCATTACAGTGCCTTGAAGTGGTGTTGCGTTTTTTGTTTCGCTAACGGAGCTCACGAGTTTTCTGTTAAGTTTTGTGTTGTGAAGTTTTCAAGTTTTGGGTAAAGATTCGATGGACTATGGAATAAGGAGTGACAAGAGCCTAAGCTTGGGGATTCCCAAGGCACCCCAAGGTAATATTCAAGGACAACCAAGAGCCTAAGCTTGGGGATGCCCCGGATGGCATCCCCTCTTTCGTCTTCGTTCATCAGTAACTTTACTTGGAGCTATATTTTTATTCACCACATGATATGTGTTTTGCTTGGAGCGTCCTTTTCTTTTGTTAGTATTTGCTAGCTGTTATTTAGAATAATGTTTTGCATCTTTAGTTTCAATAAAAAAGTCAAGGATAACCTTTGCCATGCTTATTTTGCTATTATACTTGTTGCTGTTTGAAAACAGAAAGTTTACCGCTGTTGCAAAAATTCCCTAGAAAAGTCAGAGAGTGGTATAATGTTGAATCTTTTTGCATATTGAGCTCTGATAAATTTATTACAGTGGGAATTTTAGTTCATAATTTTTGGAGTCAGGAAGGTATTAATACTCTTGCATTCTTTACAGACTATACTGTTTTGGCAGATTGCTGTTATGTTTGCATTGTTTGCATATGTTTGCTTGTTTAATGATTCTATTTAAGGATAGGAGTATTAAATATGCAGAGGCATTTAGTATGCAATGTTGAATAATAATGTTAGTGATTTGTTACAGTAGAAAATGATAAGTTTTTGCATTGGTTTATACTAACCTATCTCACGAGTTCTTGTTGAGTTTGGTGTGTATGAAGCTTTTGAGAAATAGAGAAACCATGATACGAGAGGAATTAAGGAGACACAAAAGTTCAAGCTTGGGGATGCCCAAGGAACCCCAAGATAATATTTCAAGAAGTCTCAAGCATCTAAGCTTGGGTATGCCCCGGTAGGCATCCCACCTTTCTTCTTCAACAATTATCGGTTAGTATCGGTTGAGCCTAAGTTTTTGCTTCTTCACATGAGTTGTGCTATCCTTGCAATGTCATTTTCTTTAGCTTTGCTTGCTGTTTGAATAAAATACCAAGATCTGAAATTATTAAATGGGAGAGTCTTCACATAGTTGTATAATTATTCGACTACTCATTGATCTTTACTTATATCTTTTGGAGTAGTTTGTCATTTGCTTTAGCACTTCACTTATATCTTTTTGAGCACGGTGGTGGTTCTATTTTGAAGAAATAGATGAACTCTCATGCTTCACTTATATTATTTTGAGAGTCCTAAATAGCATGGTAATTTGCTTAAATAATCCTAATATGCTAAGCATACAATATTTGTAAGAATTCTTATGAGTGTGTTGAATACTAAGAAAAGTTTGATGCTTGATAACTGTTTTGAGATACGAAGATGGTGATATTAGAGTCATGCTAGTTGAGTAGTTGTGAATTTGAGAGATACTTGTGTTAAAGTTTGTGATTCCCGTAGCATGCACGTATGGTGAACCGTTATGTGATGAAGTCGGAGCATGATTTATTTATTGATTGTCTTCCTTATGAGTGGCGGTCGGGGACGAGCGATGGTCTTTTCCTACCAATCTATCCCCCTAGGAGCATGCTCGTAATACTTTGCTTTGATAACTTGTAGATTTTTGCAATAAGTATATGAGTTCTTTATGACTAATGTTGAGTCCATGGATTATACACACTCTCACCTTTCCACTTTTGCCACCGTCGCTAATACCGCGCACTTTTCGCCGGTATCATACACCCACCATATATCTTCCTCAAAACAGCCACCATACCTACCTATCATGGCATTTCCATAGCCATTCCGAGATATATTGCCATGCAACTTTCCACCGTTCCATTTATTATGACACGCTCCATCATTGTCATATTGCTAGCATGATCATGTAGTTGACATCGTATTTGTGGCAAAGCCACCGTTCGTAATTCTTTCATACATGTCACTCTTGATTCATTGCATATCCCGGTACACCGCCGGAGGCATTCATATAGAGTCATATTTTGTTCTAAGTATCGAGTTGTAATTCTTGAGTTGTAAGTAAATAAAAGTGTGATGATCATCATTATTAGAGCATTGTCCCAGTGAGGAAAGGATGATGGAGACTATGATTCCCCCACAAGTCGGGATGAGACTCCGGACGAAAAATAAAAAAATAAAAAAAGAGGCCATAAAAAAAGAGAAAAGGCCCAAATAAAAAAAATAAAAAAAATGAGAGAAAAAGAGAGAAGGGACAATGCTACTATCCTTTTACCACACTTGTGCTTCAAAGTAGCACCATGATCTTCATGATAGAGAGTCTCCTATGTTGTCACTTTCATATACTAGTGGACATTTTTCATTATAGAACTTGGCTTGTATATTCCAATCATGGGCTTCCTCAAAATGCCCTAGTTCTTCGTGAGCAAGCGAGTTGGATGCACACCCACTTAGTTTCTTTTGTTGAGCTTTCATATATTTATAGCTCTAGTGCATCCATTGCATGGCAATCCCTACTCACTCACATTGATATCTATTGATGGGCATCTCCATAGCCCGTTGATATGCCTAGTTGATGTGAGACTATCTTCTCCCTTTTTGTCTTCTCCACAACCACCCTTCTATTCCACCCATAGTGCTATATCCATGGCTCACGCTCATGTATTGCGTGAAGATTGAAAAAGTTTGAGAATGTCAAAAGTATGAAACAATTGCTTGGCTTGTCATCGGGTTGTGCATGATTTAAATACTTTGTGTGGTGAAGATAGAGCATAGCCATACTATATGATTTTGTAGGGATAACTTTCTTTGGCCATGTTATTTTGAGAAGACATGATTGCTTAGTTAGTATGCTTGAAGTATTATTATTTTTATGTCAATATTAAACTTTTGTCTTGAATTTTACGGATCTGAATATTCATACCACAATTAAGAAGAATTACATTGAAATTATGCCAACTAGCATTCCACATCAAAAATTCTATTTTTATCATTTACCTACTCGAGGACGAGCATGAATTAAGCTTGGGGATGCTTGATATGTCTCCAACGTATCTATAATTTTTGATTGTTCCATGCTATTATATTACCTGTTTTGAATGATTATGGGCTTTATTATACACTTTTATATTACTTTTGGGACTAACCTATTAACCGGAGGCCCAACCCATATTGCTGTTTTATTGCCTGTTTCAGTATTTCGAGGAAAAGGAATATCAAACGGAGTCCAAACGGAATGAAACCTTCGGCAACGTTATTTTTGGGAAGAATATGATCCTGGAGACTTGGAGTTCAAGTCAGAAGATCCTCGAGGACTCCACGAGATAGGAGGGTGCACCCCTGTCTCGTGGGCCCCTCGAGCACCCCCCGACCGACTTCTTTCGCCTATATATTCCCTCGTACCCTAAAAACATCGAATATCAAGATAGCTCGGGAGTTCCGCCGCCGCAAGCCTCTATAGCCACCAAAAACCTCTTGGGAGCCCGTTTCGGCATCCTGCCAGAGGGGGAATCCATCACCGGTGGCCATCTTCATCATCCCGGCGCTATCCATGACGAGGAGGGAGTAGTTCACCCTCGGGGCTGAGGGTATGTACCAGTAGCTATGTGTTTGATCTCTCTCTCTCTCTCTCTCTCTCTCATGTTCTCTCTCGTGTTCCATCTATGGCACGATCTTGATGTATCCCGAGCTTTGCTATTGTAGTTGGATCTTATGATGTTTCTCCCCCTCTACTCTTTTGTGATGAATTGAGTTTACCTTTTGAAGTTATCTTATCGGATTGAGTCTTTTATGAGAACACTTGCTGTATGTCTTGCCGTGTTTATCTGTGGTGACAATGGGATATCATGTGCCACTTGATGTATGTCTTGGTGACCAACTTGTGGGTTCCGCCTATGAACCTATGCATAGGGGTTGGCACACGTTCTTGACTCTCCGGTAGAAACTTTGGGGCACTCTTTGAAGTACCACTAGTAGAAAAGGGGCCTATTGACCCGGTTGGTGAGGGCCTTTAGTCCCGGTTCATGAACCGGGACTAAAGGGTCGGTACTAATACCCTGGCCCTTTAGTCCCGGTTCATTCCAACTGGGATGATGGGCCTCCACGTCAACCTGTCCATGAGCCCGAGGCGGGAGGGCCTTTGGTCCCGGTTGGTGGCACCAACCGGGACCAATAAACATCCACGTCGGCAAGATTTCTATGGCTGTGGTTTTGTTTTTTTTGAAAAGGGGGTTGGGGGGTTTTGGGGGTTAATTTAGGTGTTTCATATATTGTGCTATAGCTAGCTAATTAATAGAGAAAAGTGTCCTCTCTTTTGTCCGTGCTTGGTCGACGCCACGTACTATACATACGTATAGAGAGGACTAGCTAGACACGCTAGCTAGCTAGTAATTAAGCAAATGTAAGATCGTCATGAACATATATGCATACAGAGAGAAGTGATATCGACCACCTCTCCTTCTCCGAGAGATTGGTCGAACAACAAGTTCTCGTATATCTATCCGACACTACCGCTACATATATACAATAATTATCTTTTACAATACGGACGCGTGGTCCACATAGTATTCTCCGTCTTCAGCGATCACGTGGTCAAGAAAGAATGCCGCCAATTCCTCTTGAATTGCTCGCATGCGATCTGGTGCTAGGAGTTCATCCCGCTTCGAAACATCTAATTTTAATAAATTGGTCAATACATATATATATATATATATATATATATATATATATATATATATATATATATATATATATGAATGAATGAAACTCAACACAAATGATGGTAATAAAATAAAATTGTGAATATTTTAATTTACCCACTTCATATTGTTTGTCGGAGTAGCCCTCTCACAGGTCGTGTGGCGGATGGACTGAAAGCGTAGTATCCACAGAAATCATTCCCTTGTTCCTGCCACAACCACTTTACAAGAAACAGAGGTCAATCAAACTGATAATTAGCAAGCATGCTAAATGGTATTGATGAAACTAGCGCTTGAATCACTAGGAGATCGCGTGGAATATGCTACTATATAGTACTTACTTTGGTGTCTAAATTGCAGCTTCTTCGGTAGTCCCGGAGCTTTTTGGTGAATTTTCTCCAAGCCCTGCCATACAAAGAACACAATTACTTGATATCGAGAAATGAACAAAGTTGCTGATATGGTGGATAATGATCGATTTAACTTACTTCTCGAGCATTTCAGTCATGTCCGCATACTCCTTGGGATCTTTTCGCTTGGAGTCTAAGACAGTTACTACTCCCTTCTCAAGATTAATCTCTAGGAGAATATAGTGGTAGCTGCGCACACATGCATAACTCATCAATATTACATTACTATAACCTGGACTAATAAGGAAACCGAATATGCCACAAGACAGTAACACTCACTTGAAGTTGTAAGGAAAGAGTATTATATCTGTGTTAATTTATTACCAACGATTGTAGCAAGTTGGCCTCGGTATCTTCGGCACGAAATTTAACCTCAGTTGCATCTATGAGATATGTGTTAATGTACCCAATATCACCCACTTGTCTTTTCTTCAATTCGGCGATCTTCAATCTGCATAATATAGTGAGGATAATTATAAATACATGCAATGAAAGGGTTGAGTTATATAGAGAGACTTAATGACAGAAGTAGTACTACTTACAGACAGTAGCAGGTGACCATTGCTTTATCGAGGGCCAATTGATTGAAAAATTGATAGAACTCCTCAAATGGAATAGGCAACAGTTCAATTCCAAGGAGGTCATGCTCCTTTTTAACTCTCACATACAAAGTACTCCTCCCCTCAGACTCTTTGCAGGTTTTCATGTACCAATCATGCAATCTTCGCATCATCGTTGATAGAGAACTTTCATCTTTGACGAGAGGCTTCCTGTACCGTATCTTTGTATCTGCACCTCCAAGAAATCATAATGTACATCGTCGGGCAGGTAATCTGCAGGATTGCCATAACCGGGCACCATCCTCGGATCGACGATGTCGCTAGCAGGCACCTTGAGCGGGGGCACGATTGCCCGGCTTGTTCGCCGAGCTAGGCAATTTGTTTCCCAGCTCGTCGTTCTTTCATCCTTTGATCAGCGACAGTACTTCCCGACCTCTCCGCTTCGCAAATGCCTTTCCAATAATGCGCTCATAGTTGCCTTTCGGCGGAGACTTGGGTGGTTTTGTCGGGCAGCAATGCGCTTCGCTTTCACCGGATCTACCTTCTCCTCCGGAGGTGGATGTCCCTTTGCTTTCAACCCTTGAAACCAGTCATCCACTTCGGTCTGCGATCTTACGTTTTCCTCTCGCTCCTCTCGTCGGTAACTTCTCCGAGTCTGCAGAGAAGGACGAATCTGTATCTCCTCCCGCCTTTGGCCGTCTTGCTAGACGCCCGGCAGAAGCGACGGAGCGGATGTCTTCTTTCCTTGCTTACGAGGCGGAGGAGAAGGACTACGACGCCAGCCGGAGCAGTCGAGCGGCGGCGGGTCTCTTCCGCCCTTGCCGACGAGGCGGAGAAGGAGGAGGCTGGCTGCTCGGGCGTGCGGTGCAGCGGAGTGCCGCCACGCCGCGGAGAAGGAGCCGGCCGAGTGCCTGATCACTCGCCCGGAGGAGGAGGCGGTGGAGGAGGCGGAGTGCCCTGACTCACGGGAGGAGGAGGAGGAGGCGGAGGCGTCGAGTTCGGAAGGTTGATGAGATCCTTCCGCCATAGGCATGGAGTCTTGAGCAGAACCCAGCCGATACTCCCCTTCACCGGTAGGGTGGTCAAGCCGGAGGTCCTCAAATCCCTCTCATTATTTCATCGACCATCACCTTAGCATATCCTTCGGAATCGGCGGCGGTGAAAAGTTGAGTCGGGTTTAGTAGGATAAACAGAGCCAACAGCCGCCTTGACCTTCAAATTGCTCCATTGCGCCATAAGGTGGCAATTTTCAGCATCCGTGATAGCATCCACGGGATAGCTGGCAGGAGCCGTCAAGGCATGCTGCTCTGGTGAAGCAGCTCGGTGGAAGCCACGCTGCTTCTCCGCTGAGATGGCGGGGTAGCCGGGGAAGCTTGGCAGTCGTTTGCTGCGATCTGCCGCTTCTCGTTCCTCTTCTCGTTCCTCTAGCCCCATTACCCTTTCGCAGCGCTGCATTTGGCTCTGCTCCGCTTTCTTCCTCCTCTCATGGGTTTTGTAACCCCTGCGTCCGGAAATCCAGCCTTCCACGAACGGAGCTGGCGTGCCTCGTGTCCGTCCCAGGTGCTCAAGATTCCCGAGGGCCATTGTGAGCTCGTCCTTCTCCTGTCTGGAACGAACTTCCCTTGCTGCTTGCTTCGATATATTGTGAAGCCTCTTGACCGGTATGTCCAATTTTTTCGTCCATCCAAATGCACTTCCTGTTATAGGGTCCAAGGATCCGCCGCCCTGAAGAACCAAGTCCGCAGCGGTCTGGCCAGTTCATTGTCTCTGGTTCGATCCCTTTATCAAGCAGATCATTCTCAGCCTTGGCCCACTTAGGCCGGGCTACGAGGTAGCCACCTGACCCCGTGCGATGGTGAAGCTTCTTCTTCGCAGCATTTCTCTTGTTTGTCGCCGACATCTTTTTTACTCTTTTCCGATGTCTTGTAGGTCTTCTTCGGGCCTCGTCTCTTTACCGAAGTTGTGCTCGATCCGGAGGGCTAGAAAAAAGAACAAAGACGAGAGTTAATTAATATGTGTACATACCAAAACAAAGACAAGAGATAGTCAGCATAGGCTTAACTAATATATATACCTGGCCGGACTCGGTTTGGTGATCACCGGAGCCGTCCTCACGGTCTACTTCTTCACCCTCTCCTTCTTGCACCGGCATTGGGTCATCGGAGCCATGTAAATCATAGCCAGCTGCTTCTTCACCCTCTCCTTACAGACCATCGTTGTCATTGAGAAACATCAACGAAAGGCGACATCACTTCCTTGTGCGATTATGTCCCTCAACAACGCTTCTTGTGCTTCGTCTCGGGGGGTGTCCATAGTTTCTACAAATATTTACAACATGGCAATTATTATTCAAACATGACAGATAGGGATATATTAGTGGCAAACGTAGAACTAGCTAGCTAATCACAATAAGGAATCATATTAGTGGCCTCGACGCTGCTTCTCTAGGGTTTGGGGTGGCCTCGAGAATGCTTCAAGCTAGGAGGGGGTAATATCGACCCCCCCCACGTGTTGAAGCTATCGGGAGGGGGTCGGCGTTGAACACTACATCTATGTCCCACAAGTGACGTGGGCATCGACGCCCATGATGGGTAGAGGGTCGTGGATCACCGAGCGGTCGAGGTCAAGGGTCGAGGATCGCCGAGGGTCGGGAGGTTGCCTAGTGTCAAAGGATTCAACAAAACCATGTCTTCATCATTAGGCGAAAAGTAACAGGTGCATGATGGTGCGAAGCTCTCCAAAGTTATTTTGGAGCGGAGTCCCGAGATAGGATAATTAAGCTTTTTGGTACAAAGTTCAGCAAGAACCTTCCGAATATCGTTATTTGAAAGGCCTTTGCTGAGATTCGTACAAAAAGGCAAATTATCCTATCCGGGACTCCATTCCAGAATAACTTTGGAGGACTTCGCACCATCATGCCATGGTTACTTCCGGCTAATGATGAAGCCATGGATTTCTTCAATTCTTTGACACTATAGGAACCCTCGACCCTGAAACCTTCGACCCTTGACCCCTTAACGACCCTCGACCCTGAAACCTTCGACCCTTGACCCCTTAACGACCCTCGACCCTCTACCCTAGTTCCCGACCCTCGACCCCTCGGCGATCCTCGACACCCTTGTTATATAGACAACGACGCGACATACATATACATGGGAAAATAATGTTATCGGGGAGGGGGTATCGGTACCCCCCCTCGTGTCAAAGTTTCTTCTTCTTCTTCTCTTCTCTTTCTCCTCTATTCCTTTCTTTCTTCTTCTCCTCTTCTTTTTCTTCTTATCCCTCGAGAACGGAAAATAAGGAAAAAGGAAGAAAAGAAGAAGAAGGAAGAAGGAAGAAGAAGAAGAAAAAGAAGAAGAAAAAAGGGGAAGAAGAAAAGAATAGAGAGAAGAAGAAAAATAGAATTTTTCTATTTTTCTTCTTCTCCTCTATTCCTTTCTTCTTCTCCTCTTCTTCTTCTTTTTCTTCTTCTTATTTATTTCTCCTCTTCTTCCTCTCCCCTCTTCTTCTCCTTTCTTCCTCTTCTTATTTCCTTTTTCCTCATTCTTTTCTTCTTCTTCCTTCTTAAAAATACATGAAGTAGTATTGCCTAATTCATTGTTCATATGAATATACAAACATTTGCATATTTACAATAATTAATATCACCAAAAAATCTATGAACAGAAAAAAATCCTAATTTTTCTAAAAAACTATCTTTTGCATTGTTCACATACACATATACATTATAGCCACATACACATATACATCACATATGAACAAAAAAATTAAAACATAAAAAAACAGAGCATAAAAATAAAAAAAGAGCTTAAACATTAAAAGAGCCGGGCGGCGGCTCTTGTGTGAGCAGGCGAGGCGCCAGCCTGTGAGACGGGGTGAGGCGAGGCAGGCGATGGCGGCGAGGAGGCGGCGTGAGCCGTGAGGAGCTCGAGGCGGCAGGCGAGGCGCGAGGCGCCTGAGGCGGAGGCGGGCAGGGGCGAGGCGACGAGCACGGGGCAGGCGGCGACGGCGACGGCGACGGGCAGGCGGCGGGCGTCGGCGACAGCGAGCAGGCGACTGACGGCGTCGTCGAAGCGACTCGGGCAACTGGCGGCGTCGTCGGGGCGAGGCTGGCGATGAAATCTGAAAAATGCCAAGTCTTTGCTTATATAGAAAGGCTTTGGTCGGTTCGTGCCACGATCCGGGACTAATGCCCTGCTAGTCGGTTGGTGCCACCAACCGACCAAACAATTTTCAGCAGCCCAAAGGGCGGGAAGCGGCGGCCTTTGGTCCCGATTTGTGGCACCAACCGACTAAAGGGGGCATTAGTCCCGGTCGTGGCACCAACCGACTAAACCCTTTAGTCCCGGTTGGTGCCACCAACCGGGACCAAAGGCCTTGTGCTGCCCTCACGCCTAAAAGTTTAGTCCCACCTCGCTAGTTGAGAGAGCTCGAGAGTGGTTTATAAGCGCGCTGCCCACCCTCTCGAGCTCCTCTCAACCGCAGGCTTCGGGCCTAATCATCACTAGCTATGTGCCTGTGGGCCTACTTGGCCTCCTGGGCCTGAATCCTGGCCCATGTAGGGTTTCTAGTCGTATTCAGGCCGTGGGGGCACAGTAGGCGGACCTATTTTTTTCCAGTTGTTTGGTTTGTTTTCTGCATGATTATTTATTTTTTATTGTTTTTTGCTTTATTTTTTAATTCTTTTTGCTTTTAGTTTTAGAAAAATTATAAACTTTCTGTTAGTGCCATTAGTTTTCAAATTTGAAAACTCTTTTTTTGTTTTCTTTGTTGCTTTATTTATTTTATTTTGTTTCTACTTACAACAAAATACTTATTGTTGCTATTTTTTTTAGTTTTTTGTTCTGTTTTCTGCATTATTTAGTTTTTGTTGTTTTTGCTTTATTTTTTAATTCTTTTTTGCTTTTAGTTTTAGAAAAATTATAAAATTTATGTTAGTGCCATTAGTTTTAAAATTTGAAAACTCTTTTTGTTTTCTTTGTTGCTTTATTTATTTTATTTTGTTTCTACTTACAACAAAATACTTATTGTTGCTATTTTTTCAGTTTTTGTTCTGTTTTCTGCATTATTTATTTTTTGTTGTTTTTTCTTTATTTTTTAATTCTTTTTGCTTTTAGTTTTAGAAAAATTATAAACTTTCTGTTAGTGCCTTTAGTTTTCAAATTTGAAAACTCTTTTTTTGTTTTCTTTGTTGCTTTATTTATTTTATTTTGATTCTGCTTACAACAAAACGTTATGTAGAGGGACGGGCTTATAAACCGGTGTGAGCGCCCTTCGGTTGGCGAGGTTTTCAAATTCATAGTTTTCAAATGAACTCTGAAAAAGTTGGCATAGCATGTGCATGTACAAAACGGACAATGGTATCATACTAAATCCGTTACAAAGTTGGCATGGTATAATCATAATAGTTGCGGAGAAAGTCTTCACTTTTTCTTCGCTTGTGTCGCTTGCTTATTGCGCCCGTAACCATGTATAATCTTCATCGTTTATCAGGATGCTTGGGTCAGCCTTGACTTTGAAGGGGAATTTCATGAAACTTTTCATACTCTTCAGACATGTCATCTTGCCCTCCACTCCCAGGATGTCCCTTTTTCCTGAAAAAACTATGTGGCGCTTTGGATCATTGTATGATGTATTCGCTTCCTTATCTTTTCTTTTCCTCGGTCTAGTAGACATGTCCTTCACATAGATAACCTGTGCCACATCATTGGCTAGGACGAACGGTTCGTCAGTGTACCCAAGATTTTTCAGATCCAATGTTGTCATTCCGTACTGTGGGTCTACCTGTACCCCGCCTCCTGACAGATTGACCCACTTGCACTTAAACAAAGGGACCTTAAAATCTACTCCTAGTCAAGTTCCCATATGTCTACTATGTAACCATAATATGTGTCATTTCCCTTGTCGGTTGCTGCATCAAAGCGGACACCGCTGTTTTAGTTGGTGCTCTTTTCATCTTGGTCAATCGTGTAAAATGTATTCCCATTTATCTCAGATCCTTTCCAAATCATTACAGTCGAAGATGGTCCCTGGACAACAAGTACAGCTCATCACAAACAGTGCTGTCACCTACGAGACGATGTTTCCAACCAACTGCTGAAAGTTACGATGTGTTTACATGTAATCCAGTCGTCGCCTTTGCTCCGGTGTTTGGGCGCAGACTGTTCTTGTGTTCATCGACATACGGGTCACCAAGGTAGAGTTACGTAGAAGCGTGTAGTGTGCTTGAGACCAAGAATATCCGTCCCTGCATATTATTGAGTCTCTTCCAAGCGTGCCTTTTCGGTCAGTCTCCCCTCATACCGCGATTTAGGGAGACCTATCTTCTTAAGGCCAGGAATGAAGTCAACACAAAACCCGATGACATCCTCTGTTTGATGGCCCATGGAGATGCTTCCTTCTGTCCTAGCACGGTTACGAACATATTCTTTAGGACTCCCATGAACCTCTCAAAAGGGTACATATTGTGTAGAAATACGGGCCCCAGAATGACAATCTCGTCGACTAGATGAACTAGGGCCAGGCGTCATGATATTGAAGAAGGATGGTGGGAACACCAGCTCGAAACCGACAAGACATTCGCCACATCACTCCTTAAGCGTTACTACGATTTCTGGATCGATCACCTTACGAGATATTGCATTGAGGAATGCACATAGCTTCACAATGGCTAATCGGACGTTTTCGGTAGAAGCCCTCTCAATGCAACCGAAGCAGTTGCGTCATAATCACGTGGCAGTCATGAGACTTTAGGTTACGGAACTTTTTCTCGACATATTTATTATTCCATTTATATTCGACGAAGCCGGTCGGGACCTTCATCTTGGCGGGCATTGAAAGAATATTTCTTTCTCTTCTTCGTAAGAGCGTAGCTGGCGGGACCTTCATATCGCTTGGAGGCATGCCCTCTTTTTCGTTAAGCGTTGCAGGTCCTCTCGTGCCTCGTGTGTATCTTTTGTTTTCCCATACACGCCCAAGAAGCCTAGCAGGTTCACGCAAAGGTTCTTCGTCACGTGCATCACGTCGATCGAAGAGCGGACCTCTAGGTCTTTCCGATGAGGGTAGGTCCCAAAATATAGATTTCTTCTTCCACATGGGTGCGTGATTCTCGGCGTCATTCGAACAGCTAGTCTGCGGGACCCTTTCCAAAGATTACGTGTAAATCATTGACCATAGCAAATGCGTGATCACCGGTAGGCATGGCGTGCTTCTTCCGGTGATCTGCCTCGCCTTTGAAATGCTTGCCTTTCTTTCGACATTGATGGTTGGTCGGAAGAAATCGACGGCGGCCAGTGTACACATTCTTCCTGCAGCTTCCGGTATATACTATCGGTGTCAAGTAAACAGTGCGTGCATGCGTGGTATCCCTTATTTGTCCGTCTGAAAGGTTCTTGAGAGCGGGCCAATCGTTGATGGTCATGAACAGCAACGCCTTTAGGTCAAATTCCTCCTTTTGTGCTCATCCCACGTTCGTACACCGTTTCCATTCCACAGCTGTAAAAGTTCTTCAACTAATGGCCTTAGGTACACATCAATGTTGTTGCCGGGTTGCTTAGGGCCTTGGATGAGAACTGGCATCATAATGAACTTCCGCTTCATGCACATCCAAGGAGGAAGGTTATACATACATAGAGTCACGGGCCAGGTGCTGTGATTGCCGCTCTGCTCCCCGAAAGGATTAATGCCATCCGCGCTTAAAGCAAACCATACGTTCCTTGGGTCCTTTGCAAACTCATCCCGATTACTTTCTCTCGATTTTTCTCCACTGCGACCCGTCGTGGGTGCTCTCAACTTCCCGTCTTTCTTACGGTCCTCAACATGCCATCGCATCAACTTGGCATGCTCTCCGTTTCTGAGCAGACGTTTCAACCATGGTATTATAGGAGCATACCACATCACCTTCGCAGAACCCTCTTCACAGGAGGCTCGCCCGTCAACATCACTGGGGTCATCTCGTCCGATCTTATACGCAATGCACCGTGATACCGGGCATGCGTTCAGATCCTTGTAGGCACCACGGTAGAGGATGCAGTCATTAGGGCATGCATGTATCTTCTCCACCTCCAATCCTAGAGGGCATACGACCTTCTTATGTACTGTCGGGCAATTCGTTAAAAGTACATACATAGTTAAGTGATAATTAAGTGACCAAATTAATAGAAGTTCATCATCACATAAAAACCAAAGTACATACATAGTTCTCATCTAACAACATAAAGCTCTGCAGAGCATCTAAATTAATTAAACCATACATTGAAACTATGTAAAACATTTCAATGCGAAAACAAATACAATCATAATCGCAACCAAGGTAACAACCGATCCAACGGCAGAACGATACCAAGCCTCGGTATGAATGGCATATTTTCTAATCTTTCTCATCTTCAAGCGCATTGCATCCATCTTGATCTTGTGATCATCGACGACATCCGCAACATGCAACTCCAATATCATCTTCTCCTCCTCAAGTTTTTTTATTTTTCCTTCAAGAAATTGTTTTCTTCTTCAACTAAATTTAACCTCTCGACAATAGGGTCGGTTGGAATTTCGGTTCAACAACCTCCTAGATAAATAAAATCTATGTCACGTTGGTGGCATAATTTTCATAAAAATAAATGAACCAATAGTTATGAAAAGATAATATATACCACATCCGAATCATAGACAGGCCGAGGGCGAGCAGGCGGATACCAAAACCATCGCACTATATAAGATGCAATAATAAAAGTAAGAAAATAATACAAGTATCTATCTAAACAAACAAGTAATAATATTTTTCCTTTCGAGAAAGAAGATAAGAACAAGAGGCTCACCACGGTGGTGCCGGGCGATGAGATCGGCGCGGGTGATCGACGGCGATGAAGGCAGGGGCAGGCGTGACGGACCGCTAAACCTAGATAAATATTGAGGAAAATGGAGCTTGGCGGTCGAGCTTGGAGAGGAGAAACCTTAAGTAGTGTGGCTCGGGCATTCCATCAAACACCTTGTGTGCATAGGAGGTGAGCTAGAGCACCACCAAGCCCTCTCCCCTCGGCGGAAAAAAGCAGGCGGTGTGCTCTGTTCTGCGCCGAGGGCTATATATAAACAGCACCATTAGCCCGGTTGGTGGCATGAGCCGGGACTAAAGGGAAGCCTTTGGTCCCGGTTCATGCCACCAACCGGGACCAATAGTGGTGGGCCAGGAGCCAGGACCATTGGTCCCGGTTCGTCCCACCAACCGGGACCAAAAGGTCGGACGAACCGGGACCAATGGCCCACGTGGCCCGGCCGGCCCCCTGGGCTCACGAACCGGGGCAAATAGCTCCATTGGTCCCGGTTCTGGATTGAACCGTGACTAATGGGCTAAACTGGCCTGGACGAAAGCCCTGTTTTCTACTAGTGTACTTTTATGTTGGTTGGATGAATCTGAGATTATGTGATGCATATCGTATAATCATGTCCACGGATACTTGAGATGACAATGGAGTATCTAAGTGACATTAGGGTTTTGGTTGATTTGTGTCTTAAGGTGTTATTCTAATACGAACTCTTTTATAGATTGATCCGAAATAATAGCTTTGATGTGGTTTCGTACCCTATCATAATCTCTACGTTTGTTCTCCGCTATTAGTGGCTTTGGAGTGACTCTTTGTTGCATGTTGAGGGATTGTTATATGATCTATCTATGTTATTATTGTTGAGAGAACTTGCACTAGTGAAAGTATGAACCCTAGGCCTTGTTTCCTATCATTGCAATACCGTTTACGCCCACTTTTATCATTAGTTACCTTGCTGTTTTTATTATTTCAGATTACAAAAACCTTTATCTATCTTCCATATTGCACTTGTATCACCATCTCTTCGCCGAACTGGTGCACCTATACAAATTACCATTGTATTGGGTGTGTTGGGGACACAAGAGACTCTTTGTTATTTAGTTGCAGGGTTGTTTGAGAGAGACCATCTTCATCCTACGCCTCCCACGGATTGATAAACCTTAGGTCATCCAATTGAGGGAAATTTGCTACTGTCCTACAACCTGTGCACTTGCAGGCCCAACAACGTCTACAAGAAGAAGGTTGCGTAGTAGACATCAGAGATCATCCTGTCGCCAATTCTTGCGCGACGCTTCCTTTTACTTCCAAGAACCTCCTTCCGACTGTCCATACATTTTTTCCATTCTTTGATTGTCATGTGTCCACTTCTTTTAGAAATCCGCTATGGATAGTTGAGATTCGTAGGATGACCTGGCAGTATGTTTAAAACATCAAGGAGACCACCATGCTGATATATCAGATGAGGCACACAATCATTCGGGATTATCTGTTAAAAACATAGTAATAACTTCATAGTTAGCAATGATGTACTAGTTTGAGAAGTATGCAAAAGATGCAAGGATATCGTAATAGTAAAAAAATCTTACCAGGGTATCTCCATGGAAGTTATTGTTGTTCAACACGTGCACTAGTGGCACGTATTCACCATAATGTTCAGGAGTTTGATTGTAGATATTGTAATTCTCAAGATCAGTACAAAATGCGATCAAATGATTTTTCTGCTGATAAGTTAATTCGCAGTCATCGTAGTGGATTTTGTCTACCATCTTCCGCACATTCTTTGAAGAATGAAAATAAGCTGCATGTACCGTCCTCCTCAGCTAACCAAGCCTCCCTGCTGTGTACTTGCATGTTTCAGACAGCTAGAAGAGCGTGGTTTCAAAGTTGTTCTTGAGGATGGATTCATGTATCTCTTTGATAGGCAGCGGATGCTTTTGGCACGTGTCAAGCGGTCTAGAAACAGATTGTACATTCTAAATTTGGATCGGACTGATCCGGTCTGCCTACTAGCACACGTGAAGGAAGAAGCATGGACGTGGCACGCACGCTTTGGACACCTGAATTTTCAGGCACTTCGGATGCTGGGGAGAGATGGCATGGCCGAAGGGATCCCATGCATAGAGCGTGTTGAAAAAATACGTGATGGGTGTCTTTTGGGAAAGCACAAGAGAGCACCGTTCTCTCGAGAAGCAACATACCGCGCAGGAAAAAAATCTTGAGCTAGTACATGGTGATTTGTGTGGACCTATATCTCCACCTACCACTGGCGGAGCTACGGCAAGGCCGAAGTGGCCGTGGCCCGCCCAGGATCTCCGTGATTTTTCATTCATATACTATGCATCAGTAGGTAGCCCATGAGCCTGGTCTACTATCGGACACTGCCTAGGCCCCTAATCCCTTCTAAGCTTGATTTAGTGGGTGATTCGAACGACCCCAGCCATAGAGAAGTAATTAACTACTGGCTCCAAGGAGCAGCCGAGCAACAGCGGCATCCCTAAAGCAAAAAACATAAAAGCACCGTCGGCCGCTTTGTTTACCGGCTGTATATATCTGCTGATCTAGTTAAAAAATTGCTAAGGACTGACTTACGTCTAATGAAATAGCACGATTCATCATATTTTTTTTCAAAAATGTGCACTTGTTTGTCTGGCCCGCCCAACTATTTATGTGAAGCTCCGCCACTGCCACCTACCCCAGCCGGTAATCGTTATTTTCTCCTAATGGTTGACGATTTCAGTCGATATATGTGGATTGCATTGTTGAAGACCAAGGATGAAGCACTTGCTGCATTTAGGAGAATCAAGGTTGCCGTGGAAGTTGAAGCCGAGGAGAAGTTGAAAGCTTTTTGCACGGATAGGGGGGGGGGGTGAATTTACCTCCAAACAATTCACATCGTACTGTGAAGAACATGGTATAAAACGCTACCTCACAGCCCCTTATACACCATAGCAAAACGGAGTCGTTGAGAGGAGAAATCAGACTGTTGTTGCTATGGCTCGGAGCATGATGAAGAGCAAAAACATGCCGGGAAGATTTTGGGGTGAGGCTGTGACCACTGCTGTATACATCTTGAATAGATCACCGACGAAAAGTGTTATTGGGATGACACCCTATGAAGCTTGGTACAAGCGCAAACCATCGGTGAAGCATCTTCATATTTTTGGGTGCATTGCACATGTAAAAACAGTGTCTGGGCATGTAGCAAAGTTAACCGATCGCAGCTCTCCAATGGTGCTCCTTGGGTATGAAGCTGGATCGAAGGCGTATCGCGTTTATAATCCGAAGACTCGGAAGATGGTGGTAACACATGACGTAATCTGCGAGGAGTCGAAGACATGGAATTGGAATGGCACTGGACTAGAAGAAAAGCAAATTTTGGATGATATTTTTCATGTTGTTTATCCAAAGAATGTAGAGGTTGTGGGAGGGCAGCAGCAACATCACCACGACGATGACCACGTGCCACCGTCACCACCGCCTTCACCACAACCGTCGCCGCCGCCGTCACTGCCGATGCATGGTAGCGCGCCGGGCTCTCCCGCAACACCAGCCACACCATCTACACCACCACGCCAGAACGCTGCCATGGCAGCAAATTCTGCTGCCACAACAGCGAGTTTTGTAGCCACGACAGCTAATAACGCTGCCATGGCAGCAGATTCGCCCCAGACTACAGATAGTACAGAAGATTTTTCTGCTGATGATGAAGGGGAAGACGAGGAAAACATGCCTATGAATGCAGGCGTGAGGCAGCCGGGGCAGCCGCCGACTCCGGAGAGATTTTGGAAGGTTCTAGACCTCTACCCTTCGAGTGACTTGCGGAATATTAATAATCAGCAACGTATGAGGAAGGCTGGAGGCAAACGGTGTCTTTTAGGTGCCGAGGAGCTAGCAAATTTTTATGAAGCTGAAGAAGAAGAGTGCTGGCAGCGTGCAATGGCAGAAGAGATGAAGTCTATCCTGGACAATCACACATGGTCACTGGTTGATCCACCGGAGGGACAAAAAGCTATCGTACTCAAGTGGGTTTACAAGATTAAAAAAGATTCAAAAGGTGCAATTGTGAAACACAAGGCTCGGTTAGTAGCTAAAGGGTTTGTGCAGCAACATGGAATTGATTATGATGAAGTGTTTGCTCCCGTCACAAGGATGGAGTCAGTGCGGTTACTCATAGCTCTTGCAGCTCAGAATTGTTGGAAGTTACATCACATGGATGTGAAATCATCTTTTTTGAATGGGGAGTTAGAAGAGGAGGTCTATGTTAAACAACCACATGGCTATATCAAACAAGGAGCTGAGCATAAAGTCTTGAAGTTGCACAAAGCATTATATGGTTTAAAGCAAGCCCCGAGAGCTTGGAACATTAAGTTGGACCAAACACTTGCCTCACTTGGTTTTGAAAGAAGTCCGTTTGAACATGCCATGTACAAAAGAGGTGAAGGGAAAGATCGGCTACTAGTTGGTGTTTATGTTGATGACTTGTTAATTACAGGAGATGATGAGAAAGAGATTGCAAGGTTCAAAGTTCAGATGAAGGAACTCTTTAATATGAGTGACTTGGGTCTGTTGTGCTACTATCTTGGCATTGAGGTGAATCAGAAGGAAGATGGAATCACAATTTGTCAAGAGGCCTATGCAAAGAAAATTCTAGATCTGAGTGGCAAGAGTGAATGCAATCCTACTCAAGCACCAATGGAAGCCAGATTACAGTTGAGGAAAAATTGTGAAGCACCTCCAGTAGATGCAACACAATATAGAAGCATTGTAGGTTGCCTACGGTATCTTGTCAATACCAGGCCAGATTTAGCGTATTCCGTCGGCATTGTGAGTCGTTTCATGGAGGCACCTACAACAGAGCACATGACTGCAGTCAAGCAAATACTTCGGTATGTGAAGGGTACAACTACTTATGGCTGTTGTTACTCGAGAAAGAGGAAGGAAGGAATTGCAAAACTGATTGGGTATAGTGACAGTGACCTAGCTGGGGATATAAATGACCGGAAGAGCACATCCGGGGTAGTGTTTTTTCTTGGAACCAATGTGGTTAGTTGGGTGTCACAGAAGCAGAAAGTTGTGGCTATTTCTTCATGTGAAGCCGAATATGTCGCAGCTTGTGCAGGAGCATGTCAAGGAGTTTGGTTGGCAAGACTCCTTGGAGATTTGACAAATCAAGAGATTAGCCAGTTTGAGCTAAAGGTTGATAATAAATCTGCTATAGCCTTGAGTAAAAACCCTGTTTATCATGACAGGAGTAAGCACATAGATATCAAGTATCATTATATACGGAACTGTGTTGAGGAAGGCAAGGTCAAGATCAACCACGTTAGGACGGAGGATCAGCTCGCGGATATTTTGACAAAATCTCTGGGAAGAATCCAGGAGATGAGGAGAAGGATTGGAGTTCAATCCGTGAAGTAATGCACTTCGTGCTTAGGGAGGTGAATGTTAGGATTATAAGCACTGGTGTGCATGTCAAAGTGTAAACCGGACTGTCAGTTTATAAGGCAGTTTCGGACGGTCCCGTATTCAGTTAGGATTCGATCCTTCGTGTGTGTTTAAACCTGGCTAGCGGGGTCACGTCGTGTTGGGCAAGTTTAGTAGGCCGTGTTGGGCGCGAACTCTCTGTAAAACTCTATATAAGTCGAAGCAATAGAAGGAGGAAGGTAGAGTTGTTGCGATAAGATTTCTGGGCGTACAATTGTTCTGTTATTCTCCTGTTTGTTCTCTTGTTCGTCGGGTGCAGGGGCGATCTGATCAATCGATCCTTGGCTATCCTTTTCAGTTGGTACAGGAGCTATGCTTCCAGAGTTCGAGCGATTTTTTTATCAAAAAGCGAAGCTCACCAGCGCCTCAGCCTCTCGCGTCGCCTGCTGCTAGGCCTAGGATAGAAAAGTTAGAGATAATGGGCCGATCGAACAGGTAACAGGAAATTATTGTCGGGCGCTCGAATCATTACTCACACATAGTCAGATTACAAAGAAAGAGAAGGTACTATACTACTATGCGTCTATGCCCTAGCAGGTTTTTTCATGATATTAGATTAAGATCTTCCGTAATTAATATAATATCTCCATAGCTTTGTGCTAATTTTAAAAGTAAATTGTTCCTATCAATTGGAGCACGGTCATGTCGGGTTCGGGTAGAAAGTATCCATCCGAAAGTGAAAAAGAAAAAGGAAGGAGGTAGATGAGAGAAAAGAGCAACGAGAGGATCCCTTTTAAATATTATAAGAGCGATACGAGCACTTCAGAAAATCTAGACGAGTTGGCAATAGTTCTTGCAGATGACCGAACTAACGCTGACAAGGAGGATGCTGGTCATACTCATACAGAAGACAATGTTGACGTCAACATGGATGATACCAATGTGAGTGATCATGAGCCCATATTTAATTCACCTGTGACATGATCTGTTAGTGTTGATGAGGAAACGGTTGCTACTGTGGATATTTATGATCCAAGTAATTGGGGTAATCTTAATAACAAAGCAAGGGACATATTAGTGGAAAAAGGGTCCTGGAATGGATGAAGAAACACTAAATGTTAGGAGAGAATTGTTATTGATTTTTCTTCAGTAATGGCTATCATTAGCGATTTTTGCATCACAAAATGTTAGGAGAGAATTTTGAAGCTAATATATAAAACAATATACAATGACTTTGAATGTACTTAATTGTTTTCTTTGATACAAATTTACATCTTCCCCTGAGGACCCCGGATTGTAGTTTCGCCCCGGGCCCCTGAAATCATAGGACCGACCATCAATATGTGGACTTGTGCAATGGCCAAAACAAAATAGATGGTCCAAAATTATGTGATAACTATCTGAATATGTTAGAAATTTGTATGCACATGTAAAAACAACTTTAACAGGTAGTAAATGTCTAAATTATTATACTCCATATATTTCGTTGCTCATATATTCTTTTAGAGTGGCTTTCATGCAGATAGAGCCACATGTCGATAGAATATCATAATTACAACATGCATCTATAATTATATATGTTAAATGTCTATATTATAATACTCCATAAATTTGGCAGTTCGTATCTTGGTAGATTGGCTTTCATGCAGATCGAGCCACATGTTGATAGAATATCAGAATTGCAGCATGCATGTATAACTTAACTGTCTACATTATTATACCCCGTAAAAATTCGGTGGTTCATATCTTCTTTCAGAATGGCTTTCATGCGGATAGAGCCACATGTTGATAGAATATCAGAATTGCAGCATGCAGGCTTCCTCTTGGGATCGGGACAAAGCTAGGCAGGTGCTGTCGCAAGAGATAACAAAGGCCTAGTGTTCTTCTCTGCTAGCAAGACGATGAACACATGTAAGTCAGTGGAGGAAGCAGAGGGTCAGGCCATCCTGTTGGGCCTGATGACACTGGCAAGGCTGTACAGGGGACCGATCATAGTTGAGACAAATAATGCAATGATGGCCAAGGAGATCAGTGGCGAAGGGACTAGTCGATCAGAGTGTTTCTGGATAGCCTGTGAAATAAAAAAATGTGATGCTAATGTTTAGCTCAGTTCAAGTAAAAGCTATCAAAAGGGGACAAAACAAGCTAGCTCATGAACTTGCGGTCAGAGCAAGGAAGTATGGGGACTATTTATTGATCGCGAAGGTGCCGGACGCAATCCATTCGCTGATGCTATCTGAATACACAGATTGAGTTATGGTGTTGTTGGGTAGTTATCCTAAAAAAAGAATTGCAGCATGCACATAGAACTTAGTTGTCTACATTAATATACTCCAAAAATTCGGTGGTTCATATCTTCTTTCTGAATGGCTTTCATGCAGATAGAGCCACATGTCGACACAATATCAGAATAGTGCTACTTCTTGAGTTTGTATTGGTTTTCCCTTAAAAGAAAAGGGTGATGCAGCAAAGTAGAGATAAGTATTTTCCTCAGTTAAGAACCAAGGTATTAATCCAGTAGGAGGTACACCTAAGTCTCCAATAGATGCACCTACACAAACAAACAAATGTTTGCATCCAACGCGAAAAAGGAGTTGTCAATCCCTTCACGGTTACTTGCAAGGATGAGATCTCATAGTGATAGGTATAAAAGATAAATAAAAATGCAAAATAAAGTAAAGGTAAATAAATTGAGCAAGGTATTTTGTATTTTTGGTTTTATAGATCTGAAAATAATATGATAGGAAATAGACCTGGGGCCCATAGTTTTCACTAGAGGCTTCTCTCTTGAAAGAACGCATACGATGAGTAAACAAATTACCATTGAGCAACTGATAGAAAAGCTAATAGTTATGACGATATCTAAGGCAATGATCATGAATATAGGCACCACGTCCGTGACAAGTAGACCGACTCCTGCCTAAATCTACTACCATTACTTCACACATCGACCGCTATCCAACATGCATCTAGTGTATTAAGTTAACAAGAACAGAGTTACGCCTTAAGCAACATGACATGATGTAGAGGGATAAATCCATGCAATATGATATAAATCCCATCTTTTCATCCTTAATGGCAACAATACAAATACGTGCCTCGCTACCCCTACTGTCACTGGGTGAGGACACCGCAAGATTGAACCCATCCCAAAGCAGCTCTCCCATTACAAGATAGATCAATCTAGTTGGCCAAACCAAATCAATAGATTGGAGAGAACACTAGTAGAAAAGGGAGCAATGGCCCAGGACGGTTCAGCCCATTAGTCCCGGTTCTGCCGAGAACCGGGACCAATGAAGCTATTTGTCCCGGTTTGTGAGCCCAGGGGGCCGGCCGGGCCACGTGGGCCGTTGAACCAAATCAATAGATTGGAGAGAAATACAAAGCTATCTTAATCATGCATAAAAGAGTTCAGAGAAGACTCAAATAATATTCATAGACAATCTGATCATGAATCCACAATTCATCGGATCTCAACAAACGCACCACAAAAGAATATTACATCGAATAGATCTCCAAGAACATCGAGGAGAACATTGTATTGAAAATCAAAAAGAGAGAAGAAGCCATCTAGCGACTAGCTATGGACCCGTAGGTCTGTGGTAAACTAATCACACATCAACAGTAGGGCAGCAAGGTTGATGTAGAAGCCCTCCGTGATTGAATCCCTCTCCGGCAGAGTGCCAGAAAAAGCCCCAAGATGGGATCTCACGAGAACAGAGGCTTGCAACGGCGGAAAAGTCTTTTTTGTGTGCCTTCTAGTATAAGGGGAATATTTGGGTATTTATAGAGCTGATATTAGGGTTAGAGGGGCTACGTGGGGCCCACAAGCTGGCCTCCTCCCGAAGCTTCGTGGGTGCCTTATTGTCCAAGAAAAATCGTTAAAAAGTTTTGTTCTGTTTGGACTCCGTTTGGTATTGATTTTCTGTAAAAGACAAAAACAAGGAAAAAAAAACAACTAACACTGGGCACTAGGTTAATAGGGTAGCCCCAAAAAATGATACAAAATAGCATAATAATGCCTATAAAACATCCAAGATGGATAATATAATAGCATGGAACAATAAAAATTATAGATATGTTGGAGACGTATCAAATAGCAGCATGCATGTAGAAGTTAAATGGCTACATTATTATACTGCATAAATTCAGTGATCCGTATCTTCTTTCAGAATTGTTTTCATGCAGATAGAACCACATGTCGATTGAATATCAGAATTGTAGCATGCATGTAAAAGTTAAATGTTTACAATATTATACTCCATAAATTTGGTGGTTCTTATCTTCTTTCATAATGGCTTCCATGCAGATATAGCCAAATCTTTCAGATAGAATATCAGAATTGCAACATGCATATCTTGTAGATAGAATCACATAATCATTTCTTTGTCTTTTTTTAGGCCTCATCTTTTGAGGCTATAAGATAGGGTGTGGCCTCTTCTGATGCATCAATTTCATGCCTGCTTACTTGCTTTTGGGACTGTTTATTCTTGGAGTCATGGGAGTGGTCAAGATGCCAGGACTGTTATGCCTGTTCTTGCTCATGCCACTTTTAGTTCCTGGTAAGCGTTGTCTGAAAATTTCACATGAAGAACAAGGAACTTCCTCAATGCATGTTTTATACTTTGTTTCCTCTATGTGAAATTTGTACTCCATGCCACAACTTTTTATCCCCTTCCTTTGTGGAACATCATAAGATCTGAATTTCTTTTTGTACACAAAATTATGTGGTTATTTTGTAGGTTCGGAAGCAAAGATGTGCACTCGAGAGAGCCGGACCTATACGTCTGTACCATGCAAGCATGATCCTTGTGTTGATGCATGCCACAAGGAGGGCCTTATCGAAGGGTTTTGTTACCTATTCTTGAATTTATGCGTGCCAATGGGAGTGTTGAATAAGAAACATGTTGCAACTATCATAGGGTGCGTGTAACAAATAATAATGTTGAGTAGTATGATGACTTGACAATGAGCAATGCAAGAGGTTGAGAATCTACCAAATATTCCTTAATTCTATCTTATATCTTATATATTATATTTACTAATTGGAGGCACCATACGAGACACAGCGTTAATCCTGAAAATTAAGTAATTTTAACCGTTCGATTAATATATGATTCATCTATAGCCATTGGATGAACTATGAGACCAGCTCTCCAATCCCCACGTACATGAGTCCTCCATCCCTTGGCTTCTCTCCGTTTCCCAACAAAAAAATAACTGAGCACCTAGATCTGATCTATACACAAGAGTCATCCCCACGTAAGAGTCCTTCTCTTGCTTTCTATCTGTTTCCCCCACAAGAAAAACTAAGCGCCTAGATCTGATGTATACACAAGAGGAGTCATCCCCACGTAAGAGTCTCCTCTTGGTTTCTATCTGTTTCCCAAAAAAAAAAACCGAGTCGTTAGATCTGATGTATACACAAGACGAGTCCTCCCCAGGAACGAGAGTCCTCCTCCCCTTGGTTTCTCTCTGCTTCCCCAAAAAATTGAGCGCATAAATCTCATCTCCTCCCGTTCATCTCTATTTGTTTCTCTGGAGAAAGAACTGGGAGTCATCTCCAAATTTGAGGTGCGTAAGAGGGTCTTACCCTTCATCTCTCTCTATTTCCTCAAATAAAAAATTTGAGCATCGTCCTCATTGATATGACTACTAAACCAGCGAGCTACATCCGACTGAATCAACCAGTCTTGTGATGATAAAGCTGCATCTGCCTCCACAAGGCCTCTCTGATGCATCATACAGACTTTACGGCTCTAGGGCTCCATAGCAAGCAGCAGCAATGGCCGAAGTTCCCACCATCCAGGTCAAATTTGCGCGTCATGTTGTTGGCCAGATCCCTGTACTCCGCACCACAATAGCTTTCACTGATCTCATGTAAGCAACACTATTTTGTTTTGGACATCGATAACTGCCACACGTGTGGCACAATGGACATCCGCCCACACGCCCCTGTGTGGCATATCTAGCAGGCAGCCCACACGACTTTGTGTGGGCGAATATTAAAACTGCCCACACGTGTGGCACGAAGAGCACCCTACCACACACACGTTTATCACGATGGGATCGATCCCTCGCATGAATTCGTTCGCCAGGGGGACACACAGCCCGCACGCCTCCATCACACGAGGCCCTTTTCCCTGTGAAAAAAGGAACAAAAAGCCCACTGACAACAAATTAAATAAAAAGGCCCAGATTTTGTTTCCTTCATTTGACAAATAAAAGCCCAGATTTTGCTCAGCTACTAAAAAATGCCATCAGCTTTGAAAAATAGCAGTAAAATTGCCATTTGAGTTTTTTAACAATGGCAAAGGTTTATAAACACATATTTAATCCACCAATGAAATATGGCAAATCTTCCATGACAAAAAAAAATTCAATATTGCCATGTGAAAAAACACAAAATAGTCAAAAATTTCATGTGAACACAAAAATTTGACAAGACAAATAAAAGATAAAAAATGCAATGGCATTTTTAATTAAAATTGCCATGAAAGTTTAATTAAAATTGCCGTGTTTTAGAAAAAACACAAAAAGTTGAAAATTAAGTATGAACAAAGAGATCTGCCATGGGAGATTGGTATCAAAGAATTGCCGTGTTTTGTATGATGAATTTATCGTGTGTGAGAAAACACAAAAACTTGGAAATTCAAGTATGAACAAGAAACTTTCCATGGCAGATTCGTATCAAAATTTGCCACGGCGAAATTCACGTAAACTAAATTTGCAAGGTTGTAAAAGAAGGAAGAAAATTGGCCATGCTCCATAAACTACCGTTGCCATGAAAGATGCAATGAGATCACATGGTCCCGTTGAAAAAAGAAAACTTGCCACGTTGCAAAAAACGAAATAAAATTTGCCATGCCCCGTAAACTACATTTGCCATGATACATACGCTAAGTTTTTTTCCGCACACGGCAAATTCATCATAGGAAACACGACAGATTTGTATCAAAGAGTTGCCGTGTTTTGTATGATGAGTTTGCCGTGTGCGAAAAAACACAAAAAGTTGAAGATCAAAGTATGAAAAAGAAAAGTTGCCATGGCAGATTCGCATCCAAACTTACCATGGCAGATTCGTATCAAAACTTGCCACGTCGAATTCATGTAAACAAAATTTGCCATGCTTTGTAAACTAAATTTGCCATGATTTGTAAACTAAATTTGCCATGAACCAATAAACTAAATTTGCCATGGTGAATAAACTAAATTTGCCATTATTAACAAACTAAATTTGTCGTGGTTTAGTTAGAAAAAAAGCATAAAGATTGTCATGGGAGTGTTGACAAAAAACCCTAAATTTGCCATGTTTAGAATATATGAAAAAGGTGTTAAAAAATTTGCCATGTTGTTTTTTTTTATCAAAATTGCCATATTTTGTGTGAATGAAAAATTGCCGTGCATGTGAAATACCACGAAAGATTGCCGTGCATGTGAAATACCACGAAAAAAATGATCAAAATTGCCATGGCAATGGCTTTCCAGAAATTGATGCTTCAAATTTATGTTTACACAAAATCCAGTTTGACATGGGAAAAAACTAACTCTGACAATTGAATAGCAACTTGCCATGGCAACTATTCACTAACAACAAAAGATGGAACATATACACCATTGTAAAAATTGCCATGTCAGTTGATTATAATTTGCCATGGAAAACAAATCTGCAATTAATAGTGAATTCCCCATAGTATAATAAATTTGCCATCTTCAATGCAATAAAATTGCCATGTGATCTTTTTTATGAATTTGCCATGTCAAAGCAATAAAATTGCCATTTGTTGTTAAGTTGCCATCACACAAAGATTTCAGAAAAAAATAGTGCCTCAATCAGAACAGATCAGGCAATGAAAAGACAGAGAGCTATCTAGTTGCAAATCAGAGCATGAGAACAAATGTACTACTAGCAGAACAACAACGCACCATTTGAATCATTGCCGGGGACAAGGAACTCCATGCGCATCTGGTGGATCCCGACTTCACCGGTGCATCCAGGCGTGCGCATTGGCCGGGCTCGCCATGGGGATCCTTCTCACCAGTGGCTGGACGGGAGCTCTCGTACGGAAACTCCTGGACAAGCTGCTCGCCACGCACGGCACATCTCCGCTGCCTACAGCTCGTGCTCCCGCTCATGGAGGAGCTCCGCGAGGCGTCCCAGCCCCGGCCCCTCACCGACAACGCTGAATGTCGCCTTGCCCTCCTCAGCCGCACCTTCCAAAGCCGCCCGCCGACCAGGCCGTCGCCCCCGTCGGCGTCCACCGGACCATCCCGCGGCGTTGGAGCGCCCGAGCTCCGCGTGGCGTCCCCGCCTCGCCTCGTTCATCGCTTTGCTCTCCTCACTCGCGCCTTCCAACCGCCCGCCACGACCATCCCGCGGCGCCGAAGCCCCCGTTGATCCGCAGATGCTCCTCTCCGATTGCGCCCCGCCTCCTTGAGCAGCGTCTCGTTGGCTTCGGCTCCGCCGCACCTCCTCGAGCTCCGCCTCGTCATCTCCGTCGCCCCGCTGCTGACACGCGCCGCGGTCGCGCGTGGAGGGACTCATTCTCCTCTTCCAGGGCGCCGTGAACGCCGACAAACACCTCGACCTGGTCGTAGCCACGCGGCCGCCCGGCCTGCGGCAAGCCGCCGCTCATGGAGACGGCCGCGCTGGTGGTCTCCGTGCCTTGGCGTGCTTGGGTTGGATCCAGCCATCTACCGCCATCTGGGGCCCTCCAACCGCGCATCTAGCGCAGCCCTTGCCGGGAGTCGCCGGGATCCACGGGCTTCGCCGGATTAGAGGCTGTCGGGGGAGGAGAGAAGAGGAGTGACGTATTGGTGTGGGTGAGTGGGGAAGAAAAGGTGAGGCGAGGAGTGGGAAGATAAGGTGAGGGAGAAGGAGTCGACGGCGTTCGGTCAGGTTAGTTTCAGCCCGCACGAGCCCGTGGGCTGACGTGGCAACTTTCAGTGCTTCAAAAATTGTGCAGCGTGATGGACGGCATCGAGTGCGTATAGGTGAGATGCGAACGCCCACACGTGTGGGCGTTAGTATTTTCATTTGTTTTATGTTTGATACATGGGCTGATTCGATCCAGAAAAGTTGAGATCTCTAATTCTTTTAGGGTCAATGGAATTTAGCTGTAAGAGCATTGGTTGTGCAGAAATACTGTATAGACCTCTAGGATTTCGGTTGATGTAAAAGCAATATTTTTTCTATCTGGTACGTGTCATTGCTAGCATAGTTTATTTTGAGCTCTTATCAGTGATGCATCACAGTTCAAAGTATTATTAGATATTGAGTGATATGGTACACTTATTCTTCTCAAAAGAAAATTTGTCTAGTTGTTGGATATTTTGTAAGTTTCTAACTACTTCAGATCTTTTTAGATAATTTTTTGGGGCTTGCTCTGGAGATCACTGCTGATGAATTAGTTTATCTCATCATGATGGCATGTAGGATGTACTATGCTAGCATGAGGCCTCAATTATTGATGTACGAAAGCATTGGTTTAAGAATAATCAGCATCGTCATAGTATGAACTACTTCCAATTTCTCATATTCACCAAGTTCATAACCAATACATTGATATAATTAAAATGTCTATGTCGACATCTCACGTAAATCATGTTCACAGTTTCCATAACTATAACATGGAATACCAAGGTAGCTCATGGTGTAAGAAAATTTTGGGTGTGTTGATCTGCCGTTGAACATGGCTTTGCGTGATTGTAATGAACCTGTTTATCTATCTATGAAGTTCTTCGCATTCATAAAAAGAAATAACAACTAATTACTAGTACATATCGAGGAAATCGTATTTGCACCACTCTGAGTGTTTTGTTTCTTTCCATTTGAAAAAATATGGATGTCTATTTGAGGTTATTCTTAAGATTAGGTATTTGACATGCAACCCAGCATTGATCGATGAACCGTTTTTAGGGCATCTCCAGCGCTTCAACAGGCCCTCCCAGCGATTTTGCTGCGCGGCGCCAAAAAGGCCCCGCGCCCCGAAGCCCGTTTTACCGGCTCGGGCCAAAACTGATGCCGGACCCACGCCGAACCCGACACCACAGAGGCGCTTGGGAGCCGGCACAAGCGAAAAAAGCGCGTGGGCCCGCCACAGAGGCGACCGAGGCCTTTTCCCGCCGTTCTTGGCGCTTTTCCCTCACATCTCTCCTTCGCCGCCTTCCTCCGCCATTCTCTCCTTTCTCCCGCCAAACCGCCTCCCGCTCGCCAAGAAGCACTCCATGCCGCCGAAGAAAGTACGCCATGCAGCAGCGGTAACCGTGGATCGCCCCGTGGCCGGCCAGCGAGAGAAGCCGAGGGCGCCGCCATCGAAGCCACCGGCTGTCGAACGCCGAGTGGAGGTGAAAGTTCGGGCCTTGGCGATCACCGCCGACAAAGTGAACAGGCCATAGCCAAGAAGGCCCGTGACAACGCTGGCAGCGGCGGCGTCTTCCTCATCGGTCGACCAGCGGGATGAATCCACCCGTCGTCGCCCACGCCCAAGACGCGCATACAGGGACCGCAAAGCGCCGGATCTCCATGGGGTTCATCGTCGCCCGGCTACGCCCGGCAAGCGACGCGCACGTGGGTTCAATCCAAACGTGACCTTCCCTCATGGTCACCCCGCTTCTGGCGCGCCCTCGCCCGCCGCCGTCGGCGTGCAGTACCCTCCATACAACTACTCGCCGCCCGCCGCCTACGCATCCACACCGACGCCCCATCTCTACCGTGGACCGCTACCCTTCTCGCACCACGGCGACGCCGACGACACGGGAGCCGACATGGACGAGCTGCCGACGACGCCGACGACGCCGACGCCCACACGGACGCCAAGCCCGAACGACGCGTCTGCATCATCACCGCCAAAGAAGGCTGGTTACCGACGCAGCCCAGCACCAAAGCAGCTCCGACCCCGACGAGCCCGCGCACGCCGACTCCGCCAACACCTGGAGCCGACACCGCCGAGTGAATCGCCGTGCGCGATCGCCGGATTCTGTTTTTTTGTAACGCCAGACTACGTCCGATCGCCGGATTTGCGGCGTCTTTTGAGAGCGGGAACGACCAAGTTTAAACTTTCCACATCCACAGGGCGGTAGCGTGGGGCATGGAGGAGCTAGGTCGCCCCGAGGGCGAACTAAGCGCCCGGCACGCCCAGCCGCGGATTTAGGCGCCACAGGGCGAGCAGCTGGAGATGCCCTTAGTTCTACATAGTCACATTTAGGGTTAAAAAATTGGATTGTTTATATACCTTCCAGTTCACGAAGGTACCATCTGCTCTCTTATTTTGCTTGAAAAAGGTAACGACACCTTTGTAAATGAAAATGTAATCTAATTTAGATCTTCTTTTGCGTGCGCCACTATTGGCTTCTAATGGCATGTCATGAACGAGACATGCCTGAGTACCTGTCGCAAACTACAGGTGCCAACCCAAGGTTAGTTTATCGATGGCTTTTGAATATATGCAGAGGTGATTCACTTTTTAGACCATCTTAATTGGGTGCTTAAAGCATGAGATATTTCATATAACCATATGATGGCACTTCATGTACATACCTTTACTGGCTCCAAGAAAAATATAATTATTTAGCAAAATAATGTAGTTTGTTAGAATATTCTTACTAATTTGTATTACAATGATGGGTCCATCTTATAATATATTTGGGTGGACGGACATTACATCTTGCCTATTGCTTACATATTGGGAGGCGGACGTTTGGTCCCTGGCGGTATATGTTCTCGGAATCAAATCCGTCGATAGGTGCATCGCGATGTGCAGCTAAAGTAGTGTTTCATTCTATACGGTGAGCATTTAGAGCTTGAAAGTGACTTATACATCTGCAGAAAAATAGTGTACGAGCTATGGAACAGAACAGAACAGCATCAAGTACAGTGTAGGCGCGCCCGATGGTCTTGTCATAGCATTTGCAGAGCTTAGAGATTTTAGCATCATTTTCAGATGAGTTAAACACTACTCCCTCCGTCCGAAAATGCTTGTCATCAAAATGAACAAAAATAGATATATCTATAACTAAAATACATCTAGATACATCACCTTTTATTTATTTTGATGACAAGTATTTCCGGACAGAGGGAGTACTTCATTTCAAGATAATTATGAAGTAATAATAACATATGGGAGGTGACGCATATTTTTTATCAGTGTCAGTAGTCATTCATATATCTCGTAATCATTTGTTGTTTGAAGTCATTGTTAGTGTTTTGTAAAGGAAGAACGAAATGTGAATATTTTTACAACTGAAAAAATTGGTAAGATTACCGTGTAATATAATTTAGTTAGAGCTTAACTTCTGACTACAAAAAATGTTTTTACATGTAATCTCGTTAATAACGCATTTGTTTATAAAAATAGTTCCATCAGCATTAGAAAAAAAGTAGGTGCAGTAAATTTGGTTGGTTGGTTGGTGATCCTTTAATTCCACCGTCAGTGGCACTGGCTGTGTAAAGCAAACACCCTCGGTTAGTCCATCCATTCTACTGAGCAGAGCACTCCTCGCATGTCTAGCAAACAGCCACTAAGTTCTTAAGGATGAGGACGAAGATTCGAGTGGATTGAACGAATGGCGGAACAGACGGCATCTAAGGTAAATAAATTTCTGTTTGGTTAAGTTTGAGATTATATATGATTTGAAACATAGTTGGCTTTCTTTAGTAACTGGTTAAAAAAAATCAATCAGGATGTGGTAGCGCCTCCTACATATGCAGAGGAAAAAGAGAAGTCAGATTTGAGATCCGCTGTTGGCTTGAGTACTATAGTAAACCAATAGATCTTGTTGAAGGCTGTAGAATTAGTACCGTCCAGGAACAGTAGAACTCAGCGAGGTGGGAATGAAAATAGGGGTAAAGAACTTGTCAGATTCTGACCATTGGATCTTCACAAATTGTATCATGCACTTACAGTTGACCAACAAGAAGAAATAACGAAGATGGGGCTTGAAGGAGTAGAATGGACTAACAAGATGGTTCACACAGACCTAAATTATTCAGCTTGGCTAATGTTGAATGTAATGCCTGAGGACCGGGCTTTGCGAATCGGTGTATCTGACTGTGACATAGTTCATATTACTGAGGCTGCAGTAGCCAACATTACAGGTAAAAGGATGGGGGGCATCTATAATTCCAGTTTGTGAAGGTGTTCCAGTACCTAGTGAAATCAAGACGGTGAGAAGGATACTAAACCTCCCTGATGTATCTGAAGAAATAACAGTATCTGAACTTGTTGCCATGCTGCTTGTAGAAACCAAGGTGTTGAAATTAAATGATGATGATGATGCGAGAACACAGACAGCATTTGCGATGCTTTATCTTTCTATTGCACTAGGTCCGGGGGAGAAGCAAACAAGAATCAACCGGAGTTAATATATGATGGTGATGATGCATGAGGATCTGACTAATGTCAATTGAGGGAAATACACCATTGATGAGATCATAACTGGTGCAAGGGATCTGAACAGGAATAATCCACTACTTAACATAACATTGCATGGATGCCCTGTAATCCCCGAGGTAAAAAAACAATTCTACAGCATAGCAATACTAAGTTAGTAACTATCGTATTAATGGTAGTGTTTATAAGAACTTGCCACAATTTTTGTATTTCAATTCCTGTTTTTTAACATGTCACTAATATGTAGCAGATTCTTTATTTCGACTCGCTGGACATTGGTTTCATTCAAATTAATCAAAGAGTTTTACCGAGGATCAAGTACTACAATAAACTGATACTACATGCCCTGGTCAGGGCAAACAGCAAAGTGGATAGCGGAACTATTACTTTTGGGCTAATGAAGGTATATGTACTATTATGTATAATGGTATTGATAGACATAACAACCATAAGCGAACCAGTCACACAGAAAAGTTTCTTGCAGGTAAAAGAATTAAGACAGGATATCAAGAACGCCGACACTGACGTAACTAAACATTCATGCATGAAGGTACCTATAATCAACATTATGTTTGTTGTAGCAATGATTTTTATGATGGTGATTGTTCAATTGTGATTGTTCATAATATTATGTACAGGGGAGGATTTGGATATTTGAAGAGCTAGCGCATCAGGCAGAATGTAGGATTGAAAGATCAATGAAGTTACACGCAGAACTAACGAATGAAAGTTCTCTGACTGAAGGAAGGAAGCAAAAACTTATTCAGACTCATAAGTCGGTGGAGAAACTGGTGTTGACAATTGGCACGGTTAAACTTCTGCGTTATATTCAAAAATACGAGGTGCCTGGTGGCGGACTGGTTAACGAAACTGTTTCTTGTTTGGACAATGTTTTGGCTGGTAAGTTTATCTTAACTTTATTATGAAAGCAAAACAAAAACCTTGTTTCAATCGTAATAAGACATCTTTTCTGAACTAGGTGTCCGTGAAAACTTTTCAAGGAACTAGGTGTCCGTCAAAACTTAACAACCATAAGCTATGGAGAAAGCGAGTGTTCTCTTCAAGAACTGAAAGCTTCAATGAATTGCAGGCTTTAAAGGAAACTGCGTTGTGCTGATTGAGTAGTATGCCAAGCTCAGAATGCGCCTGCATATAAAGATGAATAAATCACTGTATGATAATAACTAAGGGAATGTGGTGGTACGTATGGAATTAAAACTGGTTAATTTACCAAATTTGGGTAACAGTCTTTGAGGATGTTGCTGAATTCAGAAGGTGTAGGAATGTGTGACACATATGATGAGGTCCCAGCAGAATGTGGTTGAGGACTCTCCATGACGGTCGGTTTTTTAGACGTAATAATTGGTTTCTTTGATGAAATGGGGGTGGGTGGGTCTGGTCTTTTGTCCCAAACGCAACGCATGTAACATATCTGCCTAGGGTCACGGATCTGAAAAAACAATGAGGATATTAGTGGATTTGGAAATTCATATGATTCAATTGCATTGACTGCGATGGTGCAGTAGGAATTACCTGTGCTACAGAGAAATCCAGGGGACCAGGACCAATTCGAGTGCATTGCAGAATCATGCTCCTGATCCTTGATTCATCAAAGCAGGATATACGTGGGTATGCATTGTGAGGGAGGTTTAGCAGTCCAAGGTCTAGATTATCGAGATAAAAAAATCTGCAGTTCCATTCCATTTTACATTATTATTGTTGGGAGTGATAAAAATGCTACTTAAAGTTAGTACAATGAATTCATAGAAATGTATACCTGAAAAAAAAAAAGATGGCATCCCATCAGGTGAGTGACAGGGCGCTTGTTCTGAATGTCTTGCTTCACCTTCCAGCAAGCTGACAATAAGTCATCAAACACATACTCACAGAAGTTGATGTCTGTAATTTTGTCCGTGTTCGCGATAGCAGACCAGTAATCTATCACAGACTTGTCGTGTTTTGCAGATGGTACATGGATGTGGCCCATGCAAAATATCATGAAAGCCATCTTGAAACAATCAATCTCTAAATTACTAGCAGATGATTCATTCAGATCTTTCAGTAGGACTGATTCAACAATTTTCAGCACTTGATTTCCCTTATCAGAAATACCCAGAACAGATCTAAACAACTGAACTGAACTTTCGGTCTATTGATACTCAGGGCTTTTAATGTCTAACTTGCCACAAGGGATACCAAAAACTTTGTGGATATCCTCTGGCCAGAACCTAATATATCTATCATTAGATATAGTTTGATGCACCTGTTTGGTACATCAACATTGCTCATGAGCCATGTACTAAATTTTAAATTAAGCTTGGGAATCGCCGGGAGTCGCAACATGCCCACAAAACCAATTTCTTCAACAAGTCTGCGTTTGAAATCGTTGAATCTAGAGATAACAGCACAAACTTTTTGAATGGAGGTCCTCGATGTTGGGGTCGGGCTAGCGGGGTCCAAGCAGGAAAGATCGACGCCAGGGGGGTGGAGATCATCATCGGGGTCCATTATAGCTTCTGTGAGGGTGATTAACACAGATGAAAACTGGATTTGGGGAGATAGATGGGAACAGTTTGAATAAGGCAGGAGCTCACCTGACGGGAGGAGGGGTGATGGCACTAGCACGGCCGCTGTTGAACGAAGGTTGGGAGAAAATGGATGACGATGGCTCCGGCAGATGAGATTTGGGGCTCGGGGAGAGAGAGGTCGCCACGGTGAGGAGAGGCAGATGGATCTAGGGTTCAACCATGTTTCAGTGTGGTGGGTTGGTGGTGTTCTGGGAGGGTAAGTGTACACGTAGTTGCAAATCCCCTGGTTTGGTGGACACCCTGAGTGAAAAAGTAGTCGTAGCAAAACTCTTCCTTGCTGAACAATACAGACTAATTATAGATGCTCTGCTCGGGTCAGTGTGAGGACGCGGTTTCGTGTAAACTGGCGAAGGTCGGGGGCAGCTGGGGAGAAAGTGGTTGGTTAAATGCGTGTGGGACAGACGGCAGAGAACAGGTTCGAAAGAATCTAATACAATAGGAGCTAGTGCTGAGGGAGCTGTATACAAAACTCGTCCAGCAAACATACTAATAGCAGCGGGTTGGATGAGTGGTCAGATTCAGGGGACAGATGTCCCCGAGAACCATTGGGTATTTCCCTTACATATTGCCACTAGCTTCAATGCAAACTACCTGTTAGATACGTGCACATTTGAAGTGATTATTTTATTATATTTGCACATGATTGGTCAATGTTGGAAAATAGTCTCTATATTCTCTAACTGGTCTCGGCCATGCATGTCATTGTAACTGACTTATATATGCTTCCACATAATTCATCTACCAGATACAGCTGAAGCAAATCTACGAAAGTTAACCTTCATATTAACTTTTCTGCAGTATATGTTCTTTAGAGAAGTTCACAAGCAATTCTCATTTTTTAATACAAGATAATAATATTTACATGTATAAAATTGAGTAATAGCATGTTGGAGTTTGAGAGAATAGGTCATGTTTTAAGTTCCCTAAATGTCTTCACGTCAACTTTTTGTACTTCATTATTCCTTAAGCTGCTGGTGCTTGACATGAACTTATGCAACAACTCTTATAGTTGTCGTTTAGTCGCTATCACGGCCACACATGTGCGTTCTTTGGAAAATTCCTATGGTATGATCTACAATATTTAATTTAAACATTCGTCCATACAATATGCATTGAGATAGTGTCGCACTCCTAAAGAACCCTAGCCCGTGCAAGTGCACGGGTTATCGACTAGTAACTACTAATAAAGGAGGGCGCGTTTCTCAAAATGTTTGGATTGTCCCTATGTCACATGTGCCAGAATTATTGATGTGGGTCGCGAGCCATGTAAGTGGGCTTCCTATTTTAATGAGAAATAGAAAAATGGTCTGCAACTCAGCTTCGTACGCACCCGGGCTGTGCGCTAGAATTATCAGTGTCGATGGCGAGCGATGTGATTGGGCTTCCTAGCAGGGTGGATAAAAAGAGTTGCTTGTGTGAGGGATCGATCCCATGACCTCCACCCCCGACCTAACACTAGTCACAGTGGGGAGTAGCTCGGAGTAGTAACATGCATATGTTACTAGTCTATATTACTATCTCTATAGTGAGGAGTAACATATGTGTTGTGTCATGCATCACTTCATTTATTAGATTGTAGACTCATCTTTTCTTGATATGTATGATGTTACAGTAACTAGCTATGTTACCACATGACTCTCTTTCTTCACTAATTACATGCCACATCACCTTTTTTGCCTAGATAAGTATGATGTTTAGTAATTAATAGTCCCACATCACTCTTTTACTTTAAACCACACTAACTTATTTTTTGAAACTGGCAAACCACACTAACTTATATACGTGCAATTGAGGCATCATAAAAACAGAGGGCGAGCTACAAGTCCCATTTACCGAAGAGAAATCAAGACATTACGTTCACCGATGGCTGCACATATGAGTAAGACTAGCCACAATGGGTAGTAACATAGAGTAGTAACATGCTCATGTTACTACTCTAAGTTACTACCTCTATAGTGAGTAGTAACATATGTGTGGTAACATGCAGCACTTCATTTATTAGGCTATACTCATCTTGCCTTGATATGTGTGATGCTACTCATACTAGTAGTAACTAGCTATGTTACCACGTACATGCCTCTTTTTCTTCATTTATTTCTTGCCACATCATCTATATTATCTAGATATGTGTGATGTTACTACCTGTGTTACTCCCACTGTGGGTAGTCTAAGAGATTTCGTGGGAACAGAGGAAAAGTACGCATGCATGCATGACCGTGCATGGTTTAAGTACCAAAGGCAAAGCAACGTGTGGCGATTTAGGGCATCTCCAACACCGACCCTTAAATTGAACACTGTATCTGCAGTCGATGGAGACCAGTCTGCGGACAGTAATGTGGGAGTCGGCCATCCAATGCTATACCTCAAATGTCCGTTTTTATTCACTTAAAAAGTAGCAGCAAATAACTTTCCGTCAAATTAGCAGCCTTCCGCGTGATTACATGTGGATATCTTCTGCCTACTAGTGATTAGGAGCTTCCACCATCCAGCTATGTGATGTGCACTTAGGAGCTTCCGCCATCCAACGATGCAAAGCGAAGGAGCTTCCGTCATTCATTCCTATGTGATTAGTAGTGTTAGGTGATGTGCGCTATGTGATCAGGAGCTTCCACCATCATGTCAAGCAAGCTTCCCCAAACCAATCATGCGCCAAATCCTATATAAAGTAGCACTACTAGCTTCCGCCAAATGCTACGCTAATTAGCAGCCTTCCGCCACATAGCAAAAAATTTAGCCGTGCATACATATGGAGAGAGAGGATGCGTGGTGCCTTCTGGTTGGTCAAACGATGTTCCGAGTCCCGCAAAGCTTTTCTAGTTTGCTTCCAGTTTGCGAAAAACTAGAGTCTGGATCAGCCCACATACCGATGGGGTACTGAGTTGGATGACAAACTACGTCAAACTACGTTTGGATGTATGCGGATAGTTTGAGAGTCCGTGTTAGAGATGCCCTTAGTGTGTCTAGAGCACATCATGTATGCTGAACAATCAAAGATGTGCATGCATATACCGGAAGAGGTGAATGTACTATTCTGCTCCCGAGCTCAAACGCTCCCTCATGAACAGTAAAATAAAAAATATAGTAAAAAATTCAAAAAATTCTGAAATTCTTTTTGGTAAAACTTTGACAAATATTTTCCATGCTTGCAAAATTTCAACACAAAATGACATCCATGAAAGGTGTGAAAAAAAAACAAAATCAACACTCTAAAATGTTTTCAAAACTAGCATTTTTGGAACATCAATTTTTTTCCAGGACTTCCACGAATGCCATTTCGTGCTGAAATTTTATAAGCATATAAGTCATTTGTCAAAGTTTACCACAATATTGTTTCAGATTTTTTTACTATTTTTTGATTTTACTGTTCATATGGAAGCATTTGAGCTCGGGAGTAGAAACCCCATGCCACGGAAGAGGAGCATATATTACGTATACAAAAAAAAAGCAGTAGCGTTTGGGTGCTTGTCTAAGGGAAATCAAAATTAAGTCAGCCTAATCACTACTGCAGGAATTCCTAGCAGTGGCGGGCCAGGCTTCCAGGGCTGCTCACTACCAACCTACCGCCATTGCTATATCCGCATCAATGACGGGCGCCCGCCCGCCACTGGTACAGTCCTGCTATGGCGGGCGGTGAGTACATGCCCGCCACTGCTTGTGTCTCTGCAGTGGCAGTCTATGCTCCCATGCCCGCCACCATTTATTCATGTTGCATTGGCAGGCATACTAGAGCGTCCGCCACTGAAAGCTTAGGCATGCGAATTAAATTTTTTGCAGCCATGGCACCAATTGTGCTGCCATGGCTTCTTTTTGCATAAATCAAATTTAAGAAATTCAATACTAGAAGCAAATAAAGCACGCATTGTAAGCTTAGGCATGCAAGTTCACTAGGTAATTAGTATTCTTTATAACAACTACTAACACCTCAAATTTGTTCGAGTTAACAAACCAACATCAAAGTATCACAGTCATCTTAACTAAGTAACTAAGAGTTCATCGGCTTGAAGATATTTGACTCGGACCTTATTTCTAAATAAGATCTACAGCAACCATTATCTGGAAGTTGTTATTCCTGTTGTTCCTTATCGTGATGAACACTGCTGTGTTCAACCCTTAGTCATCTATTTCCCTTCGCAAGCCGACCTCATAGAACGATATGCGGCCATCTTTGTCCGTCTTATATTGAAGGCCGGTAACAGGACCTGCTGCTCCAAGGCATACTCCAGCCATGCCGGCAACAGGGATGTCCTCGTCAGAAATCATCTTCATAGGTAATTTCTATGATCCCCGTGATTAAAAGCAAAACAGAGAATGCAATGTTAGACATCTCGCCATGTAATGTTATGAACAAAAGGAAAAAAATACAAAACATATCATGGTGTATTTCACGATGTTGGTCTTAGTAAACGGTGCACAAATGGCCTTCCTAGTAACACTTGATCGTAGGATCGCGATGAGATTGGCCTTCTCATCCTCAGTAAGCTCTTTATTCTTTGAGAGAAAATTGCAGAATTGTATGGATCATGAGCATCATCATCTCAGCTACCCTCATCATCTTCCTCATCCGCATCATCATCCTCATGCTCCTGGCTATCGTCATCCTCGGTAGCATCATCATCATCTTGGCTCTCATCATCATCATCATCATCATCATCATCGTCATGATCGTCATCATCGTCATCATCCTCATCATCCTGGCTATCATCATCATCATGCTCGTTAAGCTCATCATCTTGGTCAGAGAAATGCTTAATCCTTAACTTGTTGATCGCTTTCTTCAAATAAAAGCATATGTACTCTCCCCTGGTGAGCTTATTATTTGAAATGTATTTATTCCATCTATCGCCTCCTATGATGGTTTATCCTTTTGTTTACAAACGTCAATTTTGTACGATTTTCCTTGACCATCTGAAAAGTTGAAACTGTCATCAATTAAATTGTTGAATTGGACCCTTATGTTGCATGTGATACACTATGTAACAATTAAGAATAATGCAATTAATAATTAATAGTATGCACATTACAAGAATTCAGAAAATGGTTAGAATTGAATGATAAACATTTTTACCACATATTTTTTGAATCCCTCCCTCAAGAAGAGCCCGAATTATACTGCATGGGATAACTATCCCTAAAGGGATTTTTGTAGACATTGCAGACCTTACACATCATGAGCCCTCCTTCAAGAAGTTAAATACTTTTATCATTGGTGCTAAGTCATGAATGTAATATTGAGAAACAGCAAAAAAAATCGGCAGGAAAGAATGTCATCACGATGAGGTATGATCACTGATTACCAACACTGCTACAACTAGATTGTACGACTATATATATAAGCAGGTTTATCACGTCTACAAAATAAGGCTCTACGAAGTCACGAACATATATATTATGCGAAAGAAAGTTTCATAAGTATTACATTAAAGGTTCAAACATCTAAAGCATGGAGTTATACGACTAGCCACGATGGAGAGATCAACTCCTAAACTAAGTCAACACCAGAGCTGAAGTCGTCACCCTTATCGGACGAATCCTCGGCGAGATCATCCCAGTCTATCAGGTCATCCTCGGCATCCTTCCGGTTGTGTGCGGTCATCAACAACGCCTCGTTAATTGCATACGGTTCCACCAAGGGACTGGTGCTCTGGCATTCACGGGCTCTGATGAGCGCCTCTTCCTTCAGGTGCTCCTTCTCCTCGGCCTTGGAGACTATCCACATGTTAGGAGGCGCTATCTCACTCACGCGCCAAGCACCCCAAGGAAAGTTGAGCTGGGCCCTTGGCCCTCGGCACTCGAGGCCATGGCATCATAAGCGTGCGCCGCTTCCTCAAGCCATTTTGTCCGGCTCGGGTGCACGCGATGGTTAACTCCTACCAACCTCCTCCAAAGGGGCATGCAAGTAGTACTTTGTTTTGAGGGCTTCTAGATTTTCACCGTAAGTATATGAGTTCTTCATAACTAATGTGAGGTTTTGGACTATAAGCACTCCCACCTATCCATAATTTGCTAGACTCTTCGGAACCGTGCATTGCCCATTCTCACCATGAGACTTGGAGCAAACTTCGTCGGTGCATCCAAATCTCGTGAAATGACTCGCTCTTTCACAAATAAGCCTTATATATATCCTTCCTCAAAACAACCACCATACCTATGTATCATGGCATTTACATAGCCATTCCTAGATATATTGCCACGCAACTTCCACCAATACTTGTTGGGGAACGTAGCATGCAATTTCAAAAAATTTCCTACGCTCACACAAGATCTATCTAGGAGATGCATAGCAACGAGAGGGGGAGAGTGTGTCCACGTACCGTCCTAGACGGAAAGCGGAAGCGTTGTGTTAACGCGGTTGATGTAGTCTAACGTATTCACGATCCAACCGATCCAAGTACCGAACGTACGGCACCTCCGTGTTCAGCACACGTTCAGCTCGATGACGTCCCTCGAGCTCTTGATCCAGTAGAGGGTAGAGGGAGAGTTCCGACAGCACGACGGCGTGTTGACGATGTTGGTGATGTGATCCGCGCAAGGCTTCGCCTAAGCACTACGACGCTATGACCGGAGGAGTAAACTGTGGAGGGGGCACCGCACACGGCTAAGAGAAATCTTTTTGTGCCTTTGGGGTGCCCCCCGCCCCTGTATATAAAGGAGAGGGGGAGGAGGCCGGCGGCCAGGAGGAGGCGCGCCAAGGGGGGAGTCCTACTTGGACTCCTAGTCCAAGTAGGATTCGGCCCCCCCTTTTCCTTCCAACGAAAAGGGGAAAGGGGAAAGGGGGGAGAAGGACAAGGAAAGGGGGCCACGCCCCCACCCGTTGTCCAATTTGGTTTGGGCAAGGGGGAGGCGCGCGCCACCTCCCGTGGCCTGCCTCCTCTTCTCCACTATGGCCTGTGAGGCCCATTAACTTTCCCGGGGGGTTCCAGTAACCTCCTGGTACTCCGAAAAATCCCCGATCTTCTTCGGAACCATTCCGGTGTTCGTATATAACCTTCCAATATATGAATCTTTACCTCTTGACCATTTCGAGACTCCTCGTCATGTCCGTGATCTCATCCGGGACTCCGAACAAACTTCTGTCACCAAAGCACATAACTCATAATACCAATCGTCATCGAACGTTAAGCGTGCGGACCCTACGGGTTCGAGAACTATGTAGACATGACTGAGAAATATCTCCGGTCAATAACCAATAGCAGAACCTGGATGCTTGTATTGGCTCCTACATATTCTACGAAGATCTTTATCGGTCAAACCGCATAACAACATACGTCATTCCCTTTGTCATCGATATGTTACTTGCCCGAGATTCGATCGTCGGTATCCTCATACCTAGTTCAATCTCGTTACTGGCAAGTCTCTTTACTCGTTCCGTAATGCATCATCCCACAACTAATTCATTAGTCACATTGCTTGCAAGGCTTATAGTGTTGTGCATTACCGAGAGGGCCCAGAGATATCTCTCCGATACACGGAGTGACAAATCCTAATCTTGATCTATGCCAACCCAACAAACACCTTCGGAGACACCTGTAGAGCATCTTTATAATCACCCAGTTACGGTGTGACGTTTGATAGCACACAAGGTGTTCCTCCGGTATTCGTGAGTTGCATAATCTCATAGTCAAAGGAACATGTATAAGTCATGAAGAAAGCAATAGCAATAAAACTAAACGATCATTATGCCAAGCTAGCGGATGGGTCTTGTCCATCACATCATTCTCTAATGATGTGATCCCGTTCATCAAATGACAACAAATGTCGATGGTCAGGAAACTTAACCATCTTTGATCAACGAGCTAGTCAAGTAGAGGCATACTAGGGACACTCTGTTTTGTCTATGTATTTACACATGTACTAAGTTTCCGGTTAATACGATTCTAGCATGAATAATAAACATTTATCATGATATAAGGAAATATAAATAACAACTTTATTATTGCCTCTAGGGCATATTTCCTTCAGTCTCCCACTTGCACTAGAGTCAATAATCTAGATTACATAGTAATGATTCTAACACCCATGGAGTCTTGGTGCTGATCATGTTTTGCTCGTGGAAGAGGCTTAGTCAACGGGTCTGCAACATTCAGATCCGTATGTATTTTGCAAATCTCTATGTCTCCCTCCTTGACTTGATCACGGAATGAATTGAAGCATCTCTTGATGTATTTGGTTCTCTTGTGAAATCTGGATTCCTTCGCCAAGGCTATTGCTCCAGTATTGTCACAAAAGATTTTCATTGGACTAGATGCACTAGGTATTGCACCTAGATCAGATATGAACTCCTTCATCTAGACTCCTTCATTTGCTGCTTCCGAAGCAGCTATGTACTCCACTTCACATGTAGATCCCGCCACGACGCTTTGCTTGGAACTGCACCAACTGACAGCTCCACCATTCAATATAAATACGTATCCGGTTTGCGACTTTGAGTCATCCGGATCAGTGATAAAGCTTGCATCGGCATAACCATTTACGACAAGCTCTTTGTCACCTCCATAAACGAGAAACATATCCTTACCCCTTTTCAGGTATTTCAGGATGTTCTTGACCGCTGTCCAGTGATCCACTCCTGGATTACTTTGGTACCTCCCTGCTAAACTTATAGCAAGGCACACATCAGGTCTGGTACACAACATTGCATACATGATAGAACCTATGGCTGAGGCATAGGGAATGACTTTCATTTTTTCTCTATCTTCTGAAGTGGTCGGGCATTGAGTCTGACTCAACTTCACACCTTGTAACACATGCAAGAATCCTTTCTTTGACTGATCCATTTTGAACTTCTTCAAAACTTTATCAAGGTATGTGCTTTGTGAAAGTCCAATTAAGCATCTTGATCTATCTCTATAGATCTTTATGTCCAATATGTAAGCAGCTTCACCGAGGTCTTCCATTGAAAAATTCTTATTCAAGTACCCTATTATGCTATCCAGAAATCCTATATCATTTCCGATCAATAATAGGTCATCCACATATAATATCAGAAATGTTACAGAGCTCCCACTCACTTTCTTGTAAATACAAGCTTCTCCAAAAGTCTGTATAAAACCATATGCTTTGATCACACTATCAAAGCGTGTATTCCAACTCCGAGATGCTTGCACCAGTCCATAAATGGATCGCTGGAGCTTGCACACTTTGTTAGCACCTTTATGATCGACAAAACCATCTGGTTGCATCATATACAACTCTTCTTTAAGATATCCAATAACGAATGCTGTTTTGACATCCATTTGCCAAATTTCATAATCATAAAATGTGGCAATTGCTAACATGATTCAGACAGACTTAAGCATCGCTACGGTGAGAAGGTCTCATCGTAGTAAACTCCTTGAACTTTTCGAAAACCTTTCGCAACAATTCGAGCTTTGTAGACAGTAACATTACCGTCAGCGTCAGTCTTCTTCTTGAAGATCCATTTATTCTCTATGGCTTGCCGATCATCGGGCAAGTCAACCAAAGTCCATTCTTTGTTCTCATACATGGATCCCTGAGGGAGTCCTGGATTAGGGGGTCCCCGAGCGTTCGGGCTATGTGACATGGGCCGGACTGGTGGGCCGTGAAGATACAAGATAGAAGGCTTTTCCCCGTGTCCAGATGGGACTCTCCTTTGCGTGGATGGCAAGCTTGGCGTTTGGATATGAAGATTCCTTTCTCTGTAAACCGACTCTGTACAACCCTAGGCCCCTCCAGTGTCTATATAAACCAGAGGGTTTAGTCCGTAGAGGCAATCACAATCATATAGGCTAGACATCTAGGGTTTAGCCATTACGATCTCGAGGTAGATCAACTCTTGTAAACCCTATACTCATCATAGTCAATCAAGCAAGAAGTAGGGTATTACATCCATTAAGAGGGCCCAAACCTGGGTAAACATCATGTCCCTTGCCTCATGTTACCTTCGATCCTCAAACGCACAGTTCAGGACCCCCTACCGAGATCTGCCGGTTTTGACACCGACATTGGTGCTTTCATTGAGAGTTCCTCTGTGCTGTCGATAGAAGGTTTGAAGGCTTATTCGATCATCTACAATGATGCTATTTCGGGGGAGACTTTCCCCCCAGGCCAAATCTTCGTCTTCGGCGCCTTCGCACTGTGTGCCAATTCGATCGACCACCTTGGGCAGATCGACAGCTATGCCCCTGGTCATCAGATCAGTTTCAGGAACCTAAATTATGTCGCTGATATGAGACTTGATCTTCGAGGGAATCGCGGCCCCGACCGCCGCTCTGGCCTTAGATCCAGAGCAGACTTCCAGGTCCGAAGATGCAAGTTTAGAGCCCGCCGGACTCCTAGCAATTATGGAACCTGCTACCGGAGATCTGGAGGGGACGATGTCATCGGCAAGCCCAAACCGAGCTCCCCTTGTTGCTAAAGTGCCGGACTCTCCCTCGGACTCTAAATCCGAATTCTCGAGGTCCGCATTGAGCGGGCGCGGCCAGGAGGCTCTCGCCTCGGCCAGCCCTGCGGACCCTCGCTTCTCTGTCCAAACCTCGCTCCTAAATGAGACTCTGGACTTAATGCGATCACACGTCATTACGGAAGAATCGCTTCTGAATTATGCCCAGCCCGGACTAGGGGTTGAGAGCGGGGAATTTTACGTCCCACCCACCACCCACTTTATAGCCACTATTGAAGATTTAACCGACATGCTGGACTACGCCTCCGAAGACACCGACGGTACGGATGACGATGCCGGAGACGAACAAGGCTCCGATCCTCCATTTACCGGACGATGGACGGCCACCTCCACGTACGACGTGTACATGGTGGACACACCCAAAGAGGACGGCGACGATGCAAGGAGGATCCGGTTGAGGACAAGCCTGTTGAGGCACCTCCGAAGCGTCGACGTCAGCGGCACTGCTCAAAATCGCGTCGCGACAAAGATAGTAATGCCGGCACCGTAGACAATAACACTCCGGAGAATACCGAAGACCTCGAAGCCCCTGTCGAGCCAACATCCGAACAAGACGATTGGGAGGATGGGCAAGTTAACCCCGACGACCCAGTCGAGAACAAGGACTCGGAGGATAGTAACTACCTACCGACCTCCGAAGAGGATGTGAGCCTCAGCGACGAAGACTTCATCGTGCTAGAGGAACCCCTCGAACAAGAGCGCTTTAACCACCGGCTAACCGCCACTGCGAGAAGCCTGAAAAAGAAGCAGCAGCAGCTTCATGCTGAGCAGGATTTACTCAATGATAGATGGACTAATGTCCTGGCAGCCGAAGAATACGTCCTCGAACGCCCAACTAAGAGTTACCCGAAGCGCAAGCTACTACCACTATTCGACGACGAGGCCCTTGAGCCAATACCACCAAAGAATAAAGCTGCTAACGAACCCGACCGCCCACCACATGGACGGGACAGACCGGCTACTTACGCCGAGCACTAGCCCGCGCCACCTCGCCGCCGAGGCAAGGAGACAACAGCCTAGGGGTATACCTACGACCTATGCAAGGACTTGGACAATAGAGCCGGTCAGACAAGATCAATCTATGGATTGAGGGGACGTGCTCCAATGCGAGAGGACGGCCATCGGGCCTGGTGTGACAGGCACAACCTCACCCGGGTCGAAAACCGCATACGGACTTCATTCGAACTGCGCCACGATATCGCCCGATACAGAGGCGCTGCACACCCCTTATGCTTCACCGATGAGGTGATGGAGCACCAGTTCCCAGAAGGGTTTAAACCCGTAAACATTGAATCATATGATGGTACGACGGATCCCGCTGTATGGATCGAAGATTTTCTCCTCCATATCCACATGGCCCGCGGTGATGATCTCCATGCCATCAAATACCTCCCGCTCAAATTAAAGGGACCAGCACGACACTGGTTAAAAAGCCTCCCAGAAAATTCAATTGACAGCTGGGTAGACTTGGAGGATGCCTTTAGGGACAACTTCCAAGGTACCTATGTCCGGCCTCCAGACGCCGACGACCTTAGTCACATAGTCCAGCAACCCGAAGAATCAGCCCGGAAACTCTGGACTAGGTTCTTAATTAAAAAGAACCAAATTGTGGATTGTCCGGACGCCGAAGCCCTCGCGGCCTTTAAACACCGCGTCCGAGATGGCTCGCCCGACACCTCGGCCAAGAAAAGCCAAAGTCCATGGCAGCCCTTACCGCACTTATGACCCACTGTTGCGCGGGAGAAGATAGCTGGCTAGCCCGTAGAAGCAATAGCACCAGTGGCCCTGGCACCTCCAAAGCCAGGGGCGGCAACGGCAAGCCACGATGCAACAAGCACAAGCGTTGAAACAATAACGAAGGTACCGAAGGCACGGCAGTCAACGCCGGATTCAGTGGCTCTAAATCCATTCAATGGAAGAAGCCATTCAAAGGAAACAGAGATGGTCCATCTAGTTTGGCCAGAATACTCGATCGGCCTTGCCAGATTCATGGCACCCCCGATAAGCCTGCCAATCATACCAACAGAAACTGTTGGGTCTTTAAACAGGCCGGCAAGCTCAACGCCAAACGCAAGGGGAAAGGGCCGCCCAGCGAGGACGACAACGAAGAGCCTCGCCCACTGAACACAGGGGGACAGAAGAAATTTCCCCCCAAGGTCAAAACGGTGAACATGATCTACGTTACTCATATCCCTAAGCGGGAGCGCAAGCGCACGCTAAGGGACGTCTACGCCATAGAGCCAGTCGCCCCAAAATTCAATCCATGGTCAGCTTGTTCGATCACCTTTGATCGCAGAGACCATCCGACCAGTATCCGTCATGGAGGCTCAGCTGCATTAGTCCTTGATCCAATTATTGATGGATTCCACCTCACGTGAGTCCTTATGGACGGCGGCAGCAGTCTTAATCTGCTTTATCAGGACACCGTTCGTAAAATGGGCATTTATCCGTCAAGAATCAAGCCCACTAAAACCACCTTTAAAGGGGTAATACCCGGCATAGAGGCCTGTTGCAAAAGATCCATAACGCTGGAAGTCGTCTTCGGCTCACCGGGTAACTTCCGGAGCCAAGACCTCATCTTTGACATCGTCCCGTTCCGCAGTGGCTATCACGCACTACTCGGACAAACCGCTTCCGCCCGTTTCAACGCAGTCCTGCACTACGCTTATCTAAAGCTCAAGATGCCTGGACCACGTGGCGTTATAACAGTCAATGGAAACATGGAGCACTCCCTTCGTACAGAGGAGCATACCGCGACCCTCGCAGCCGAGGTGCAGGGGGGCCCCGCTAAGCCGAATACTACACTGGTAGTCAAGCCCTCAGACACTGTTAAACGAGTCCGGTCTACCCTGCGGAACGACAGTCCGGCTCATCCAGAGCTAGATTAACAATTCGGCCTCCGTCAGTGCCCCAGCCTGATAGCGACATACGTACCGCGCGTGCATAATTACACGTTAAAAATTCCATGGGCAATGACAGAGGCAGGTTAAACATAAGGTCCACGGTATGGCTCGACCCTATCCGGACCTTCATATGGCGCCACCTTTTTCTTCTTGTTTTTATTTTTCAGTTTCTTTACAACCCACATCAATTTCTGGAGCTAACAAGGGTTCCCTTCTAGGCCCTTTGTACATACTCGATTATCGATCCTCTCAAAGGATCCTACACCAAGGTGAAATGCGGCGCAGACGTGTGACAGAGTGTCCAAAGAATCTTCTAGATCATGTTTTCAAATTTAGGATCTGTATATAGCTTTCCCTTGTTCTCGGCATGTAAAATAGCCGTGATGCTTATTGCATCTTCTGTAAATATACGTTTTGACGTACCATCAGACCAGAATGGAAACAGTTTTGCCCAGCCTTGTTTGGTATCGGCTTATTTCCTAAATCTGTTTTCCCTCCTTTTCTTTTTTTTGTCAGATTGGCATATACACCTTGGTACGACTTAAATCGCCATGAGCTATATTCAAGCAATATATATATATATATATATATATATATATATATATATATATATAAATATATCTTCAAACAATAGAAAGTCCAAACACTCTCAGAGTACACTTCGGCGTCTCGAATACTGCATTATATGCCTCGGCTCCGAATCATGTCTTTGGTCAATAATTGGGTTGCCCGGCTCCTGTGCTTGCTACCTTACGTTCCGTTCTCGGCTAACGTAGTAAAGGGAGAACTACTGCGATTGTGTTTCCGGCTAGCCTGGTCAAGCACCTCAGTAGAGAAAGCCGAAAACTGAGTGTCATGATGCGGCGAGAGCTCGTCAGCAATTCCATGACTTACTAAATCTCTAGCGATTTCTCCCGTATTACACGAAGGGCTGGATTTTCTTTTTTTCAGTCACGCATTTAAGGCATCTAAGTTCGATCGCCGCATACACACCAGGGGCTATTTCACAACCCCATTGTTAAACTCCTATGGCTAAGGCGTTGTTTGGATAGCGGAGATTAGCGTTAGGATTATAGAAAATAAGTTTTTAGCTTATTTTTAGGAAACCCCGTTTTACGTTACATTTTGTAAATAACGAGTTTATGAAAAGTTACGTTTGGATAGGAAAACAGAAAAACTGGTCGGTCATGTACCTTGTTTGGATACCTTCGAGTGGGCTGTTTGCTTTTCTCCTCCCGTGACTCACTCTCATTTTCCCCAAATCAGCCACCATGGCGTCTTCCAAGTCTCTCGTCCAGCTGGTCCCCTCCAATTCCTCCTCCGCTCGCTGACACCGGTACTCCCCTGCTCTCGGCCGTGGATGAATCCGCGCGAGGACGCCGCCTAGTGCGCGCCTCCGGCCAGGCCGGTTGCTGCTGGACTCCCCTATGCCGCTGGCCGCCTCCCCTCCCCTGGACGGCTAGGTCGCTAGGCCTACTGTGCTTCGTCGGCCGTCAGCCGGCTCTATCCGTCGAACAGTGCTGCTTCAGCTCAACGTACATGCCTGCCTCCCTACAATGCCGGCGGTGCAGGCTGCACCGTAACCAGCTCGTTTTACCACTAGATCTATGGGCCGCCGGCGGCAGCAGGCAGCTGTAGCCCCCGCTCCCTGACCAACATGACCATTACCAGCGGATGTAGAGGACAAGCTCGAGGACGGCGATTCAGAGGAGCAGGTATGTTTGATTTTTCTTTCTGCAAACTCTGTAGTCTGTCATGCACTTGCCGAGAGGAGCTATAATTGTCTTTTTTCATGGTCTGTATCATGCACTTGCCGACAGAGAAATACAGTAACAGGTCTTAGCAATTAGCTACATATACTGGAATTTGTATAATGGAACTTTGGAGGAGAACTGGCCAGGTTCATGGTCTTTCTAAAAACAAGAAGTTTCAGGTGCGTTTGTAGCAGTGAAAGCTGAAAAGCTTTGCACTTGGTACATTATAGAATCTGGTGTGTAGGTACGACGGGAACACTCTTATGTTACATAAGAACACACCCATTTGAAGTAGTTTATTTGTTGCTTCATTTGATGAATAGATTGGTGAAAAATAACATTTCATCATGTAGCCGTAGATAGAGACAGGGAGAGAGAGAGAGAGAGTTCATAAGCCTACAAAAGAATGGGGAGTTCATGAACATATAAATAAATTTAAAGTTCTAACAATAATTATTCAAATACATCTGTAATTAAAGATGGAGATCAAATATTACGGCGTTTAATCATCTTGTTGTTGTCGGTTCACACGTCGTTGATGATTAGTCCACAATTGTTGAGCGATGCCAACACGAACTCTCTCACCAGCAACTCGATCATCTTCCCTTGCTTGCCCACGAAATTGTTGATCACCATGGTCAACAGTTTCTTGTGTTTCCTCATGCTCATAAATGTCAAACAACTCATCAGGCTCATTAACCTTCCCTATGAAGTTGTGGATGATGCAACAAGCCATAACAATTTTAACTTGGGTTCTATATGGATAAGGAATTCCTCCTTTCCTACTTAGAATTGGAAAACGAGCTTTCAAATCACCAAAGGTTCGTTCCACAACGTTCCGCAGCTGTGCATGCACATGGTTGAACAAATCCTTCTCACCAGTATATCTCCGATTACATCCACGAAAAGAAGCAATATGATAGCGATCTCCGCGATATGGGGCAATAAATTTGGGAGTATTTGCATAGCCTGAATCAACAAGATAAAATTTGCCTGCACATGAGGTTTAATAGCATTGTCAGAATTTTTATTTATATTATAGATACACAAATAATTAATATATTTATAATTTTACCTTCAGGAACAACCAAACCCCCACTAGTAACAGCCCATCTTAGAACAGCTTGATCTGATGCAGAACCCTCCCATCCAGCAGCGACATAAGAGAATGTCATGTCAAATGACACTGCTGCCATTACATATTGAGACGGATAACCATGTCTATTTCTGTAAGGAGTTTGCTTATCAAGCCTGATTTTTGCTTCAATGTGTGTCCCGTCAATTGCTCCTAGGCAGTTCTGGTGGGATTTTTTTGTTAGTCAAATAAGGATGTTCACATGTTGTGGACATTGTACTTATGAAAATCATATGTAAAAGGAGTATCTTCTTCGAATAGAAATTATACCTTGAAATATGGGTAGAACCTTGCGTCACCCAATATTTTGGATGGGACTCGATTGCTTGGATCTGTTATGCAAACATCACGCAAACCATTTATGGCGTCTAAAACTTTGTTGAAGTGTCGGCTGATTGGTTCGCCAGAATGCTGATATCTATCTTGCATGACACGGTTTCTAACATTGTGACCAACTGTATGTAAAAACATGAGTAGTTGTTCGTCCACTGTCATTCGATTTGTATCCTTAAGTAACTTTCTCTCGCAGAAAGCATCCCGCAACAAGTAGAATGTGTGCTTCTCAAGACGAATTAGTTCATAAAATCTAACTGGATGTCCCTCTAACAACTCTATTGTTTTCTGAGCACCAGTTAATATAGAGGTGTTACGAGTTGTTTTGAAGAACCTTGTAAACAACACATCACGAAATAAGGACACTGCAGAAATGTTGTTAATAAGCACTTGCTTAGAGTCAGAAAGTTCATCATCTGGCACATCCAAGCTGTTCATAGTTCCCTGCACAATATACACTATTGATACCATCTCAGGATATTTTTTTTAAAATATATCAGTGTTGAACCATCAAATGAACATTCTAAAGTTGAAAAGAATGTTCATTATTTCACACAAGCTGATAAAACATAATGGAAATTGTTTTCGGAATCTACGACAACGACTGAAATAAAATACTATGCTCAATGGTGTATTAAAAAAATTCTAAGGATCAAGAATCCAAAGCTTCCGCGTCTCATCATCCATCTCAATGAATATGGCCCGTTTATCATCATCTGTAAATCCCTTGACCGCTTTTAGTTTCTCTTTGGGATCTGGATTACTCATACTATTTAATATTTCCATACATGATTTAACCGAGTAAGCTTCATTTTGTTGTGCTACTATTTTCTTCGCTTCAGCAATGCTAAGTGATGCATCTACATGGCGGTCAATTGCTGATATGGCATCGTCGGCTGTCCGTTTTTGCCCTCTTCCAGTTTATTTTGATCCACTTCCAGTGGACTTCTTTTTTTCTTGCTCAATGGTAGTTGACTTCTTCATGAAGACACCAGGAAGCATTGCTTTCATCAGAATCAATCTCATGAACTTCAACATCCATATTGAGATCAATCTGTGAAGATTTGCTTGTACATGCAGCATCTTTTCCTTTGCTAGATACAACACCAGCTCCAGATGCTGTTGAAGTAGCACATATGGCTTGAAGATCTACCCAGCTAGGCCACACTTTATCTCGATATTCCTGTAGTGACTTATCCTTCTGCAAGTTGTTTAGTTTTTGGTTAATACTATGATATGAGAACTTCATGGATTCTACTCGCAAATCCTTACCTTAATTAGTTCTTCCCAAATTTCTTCTGAAGCTTTTATCATTTTATCATCGTCGTCCCAACCAAATCCCGTGAGTTTTAGAAGTCTGTCCATGGTACTGTAGCAACTCATGTAGTACTTATGACGATTTTTCAATTGTTGTAATTCAAGTTTCTCTACCCTTGAATCGTTGAATTGTCCTAAGATATCTCGCCATGCTTTCTCTGTGTAACATGTTCCTTCTTTCCCTCCCTGTAGACTTTGATCTTTCAATATATTGAGTAGTATTTTGTCCACTGAAGATTTCCATACATGGCGCTTAGCTTTATCTGTGTTCTCTTTCCTAATTATTTTGTCCTTCTCATCATCCATATTTTTCTACAGGGAGATACAAGAAGAAATAATGCAAGATGAGTCATTTGGTTCATTACGATAAATCTACGAAGTGGAAGAAAAGGAGCATGCCACTAATATTTCGATCTTTTGATGGGTAATCCTGTGGTCGTTGTACACAAATGGGAGTCTAAGAGTGAACTAATCTTTTGTTCAAAGTGTGACTGGACACTTCAATTTTTGTCGCATGTTCGCCTAATGGGATGTTCCCTGACCAGTTACTTTGCTGGGTTGCAGCCAAGATCTCAGGCATGAAGTTCATTACTATAAAGCTGGGCTCAGTTGCCCCACTTATTGCCGTCAACTTCACATTGGACATCATAAGGTTTTATGATCTTCATTTGCTTACTTCGTAGCTCTTACCATACACTATATAATATGGATAGGTATGATTGATACTTATGCAAAATTATCCTTATACTGTGATTTAAATTGTATCCTTCTCATGAAAAACTAACTACTGCACTTGGATATATATACTGATTGACAATATTATTGTGGTTCGGTGTTGGATTATTTTAATATGTATGGTGCATTTATAGAGCACCCTGATTCTCGTATGTGCCATACATTCATATTTAGGAATTACCAGGTTGTTGGATCTTGTATAATCTAGGAATTGCCTAAATAAAATTATCAGGGGTTGTATGGAAAATAGGGTTCGCTACCAATAGAATTAATTCAATGAACAGTAGCATGAACGTATTACAAAAACAATTCGTACTGCAGAATTTAGTAACTCTACTTATCTTACCGTGTAGGATGGGTGAAGCCACGAATCCTGATTGAAGACGGGAAGATGATGATAACAAGAGCTCGATGGAGGTGTGCAGTCCTATTGAAGATGGCCAAGTTCAGATCCAAAGGCGATGTATTCCATCCTGTGCCCTGTGGCCGCGGATCGCAGCCAGCCTATGCGATCTGTGTGTAGAACGCCCCATGCGGCCAACAAAATCCTGTTATATAGGCAATGGAAAAAGGCGGGAGGTGAGTCGCAGAAAGAAAACTTGGCGCCAATGCGGTTGTTCAGGAAAAGGCGGAGGCGGAGATGGGCAGTTGCGATCTGTATTTGTTAATCGCGTTTGTGGAAAAACGACTAATACTCGTTTTCCCATAAACCTGAAATTCCGGGCTTTTGTGAAACGAGTTTCCTATATGCATGGGTTGGTTGGAGGAGCCAAACAAGATTTTGTACGGTTAGGCCGTTTTTCTGGCTTATGGAGATCCCGATCTGTATGTTCCCCTTATCCAAACAACGCCTAAGCGATGTGGTACCAAAAGCATGCACGGGAGCAGGCGATGTTTTGTTTTGTTTTGTTTCTTTTGTTTTTTTTTTTGAGGCAGGGAGCAGGCGGTGTGGTATTTGAGAAATAGCGACCGAAAGCTCAGCCTATGGACCAAGCGCGAGCGCCATAATCTAGGCCCTCTTATAGCCCAACAGGCCGACAACTAAAGAGACTATAGAAGCTCTTCCACGATCAGCGTTATGTTTGCCAAGAAAAAAAAAAGGGAAGAGCAACGTTATTGTCCCAGCCTGTACTGGACGACATTGCGATGCTGAACAAGCCATCAGTTAATCATATCCAAGCTAGCATTCAGTGGACACGTGACCAAGAGGCCCATGACAGCCTAACCAACTAACCATCATGGCATATTCGTCTCCGACCGATCGATCTAACAAGCAAAATCTAGCTTATAAGACTGTCCATGTTGTGTTTTGGTCTAATGACGATTGATTGTGGGATGAACAAAACATGAATTAGTTGAGCGTGTCACTAGTGTTTTTGTAAGATTGTGGTTGGGCTGACACGAGATGCTGGTGTAATGTGCCTATGGAGAAATGCGCTTGTCTAATCTGCTTTAGCTGGCTCGATAATGCATATATAATAAATATACTAGCTACATGCCCATGCAGCCGATGGGACGTGAGGAGGATCGTGGTAGACGGGTGATGAGGAGAGGTTTCGTGGACCTTCCACCAAGTAATGATTGATCAGACTGGGGTATGCGGATCAGATGTAGGGGCGCGACTTCGAGTACATGAGGAGGCTGACAGCAGTAGATCGACGCACGGCACGATTTCTTTCCACGCGAGAGAAGAGAGGATAGAGCGAGTCTAAGCAGTAGGGGTGGAAGGAAGGAATGGCTAACGAGTTGAAGCGTTGCATATGGTAAAGAAACCATATACAAAAAAGATGGGGCGATGATCTGGCCACACCTCGACTTCTCTGAGTTGCTCGTCATCTTCGCCGCCGATCTTGAAACTAGTTCAACGACAACTTTCCCCGATCAGTGTTGTCTTCCAGTGAAGCTTCGATACAGAACTGCATCCAAGGTGTCATGGACCACCTTGGTCTTGAAAAAGTTGAAGGAGTTTAGCCGAGTTGCACGCCGGAAAGGTTTCCCACATAGAGAGTCGCTCGCAGCTGGCATTCATGCAAGAGTGTTTCTGAAGTGGTGCACACCACCTCAGTCTTGAGTTATCGATGTAGATGACTAGCCTCCATGGAATTTTTTTCCTGCCAACCCGGCTTCCGCGAGTCTATTTTTCACGGAATATACCGATTGATGCAATTATTCTATGTTGAGATATATAGCTGGTAGCTCTCAAGGTGTGTGTTGGCATAAAATTTGGCATGCACCTGAAGAATAAAATAAGACCGCTGACCGCATCAGTCCTTGAGATTCAGGTTGATTTGGCAAATTCTCGCTTGTAGGACCAAATTCTCGCTTGATAGCGGATTTTAGGAAAAGCGCAGTGTGTAGTAGTTCATGGAACACTTTAAATATCCTGTATCGAGTCAATAATGCAGTAGCCCCCGAAACTCAAGTTGGGCAACATGGTCACGGAGTCGATACCGAAAAATCTCGGGTTGGGGCGGGGCGGGGGGAGGGGGGGGGGAGGGGGGAGGGGTCCCGTGCTAGTAGCTAGATACGATGGTAACAATAGATGCGAGGTTTTACAAAGGTTCGGCCTCTCTCGAAGAGATAATGCCCTACATCCTGCTTTGATCATATTGATTCTGGATGGAGTATAAAGTACATGTTTGTCTACCATGAGATTGTCGACGATCTTTTTTTAAAATCGTGAACAATTTAGAAATATGCATTTTTTTACAGTTGTGAACAAATTTTTAATTTGATAATAATTTATGAAATTCATGAATAAGTTTGGAAATCATGCACAGTTTTTGCATTCATGAAGAAGTTTTGAAATTGCGATTTTTTTCTTTCAAATTCATGGACAATTTATACAAACACATGAATATCTTTTTAATTACAAACATTTTTTTTAAATCATGAACATTGTTTTAAGTGGCAAACATTTATGAAATAGATGAACACTTTTCAAAATTTGGGAACAATTTTAAAAAATTCATGAACATTCTTTTACTAGCAATTTTATGAACACTTATACTGAAATGGATGAACATTTATCTAATTCATGAACATTGTTTTTGAAACAATGAACATTTTTCTAAAGTGTAGTACTTTTATTGAAAATTTGTGAGCATTTGCGAACATTTTTTGTATATTTTGAACATTTTTATAGATTCATAAACATTTTTTTGAATTTGTGAATCTTCGTTCAAATTCATGAACATTTTCTGAATACACGAACATTATTTTTCAAAATCATGATTTTTATTTTGAATATGCAAATATGTTTTCAAAATGTTAACATTTTCTGAATCTGTGAACATTTTATCATTTGCCAAATAGTTTTGAAAATCATGAACAATTGTTGAATGCACGGACATTTACTGATCTGTTGAGCATTTGGTTTTGCAAATTTCTTTTTTCTTGTGGACATTTGGATGTTTCCTTGATTTCCTGAATTATTTTAAAAAAGCAGAAAAATGAAAAGTGAAATTAAAATTAAAATTAAAAACTATATAAAAAATTAAAGAAAATGAAAAAAATCAGGTGCGTGCTCGCTCCGCACACGGGCGAGCCTTGAAGCGTGCACGTGGGGGGCGAGGGTTGCGCGTTTGCTCGTTAGGCAATGCATAGGGTGCTAAATAGGAGGTCCCCTCACTTGCCTTCATGACCGCTGGTTAACCACAAGCCGCTTTATCTAAAAAAAACACATGTTGCCGACCTCGGATATATGTGACCAGTTGTTCTTTTTGCGAAGAAGCTTGTGGTCTATTCATCAAATGTAAAGGTAGTACAAAGAACATCGGAATTCAAAATTACATTCAGGTCCATAGACCATCTAGCGACGATTACAAGTACTGGAACGAGCCAAAAGCGTGCGACCATCAACGCCCTCCCTCGTCGGAGCCGTGCAAATATTGTTGTAGTAGACAGTCAGGAAGTCGTTGTGCTAAAACCCCATAGGACCAGCGCACCAGAAATAACAACCGTTGTCGATGAAGAGAAGCGTAGATTGGGAGGATCCGACCTACAGACAGAGAGACGCAGACGAACGAATACTAGAACCAAGCGGATCCACCAAAGACAAACACAACCGGAACCCATGAGATTTGCTGGAGACACGCCTTCACACACCCGCTGACGATGCTAGAACAACCATCAGGGCGGAGCCTAGGTGAGTAGGACCTTATTCAATCTCCAGGAAACCACCGCCACCTCGACTTCTTTAGCGTGACAGGATGTCTAACAAAACTCAGCAAAACACCTAAAAACAGAGTCCTCCCGCCAGCAAGGCCTAGGATCCACCACACCTCCATGGTCGTAGGACCATAAGAGAGACAAGACGGATCGGCGCCGGCGCCGGCGAGAGATAGGGGAAACCCTAGCTGAGATCTTTGCGTCGGCGAGTCCTTTGCAGGGTTTGGCTCAGACTATCTTTTTCAAAGAAAAATAGATCAATTGCGAAAAATTTCAAGCAATCCAAAAATAAGCAGAAGCGCGAAAAAAGCTCTTCAAAGGTACGGTCACCTTGGACTGTCTTTTCCAAAGAAAAATATGTAGAATTGCGAAAAAAGCAAGTCACTCCATGTTTGTATAGATTTGACGGTTAGGAAACAGATGCCATGGTTGCAGGGAGGATAAATAGTTGTGAAATTCCCGGACGCATCCCCGGGTCCAAATTAGGTGGATCTAAGATTTGATGGTTGAAAAACAGATGCCCCAGTTACGCCAGAGAATAAATAGCTCTCGAGTCCCTGCAATCCGTAAAAACTTCCTAGAATAAATGGGCCAAATTAGGTAATTATAACTGATGATGCTTTAAGGTACGATCATCTTGTGACTGTGTTTTTCCAAAGAATAATACTCTATGCGATTCATATTACTTGTCGCTCAAACAGATATATTGAAGGGGGTAGAGGTCTGAGGAGCCGCAAGCACTCCAAAAACTGATAAATGGGGGCCAAAATAGGTGGATCTAAGATTTGATGGTTGGAAAACAGATGCCCCGTTTGCGCCAGAGAATAAATAGCTCTCGAGTCCCTACAATCCGTAAAAACTTCCTAGAATAAATGGGCCAAATTAGGTAATTATAACTGATGATGCTTTAAGGTACGATCATCTTATGACTGTGTTTTTCCAAAGAATAATACTCTATGCGATTCATATTACTTGTCGCTCAAACAGATATATTGAAGGGGGTAGAGGTCTGAGGAGCCGCAAGCACTCCAAAAACTGATAAATGGGGGCCAAAATAGGTGGATCTAAGATTTGATGGTTGGAAAACAGATGCCCCGTTTGCGCCAGAGAATAAATAGCTCTCGAGTCCTTGCAATCCGTAAAAACTTCCCCGAATAAATGGGCCAAATTAGGTAATTATAACTGATGATGCTTTAAGGTACTATCAACTTGTGACTGTGTTTTTTGAAAGACTAATACTCTACGTGATTCATATTACATGTCGCTCAAATAGATATATTGAAGGGGGTAGAGGTCCGAGGAGCCGCAAGCACTCCAAAAACTGATAAAAGGGCCAAAATAGGTAGTACATTTGAGATTTGGAAGTAGATCTGCGCGGAGTGGGAAAAAAGTGCAAGCACTCCATGTCGGAGTGGTTAATAGGCATGTAATGAGACAACCAAGCTAATGGCCGAAACAAGCATGCCTAAGGAGAAATCTTAATTCTATATGAATTTTGATTTTGCTAACCGCGTGTCCCACGCGGTGACAGTCAGCTCCGTAGGCCGGTATATAAGCAGCTCATGTTTCCTTTCGTTAGGCGATGTGGTACTAAAAGCATGCACGGGAGCAGGCGATGTGATATTCCAAAATAGTAACCGAAAGCTCAGCCTGCGAACCGAGCGCGAGCACCATGGGCCCTCTTATAGCCCAACAGGCCGACAACTAAAGAGACTATCAGCTCTTCCACGATCAGCGTTATGTTTGCCAACAAAAGAAAGAAAATAGAAGAGGGAAGAGCAACGTTATTGTCCCAGCCTGTACTGGACGACATTGCTATGCTGAACAAGCCATCAGTTAATCATATCCAAGCTAGCATTCAGTGGACATGTGACCAAGAGGCCCATGACAGCCTAACCAACTAACCATCATCACTTATTCGTCTCCGACCGATCGATCTAACAAGCACCAATCTAGCTTATAACATGATGCATGTTGTGTTTTGGTCTAATGACGATTGATTGTGGGGTGAACAAAACACGAACCCGGCTGGCGCAATTTAAATTGCAGCCCACTTTCGGTCCACATTTAGGCCTGAGGGAGCCACACGTGAGGGGAGTGCTGCCTAGTCTCTTTCATTAGATCGGTCTGATGGGTGAACTGGTTAGGTGCATAAACTTACAACCAAAAGGTTCAGGGTTCAAAACCCAGTAAACGCAATAAATAATTGCGGCCTGCCCCCGCTTCCGCTGCCCACGTCATATAGCTCCAAAGGAGCATAGACGTGAGGGGGAGTGTTGGAGTAAAATGTCCGACCCTCTTCCTCAGATCGGTCTTTTGATTGCATTGGCTAGAGCATGCACTTCTACATAGTTGAGCGTGCCACTAGTGTTCTGCAAGATTGTCATTGGGCTGACACGAGATGTTGGCGCCTGGCGTAATGTGCCTATGGAGAAATGGGCTTGTCTAACCTGTTTTAGCAGGCTGGATAATGCATATATAATAAATATACTAGCTACATGCCCATGCGTTATAGACCCCCTACTTTGGCAGCGACGATCCATCGGAATCATGCTGGTAAATTCCTTGGATCATCGGCTATGGTGTTCGATTGCATTAACCCCCCCCCCCCCCCCCCCCCCCAACTTTGGAAGCATTTGCCAGATGGCACGCACTAGCTCTGGCACTTGATTTATCTTTGGATCGAGTAGTTATCGCATGTGATTGTAAGCCAGTGGTTGCTGAGATAGAAAAGGGTTCAGATGGGAGGTATGACATGATTATTATGAAGATCATCACACGGTCAAGATCAATTCGCTAGTTGTGAGTTTCTGTCCGGAGGTCGAGATAAGAATGCTGAAGCTCATAATTTAGCTATTTTTTGCCTTCAATTGATGTGGATCGCCATATGTGGCAAAGTCCCTGTTTGGTCCATAAGTTTTAGGACTTTTTTAGTCCCAACTAGAAAGTCACTAGTCCCTAAAAAGTCCCTACCTGTTTGGTTCCTGGGACTAAACATGGACTAAAAGACCATGTTACAACTAAAAGTCCCAAAAAGACTCTCGCTCAGGGTCTTCTTTCATACGTCCCAAATGGCCACTTTAAGTCCTTATAAGTCCCTCCTGTTTGGTTTAGATGGGATTAAAAGGGACTTTTTAAAGTCCCTACACCAACAAGTCCCTGTAAACAAACACCCCTGGGTTTACCCCATGACCCTTCTGTAATTCCTATAAAGCTTTCCTTTGAATAATAAAGTTTGTTTACTACTAGAAAAACAGGCCCATGCGTTACTACCGGCGACAATGCATATGTAGCCGATCGGACACGAGGATCGTGGTAGACAAGTGATGAGGAGAGATTTCATGGATGTTCCACCAAGTGATGATGGACCAGACTGGGTATGTGGATGAGATGTAGGGGAGAACCTTTGAGAACATAAGGTGGCTGACAGTAGTAGATAGATACTCGACACAATCCCCGGCCGAGAGAAGATTAGATAGAGCGAGTCTGCGCAGCAGGGTGGCATGAAGGAGTGGGGAATGGGTTGAAGGGTTGCAATGGTAACGAAACCATACACAAAAAAGATGGGCCGATGATAGGCGCCGGTCGGCAAGCCCAAATTTTGGCCGGTCGCCACGCGGCTGCTCGATACTTGCATTTGTAATCACCCATTAAGCTGCTACCTCTCGCGCACGGGATGTTCTCCTTCCTCGCGGCAGTTCTCCCTGCTTTGTCGTCATCCCGTGTAGTCTCCCGTTTACACGTCCTGTCGCGTCACGCTGGCGCAGCTCGGCTGTAAGCAAAAAATGTCGCCTCCGAGGTCGCCAGATGAAGCTTCCATCGTCACAAAAAGTTTTCGATGGAACCTTTTGCGGTTGTAGGTTGCAAAAAAGAAAAAACAGGGCTCGCTCTCGCCGTGGTAGAAAGGCTCCAGTCGATGCAGCAAAAAACAACTTCTAGTCTTAGCTCGGGGCTTCGCGGGTAGTAGCAAAAGATCGACAATGACTGCAGCAAAAAAACATAGCCGCAGGTCTTGTCAACCTTATAAAAATGGATGTAACAAATCACTGCGCCGGTAGTAGTAAAACCCAAAAATAATTGTAGCAAAAGTGGTACAAAATGGTTCCGGCAAAAAAACATGGCAGCAAAAATTTGGTTAGGTCCAGCAAAATCGAAAAAGGGGGTAACAAATTGGTATGCTTCCAGCAAAAACAATGTGGTAGAAGAATCTGGGTTGGTTCCAACAGAAGTCGAAGACGTTGGTAGCAAAATTTAGAGCTGGTTCCAGCAAAAAAACCTTGCCGAATCTCCAGCACTAGTCGCCGCCATCTCCGGCACCGGCAGTTGCGGATTGCAGCACTAATCACCGTCGACAGGAATAGTGCATAGGGGGTGGATGGTGGCGCTCCCATGGGCGGAGACCCTGCTGCGCCGCTAAAGGCTGAACGGAATGAGCGGATCCACCAAAGACAAACACCAGCTGAACCCATGAGATCCTCTGGAGACACAGCTCCACACACCCTCTGACGACGCTAGAATCATCGTCGCGACAGAGCCTAAGCGGGAAGGATCTTATTCCATCTCCAGGAGACCACCGCCGCCTCAGCTTCCTGAGCATGTCACAAACCCTAACAAAACAAAAAAAAAACACCTAAAAATAGAGCCCCCGCTAGCAAGACGCGGGATCCACAACGCCTCCATGGGCGTAGGATCATACGAGAGACGAGGCGGATAGGCGACGGCGAGAGATAGAGGAAACCCTAGCTGAGCTCTTTGGTTCATATAGCTGATTAGTTTCATCTCCAACCATTGACTACTTTGACTTCTAACCATTGGCTAATTTAACCATTGAATGGTTCAAAAATGCTTATGAATTCCAAAAAAGTTCACAAATCTGAAAAAAGTTCAAGATTTTGAATTTTTTTTACCAATATGAAAAAGGTTCATCATTGTAAAAATAGTTTCAAAAATCCAAAAAAAGTTCATATTGAAAATATAGTTTACATGTTTGTGGGAAAAGTTTGCGAAATTGAAAAAAAAAATATGAATTCAAAGCAAAAAAATTCACAGAAATGAATTTTTTCATGAATGGGACAAGTCCATGAATTTGAAAACAAAATAAAATTCAAAAAGATTCACGAATTTGAGGCAAAAAGGTTAGCAAAATGTTTTAAAAGTTCATCATTTTTAAAAAATGAAATTGACAAATATTCATGAATTTTGGAAAAAAAGACCGCAAATCTGAAGAAATTTGACGCATTTAACAAAAATGAATAAAACGGAAAAAAGAAAAAAAAGGTGCAGAACAGAAAAAAAATGTTGGAAGCTTCCCAAAGCGGGCCTATAAGCTTCTAGAAGCTTCCCAAAACCAGCGACCAAACTTCGACTCGAAAGCTCTTAATGGGTTGACCCACAATACATCGATGTGTGTGTGTGTGGGAGGCGCTGGAAAGGATTCGCAAAAAAATACGCATCTAAATTGTGTCCCCTCATGTTAGGTTTTTCTTCTCTCGGTGCGATTTGCTGCACCGTTGAGAATTTTCTTCCCTGCCGTCGGCTAGTCCTTGCGGGGTTTGGCTCGGACTATCTTTTTCAGGGAAAAAGAGATAGATGTGTGAAAAAATGGCAGGCACTCCAAAAATAAACAGAAGCACGGAAAAAACTCTCCAAAGGTACGGTCACCTTCAACTGGCTTTTCCAGAGAAAAATAGATAGAAGTGCGAAGAAGGCAAGTCACTCCATGTTTGCATGGATTTGACGGTTAGGAAATAGAAGCCATGGTTGCAGGGCGAATAAATAGGTGTCGAGTTTCCGGACAGGTCCTCAGATAAATGGGCCAAATTACGCAGATCTAAGATTTGATGGTTGGAAAATACTAGATGCCCCGGTTGCGCCGGAGAATAAATGGTCTCGAGTCCCTGCAATCCGTAAAAACTTTTTTTTTCGAGAAAATTTTCGATCTATTCATCTTCAATCATGGCAGTACAATGAATACCAGAAATAATAAAATTACATCCAGATCCATAGACCACCTACCGACGACTACCAGCACTGAAGCAAGCTGAAGGCGCGCTGCCGTCATCGCCCCTCCATCGCCAGAGTCGGGCACAACTTGTTGTAGTAGACAGTCGGGAAGTCGTCGTGCTAAGGCCCGTGGGACCAGCGCGCAGAACAGCAACCGCCGCGGATGACGAATAACATAGATCGAAAGATCCAATCCGAAGACACGCGAGACGTGAGCGAACAACGGAAGATCCAAGCAAATCCACCAAAGATAGATCCGCTGGAGACACACCTCCACACGCCCTGCCAACGGTGCTAGACGCGCTGGAGCAGGGGACTAGGCGGGAGACCTTTATTCCATCTTCGAGGAGCCGCCCGCCGTCTCGTCTTCCCGAAAGGTGACACAAACCCTAGCAAAACTGAAAGAAACAACTAAAAACGGAGCCCTCCCGCCGGCCCTTACCGAGATCCACCGCGCCCCCATGGCCCTAGGGCCACCGGAGAGGAGGCGGATCTGCGGCGGCGGCGGCGGGAGGCAAAAACCCTAACTTTTTTATGGAGGAAGGAGGAGGCGGCGGCTGTGTACGCAATCCGTAAAAACTTCCCTGAATAAATGGGCCAAATTTGGTAATTATTATTGATGATGCTTTGAGCTATGATCATCTTTGGACTACCTTTTTCCAAAAAATAATACTCTCTGTGACCCATATTACTTGCCGGTCAAACAGATGTACCGAAGGGGGTAGAGGTGGGAAGAAAGCAAACACTCCAAAAACTGATAAATGGGCCAAGTTAGGTAGTACATTTGAGATTCGAGGTTCGAAAACACATTTGCACGGGCGGATGAAAATAAAAAAAAGCAAGCACTCCATGTCGGAGTGGTGAATAGGCATTTAATGAGACAACCAAGCTAATGGCCGAAACAAGCATGCCTAAGGAGAAATCTTAATTCTATATGAATTTTGATTTTGCTAACCACATGTCCCATGCGGTGACAATAGGATCCGTACGCCGGTATATAAGAAGCTCACGTTTCCTTTCCGTAAGCAATGTGGTACTGAAAGCATGCAGGGGAGCAGCCGAAACCGCTAGGCGCCGGCGCACCGACCGAAACTTTCGGCCGGTCCAGCCATAGCCGCTCGACGCGAGCCGCGCGGGCGGTTGGATCTGAAGAAAAAAAAATTACCCCAGCTTCTTCTTCCTCGGGCCCCCGTGACGCATCTCCGGCGAGATCCCCCGTGGCTCGCAGCACCGCGCAGCCCAGCAAGGCCCCGCGGCGCATCTCCAGCAAGCCCCCCCCCCCCCCGCGGCTCGCAAAGCCGTACGTCGCCGGCTGCAGCACCAGTCGTGGAGCTCGTGTTGTTCCTCGTCCTTAATTTGCCGGTCGCAGCAAAAAATTCCACCGGTCGTAGCAAAATTCTTGACGGTTCTAGCAAAAGCCAATAAAACGTTGGCAGTAAAATTGGAAAACGTCGACGCCGTTCCAACAAACCAAAAACCTGATGGTAGCAAAAATTGAAGCTTGTTCCAGCAAATCGAAATGCTAGTGGTAGCAAAAATGAAAAAATCGAGCGGTGATTCCAGAAAAATCAAGAAGCCGGTGGTAGCAAAAAATGAGACTGGTTGCATCAAACCACAAAACAGTTGTAGCAAAATGATTCCAGCAAAAAAGATGGCAGCAAAATTTGGTTAGTTCCAGCAAAAAACGAAGACAGTGGTAACAAATTAGTACACTAGTTCCAGCAAAAACAAATATGGAAGCAAAAATCTGGAGTTGAAGAAAAAAGTTTGAACGAAATGATTCCAAAAAGATGCAACTAGTTTAGCAGAAACTACAACCGGCGATTCAAAAAGCTACAACTGGTTGGCACAAAAAATCGGGCAGATCTTCTTCCGCCATGGCTGCTGCGCAAGGTACCGGGGGAGGGGGGAGAGTAGGAGGGTCGCCGGAGTTGCAGCCGCCTCGGTTTCTTGTGGTCGCTATGGAGGTGCTCGTGGCAGCGGCCTCGGAGCTGTTCCGCGGCAGCGAACTCACGCGGGAGGGAGCAGGCAAGTTCATGGCTGCTGCAGGGGAGAAGAAGACAGAGAGGAAGAGGGGAGATTGAGGGGGAGAGAAACAGTCGAGGCAGAGCGTGGATGGATAAGAAAGGGAGAGCGAGCGGTGCACGGGTCCCACAAAACACGTCGTCGCAAGAAGACCAGGGACCGCTCGATCTCTCTTTCATCATACGTGCCGCGTGTGACCGGCCCAATCTTCGGCCGGCACACCGGCCACAAACGTTTCCCTTGTTTTTTACTATTTGAGGACCGAGCGAGAGTACCATAATCTCGGCCCTCTTATAGCCCAACAGGCCGGTAACTAAAGAGACTAGCAGCCCTTCCACGATCAGCGTTATGTTTGCCTAGAAAAGGAAAAAAGAATAAAGTTTCTAAAAAAAGGGGCACCACGCAGCACAGCCGCACCATACGCGCGCAATAACCGCCCATTAAGCCTCTACCTCTCGCGCGTGAGATCTCTTCTTGCTCGCGGCAGTCCCCCGAGTTCCTGCTTGCTCGTAGCTCCGCGGAGTCTCCCACTTGCAGCTCCTGTTGCGCTGCTTGTCAGCTCGCCTCCGCAGCTCGCCGGTAAGCAAAAAAGGCACCGCCGCGGTCGCTGTCGAGGAAACCTAACTACCGGATGCAGCTTCCATCATACAAAAAAAATCTTGTTGATGAAATCTTTAGCGGTTGTCGGTTGCAACAAAAAACAGGGCTCACCGTCGCTGTGGTAGAACAAAAGCCGAACACAATGGTAGCATCTGTAGAGCTTGTTCCAGCAAAAAAAAACTAGCCGGATCTCCGACAGTTGTCGCCGCTGTCTCCAGCACCGGCGGTTCTTGATTGCACCACTTGTCAACGTTGACAGGAACGGTACGGAGGGTGTGGATGGTGGTGCTCCCATGCCGGAAACCCTGCCGCGTCGTCCCGTGTGCACGGTTGCAGCTCTCCGTCATCAGACGTAGATGGATGCAACTCCACCGGCATGTGATTGTAGCACCCTCCGCCCCCGTTGGTAGAGTCTCCGTAGGTGGTTGCAGCTCTAGCACCCAGTGGTTGCTGCACCTTTGCACCCAAATCCATCTGCGGCAACCTCGCTTGAAGCATCGACCACGGCATCGCTCGCCGCCCCGGCCGTCTTTTGCAGAGAAAGTGCATGCCCGGAGGTGGAAGAAAAGGGCTGCGGCGTTGGGTGGCCTGGGAGGCGTGGAGAAAGGAAGAGATAATGTACAGGAAAAGGGCAGTTCATACGAACACACCCCAACATGCCTCTCACGCGGAACGGTTTTGCGTGGACGTATGAAGCCAGCACGCGGGCCGAAGTATTGGCCAGTTTTTTTTTATCAAAGAAGGGCTTGCCCCTTCCAATTTTCATTACTGAAAACAGTTGAAACACATGGTTTAGGTTTTTGCGTGGGTGGCTAACATCCAGCCTCACGTCTCAATATATAGATGATCAGAATACAATTACATATGTATATAAATACGTGTACATATACAATATGCTAGACCCTATTTTACATGCCTCCTCAATCTGAACTACATACAATATCAGATTGGTTTTAAAACGGTCTAGCATCTGTCGAGTAGCGGGTTTAGTAAATACATCCGCTAACTGATCATCAGTTGATATAAACCTGACTTCCAGTTTACCAACAGCTACTCGTTCCCTCACAAAATGGAAATCAATCTCAATGTGTTTGGTACTAGCATGAAACACTGGATTCGCCGTCCGTAAGTTGCCCCTAAGTTATCACACCACAATATGGGTGTGCGCCATTGCAGTGACTCCAAGTTACTGTGAGAACTGTGTCTATCCAAATGGCTTCAGCCGCGCCATTTGCCAATGCCTTATACTCTGCCTCGGTGCTAGACCTCGAGACCGTAGGTTGCTTCTTGGAACTCCAAGATATAAGATTGGGTCCAACAAATACAGCAAAGCCACTAGTAGAACGCCGGTCATCAACACAACCTGCCCAGTCTGCATCGGTGAATATACTGACTCCAGTAAATCTGGACTTACGAATCCGTAGTCCCGTGTCTAGCGTACCTTTGATATACCTCAGAATACGCTTAACTGCTTCCCAATGAACCTCGGTAGGCTGAGACAGGAACTGGCACACTTTTTTCACGGCAAAGGAGATATCTGGATGAGTGAGTGTCAGATACTGCAGTGCTCCAACTACACTGCGGTACCTGAAAGAGTCATCGATACTCAGCAATGCTCCACTGTGACGCGAGAGGCTCTCGGATGTAGCAAGTGGAGTGGAAGTGGACTTGCAGTTCTCCATGTTGACGCGATGGAGAAGATCAAGTGCATACTTCTTCTGTGTCAATGTCATGCCCCCTGAATGAAAGGACGCTTCCAATCCAAGAAAGTACTCCAGCCTGCCCAAGTCTTTGATGGGAAAACTCGCAGACAAGGACTGCACAAGGCGATCCACCACATGAGGTGTAGAACCGGCAATCACAATATCATCAACATACACCAGCATGTAGATCTGAATAGCACCATGTGAAAATATCAATAAGGACGCATCCGCCTTGGAAGGAACAAAGCCAAGCTGTGAGAGACGGTGACTCAACCGAGCATACTAGGCACGCGGCGACTGTTTGAGCATGTAGATGGACCTCTGAAGTTTGCAGACATGAGAGGGATGATGAGCATCCTCAAAGCCAGGGGGCTGCTGCATGTAGACATCTTCAGCCAAAAATCCGTGAAGAAAAGCATTACTCACCTGTATCCACCGGCGCGATCGACGTGCATGGCCCCGACGTGCAAGCCACGCCTCCCGAGGCAGCCTCGTCGGCCTCGCCCACTGGCGCGTCCGCGGTCCCGTCTGCCTCGCCCATTTGGCGCGACCAGCAGCTGGCCCAGGTCGCCGCATCCGCCGCCTCGCCTGGGTCGGCCCAGCCCGCCTCGCCTACTTCGGTTGTCGTCGAGTCGCCAGCCGCGTCCTCTGGGCTGCCATCTCCGCCTGGATCTCCCTCGTCGCCTGTTTCGGCCCAGTCCGACGCGTCACCCCGGCCCGTGTCGCTTGTTGCGGACGATCAGCGACACCACCGGCCGGGTCTCCTTCGTCGCCGCCACCTTCTACCAGCGATGCAACTACCGGGCACACTATGGTCACCCGTCACCGCGATCATACGCGTAAGGCCAAGACATACACGGGTGGTATGGTGCGGTACGACACTCGTCGGCGTGCATTCTTCGCCGCACCCACTTCTCATCGTGATGCTCTTGGTGAACCTACCAAGTTGAAATACAGGGTTTAGGGTTTTGTGTGGGTGGCTAACATCCAGCTTCATGTCTCAATATATAGATGATCAGAATACAATTACATACGTATACAAATACGTGTACATGTACAATATGCTAGACCCTATTTTACAAAAACCACCACAATTCACAAAAGGTTCAGAACAGCTCCAACCTAACAGTATGGGCCAGTCGACTCGCATCTAAACGTTTGCCAAAAAGATGCAAGAAAAACCCAAGACAAAAATGAAAGAAAGAGGTGTTTGTATGCCTGTTGGAAATTTACACGACAAAGGAATGTTAAAGATTGTCCTGTTGAAATGTGAGATGGGCCTAGAGCCCATATGACAATTTCAGATTTGATCTCTAAGGGCCCATGTAGGTGGCATGACAAGGTGGTGGGAAGTTTAGTCCCACCATGCTAGTGGAAGGTGTCAGGACCCCGATTCTAAGTCACACCGATCTAGCCGGTAACACCTCATATCACTTTGCGGCCTCACGCACGGTATTCCCACGGGTGTCGCCTTATCATGGCCCGGGACCGTTTGCGCCTTTTGGCTCACGTATATGATAGTGTCGCTAGCATCCATATGACAGAGAACCCGGGCCGACATGACTAGTCATGAACCCAAAGTGGCACTGACCTACAGGGACAGGCATACATGAATCACATCGAGCATGTCGGTCAGCAGCGTGCGAATCCGGGCTGTGGCACTGGGCTAACAGGACTCCGGGAACCCGGACTGTAGCAGGCTAGGCAGGACTCCAGATGTCACTGCGTGACATTTCCCGAAAGGGCAGAACCACGAGAGCGTGAATCACATGCTGGCCAGTCAAGTGTTCCGGAGCAGTAGTGCTGGGCTAGCAGGACTCCGGTGAACCGGGCTGTAGCGGACTACTATGGCTCATGGAAGCACAAGACTACATTTCCCCATAAGAGAGGCTACCAAGGATAAACAACTAGGTTGTCGGATCCCACACATACCAAGCATTTCAATCATACACACAATATGCTCGATATGTGTAAATACAACATGGCATCACAACAAGACTCTACGACTCAGAGTATTTATTCATTAGGCTCCGAGGAGCGAGATATTACAAACATGGGTCTCATGACGCAACATACAGAGCATACAAGCAACAAACACATGCGGAAGCTTAACATGTCTGAGTACAGACATCTACAAATAAAAAGGCTGAGAAGCCTGACTATCTACAAGATCCTGCCGAGGGCACAAGATCGTAGCTGAGATATCAAGCTAAACGTCGAAGTCCACACGGAAATACTAGCGAGACTGAGATCCCTCTGCAAAACATAAAATAGGCAAACGTGAGTACAAATGTACCCAGCAAGACTTACATCAGAACTATCTACATATGCATCAGTATCAACAAAGGGGGTGGTGGAGTTTAACTGCAGCAAGACTCGGTGGCTATCCTACACTACGACTGCAAGTAACTCTTTTGAGGTGGCGCACACGAGTCCACATATTCACCATATCGATACACTTCTATGGATCCGCTCCCGTCTCCCTACGAGAACGCCATCCATAGCACTCACGCTTATCTTGCGCATTTTAGAGTATCCACTTTCACTTGTCTATGAACTGTACAGGCAACCCAGAAGTCCTTTACCGCAGACACGGCTATTCGAATAGATCATATTAACCCTGCAGGGGTGTACTTCTTCACACACGCTCTCGCCACTTACCACCATGTACACATCGTGTATCTCGACAACCTTCAAGCGGAAGCCTGGCGAGGGAGTCGGCCACGACCTGACTAACCACACAAGTCTCTCATCCAGGTTTATCGCCTATTCGGGTTCCATCCGCAAGGAGATCCGGCCGGGGTGTCGCTCACGGCCCCAAACGATGTGAGCAGGGTTCCCAAGCCCACCTCGACGGGTGGATCTACGCTTGGTACACCGTACACGGTGCCTAGTCTGTCCCAAGCCCACCTGTATCGGGTGCCACTTGGTAGACTACTAACACTACCTACAAACACCAGAAACTAGTTGCAACTCCTGGACAGAGATCAAGTTGATTAATAAGTCGAGAGGGGCACTTAAGCATTCCAATGCGTGGTAGTAACTGTTCATGGATCACAAACACAGAACTCAGTTCCTGAGGACGGTTTCAATGAGACAACCCACCATGTACTCCTACATGGCCTCTCACCGCTACCTTTACCAAATCGTGTTCACACACTTAGCTCACACAGTAGGACATGTTCACACACCTCGGATTCATCCCCGATGAATCGGACCTGACTCAACTCTAAGCAGTAGCAGGCATGACAAACAAGCATGAATGAGTAGGCACACAGGGTTCAAACAACTCCTACTCATACTAGTGGGTTTCATCTATTTACTGTGGCAATGACAGGTCATGCAGAGGATAAAGGGGTTCAGCTACCACAGCTAGTACAGATGAATCGTTGTTGTCCTAATGCTAAAAGAGAGCAGGAGCGAGAGAGTAGGATTGTATCGGAATGAACAAGGGGGTTTTGCTTGCCTGGCACTTCTGAAGATAGTATAGCTCTTCATCGGTGTCATCGATCTCATCGTCGGAACATACGTTTACCGAGGGGGAGCAACACCGGCAGACAGAGAAAGAACACAATCAATGCAATGCACATTCACATGAATGACATGTCATGTTAAGATACTGAATTCACCTAATGCAATATCTAGCCAAGTTAATTGAAGTGGAATTCAAACAAGGTTAAACTCCAACTCCAAATGCTAGTTCATAAATTGCCCTAATCATGATTTATCCTATTCAGTGAGGTTAACTTGTTCAAACATGTATGGAAGTGCCATAAAAAGATTCTTCATATTTTTCTGGTGATTTTTCATATATAAATTATTTCAATCTGAGCTACGGTTGATTTTATATGATTTTTAGAAGTTTATACTATTTTCTGGAATTTCCTGAATAAGAATAAATCCAGAAAATGAGTTACTGCGTCAGCATGACGTCAGTGTGACGTCATCAAGTCAATAGGCGCGGTCCAGGTCAAACCTGACCTGTGGGACCCGTAGGTCAGTGACAGAGTGCTGGCTAGAGTCACAGACAGGTGGGGTCGGGTCAACGGCCACATCAGCATAGTCAAAACTGATATGTGGGCCCACTAGAGTTAGATTAAGCTTAATCTTATTTAGTTAGCCAGTTAGTTAGGCGGTGGGGCCTGGCTGTCTGTTTCACTGGAGGTTAATTAGTGGCGCGATTAGCCGCTAATGACGGCCACGTCGGCAGTCGCCGGAGCCTTGCCGGCGGCGACCAAAACGACGGCGGCTCGACTCGGATTTGAGCTACGGGTGGTGGTTTGGTGAGCTAAGGGCACCGGGGAGTAGCTCTTGCTCGTCCGCATCCAAAGGACCGGACGGGAGGCCGCGGGGTGGCCGGGAGCAGTGTCGGCGGCGAGCAAGGCAGCGGCCGGAGTTCGGCGTCGGTGAGGACGACGCTGCGGTGCACGGGAGAAGGAGCTGGTGCGTGCGTTCGGCTCCTGAGAGCACGGTTAGCAGGCGGGTGCTACTAGGGCAAGCGGAGGAGCTCGGGAGTGCGGGGCTCGCTGGCCATGGCGATGGCCGGAGCTCGGTTTCGCGGGGCGGCGGCTAACGGACGAGAACGGAGGGGGTGAGCAAGGGGGGAGGAGCAGGAGCTCACAGCGGGTTCGAGGGGGCGGTCAGCAGGCTCGGGGACGCTCTGGAGGCGGCGAATCGTGCGACGGCGGTCCTCGGTGGCCGAGGAGGGGAACGGCGGAGCTGGCGACGTCCAGGGGCTTCCGGCGCCTTACATCTTGGTGAGGAGGAAGAGGAGGTCGGGGCGGAGCACGGGGACACGTCGGAGAGGCACGGGGGAGGCTGTGGTCGCGGCAACGGCGAGCGGTGGCGTCGGCTGCGCTCGGGAAGAGAGCAGAGAGGGGAGGGGAGAGAGCTGCCAGGATGGAGGAGGTGCAGAGGGTCGGGGGGTGCGTGGCGCCCTCGGGCGTGTCCAGCGGCGAGCAGGCAAGCAGGAGGTGGCCGGCTCGTCCTCCTGGCAAAGGAGGAAGACGACAGGGGAGGAGGCGGTGGTGGGCTGGGCCAGCTGGGGTTGGGCCAGGTGGGCTTCCAGGTGAGCGCCAGGTACTTTCTCTCTCTCCTTTATTTCTGTTTTCTATTTTCTGCTTCTGTTTTGAATTTGGTTTGCTAACCAAATTATTTTTGCAGCTTCTGGACACAAATTTGGATGCAAATTGGTTTATCCAAGAGCTCCACAAAAGTCTCAGAATTATTGAAGCAATAAAAATATTTATAGGATTTATTTGCCCCAACTCAAATACATTAGTGATTTAATTCAAAGTGCCAAATAATTCCCTAAAAATGTTCAATATTTTTGGTTTGGATCAAAACCCTTGCCAAAGTTATCAAACATTGATGAAGGCATTTTTGTGTTTATTGAAAATATTTTTAACTTGAACCTAGTGGAGTTCCATTTGGTGCTAGGGTTTGGACATCCCCCATTTCAAATTTATTTGAATTTACACATGATGCATGCATGATTATGCAACTATTTACAACCAACTTCTAGGGCTGTGACACAAGGAAAGTTGGAGTGGTTTATAAGGGTGGCTCTTCTACATGCTGTTGGAGCTTGAGAAGATAAGAGGCCCTCGCGCGCTCCTCCTCCGCCGCCCGCCTCGCCTCGTCACGACCTTGGCCCTTGCGTCAGCATGTGAGTTGGGCTATCCGGACTCGGGCGTGGGTCAAGCCCACGTCTCTCCTGCAACTGCGTCTATATAAGTGTGTTGTGTCCCCTAACCCTAGCCGCCATGATCAGATCACATCTGCTCCACGCACACCGCCCACCGTCGTTCCTTTCCTGCTGCTGCCGCCGGTGACTCCATCCCGTCCGCCACGTACACGGTCGACGGGAGAGCAGGTCTCCGAAACTCCGTCTCACTGGTTCCTGTACGGTAGAGAGACGAATAGGTTTTTGGGAAGCGACTACGCGACTGCTCGCCTCCGATCCACTACGTCTGCGCCGTCTCCGTCATCACCATGTCCAGCGACGCCGAACGCGCCGCCGCCGAGAGGACCGAGGCCGACAAGAAGGCCGCCGAGGACGCTACTGCTGCTGCTGCAACCGCGGCGGCGGCTTCTGCATGGCCTACTGGAGGGTATACCGCGTTTATCCCTCTCCTGATAATTTTTGTATTAGCAGTGCTAGCATCATGTGTAGATTTGTCTACTATTTGCGTAGTACGTGCTTGTTTAGATCAATACCAGTATGTTGTTAGTTCCATCAATGCCATGCTAGTTATCTACTTATGGATTAAATCAGTCGAAAAATTGCCTATTTTCTTAGCAATCCAAAAACCTATTATGCGTAGGAATTTTTCGGCAAGTGGCTTTGCCGCAGCACTGAAACCGGATAAGTTTACTGGTACGTATTTTAAGCGTTGGCAGACAAAGACCACTTTATGGCTCACGGCTATGAACGTGTTGTGGGTCACCGGTGTGTCCACGGGAACGATTGCTCCTGAATAGGAGAAGGCGTTCAGGGAGGCAACCACTGTGTTTCTCGGAGCAGTTCTTAGCGTGATCGGAGATAAACGGGTCGATGCATATTTACATGTGCATGTCGCCAAGGACTTGTGGGAGGCGCTCGAATCTAAGTTCGGGGCCGCCGATGCAGGGAGCGAGATGTATATTATAGAGCAGTTCCACGATTACAAGATGCTTGAGAACCGTCCTGTACTGGAGCAGGCTCATGAGATAATATGCATTGTTAAGGAGCTTGAGCTTCTGAAGTGCGAGTTACCGGGCAAGTTTGTCGCGGGCTGCATAATCGCTAAGCTCACCAATTCCTGGAGGATCTTTGCCACCACTCTGAAACATCAGAGACGTGAATTCTCTATGGAGGATGTCATTGGCCATCTGAGTGTTGAGCAGAATTCGAGGGCAAAGGACTCGCACGGAAAAGGGACCGAAGGGACTTCTGTTGCCAACATGGTGAACCAGAGGAACTTCAACTCCCACAAGTTCAAGGGAAAGAACGGTGTCCAACAGAATACCGACTTCAAGAAGAAGGGTAAGAAGACCTTTAAGAAGAACAAGAAGGATGAGGGCTGCTTTACTTGTGGTTCGGCTGAACATTGGGCCAACAAGTGCCCAAACAAGTTTAAGAAGTCAGGACAGGACTCCAAGTCTGTCAACATGATTGTGGGCAACAATGAGAATGGTGCATCTGGGTACGGTAATATTTACAGTTTTTTCAGTGTTTCAGCCTACCGATTGGTGGGTGGATACAGGTGCAGGTGTTCATGTGTGTGCTGACATTTCATTGTTCTCTTCTTACCAGGTCACAGGCCACGGGTCCGTATTGATGGGGAATGGCGCGAGTGCTTCTGTTCAAGGTGTTGGCACGGTCGATCTGAAGTTTACTTCGGGAAGGATCGTGCAGCTAAAGAACGTGCAGCATGTCCCGCCATCAAGAAGAACCTCGTTAGTGGCTCCCTTCTATGTAGAGAAGGGTTTAAGTTGGTATTCGAGTCTAATAAATTAGTTGTTACTAAGTATGGACTATTTGTTGGAAAAGGTTATGAGAGCGGAGGGATGTTCCGCCTTTCCCTCGCAGATTTCTGTAATAAAGTCGTGAACCATATTCATTCGAGTGTTAATGAATCCGAGGTTTGGCATTCACGTCTTTGTCACATAAGTTTCGGTGTTATGACGCGGCTAGCTAAGTTGGATTTAATCCCGAGTTTCACTTTAGCCAAAGGTTCTAAGTGCCTGTCATGTGTGCAAGCTAAGCAACCTCGCCAGCCTCACAAGGCTGCGGAGGAGAGACACTTGGCACCATTAGAACTCATACATTCTGATCTTTGTGAGATGAACGGTGTATTGACTAAAGGTGGAAAGAAATACTTCATGACATTTATAGATGATTCCACTAGATATTGCTTTGTGTATCTGTTAAATACTAAAGATGAGGCTCTACACTACTTTAAAATCTATAAGGCAGAAGTTGAGAATCAACTTGAAAATAAAATTAAACGAGTCCGTTCAGATCGTGGTGGAGAGTACTTCTCGAGTGAGTTTGATTCCTTCTGTGCAGAACACGGCATTATTCATGAGAGGACGCCTCCCTATTCACCCCAGTCAAACGGGGCTGCCAAGCGAAAAAATCGTACTCTAACTGATCTGGTTAACGCCATGTTAGACACATCGGGTTTATCCAAGGCATGGTGGGGGAGGCTATATTGACGGCATGTCATTTCCTGAATAAAGTTCCAATAAAGGATAATGAGATCACTCCCTATCAGAAATGGGCAAAGAGAAGGACAACACTCTCGTACTTGCGTACTTGGGGCTGTTTGGCGAAAGTCAACGTGCCGATCCCCAAAAAGCGTAAGCTTGGACCCAAGACTGTGGACTGCGTTAATTTGGGCTACGCTAAGAACAGCGTTGGCTATAGATTTCTAGTAGTGAAATCTGAGGTACCTGACCAGAAGGTCGGTACAATTATGGAGTCTAAGGATGCTACATTCTTTGAGGATATTTTTCCTATGAGAGATATGCAAAGCACTTCTAGACAGGAATCTGAGGAGACTCCTGAGCCTGCCATTCCTATGGAATATTATGAACGAACACATGATGAAAATCCTGAGGAGGATGACAAGGAAACCCTTGGTAGGGGCAAGAGACAAAGGACTGCAAAGACCTTTGGTGATGATTTCTTCGTGTACCTCGTGGATGATACTCCCACTTCTATCTCAAAAGCGTATGCCTCTCCAGAAGCTGACTACTGGAAGGATGCGGTCCGTAGCGAGATGGATTCGATCATGGCTAACGGGACATGGGAGAGCACTGAGCGTCCCTATGGTTGCAAACCATTGGGATGTAAGTGGGTGTTCAAGAAAAAGCTTAGGCCCGATGGTACGATTGAAAAGTACAAGGCTAGGCTTGTGGCCAAGGGCTATGACCAGAAAGAAGAGGAAGATTTCTTTGATACTTATTCACCTGTGGCTAGACTGACCACCATTCGAGTATTACTCTCGTTGGCGGCCTCACATGGTCTTCTCGTCCATCAAATGGATGTTAAGACGGATTTTCTGAATGGAGAGCTAAATGAGGAAATCTACATGCAACAGCCAGATGGCTTTGTGATAGATGGTCAGGAAAAGAAGGTGTGTAAGTTGCTGAAATCTTTATATGGCCTGAAGCAAGCACCTAAGCAATGGCATGATAAGTTCAATACAACTCTGACATCTGTTGGTTTCGTTGTTAATGAGGCTGACAAATGTGTATACTATCGCCATGATGGGGGCGAAGGAGTTATACTGTGCTTGTATGTTGATGACATCGATATTCGGAACAAACCTCAAAGTCATTGAGGAGGTCAAATCGTTTCTATCTCAGAACTTTGAGATGAAAGACCTTGGTGTGGCTGATGTTATCTTGAACATCAATCTACTGGGAGATAATGAGGGTGGGATCACACTTCTGCAATCCCAATATGTTGGGAAGGTGTTGAGCCGTTTTGGATATTCGGACTGCACACCATCTCAAACACCATATGATCCTAGTGTGTTGATTCGAAAGTCCAAAGGCATGGCTAAAGATCAATTGAGATACTCTCAAATCATTGGTTCACTGATGTGCCTAGCGAGCGCAACGAGGCCTGACATCGCGTTTGCTGTGAGCAAAATGAGCCGGTTTGTTTCCAAACCGAGTGATGTACATTGGCATGCTATTGAAAGAGTTATGCGCTATCTGAAAGGTACTATGAACTATGAACTTCACTATACCGAAGACCCGTCGGTACTTGAAGGATATAGTGATGCGAATTGGATCTCTGATGCTGATGAGATGAAGGCCACAACTGGGTATATGTTTACTCTTGGAGGTGGCGCTGTTTCCTGGAAGTCTTGCAAGCAAACGATCTTAACGAGATCGACAATGGAAGCAGAATTAACAGCATTAGACACTTCTGGTGTTGAAGCAGGATGGCTTCGAGATCTTTTGATGGACTTGCCATTGGTTGATAAACCGGTTCCAGCTATCCTTATGAACTGTGATAATCAAACTGTCATCACCAAGGTGAAGAGTTCAAAGGACAACATGAAGTCCAACAAACACATAAGAATGAGATTAAAAGCTGTCAGAAAATTAAGAAACTCCGGGGTGATAGCGTTGGACTATGTCCATACGGCTAAGAATCTGGCAGATCCCTTTACGAAAGGGCTATCGCGCGTAGTGATAGATAGTGCATCGAGGGAGATGGGCATGAGACCCACATGAGTTGCCATGGTGGTAACCCAACCTATGTGATCGGAGATCCCGTGAAGTAGGACCTGGGAAAACAAGCCAGTGGTGAACTGAGGAGAGTAACTTTACTAACCCACTCCGTTGGAGATGCAATACTCTCGGAAACTGTATGGAAGGATGACTACTGTCTTAATGTGTTCCAAGGCTTATATGTATAAGCAAGATGCTATCCTACAGAGCGATCTTTGGAGGAACACACCTATGTGAGCCCGACTGCTAGTCACAGTCTATGAGATTGGGGTGATCTCTAGTAAGCTCATGAATAGGCCAGGAGTGTGACTTATATGCTCCACCCGAGGGGTCAGCCTTCGGCAGCCCAATACTAGTAGGACATGTGGTGAAACTTCTTTACGCCAAACTGACAATTTAAGGCATAGTCCATTGTTCAGTTATGAAGGAGTGTAGCTACTTGCTCTAGGTGAAGCTCAACCTTAACAGGTCTTCACTGAAACACTAGTATATCAAAACAACGTTTGGAACAAAGGACAAAGTGGGCCCCTGAGATCTGGTGGGGGATTGTTGAAATGTGAGATGGGCCTAGAGCCCATATGACAATTTCAGATTTGATCTCTAAGGGCCCATGTAGGTGGAATGACAAGGTGATGGGAAGTTTAGTCCCACCATGCTAGTGGAAGGAAAGTTGGAGTGGTTTATAAGGGTGGCTCTTCTACATGCTATTGGAGCTTGAGAAGAGAAGAGGCCCACGCGTGCTCCTCCTCCGCCGCCCGCCTCGCCTCGTCATGACGCGCCGCGCCGCGGGTTGCTGGAATGAGCCGAGCCGAGCTCACACCTATGCGCTTATTTTTGCCAGTCACTAACGGAGAGGTTCTGACAGCAGGGCCACGATCTGAGACGTCGGATCGTGGGCTGTCACGGACTCGGACGTGGGTCAAGCCCACGTCTCTCCACGCGGCTGCGTCTATATAAGTGTGTTGTGTCCCCTAACCCTAGCCGCCATGATCAGATCACATCTGCTCCACGCGCACCACCCACCGTCGTTCCTTTGCTGCTGCTGCCGCCGGTGACTCCATCCCGTCCGCCGCGTACACGGTCGACGGGAGAGCAGGTCTCCGAAACTCCGTCTCTCTGGTTCCTGTACGGGAGAGAGACGAATAGGTTTTTGGGAAGCGACTACGCGACTGCTCGCCTCCGATCCACTACGTCCGCGTCGTCTCCGTCATCACCATGTCCAGCGACGCCGAACGCGCCGCCGCCGAGAAGACCGAGGCCGACAAGAAGGCCGCCGAGGACGCTTCTGCTGCTGCTGCCACCGCGGCGGCGGCTTCTGCATGGCCTACTGGAGGGTATACCGCGTTTATCCCTCTCCTGATAATTTCTGTATTAGCAGTGCTAGCATCATGTGTAGATTTGTCTACTATTTGCGTAGTACGTGCTTGTTTAGATCAGTACCAGTATGTTGTTAGTTCTGTCAATGCCATGCTAGTTATCTACTTATGGATTAAATTAGTCGAAAAATTGCCTATTTTCTTAGCATGTCCAACCACTAATGCAATATGCATTCATTCACAATTGCATTGCGAACTGCAAATGCACTCAAGAAAAGGTGCCAGCGTTGATTGATTGGTTAATTAGTGAGAAGTTATTTAGGGAGAAGATGGATCTAGTATGACTGATGACGCAGTGCATCTTTTTTTTAAAATAAACTTTGTTGTCGGCTTGATGGACCTCGTAGGAACTCGTGGATCGCCGAGGAGCCGCACGCACGTGTAAACTCTATGATCCGTCTTTTACACAACATCGAACACACTGCAGATCTGCATCGCACCTGCATCCGGGTCAACTTCGTACGCAAACCATAGGTGAATCCGGGTCTACTTCGTATGTACGTGCATCGGGCGGGTTTCTCATAAAAGGCCGTACCGTTAACCGCCGTATCCACCGATAGATTGACCCAACTTCAAAGTTCAAACGCCGCCGCCGCACTGCTACTTTTGTGCAAGTAATCGCCTACATGAACTGCCTGAGGAACTACCGGTCCGTCTTCTCCCGGCTCCTGATCCTCCGCCGGTACTGCAACCCCGGGCAGCCCAGGCTGCCCCCTCAATCGCGCTCCGATGTCCTAGACTCCATCCGACGGCTCTTCATCCACCCCGCCAAGCCTGCAACCTCCTGTCAAACGAAGGCACCGTCACTACCGGCAGCCATCCCATGGAGCCAGCCGTCGATTCACCGAGCACGCGGTTGGTACCGTGACCCATGGAAGGTCTTCGGTGCCAGTGGCGCGGCGGTTCTCCTCCCCTATGCCACGGTGTTCACCCTGTCTGCTGCTGTCAGTCACAAGGAGATCGTGCCCTACACCAACCGCACCCACCGGGTAATGTTCTCCCCAAAGTTTGAGCGCGAGCTGGGCAACGAGGACTTTGAGGAGCTCAAGAAGGAGCGCGGCAAAGACATCCTTGGCCCATCTGACCCGAAGACCGTCCGTGTCCGCCATATCGTGTCCGATATCATCCGTGGAATCCAGGAGGTCTTCCCCGCCGACAGCCTGGGCGACGACGACGCTAAGCTGGGGACTGCTGCCGTACGACTGCAAACGGGGCATCTCCGTGATCTTCAGTGGGAGGTGATTGTCATCAGAGATGAGAGTGACAGTGCGTACAGCTTGCGTGGTGGCAAGATTGTTGTGTTCACTGGACTGCTCAACTCTCTCGAGACCGATGCTGAGATTGCTGCCACTATTGCGCATGAGGTAGGTTTTTTTTAGGCTGCTTGCAATGGGTAGTATGATAAGTTAGTATCATAAGTGAGTATATATCATATATTATATTAGTATCATAGATGACTTTATTTATTGCCATGCATGACACATAGTAGTATAGCATATATTTTTATGATACGATATCATGTTATGATACTCAAACCCTCTTTTTCTTTAGCTAATTATATGCCACCTCATCAAAATTGTCTAGTTTGCATGCATGATACTAGGTATGATACTGCCATTACAACCAGCGTTATTGCGCTAATCTTCAGTGTATTCACTAACCCCATATTTTTAGGCCGCACACGTTGTTGCAAGGCATTCAATGGAGCTGACCATCTTAACTCCGCCAATCCTCCGCGAACTGCTGCCCTTCTCACGAAGGTGTAAATTATGCACTTCTTACAATTTGCATGCCTCGATTTAATTATTATTTACATTTTTATTTAAAAAAGCAATTATATTTTCTTAAACAATGTTCTGTAAGGACATTGAAACTTGTTGGCTCATCAAATCCTGGTTGCTCCAAGGATCTTTGGAGGCTATATGTATGCTCTATTGTGTGTTTTTACCTATAGTATATCCATTGTAGGAATGAGTTGGAGGCAGATCTCATTGGAATGATGATACTGGCTGCCGCCGGTTTCGATCCACGCATAGCACCTCAGGTCCACCAGAAGTTAGGGGAGGGCACGGTGCTGGATGATTACGTCGGCAGTCACCCTTCGGGTAAGAAAAGGTCACGGGTTTTGTCACAGGGCGATGCCATGAAGGAGGCATTGGAATTGTACTACAAGCAAGTTTGCGCCGGGAAAGGCGCCGATCCACGTTTCCCTTATGGTGGCAGGATCTCTGATCATCTTATGTCAGAGTAACTTCGTGAACAAAAGATTTGTACCATTCGGATAACTGATTGGCCAAGATGCTTGTGGTTGGTTGGCAGCATCGTGTTGATGCAGCAAAAGTGAAATACTGCTTATGTGCTAGAAGTATGTGAGGGCACAAAGAAAAAAAAATTGATTTTTTGATATAAATTACAAAAGATAAGACATCTGGTCGTTGACAAAGAGATCATTAGAAATAGAGCTGAGCTACTATAACCCAATCTCTTACAGCCATAGTCCTATGGTGATTTTTATCCAACTTCCACATGATTCACATACTTTGACACCCAACATGTGATTGAGCCCATTCTCCTGTGTGCCGCTGGCTTCCTTCCTACACCGTGCATTCTTCTCTGGCCACCGATCTTGACACCGGCACAAAGCAGCAGTTGTGCACCCCACGACGACGCTGGTCGTCGAGTCAAGGATCTCCGCAGCATCAAGGGGGCAGACGCTTTGCAAAAATGGTTAATTGGATGCAATTTTGCTGATACCTTAGCTTTGACACCTCTATACTTCTTTGGGTTTATTTTTTCAAAAAGGATGATATTTTTGATACCTTTGCATTTGTCTTGTTGAGTTGTGATCCAAATTACTTCTATAAGGAATGTTGGAATCCCAGCGTCCTGCGTACCTTCTAGGGCAAGAGTGCCATCCGCGCCATCTATTTCGCGGTCGCTTGCCGCGGGCATCACCCGGGGGCTCTCTGCACTGTCCGATCGACCCGCCACGGAGGTGCATGACGGGTCGACCCGTGGCATGGCCGGGTTTGCTGTCATGGGGTGGTGGCGGGCGCGCCCACCAGCGAGGTTGTGTTTGCTGTCCCGCGGACAAAGGGGATGCCGGATCCGTATGTCGGTATCCTCCGTGCATGCCGAGCTTGTTCGGTCATGACAGGCGAGGCATGTGTCAAGCCTGCTGTGTCGTGTCACGCGTGGGGCGGTGTGTCACGCCCGCTTGAGCCGAGACCTGCTTGTTGGTGTCCTCGCCTAACACTAGGCTGGTTTGGTCGCAACAGAGGGTCTTGCGGCATGCCCGTCTACGTCGGCTCACACTTGGGGAGTGTCCATCGTGCCTCCATGAGCTAGCTTGCGTGTGGGGCTAGCCGGACAGATTCATTGGCCCCACATAAATCCCCTTATTTCCGTCACATATGTTAATTCACCCTCAAGTAATATAATAACCGATGGTGACCGTCGGCCATTTCCCATCAGTGATGCTTCTCGGCCATTACACTATTAGCCGAAGGTACCATTGGGTAATATCTTGCCCTACGGTATTAAACCGACGGTGCACCCTCGGATATATGTTGTCCACCAGCTAGCCCGATGATGCTGATAGCCGATGTTTCCCCGTCGAGTATTTATTTATGATAGGTATTGTTTCCCATTGCTTGTTGTAACAGTTGACGATATATTTGACAACTCGACATTTGTAATATTTCATGGTATATTTCATCGGTTCAAAGTTGTTATAACTGAGAGGAGAATTAAAGCACCAATTATTAAGTTCGACAATTGTGCATTAGCCCCTTCAGAGATTCCATTAATCGAGAAAAAAGCCAACATCATCAATTTGTAAACCCATCGATGGTCTAAAGTCTTCGCCAATGTGTTATGTACCGGAAAAATCCATCGACGGTCTAAAGTCTTCATCAACATAACTACAGTTTACCACCTAATGCTAATTTTATCACTTTTTTTTAAGTTCAGACTCCTCAAGAGTTGTCTCAAGATATTATTGAATTAAGACTTTTAAAATCCATAAAGTAAAACATTGTTTCTGGAAAAAGGCGTTAATACATTTGAAATGCTGAGACTATGGAACAAGTACATGAGAATATGATTAGTTTCTAGTTACATATTCATTATCTTGAGAAACATAATAAGATTGTCATTTCTTCAAACTAAGCTTCAAAAATAGGCTTCTTCAAAAGACATAGACTTGCTACCATTTCAACGATCTCCAAGAGTACCCATAGTGGGAGTAATATAGAGAGTAACATATATGACACATCAGCAAAAAAGATGATGTGGCAGCTAATTAATGAGAGTGACCAATTGAGTAACCTAGCTAGTTACTCACACATATGAGTAACATCACACATAGCAAGACAAGATGAGTCTACAACCTAATAAATAAAGTTGTGTAAGACACCACACATATGTTACTCCCCAATATAGAGGTAGTAACATAGACTAGTAACATATGCATATTACTAGTCTAAGTACTCCCGTCTATGGGTAGTCTAAGGGAACAACACAAACGTTACAAGAAAATAATGAATCTAAAGAGGTCAGCATGAACAAGTGAACATTAATATGATTTATAGGCAACGGCACAACATGCGATAAAAGAAATCATACACATGCGTAAAGAATTATGTCGCAGAGTAGAGAAGTGATTTGATGTGAGTTCTAATCTGATCGTACCTTCATACAAGCACTGAATTCAACAAAAGTGCACAAGTTGTGAAAAACACATAGGGAAAATGTGCATGTGTTTATCTCACTTCAAAAATAATCCTAGTTTTATCTATAAGGCAACCATTAAAATCTTTCAAACTATATTGTGGTGATAACACCTTCATACAAGTTTGCAAGTACGAGTAATGAAATTGATCAACTACAAGATATACATGTCCAAAATATCTACCTTAAGTGTTATTACATAGATACTCCCTGCCAAAAAACTATAGCACAAATAGACACGTTTACTTGATCAAAGCCTCAAAAACTACTACAGAATTTTGGTGAAAATTCGGCCATCCATGTAACAGAAGCGGAAGCAAAAAGAAACATGCCTATGGGAACATAATTAACATGTTTAGTCCAGTAAAGGTAATCGAATAAATATATTCAATTTTCAACAAGGTCATAATACGATAGGACCTATAATAGCGGCAGCAAAGCCTCCAGCAATTTTTGTATGGAAATGCACTATTCTTTTGGAATAAATCATATGTGGGTTTAGAAAAGCTTATCCCTCAAGGTGTTTGGTATGTGATTGTCGCCTACTGTTTTTGCTGGTTGATGCCACTTGCTTCATATCAGCTCTGCTCTTTTTTCCTTTTTAACAGTGTAAACAACAGCCAAGCATGACTGTGTTGATCCTACATGGAAAAAAGTAATAACCACTTACTGCAACGCTATATAACATTTAGGTTTTGAGAAGTTGTTTTATGGAATAAGTGGATAAACTCAATTATAAGTCGATTGCAATACAATATAATGAATGAGCTTTAATCCTAGATGTGTGCATTATTTCATTTCATGTAAAAACGGTTACTACTTAACTTTGTGTTCAACACATTCGAGCGAAAATCATCAAAAAATGGATGTAAAGGCATGTACAACTTTATTATAGGATCAGCACATTATGGTAATACTTTTACTAGAAATACATATGAATTTTGAAGGATTAAAGTTATTTTTCATACTAATGAGGTCGAGTCTCCTGGGGTAGAAGCTTTCTCATACTGATCAGAGCTAACCTGTACAAAATCAGGCGAAGGCGAAATCAACTAGATGCCAACATGAGATTCTAGGAAAACATACTAGATTACTTGTCAAACTGAACTATTACTGATAAAATAATACATACATTTTACTAAGCAAATTTACAAACTTCACAAGATTGCACAAACGGTAAATTTAATACCTAGAACTAGCTATACATTTGCCACTCGCAAAAAAAAGAAAACCTAGCCATGGAGAAAGAAAGTATAAATCATGTCCATGTAAACCAGGACGTCCTGAATTTATGACTCAACAAATAATACTATCTAGCTGAACTTTTGAGAGAACCAAGCCAACCAACGAGACACTATTTCACCAACCACACGGTCATTGCCTTAAGATGCAAACATGAGTAAAAAATTGCTGTCACCTTCAAAGTGAGCACACATCCCAAAAATCTAACCTACTAAAGCCTAAAACGATCCACATGCGTGGATCCTGTGATCCCCTTCACCTCCGACAACCGAGGTTACCGGTGGAGGGGAGTTGTCTGAGGACGGCGGCGGAAGGAAGCTCTCTTACTGTGGCAGGCGAGATCGTCTTTCTTTGTTCCCATAGAAGAAAGAAAACGATATAGAACATGTGGGCTAGACACGCACTTGGCCAACGGAGAGTTTTTTTTGCGGGCAATTCAGAGAGCTTTTATTCAAACAAAAGCATTCCCCGAACAATCAGCCAAAAGACTGGCACAAGGAAGCTGGGTGTATCCTCTAGCCAGAAATCCGTTACATTCAGTGTGCAAGCATGTTTAGCACAGAGATGCGCAGGAAGATTTGCAGACCAGTTTACATGTTGAAAATCAAATAAAGTAAAACTACTACTAAGCTCTCCTATTTCTAGTAGGATAGGGGCCACAACTGAACGGGAATTGTGGCGAGTTTTCCAGACCATCACCAGCTCCAGGCAATCCACTTCCATTATCACATGCGAGAGTCCCCTTAATGCAGCAAATAGAACTCCATCTCGTAGTGAAAAAGCTTCGATGATAAGAGGATCCGAAATCCCCGTGTAAGGCTTGCACCAGGAGCCTAGTAGAGCCATGGCCGAGCGAGCAACCCCTCCTGCTCCACCTCGACCCTCGTCAAAATTGAGCGCACCATCAGTGGTGATCTTGACCACTTCACCCTCAGGTGGTCGCCACCCAAAACCTGGCAGAATTGCAGCTGCCTTGCGTGGAAGATTCAGGAGCGCAATGGCCTCCTTGGTAGATCGGATGGTGGCAACAGGATCATGCCCAGCTTCCCCATGCTTGATGCGGTTGCGGGAGTGCCAGATTGTCCACATAATTGTTATGATTTTAGCACGATCATCATCCGAAAACCTCGTGTCACATACGATAGCCCGCGCCCATGAATCTGGGTGTAGTCGTGGTAGCCGTAGGCCAAACCACGCATATGCTTCATCCCAAAAGCGACGAGCATGCGTGCAGTGTATCAATGCATGCTTCAAGTCCTCATTCATAGCCAAGCAAACTTTGCATCGATCTATGACTGCAATATGACGGTATTTGAGAGTACTTTCATCTGGGAGAATACCACGGAGAACTCTCCACCAAAAGACCCGTAATTTAGGTATAACATTGAGCTTCCATAAAGCCTTCGACAACTGTTGATCATTCCCTGAGGTCCTGGTAGCCATCCCTTCCTCTCGAGCCAATCGCTCGTTTTGAGTCATAAGAGTTCGGTACGCCGTCTTCACAGTGTAGTTGCCAGTTTTTTCGAAAGCCCAAGCAAAGGAGTCCTCACCACCACCCCCCGCCGGATAGGGATGTTAAGAATGGCATCCGCATCGGGGGCAATGAAGGTCTCCCTAACAACATCTTGTCTCCAGGTCCAATTATCTGTATCGATGAGCTCAGAGACTCGCTGAATACTTGTGTGAGCTGGTCTCGAGATCGGGGCCATGGAGATGGTGCCCGGTATCCATTTTTGGTTCCACACAGATATATTGGTGTCGTCCCCCACCCGTGCGATCAGTCCCGCACTTAGAGGCTGACGTCCCGCAATGATAGCCTTCCAAGTAGCCGATGCCGATTTCGGAACAGATGCTTGCATGAAATCTACATCCGGGAAATATCGTCCTTTCAAAACTCTTGCACACAAAGAATTGGGGGTAGTCATGAAACGCCACCCATGTTTGCCCAGCATTGCAAGATTGAACAAGTGTAGGTCTCTAAAACCCATTCCACCCATGCACTTTGGTTTTGTCATCTCCTTCCATGACAACCAATGCATCGATTTCTTATCGAGAGAGCTGCTCCAAAAGTATTTCGCCACAGGAGAGGTCAAACTCTTGTTTACCTTTTTTGTGAACAAAAACGTACTCATCGGGTAGGTTGGAATAGCTTGAGCTGTGGACTTAATAAGAGTTTCACGTCCAGCGCATGCAAGCAGCTTTTCCGACCATCCTTGCATATGGCCACGAGATCTTTCGCTGATATGATCGAAAGTTCCACTCGTGATGCGACCCACAGCCGTTGGCAGTCCTAAATATTTCTCATTGAACGCTTCCACTTGGATATTCAACGCTGTTTTCATGCCTTGCTTCACCTGGTCAGGAGTATTTGTACTGAAGAAGATTGAGCTCTTGTCCCGATTTACTCGCTGTCCAGAAGCATCTCCATAAATTCTTAAGGTCTCGTTAAGTTTGAGGGCACTCTGATTTTTTGCGTCAATAATAATGAGACTGTCGTCTGCAAATAGCAGATGAGAGACCCACGGTGATCTATAACTTACTCTCAGACCTCTGTCCATTATTCCTCCGTTGTAGAATTTCAACAAGGAGGAAAAGCCTTCCGCACATAACAGAAACAAATATGGTGACGCTGGATCACCTTGACAAAGCCCTCTCGAAGGGGTAAAGAACCGCAAGAGCTCGCCATTAACTCGAACCGAAAAACGATCTAAAGATACTGAAGGAAATATGCCCTAGAGGCAATAATAAAGTTATTATTTATTTCCTTATATCATGATAAATGTTTATTATTCATGCTAGAATTGTATTAACCGGAAACATAATACATGTGTGAATATATAGACAAACAGTATGTCACTAGTATGCCTCTACTTGACTAGCTTGTTAATCAAAGATGGTTATGTTTCCTAACCATGAACAAGGAGTTGTTATTTGATCAACAAGGTCACATCATTAGTTGAATGATCTGATTGACATGACCCATTCCGTTAGCTTAACACTTGATCGTTTAGTATGTTAATGCTTTCTTCATGACCCATACATGTTCCTATAACTATGAGATTATGCAACTCCTGCTTACCGGAGGAACACTTTGGGTACTACCAAACGTCACAACGTAACTGGGTGATTATAAAGGAGTACTACAGGTGTCTCCAAAGGTACATGTTGGGTTGGCGTATTTCGAGATCAGGTTTTGTCACTCCGATTGTCGGAGAGGTATCTCTGGGCCTTCTCGGTAATACACATCAGATAAGCCTTGCAAGCATTGCAACTAATAAGTTAGTTGCGAGATGATGTATTACGGAACGAGTAAAGAGACTTGCCGATAGCGAGATTGAACTAGGTATTGGATACCGACGATCGAATCTCGGGCAAGTAACATACCGATGACAAAGGGAACAACGTATGTTGTTATGCGGTTTGACCGATAAAGATCTTCGTAGAATATGTAGGAGCCAATATGGGCATCCAGGTCCCGCTATTGGTTATTGACCGAGAATAGTTCTAGGTCATGTCTACATAGTTCTCGAACCCGTAGGGTCCGCACGCTTAAGGTTTCGATGATGCTTATATTATGAGTTTATGAGTTTTGATGCACGAAGTTTGTTGAGTCCCGGATGTGATCACGGACATGACGAGGAGTCTCGAAATGGTCGAGACATAAAGATTGATATATTGTAAGCCTACATTTGGACATCGGAAAGGTTCCGAGTGAAATCGGGAATTTACCGGAGTACCGGGAGGTTACCGGAACCCCCCGGGAACTACATGGGCCCATAGTGGGCCTTGGAGGAAAGGAGAAGGGGCAGCCCTAGGTGGCCGCGCGCCCCCCCCTTCCCCTAGTCCTATTAGGACTAGGAAAGGTGGGCCGGCCCCCCTCTCTCTCTTTCCCCCTCCGGAATCCTAATCCAACTAGGATTGGAGGGAGTCCTACTCCCGGAGGGAGTAGGACTCCTTAGCGCGCCTCCCTTGGGCCGCCACCTCCCCTTGGCTCCTTTATATCACGGGGCAGGGGGCACCCCATAACACACAAGTTGATCTACGGATCTTTCCTTAGCCGTGTGCGGTGCCCCCTTCCACCATATTCCACTTCGGTCATATCGTCGTGGAGCTTAGGCGAAGCCCTGCGCCGGAGAAGTCATATCGTCGCGGAGCTTAGGCGAAGCCCTGCGTCGGTGGAGCATCAACATCGTCACCACGCCGTCGTGCTGACGGAACTCATCCCCGACACTTTGCTGGATCGGAGTCCGGGGATCGTCATCGAGCTGAGCGTGTGCGTAACTCGGAGGTGCCGTCGTTCGGTGCTTGGATCGGTCGGGTCGTGAAGACGCGTCTGACTACATCAACCGCGTTGTTATAACGCTTCCGCTTTCGGTCTCACGAGTACGTGGACGGACACTCTTCCCTCTCGTTGCTATGCCATCACCATGGTCTTGCGTGATCGTAGGAAAATTTTGAAATTACTGCGTTCCCCAACAGTGGCATCCGAGCCTGGTTTTATGCGTTGATGTCATATGCACGAGTAGAACACAAGTGAGTTGTGGACGATACAAGTCATACTGCCTACCAGCATGTCATACTTTGGTTCAGCGGTATTGTGAGATGAAGCGGCCCGGACCGACATTACGCGTACGCTTACGTGAGACTGGTTTCACCGCTCCGAGCACTCGTTGCTTAAAGGTGACCGGCGGGTGTCTGTCTCTCTCACTTTAGTTGAACCGAGTATGGCTACGCCCGGTCCTTGAGAAGGTTAAACCGGAGTCTATTTGACAAACTATCGTTGTGGTTTTGATGCGTAGGTAAGAACGGTTCTTGCTCAGCCCGTAGCAGCCACGTAAAACTTGCAACAACAAAGTAGAGGACGTCTAACTTGTTTTTGCAGGGCATGTTGTGATGTGATGTGGTCAAGGCGTGATGCTATATTTTATTGTATGAGATGATCATGTTTTGTAACCGAAGTTATCGCAATCGGCAGGAGCCATATAGTTGTCGCTTTATTGTATGAAATGCAAGCGCCATGTAATTGCTTTACTTTATCACTAAGTAGTAGCGATAGTCGTAGAAGCAATAGTTGGCGAGGCGACAACGATGCTACGATGGAGATCAAGGTGTCGGCGCCGGTGACGATGGTGATCATGACGGTGCTTGGCGATGGAGATCACAAGCACAAGATGATGATGACCATATCATATCACTTATATTGATTGCATGTGATGTTTATCCTTTATGCATCTTATCTTGCTTTGATTGCGGTAGCATTTTAAGATGATCTCTCACTAAAATTATCAAGAAATGTTCTCCCTGAGTATGCACCGTTGTGAAAGTTCTTCGTGCTGAGACACCACGTGATGATTGGGTGTGATAGGCTCTACGTTCAAATACAACGGGTGCAAAACAGTTGCACACGCAGAATACTCAGGTTAAACTTGACGAGCCTAGCATATAACAGATATGGCCTCGGAACACGGAGACCGAAAGGTCGGCGTGAATCATATAGTAGATATGATCAACATAAGATGTTCACCATTGAAAACTACTCCATCTCACGTGATGATCGGTTATGGTTTAGTTGATTTGGATCACGTGATCACTTAGATGACTAGAGAGATGTCTGTCTAAGTGGGAGTTCTTAAGTAATATGATTAATTGAACTTTAATTTATCATGAACTTAGTCCTGGTAGTATTTTGCAAATTATGTTGTAGATCAATAGCTCGCGTGGTTACTTCCCTATGTTTTTATATGTGTTCCTAGAGAAAATTGTATTGAAAAATGTTAGTAGCAATATTGCGGATTGGATCCGTGATCTGAGGTTTATCCTCATTGCTGCATAGAAGAATTATGTCCTTGATGCACCACTAGGTGACAGACCTATTGCAGGAGCAGATGCAGACGTTATGAACGTTTAGCTAGCTCAATATGATGACTACTTGATAGTTTAGTGCACCATGCTTAAATGGCTTAGAATCGGGACTTCAAAGACGTTTTGAGCGTCATGGACCATATGAGATGTTCCAGGAGTTGAAGTTAATATTTCAAGCAAATACCCGAGTTGAGAGATATGAAGTCTCCAACAAGTTCTATAGCTAAAACATGGAGGAGAATCGCTCAACTAGTGAGCATGTTCTCAGATTGTCTGGGTACTTCAATCGTTTGAATCAAGTGGGAGTTAATCTTCCAGATAAGATAGTGATTGACAGAATTCTCTAGTCACCATCACCAAGTTAGTAGAACTTCGTGATGAACTATAATATGCAAGGGATGACAAAAGTAATTCCCAAGCTCTTCGTGATGCTGAAATCGACGAAGGTAGAAATCAAGAAAAGAGCATCAAGTGTTGATGATTGACAAGACCACTAGTCTCAAGGAAAAGGGCAAAGGGAAGAAGGGGAACTTCAAAAAGAACGGCAAGCAAGTTGCTACTCGAGTGAAGAAGCCCAAGTCTGGACCTAAGCCTGAGACTAAGTACTTTTGCTGCAATGGAACTGGTCACTGGAAGCGGAGCTACCCCTGAATATTTGGTGGAAAAGAAGGATGGCAAAGTGAACAAGGTTATATTTGATATACAGGTTATTGATATGTGCCTTACTAGTGTTTATAGTAGCCCCTGAGTATTTTATAGTTTTTCGTTTGCTAACTTTAGTAACTCGAACCAGGATTTACATAATAAATAGAGACTAGTTGAAGGGGAAGTGACGATGAGTGTTGGAAGTAGTTCAAAAATTGATATGATCATCATCGCACACTCCCTATACTTTCGGGATTAATGTGGACCCTAAATAAGTGTTATTTGGTGTTGAGCATAAATATGATTTGATCATGTTTGTTGCAATACGGTTATTCATTTAAGTAAGAGAATAAATTGTTGTTCTGTTTACATGAATAAAACCTTATATGGTTATACACCCAATGAAAATGGTTCATTGGATCTCGATCATAGTGATACACATATTCATAATATTGAAACCAAAAGATGCAAAGTTAATAATGATAGTGCAACTTATTTGTGGCACTGCCGTTTGGGTCATATCGGTGTAAAGCGCATGAAGAAACTCCATGCTGATGGGTTTTGGAATCACTTGATTATGAATCATTTGATGCTTGCGAACCGTGCCTTTTGGGCAAGATGACTAAAACTCCGTTCTCCGGAACAATGGAACAAGCTACTGACTTATTGGAAATAATACATACCAATGTATGCGATTCAATGAGTGTTGATGCTCGTGGCAAGTATCGTTATTTTCTGACCTTCACAAGATGATTTGAGCAGATATGGGTATATCTACTTGATGAAACATAATTCTGAAATAATTGAAAAGTTCAAAGAATTTCAGAGTGAAGTGGAAAATCATCGCAACAAGAAAATAAAGTTTCTGCGATCTGATCGTGGAGATAAATATTTGAGTTACGAGTTTGGTCTTCATTTGAAACAATGTGAAATAGTTTCGCAACTCATGCCATATGGAACACCACAGCATAATGGTGTGTCCGAAAGTCGTAACCGCACTTTATTGGATATGGTGCGATCTATGATGTCTCTTATCAGTTTACCACTATCGTTTTGGGGTTATGCATTAGAGACAACTGCATTCACGTTTAATAGGGCACCATCTAAATCCGTTGAGACGACAAAATCTGAACTGTGGTTTAGCAAGAAACCCAAGTTGACATTTCTTAAAGTTTGGGGCTGCGATGCTTATGTGAAAAAGTTTCACCCTGATAAGCTCAAACCCAAATCGGAAAAATGTGTCTTCATAGGATACCCAAAGGAAACTGTTGGGTACACCTTCTATCACAGATCTGAAGGCAAGATTTTCGTTGCTAAATTCGGATCCTTTCTAGAGAAGGAGTTTCTCTCGAAAGAAGTGAGTGGGAGGAAAGTAGAACTTGATGAGATAACTGTATCTGCTCCCTTATTGGAAAGTAGTTCATCACAAGAAATGGTTCATGTGACAACTACACCAATTAGTGAAGAAACTAATGATGATGATCATGAAGCTTCAGATCAAGTTACTACTGAACCTCGTAGGTCAACCAGAGTAAAATACGCACCAGAGTGGTACGGTAATCCTATTCTGGAAGTCATGTTACTTGACCATGGCGAACCCTACGAACTATGAGGAAGCGATGATGAGCCCAGATTCCATGAAATGGCTCGAGGCCATAAAATCTGAGATATGATCCATGTAAGAGAACAAAGTATGGACTTTGATCGACTTGCTCGATGATCAACAAGCCATGTTAAATAAATGGATCTTCAAGAGGAAGACGGACACTGATAGTAGTGTTACTATCTACAAAGCTAGACTTGTCGAAAAGGTTTTTGACAAAGTTCAAGATGTTGAATACAATGAGATTTTCTCACTCGTATCGATGCTTAAAAGTCTGTCCGAATCATGTTAGCAATTGCCACACTTTATGAAATCTGGCAAATGGATGTCAAAACTGCATTCCTTAATGGATTTATTAAAGAAGAGTTGTATATGATGCAACCAGAAGGTTTTGTCGATCCTAAAGGTGTTAACAAAATATGCAAGCTCCAGCGATCCATCTATGGACTGGTGCAAGCATCTGGAGTTGGAATATACGCTTTGATGAGTTGATCAAAGCATATGGTTTTATACAGACTTTTGGAAAGGCCTGTATTTACAAGAAAGTGAGTGGGAGCACTACAGCATTTCTGATAAGTATATGTGAATGACATATTGTTGATCGGAAATAATGTAGAATTATTCTGCAAAGCATAAAGGAGTATTTGAAAGGAGTTTTTCAAAGAAGGACCTCAGTGAAGCTGCTTACATATTGAGCATCAAGATCTATAGAGATAGATCAAGACGCTTGATAAGATTTTCAATAAATACATACCTTGTCAAGATTTTGAAGTAGTTCAAAATGGAACAGTCAAAGAAAAGTTCTTGCCTGTGTTGCAAAAACGTATGAAATTGAGTAAGACTCAAATCCCGACCACGGCAGAAAATAGAAAAGAGAATGAAAGTCATTCCCTATGCCTCAATCATAGGTTCTATAAAGTATGCTATGCTATGTACCAGACCTATTGTATACCTTGCTCCAAATTTGGCAAGGAGTACAATAGTGATCTAGGAGTAGATCACTGGACATTGGTCAAAGACATCCTTAGTGAGGACTAAGGAAATATTTCTCGACTATGGAGGTGATAAAAGAGCCCGTCGTAAAGGGTTACGTCGATGCAAGTTTTAACACTAATCTAGATGACTTTGAATCTCAATCTGGATACATATTGAAAGTGGGAGCAATTAGCTAGAGTAGCTCCATGCAGAACATTGTAGACATATAAATTTGCAAAATACTCACGGCTCTGAATGTAATGCATCCGTTGACTAAAATTATCTCACAAGCAAAACATGATCACACCTTAGTACTCTTTGGGTGTTAATCACATAGCGATGTGAACTAGATTACTGACTCTAGTAAACCCTTTGGGTGTTGGTCACATGTCGATGTGAACTATGGGTGTTAACCACATATAGATGTGAACTATTGATGTTAAATCACATGGCGATGTGAACTAGATTATTGACTGTAGTGCAAGTGGGAGACTGAAGGAAATATGCCCTAGAGGCAATAATAAAGTTATTATTTATTTCCTTATATCATGATAAATGTTTATTATTCATGCTAGAATTGTATTAACCGGAAACATAATACATGTGTGAATATATAGACAAACAGTATGTCACTAGTATGCCTCTACTTGACTAGCTTGTTAATCAAAGATGGTTATGTTTCCTAACCATGAACAAGGAGTTGTTATTTGATCAACAAGGTCACATCATTAGTTGAATGATCTGATTGACATGACCCATTCCGTTAGCTTAACACTTGATCGTTTAGTATGTTAATGCTTTCTTCATGACCCATACATGTTCCTATAACTATGAGATTATGCAACTCCCGTTTACCGGAGGAACACTTTGGGTACTACCAAACGTCACAACGTAACTGGTTGATTATAAAGGAGTACTACAGGAGTCACCAAAGGTACAAGTAAGGTTCGCGTATTTCGAGATTAGGATATGTCACTCCGATAGTCGGAGAGGTAACTCTGGGCCTTCTCCGAAATACACATCAAATAAGCCTATCAAGCATAGCAACTAATAAGTTACTAGCGAGATGATGTATAACGGAACGAGTAAAGAGACTAGCCGGTAACGAGATTGAACTAGGTATTGGATACCGACGATCGAATCTCGGGCAAGTAACATACCGATGACAAAGGGAACAACGTATGTTGTTATGCGGTTTGACCGATAAAGATCTTCGTAGAATATGTAGGAGCCAATATGGGCATCCAGGTCCCGCTATTGGTTATTGACCGAGAATAGTTCTAGGTCATGTCTACATAGTTCTCGAACCCGTAGGGTCCGCACGCTTAAGGTTTCGGCGATGCTTATATTATGAGTTTATGAGTTTTGATGCACCAAGTTTGTTGAGTCCCGGATGTGATCACGGACATGACGAGGAGTCTCGAAATGGTCGAGACATAAAGATTGATATATAGGAAGCCTACATTTGGACATCTGAAAGGTTCCGAGTGAAATCGGGAATATACCGGAGTACCGGAAGGTTAACTGAACCCCCAGGGAACTACATGGGCCCAAAGTGGGCCTTGGAGGAAAGGAGAAGGGCAGCCCTAGGTGGCGCGCCCCCCCTTCCCTAGTCCTATTAGGACTAGGAAAGGTGGGCCGCCCCTCTCTCTTTCCTCCGGGAATCCTAATCCAACTAGGATTGGAGGGGAGTCCTACTCCCGGAGGAGTAGGACTCCTTGGTGCCTCCTCCCTTGGGCCGCCACCTCCCCTTGGCTCCTTTATATACGGGGCAGGGGCACCCCATAACACACAAGTTGATCTACGGATCTTTCCTTAGCCGCAGCGGTGCCCCTTCCACCATATTCCACTTGGTCATATCGTCATGGAGCTTAGGCGAAGCCTCGCTACGGAGAAGTCATATCGTCAGCGGAGCTTAGGCGAAGCCCTGCGTCGGTGGAGCATCAACATCGCCACCACGCCGTCGTGCTGACGGAACTCATCCCCGACACTTTGCTGGATCGGAGTCCGGGGATCGTCATCGAGCTGAACGTGTGCAGAACTCGGAGGTGCCGTACGTTCGGTGCTTGGATCGGTCGGGTCGTGAAGACGTACGACTACATCAACCGCGTTGTTATAACGCTTCCGCTTTCGGTCTACGAGGGTACGTGGACGGACACTCTTCCCTCTCGTTGCTATGCCATCACCATGGTCTTGCGTGATTGGAGGAAATTTTTTGAAATTACTGCGTTCCCCAACAGATACACATTTCATGATCAACCTGATAAAGACCATGCTGAACCCTAGCTTGGACAGAATTGCTTCAAGGTAGTGCCACTCGACCCGGTCATAAGCTTTCATCATGTCTAGCTTTACCGCGCAAGAAAAATTGTTCCCTTTTTCCTCCTCCGCATTGTGTGCACACTCTCGTAAGCCACAAGCACATTATCCGTAATGAGGCGCCCCGGCACAAAAGCGCTTTGTTCCTCACTGATAACCTCATCCATTAAGCATCTCAGGCGGTTCGTAATTGCTTTGCTCGCAATCTTGTACAAAACAGGGCATAATGCAATTGGACGGTACTGAGAAATGGACTGGCGGTGATTTACCTTTGGGATTCTGGTAATGGAGGTGTCATTCAGGCCCGACGCTAACTCCCCGCCATTTAAAAATTCCAGAACTGCTTTAGTGATGTCTCCACCGAGAAGATCCCAATGCCGCTGATAAAACCCCACCGTGAACCCATCTACACCAGGAGCTTTCGAAGGAGCCATCTGGAACAGCGCAGTTTTGACCTCCTCCGCAGTGTAGGGTTTAGTGAGCTCCGAGTTCATAGCTTCTGAGATTTTGTTTGGAACATGAGCTAGTAACTCGCCTGGATCATGGAACCCTTCGGACTAGTACAAGTTTTGGTAGAACTGTTGCACTTCCTCCTTGTCCTCGTTCTCATCCAGACAGACCGTTCCATCAGAACGTCTGAGTCCTTGGATTCTATTCATCCTCTTACGCTGCCTGGCTTGGGCCTGAAAGTAGCTTGTATTTCGGTCCCCCTCCCTTAGCCAAGGCACACGTGACCGCTGACGGTACCACACTTCTTCCAAGTGCAAAGCCTCCTTTAACTTTTTAACTGTGCTTTGTTCCTCCTCTGATGGGCCACGATCAATGGACAAGGAACGAAGCCGATCAAGTTTCTTTTGGAGTTGTCTGACCCGTCTAGTCAAACACCCAAACTCTCTGGATCCCCAAGGTTCCAGAGTTGCTTGCAAATCACCTAGGGCAGAGACAATACCTTGTAGCCCTAGGCCACGTTGGATCCCTCGCCAAGTGTCACAAACGAGCCGATCGTAGTCCGAATGAGTTTGCCAGATATTTTCATACCTGAACTGTTTCTTGGCCCTAGATCGTGTCTCGAACTTTTCTTTTATTTCTGCAACAACAAAACAGTGATCGGACTCCACCGAGGATAGATGCCGAACCCTGATATACTGAAACTGTTGCCGAAAACTCTCATTAGCAAGGGCTCAATCCAGCCTTGCTTTTACATTGTCCACTCCAGACTGACGGTTATCCCACGTGTAGGCTATACCTGTCCAACCTAGGTCCTGGAGGGAGACATCATCAATCACCTCTCTAAAAGCTCGCATTTGCCGCTCCGGACGAGCAGCCCCGCTAAAATGTTTAGTGGAGTACAGAGTTTCGTTAAAAACCCCCATGCATAGCCATGCATCATGAGGAATAGAGTGGAGCGAGCGTAAGAACCTCCAACTATGATGCCTCTCTTCCGCTCGAGGTGCACCATAAAACCCCGTGAACCTCCAAGGTGGGGAGTTCAGTAGTTTGTTAGTAACCATCACATCAATATGCCGTTGACTGTAGTTCTTTAGTTCAACTGACACATCACGGGACCAAAATAGACCAATGCCGCCTCTAAGACCTGCACTGTCTACAGCAAAATAGCCAGCAAAACCCAAACTGCTCTGCAAATCCTCTACTCTTTTTGCTCAGATTTTTGTTTCCATGACAAAAAGAAGAGCGGGCCCTTCCAACTTCACAATGCTGCGAAGTTCACGAACTGTCTCAGGGTTCCCAAGCCCCCAGCAGTTCCAACCAATGCAACTCATTGGGGCTGGCAGGACCGCGGCGCGGTCTCTGCCGAATTTTCAGGTGTAGGTTTCTTTTTTTTTAACTCCCTAACAAAGTCATATCCCTCTTCACGGCTTGTTCATGTTGCATCAGTTCCATTCAGAGTATTACCATCAACACCCGGATCTGCACCTCCATCGATGAGCAGCAGTGTGGTTTTGGCCACCGGCTTGTAAACTTGGTTAGGCGCATCCTTACGTTTCTGCTGCTGCCTGTTCTTCACACGGGAGTTCACCTCTTCCCCCTTATCTTTCTTGATGCTAGAATTCCTTGTATCCTGCTTGCTATTGGCACCAGTATGATCTCTGGAAGAATTTTCAGACGACGCCTGCTTATGATAGTCCTCTGGTGCCCGCAGCTTAGATCCAAAGGGGAGCTCACCCTTTTCATCTCGCGATCCCGGTGTTGGGCAGTACGGGTCCGAGTGTCCCAACCTGCCGCAAGAGAAGCAAAAATATGGGACTTGCTCATATTGTATGTCATACATATCCACTTGCTTCCTCCTGGCAGAATCAATGAGGATCCACCTCCTCAAAGGGTTTCCGACATCGATGGTAATCCTGGCTCGCAGGAAACCAACAGCGTGATCAAAACTGATTGATTGGGCGTCTTTATCCATCTGCTTTGCAATTGGCGCCCACCACGATTCATCCCGTAGATTGTAGGGAAGGTTCACAACCCTAGCCCAGACTTGGAGTTTGTCGAACTTGATCTCATCGGATCTCATATATTCCTCAAAATCAGCGAGCACCACAGCATGCTTATTGATGTGCCATGGCGATCCGCCCCACACGCGATCCCGATCACGTTGGGTTTCAAATTCAGCCACAAAAGTGTTGAAGCCCAGCGATCTGAACTTCAATCCCCTTGGGTTACCCCAGGCCGGCCTCAATGCGTTGGTGATGGTTTGTATGTGGAACAGGTTGCGGTGGAGAATCTTGCCCGCCACCAACCATCTGGCCGGAGCTCCATCGAAGCGATCATCGATTACCAAAGGAGTACCCTCTTCTTCTGAGATATCAAGTTTTCCTAGGGCTTCCTCCAGCTTCTTCCGTGCCGCGCGCACCTCCTGGGCCGCGCCCTCCATCCCCCCGCTCGCAGCAGTGTCGGGGGCAGCCATCAAGCAGCGGACAGGAACTCACCACCGGCGACTAGTCTCCGGGCGAGGACGAGTTCCACGGTCAAAACCCTAATCTCCGCCAGCGTCGCCAGAGGGTTTTAGGGTTTCGGGGAAAGAAATGCACTGGCCAACGGAGAGTTGCGAAGACGAGGCAGCAAGAGGAGCACGTATGGACACATGAATTTTCCTTTTTCTTTAATACAAAGCGCAGGTAATAAGGGAAGGGTTGACCGCAACAAGGCCGTACATGTGGATCACCGATAGATCGTGCGGCCGTAGGTAACTGTTTTGGACGCACGCGCAAGCGCAACAGCCCAATATTACTTGGCACGTACGCATGCAAAACGATAGGGAAAATTCAAGTATATATACTTCGTACGTGCATCATCGGCACGGCCTGTAATCAAGCACCGCACCTCATCCTCCGGCCGACGGCGTATCCATCGGTCGGTCAAACGCCGCCGACGCCATGAACTTCCTGAGGAACTCGCGCTCCGTCTTCTCCCGGCTCCAGACCGCCCGGCGCTACTCCAACCCCCCGCAGCCTCAGCCGGCGTGTCCGAGGGTCCTAGACTCCGTCCGAGGGCTCTTCTCCCGCCACGCCAAGCCTGTCGCCGCCCCTCAAACTGCCGCGCACGAACAGCCCCAAGAAGCAGGGCTCTTCTTCCCCTGGGGCTTGATCTTCTTTTTCCTCACCTGCGACCGCGAGAAGGTGCCGTGCACCAACCGCGCCCACTGGGTCTTCCTCTCGCCGTCGTGTCACGCCTTGATGGGGAACATCATGTTCGAGAAGATCGAGGAGAAACGCGGGCCCGCCATCCTTGGCCCGTCTGACCCCAACACCGTCCGTGTGCGGCAAATCGCCTCCGGTATTATCCGCGCAGCCCACGACCTCTTCCCCCGCGGCGACGATGACCACAACGGTCGGCAGGAGAAGGCGGAGCGCCATGACTTCAAGTGGGAGGTGGTTATCGTCAATGATGACAAAGCTAAGGCGTACAGCTTGCCCAATGGCAAGATTGTAGTCTACACGGGATTGCTCAACTGCCTAAAGACCGATGCTGAAATTGCCGCCCTTATTGCACATGAGGTAGGTTTTTCCTTGTCGCTTGATTTTTTTTTAAATCCAGTAGTTATTGCTTGAACTCGGTAGCCCTGTAGTCGAACGGACGGAATTCACTGGTGCCTTTTTTTCCTTATTATTAGGCCGGACACGTTGTTGCAAACCATGACATGGAGGCTTCAAGGATCCTTCCGTTCTTTGACACAGTAGCCTCGCAAAGGTATTATAATTAGGCTAGTCATAGTGGGAGTAACTTAGCTAGTAATATAGCGCACTCCAAGAAAATTTTGCTTACGTGGCATGTAGTTAATGAGAAGTGGTAACATAATATGTTACTGTAACATAACGCTTCTCAAGACAAGATGAGTCTACAAGATAATAAATGAAGTCCTCTATGACACTAGTACTATGTTACTTTGCACTATGAAGATAGTAGCTTAGACTAGTGTCATATGCATGACACTAGTATAAGTTACTCCCCACTATGACCAGCCTTAGGGACCTTTCGCAATTTACGTACTCCGATTTCATTACTTAAGTTTCATTATTACTTCTTTATAAACTCCCTCGCTTTTATTGCAAAAAGGAACATTCATCATGGACATTGAAACTTGCTGGTTTGACAAATCCTGGTTGCTACATGTATGCAAGTTTATTTCATGTTACAGGCTATATATATAGTATATAACTGGTCTCATGTATACAATGTAGGAATGAGATGGAGGCGGATCTCATCGGAATGAAACTACTTGCAGCCGCTGGTTTTGATACACACGAAGCCCATGGGGTCTATGAGACGTTAGGGGAGATCGGAGGAAACTGGTGGTCCCGATTTCATCCTTGGTGTAAGAAAGAATAACAGCTTTTTCATCGGGAGGCAAGGTCATGAGGAGGAACTGAAACTGTACAAGCAAATTTGTGTCGGAAGAGACGTCGACCGACGTTTTCTTTGTGGTGGCAATTCTCCAATATTAATTTTATGTAAGAGTAACTTTGTAAACAAAATTTATGACATTCAATACATCGTCTTGTTACGTCAACAATGAAATAAATTGTCTATTATATACTACATATTTACGCATGTGTTGCTATGGGATGTAAATACTCTATATTTTTTTGAACACAATATAAGCAAAGTCCCTCACATACACGGGTATACACTCACACCGATGAACACATGCACGCACACCCTATCCTATGAGCACCTTCAAGAGACTGAGCCAGCATATCATCTTAAGATTGACGAAGTCGCCACACACGCCTTCATTATCGATGGGAACATCTCCTGCCACTGAATGCACATCGCCAAAGGTCTGAAATAAATCCAGAAAAATGCGAGCACAAATGTCAAGTCTAGAATTTGGCTGGGCTAGGATACCACTATCCTCCTAACCATCCAACCACATATTGGTTTATACTATCCATAATTTACATGTCCGTATTATATGATTTTGTAAATAAATGCTTACCAAATTATGCCCGTCATTTAAATTTGTTATCAGTTATTGACTTGCCAATGAAAATATAATTTATTTGGTAAGTCAATTAAGACGTTTTCAAGGAATGACCATCAGGCACAATATAAAATATTGGATGAAGCACTCTAGATAAACTATGTGATACTCCCTCCGCCTCATAATGTAGTGTCAAAAACGCCTAACATTTTGGGACAGAGAGAGTACTATATACTAAAATTACTACTTTGGTGGGGCGACACCTACCAGTGCTATTACCACTTGGGCCGTGTTTTGGGATCGAATGCTCATGATTGATCAGGAGATTGAACAGAGGGCCTCTCTTTTTTAAACCTATATCCGGACTCGCCGGCTCGAGGTCTATGAGGCACCTAGATGTAGCGCTCTCTAGCGCGGCCTTTATTACCAGGGCTGCTACTGTGGATACACGGGCCAAGGCTGGTGCACGACGACCTGCTTGGGTCTGTAGATTATTGTGTTGCATGGGTCTCGTCCGAAGGTTGAGGGATGATGACACCAAGCTCCGAAGGTCTTCGTGGTTTGCTGGTTGTTTTAGGATGCCTTTTGTTTTTTTAACACAGTATAGACGCAAGCGTTCATATACATGCGCATATATTCATCCATATAAACGCACATACGCACACCCTACCCATATGAGCACATCCAAAAAACTGAGCAGCATATCATCTTAAAACTTACGAAATCATCATAGGCACCTCGTCGTCGACGAAAACGTCTCCTTCCACTAAAATCCTGAAATAATTCAGGAATAAATGCGAGCACCAGGACTTGAACCCTGATGGGCTGGGGATCTAACCATTCAACCACATGTTGGTTTGAGGATGCTCTTTGTTATTCTGGTTTTTATGCGTGTGGTATGGTGTGCTTGTTCGGGTTACGAACTTTGTATTATGCCGTGATTTGAATATAAGCACATTTTCTCAAAAAAATACAAAATAAAATCACATGCAGGATTTGGTAAATTTTTATTTATAGAATCATATAATACGGGCATGTAAATTATGAGTTTTTTTTGCGAGGCATGTAAATTATGAGTTAATGTACTAGAATGTTTATATTGGATGGCAAGGCACTATCAAATACCTAGTCTTGTTGAAAAATTCCATCTTAACTAACACACGTAGGACGTCAAACATAAAAGTTGCTTTAAGCAAGTGAGAGTTGTCGAGACGAAGCAGCGAGAAAAGCATGAACATTCGATTAATCACTCAATTTTAAGGAACGGCTCGATCTAACAAGGGAAGGGGTGGATCATAGATTGATCGTGCGGCCGTAGGACGCACGTGCAACAGCCCAGTATTACTTGGCACGTACGCATGCAAAACCCATAGGGTAAATTCGAGAATATATACTTCGTACGGCTTGACCTCTCGTCTCATCAAACGGCGCACACCCCGCCGGCGTATCCCTGATTGATCAAACGACGCCGCAGCCGCCAGCATGAACTTCCTGAGGAACTCGCGCTCCGCCTTCTCCCGGCTCCAGATCGCCCGCCGACACTGCAGCAACACCACGCATACCCCGGCAGCTCCTCCATCATCATCAGGCACCAAACAAGCAGGGCTCTTCTTCTCCGGTGCTGCGTTGTTGTTTTTCGGCACCTGCCACCGCGAGAAGGTGCCCTACACCAACCGCGCCCACTGGGTCTTCCTCCCTCCGTCGGTTCACCCCAAGTTTGGGAACATATTCTTCGACAAGATCAAGAAGAAACGCGGACACGCCATCCTTGGGCTGTCTAACCCCAACACCGTCCGTGTCCGACGCATCGCCTCTGATATCATCCGTGGAGTCCACGACGTCTTCCCCACCAACAGCCCCCCCTTGAAGAAGGCGACGGTAAGCAGGTGCAGCCGCAGACGACACATCTCAATGACCTTGACTGGGAGGTGATCGTCGTCAATAACGCCAAAGTTAAGGCGTACAGCTTCCCCAATGGTAAGATTGTGATCCACACGGGATTGCTCGACTGCCTAAAGACCGATGCTGAAATCGCGGCCCTTATTGCGCGCATGAGGTATAGGTTTTTTATTTATCGCCTCGGTTTTGGTCATCATCAACAAAGCGAGGACGGGATTCATTGCATTGATGCCATATTTTGCAGGCCGGACACATTGTTGCAAAGCATTACATGGAGGTTTCAAGGATCATTCCGCCGATCTGTGACCTACTGGCCGTGCAAAGGTATTATAATTAATTAACCTTCCGCTCCTTGAAAGAAGCAATTACATCATCTATCTTTTTTTATTATTGAAAAAAGCAACAATAATTCTTTTATGGACATTGAAACTAGCCACCTAGCAGGTTTGCCAAATCCAAATTGCTCCATGTACACACGTATATTTCATGTCACAGGGTCTATATACCGGCCGCGTCTCATGTCTGTTTTAACTGCAGTAATGCTAAACATACAAAGGTTTACATGCTTTTACACGCTGACTAGAATCTTTTTAAACTAACTAACCTCTCCTCCCCTGATTTTCATGGAGGTGGGCCCCTTCTCCCCTTAACCTTCAATCAAAACCCACCTTTATGTAAAAGCATATATCCTTTTGTACGTGTAGCATTACTCGTTTTAACGGTATACAATGTAGGAACGAGATGGAGGCTGACCTCATCGGACTGAAGCTACTGGCAGCCGCTGGTTTTGATAAACACGTGGCCCATGGCGTCTATGAGAAGTTCGGGCAGATCGGACGAGAGTGGGGGTTTCATCCTTGGTGTAAGAAAGAATAACGTTTTTTATCGGGAGGCAAGGTCATAAAGGATGCAAGCAGCAGGTTTTGGCCAGAAAAGTTGTTGACCAAGGTTTTCCTAAAGATGGCTAGTTCTCTAATATTAATTTTATGTGAGTAACTTTGTAAACAAATTTTGTAAGATTTAATACTTTGGTTGGTTGACTACATGGTCTTGCTGTCATAACAATGAAAAAAAATTACTAACTCTGTAAACTAATATAAGACATTTTAGATCACTGTATTAGTGCTCTAAAAGGTCTTATATTAGTTTACAGGTGGAGTATTTATTACTTCCTCTGTAAACAAATATACGATGTTTTAGGAGTATATATGCTAAAATTGCTACTTGGTTGAGGGCCCCCTACAAGTGCTATCTTTCTACTAGCCAGGCCGTGTCTTTCTACTAGTCAGTTCCTCATGGTTGAGCGGGAGATTGAACTGGAGCTCCTCTTTTTTTCACCCATCCGGAAGCGCCGGCTCTAGGTCTTTGAGGCAACGGACCTAGACATTGTTAGAATAAATCCGAGGCCACCGTCGATTTACCGAGGACCAAGCAATCATATGAGGAACGACACCGAGATTTGTTAACGAGGTTCACCGATATGGCTACATCCCCGGGGCATGATTACGGGCGCTCCTTCCCATGACACCGTCACAATACCGCACTCCGGCCGCCCGGGCGCCGGCGCACGCTGCCGGCTCCCCCGCGTGCCCATGCTGTTATGTTGGCATAGGCTACATCATGTGTCTAGTCCCGCTATATATGAGAGGCCTAGGATACAAGTGTCCTATTAGGACACAACTCCTACCCTGTCTACACACAGTCCAAAACCAAGTCCAACTGTAACCCACCTTGTACAATAATATTCGACACAATTCTAACAAACTCCACCTTGGCGAATATTCTCCACCACCTTGAATTCGTCCGTGCGTCAAACCTCCATGTACATTGGACTTGAGATACGTCATGAGCACCGCTGCTACTCCCAGACTCCATGTGACTCCACCTGCAACTGTAGTCCCTTCTCGTCTTCTTCACAATCAACACTCAAGCAAAATTAAGTTCCTCATTACTCTACTTTGTGCTCCCAACTTCCGGAGAATCCGTTCAACGCCATCACACACCGATCACTGTCTGCGTGAAAATGAACAACTCACATATTGGACGCTACATATAAGAGTTACCTGAACTCAACATCACCGCTCTTTCTTGACAGTCTATCTGAAACTTGAAGCAATTTCACCGTTGCCTTGTGCCACCCTGAGTCAAATTCGCAGTTGTCGCATCCTTTTTTCCCGGATAGTCTTTGACATGTCCAACGGCTATAGCACTCCGCCTTCTTCTGTACTTGTCATCCGCACTTTTGCCATGTGCACTGAACACCACAGAATATGCGGCCATGTACCCTCTCAGCCTTTGACAATTTCAGACTTTCCGCCACTTTCTCAGATTCCCTATGGTCCACTCTAATCCATCTGACATGTCAAACTCGATAGATCTAGTCACCAACTTGAACCTGGTACTCGTCAACACTGCTTCAGAACCCTGCACACTTTGTGTGACCACATATTTCACCATTATTGCCTTGGTATGTCGCTGTGCCCCGTGCTTACTGCACGCCTCGCCACTATCACCGCGTCGAGCCTCTGCTGTCCTGGTCGAGTCTCTAGGGCCGCGGACCCACATAACTCAAACCCCTACTGCAGAGAACCACCAATCATCAGCGACCGATGCCGAGTATCACGTCTCCATCAGACCACTGGGCCCCAGTCTGATCCACGTGTGTCTCTCGCTATCCCGTTGAAATAGGCTTCGACTCTCCATGCATTTACGCCGTAGCCTCTCCATCAGCTCAGAGTGAAGTCGACCATCAGACTCCAGCTCCACCTTCAACATGACTCCATGTAGCTGCGCTATGCTACCCTACGCCCTGTCGACTTCAAGCTCTCATGTGTACACTGCCTTGAATCAACCTCGCGTCTTAGTCTTGTCGAAGCCGCACAAGCCCTCAAGCCTGAACCACGTGTTTCCACGCCGCAGAAGTCGGCCACCATCAGCATCACACTCCTATGTCATCGTCGCTGAAATCACTGCCGTCTTCTGCTTTGACCGATATCCCTGTCGATCCGTCAGACATTCCAGTCCGACCCAGCCGAAATTATCCGACTGCAACCATACTCCACCCTGCGTCATTTTCCGCCCGCACATCTCTATGCATTGCTTTGACGCCCTGTATATGCATGATCCTGCCACGACACGCTCCAGACTCCTGCTTCGAGCCTTATACGCACGCCGCGAATCTGCCATCATAATGGTAAAACTCCGTATCCAATTAGCAACACTTCCAAAAGAAATTTACCTTTTCCTGGTAGTCACCATAGGCGCAATAAAACCGTGCTCCCATAACCTCAAAAGTTCTTTCCTTATTGTGTTGTTGTCCATGCCACGGTCAATACCAAACCATGCAGATTGCCTTTTGTTCACCAACAAATCTCATGCCTTGCAGCCTCCCACGCATTTGGCCTTCCGTGACTCCTTCAAGCAGCCACCGACCATACATGTGCTCTGTTCAAAATAAATAGTAACAACCAAAGAAATAGTCCTCGGTAGCCTGCACGTACGTGTGGCAAAGAGATCAACAAACAACTGTCCACAATGTTCCAACACGAAGTAGCTATCCAGACTCGTATTCTTTTGTTTTCTTTGTTTACCCAACATGCTCACAACTGGTCTATGCCTCTATGGTCATCTCACACATTGCAATTCTGCAGCAATCCAACGCGGTGCTGCCTTGGGCCCTCCGCAACGAAAACTCCTGCCATCCATCAGCTGCGCCCCACCAAGCTTGGGCCGCACGCTCCTCAGGATCGAGCAGATTCCTGCAGCCCTGCATGCCGCACGCGTCATCTGCTCCTGCACGCGTAAGGCGCCGCCGTATCACGCTTTCCAAATCAACCGCCCAACTCAAATCGATTCCCAATCTCGCCGAATTGATTTTCTTTTTGATATCGGACTCTCGACGAGTTCTCCGGATCGACCATGCGAATTGCTTGAGACTGCTCATGCCGCCGCCTGTTTCCTGATTCTTTTCCGATCTCGTCGTGACGACCTCTGCGGAACAATTCTTCCGCACGTTGTCCTCGTGCCGACGATAATCCATCCTCTAAATCAACGATATGCAGTCTCCAGACCTCGCAACCTTGCTCGTGATACCACTTGTTAGAATAAATCCGAGGCCACCGTCGATCTACCGAGGACCAAGCAATCACATGAGGAACGACACCGAGATTTGTTAACGAGGTTCACCGATATCGCTACATCCCCGGGGCATTGACTACGGGCGCTCCTCCCTATGACACCGTCACAATACCGCACCCCGGCCGCCCGGGCGCCGGCACACGCCGCCGGCTCCCCCGCGTGCCCGTGCTATTATGTTGGCATAGGCTACATCGTGTGTCTAGCCCCGCTATATAAAAGACGACTAGGATACAAGTGTCCTATTAGGACACAACTCCTACCCTGTCTACACACAGTCCAAAACCAAGTCCAACTATAACCTACCTTGTACAATAATATTCGACACAATTCTAACAGACATGAATGGCAGCGGCACTGGTCATGGACCTTAGAGGAAGGTTGAGATTGTTTGCCTAGACTGCTTCTAGTCACTCTCCACTGATGGCTGTGTGGTTGGATCGGGAGCTCAGAAAGATTTTTTGTACTTTGTAAGCGGGTACAGACTCATAGTTTGTCACAGATAGCAAAAGAAGAAGATTCCTTTGGAGGAATGTACTGAATTTTATTTGCAAAAAAAGAAGATTTGTCATAGGTTATTATAGAGATTTCTGTATAGTCATTTCATTCAAAAGGATTAAAAACCAACATAAAAATGCAGTAATCCATTGGCACAAATGGCCTGCATACAATTCTCTGATGTCTGCAAGACAATACAAATTTGCAGGCCAACATTTAGAGAGAAGCATGCACTGAACTTAGGTTATAGAAATTCAGATCTCGACTGGGTCACCGTCGGCCTTTTTAATAGCAAAATTTTAGCGACATATACATGCTCCCAAATCCTAATCACTGACTAAATTGCATATACACTAACACTACTGCCGTAAGGTTAGTTTGGGAGGGAACCATGTCAAGGACCATGGACCGGCATGTGATACCGCTGTCTTAGCCAACATCTCTATGGGTAATGGCTGGCGCCACGGTCTGGTGTCTGATATTGTACCGCAACAGAGATGATCGTCCTCGGCCTTTACCTCCCATGCAGGGCCGGTCCCGAAATTTTGGGGGCCCGGGGCGAATCCAAAACTGGGGGCCCCTAGAATAAAAAATATAGTAATAATAAATGATATATGTACATATAAAATGTTACCGATAATCACTTAAATACATCCAACAATGTACATATGAAATAATTATAGATTTTACCTTTAAAAAATTCTAAAATTCCTCCACCGATGCGTAATTTAAACCATCAAATAATTTATACATAAAATACTTACGACGGGGCCGAGGTTAATCTCATCAAATAATTTCCTGTTGATGCATAATTTTTCAAAACCATTTAAACTTCATAGTGTCATTGTTGATCTCAAATAGTTCTTCAATAATTATATCTTTGAAAAACTTCTTTCGACCGATGCGACAGTTATATGCACTGTAAATAAGATGACAAGCAACACAGGCATTAAGATAAACGTCGACTTCACATGTTTGAAAATCACCATAGTAGACATTACATTATTTGACAAAGTGAAACTGATAATCTTTTATTAAAAAAAGCAAAACCGGATGATCATCAACATTAGCAGATTGTGTTTGTGCATCTGTTCAAATAATTATACTATTAGGGCCAGTTACATTTTTATCACTGATATTGATATCAACATTTTCCTCTTGTTCATATTCAGAGTTCCCGTCAATTTGTTCCTCTTCCTCCACAACAATCCCTGATTCACCATTTGGGATCAATGAAGCACCGGTATTAGTTTTGAAATTTTTATCAAGAGCGTTCCTCTGATCGTATCAACTCATCTAAACACCGTGTTTATGTTTTCAACGTGCTAAAAATAAAGAAAAAAATGGCATCAAAGACTAATCGGTGCCAACTATGCACCATGTATGCAAAGGATAAATTACTTAATCACAGTAGTACTAAACTCATCGAGAGTAGGGCGTAGGGACTAGTAGTAATATAATATACCTTAGATGGATTGGATCATCGTTGGTGGTATGTAGGGCGTTCAGCGATGAGCCTATAGACGATGTGGCGCTCGATCGATGAATCGGCGATGCCTGTATGCATGTTCGTCGCCTGAAGTCGGGAGAGAAAGCAGCGCCGCCTAGTACTGCCTGCATCTTGCGATCCGGAAGCACAGGAATAGAGATCGGCATCGACGAGGCGGCGAACTGGCGACTGGAATTAGGAAAGAAATTAAGAGAGAAAAAGACGGCGTAGGATCTGGAGATTGCTACCTGATGGAATAGGAAGGATCGCTACCTTTGCCTGATTCCATGGCACATACTTTAGGCTACAGACCTGGGGAGGGGCCCCTCAATTTTGGGGGCCCCGGGCGGCCGCCCCCCCTGCCCCCCCTCAGGGCCGGGCCTGCTCCCATGTAGGGTGAGTGCTGAGCTTAAGCTCTCTTACAAAGTAGACGCAGTCTTCGTGAGCTCCAACTCCAACCGCACAGCCATCAACAGAAGCTGGAAGCGAGAAAGAGCATTCTAGGCTGACAAAAAGAGCATGCCCCTTCAACCTATCAACCTTCCTCCAACGTCCATGGCCGCAGTCCAAGTTCAGGTCCATTGCCTCGAAGACCTTGAGCCACCGAGTCCGGATTCGTTTATTAGAGACGCGGTCCACTTCGATCTCCCGTTCAACCATGAGCAGCCCGTCATCGGACACGACCAAGTAGTAGTAGCGCTTGTAGATGCCGGACGACCAGCAATCTGTTGTGGTGCCTGGTATGCAGCATTGGACGGATGGTTGGTGCTCGTCATGCTGCAGGCCCGGCCGCAAGTCCACGACATGGAGCTCCCGATGATGAGTGATGTGTTGCATCCGGCGAAGTCCGACCAATGAGCATGTAGAGCTTCCCTTGGAAAAGTGCCATGTCATCGGGAATCAAAGGATCTAGCTTAGTGGAGCCTGCTTGCGGCTGCGGCCCACGGGCATAGGTGTGCAATCGGGAGTAGTTCCTGCTTGAAACGACGAACATGTTGTCCGAAACCACAATCTTGCGGATGTTGTACGGGACGAGGTAGAGGGGATTCAATCTTGTCATCTGAAACCAGAGGATGTCGTGGTCGACGTGTTGCGGGGTCGTCTCCCCGGTGAGAGGGTTCATGAGGGAGCAGCCGCCGTCGTCGTGCACGAGGAAGAGCATGCCGCCGGTGGAGACACGCCTGGCTACATTGGCTGGGATGGCGGGCAGGCGGTGGACAACGCCATCGGGGAGGCTGAGGAAGGTGCCGTCGCGGAGGGCGAGCCATGGCAGCAGCGGGGGCAGGTCGCTCGCCGCGGAGCGCCACGGCCGGCACACGGCGCGGAGGCGGACGCGGTCGGCGTGGGATGGCACGCGCAGGACCACCAGCCGCAGCAACTCTGGCCGGAGGTCCAGCCATGGGCTGCCGGCCTCTTGCGGTGGTGGAGCGCTCTTACTTGACCCAACTACGGCGATCGGGATTACCGCCGCTGCCATGGCCGCCTTCTTCTACCACGGGAATGTGTGAAGGGTTTCGGAAGGTACCTGCACGGCTGGACATGAGTCGTTGGATCGGCCAACCTATTTATGTAGACCCGAATTCATTTGGCAACTTATGGTGGTTTATGGCATATAATCGTTCCCTCCTAACTTATTGTTTTACAAACCGCCATTCATATTATAGTTGGGATTTTTTTGTCAAAAAAATAGTTGGGATTTTAAATAAATTAAGAGAGTGACTTTTATTGGGCCTTACTTATTGAACTTCCATGTTCATCTGCATCCAATATATCTCCAACTATTGTGCCAATATGTAAGGAAATCACATTGGTGGCAACCTGGGAGAGCATGACTATGTATCGCTGACAGCGATGTCTTGCGTCGCAGCCCTAGAATGGCCAACCCAGCATGTACCATAGGTCTTCATCGTTCTTTTGTATTTTTCTTTTTAAATTATTCATATATTCACTTTTTCCTAAATTCCGAAATATTATATGTATATATATATAATCAGTTTATATACTTGAAAAATATTAATCACACATTTGAAAAAGTTAAATGTATATAGAAAAATCTTTCTAATGTATATATTTTTTTTGCAGTGAATCTTTCTAATGTATATGAAAACTTTATAATGTGTATGAAAAAGTAGACATAGAAAATATGACAAAAATCATATATTTAAAAATGTTAAGAGTGAATGAAAAATATATCTAGTGTTTACAAAAAATGTACAATGTATATGGAAAAAGTAGACATCAAAACATATATATGAAAAATCATATCTTGAAAAAATGGTAAGATGTATAAAAGCATATTCCTGATGTATACAAAAAATGTACAATGTGTACACAACATTATTCATAAAAATATATTTTATAGAAATTACTAATCCTATGCTTAAAAATGTTAAAGGTGTATATACTTTTTTTTTCTTGATGTATACAAAAAGGTGTACACTGTGTATCACAAAATATTGACATAGAAATGTTTAAAAAGTATTAATCTTGTATTTAGAAAATGTTAGGCATGTGCAAAAAAAAATCCTAATGTATACAAAAAAATTATAATGTGTAGGAAAAAGTAGACATAAAAAAATATATATATTATAATATGTTAATCATTTATTTTCAAAAAATGTTAAATCTGTACAATAAAATTATATTAGATGTATGCGGAAAACATAGAATTTGTATGAACAAAGTTGAAATTAAAAATATATGTTTAAAAACAAGGTTAATTATGTATTTTACAAAATTTGCAATATGTACACAAAAAAAGTTTTAGATGTGTGAGGAAAATGTTTCATGTATTTCAATAAATGTGAATTGTTTACCAAAAAAGGTTCTTGTTCCATATGAAACGGGAACAAAATGATGAAAGCAAAAGAAAGAAGAGAAAACAAACGAAAGGAACGACAACCAAGGGGAAACAAAGGAAACCAAAGAAAAAAGAAAACAAATAAAACCAGTGAAAAAGAATTGAAAATAGTGAAACCGAGAAAAAAACAAAGAAAACCGGTGAAAACCAAAAGAGATAAGGAAACCCGAAGAAAAAAATGAAGAAAATAAGAAAGAAAAGAAAAAGCAGACGGGCGTTTTGGCTTCCAGCTGACATGAACCAGGAGTGAACAGTAAAGTTGTTGGGGATATAACTCTGGGTATGACCCGCCCAGAGGGGCAGGTCATGCCAATCGGGCGGCTTAAGATGAGAAGGCCCAAGAGGATGATGAAGATGGCGGTCCATACAGCAAGCTTATTGAAGGCCCAAGACCGGGGGGCGACTTGAGGCCCATGGGTATGAACCGCCATATGTTTAACTTGTATTATATGGCAAGCTTAGTTGGTCGCCGAACCGGACACGTTGTGTATGAGCCGGCCGTGACTCTGTCATCCGTCGGGCATCAACCTGTGTATATAAAGGGGTGACCCGGCGGCGGGTTAACTCAAGTAACAATCAATCGAGAGCTAGGTCAAGCGTATTCGCTCCCTGGTAATCGAAACCCAAGAAATACAACCTAAAGCAGGAGTAGGCTTTTACCTCGTTGAGAGGGGCCGAACCTGGGTAAACTCCCTGTGTCCTTTGTCCCGTTTTAACCCTTTCAAGCTAACCTAGCTGTGATGGCTCCACACCTAAGTCCTTTCGCTAGGGCATCTGCCGTGTCAAGTCCACGACAGTTGGCGCCCACCATGGGGCCAGCGCACGGTGGTTTCGAGGTCTTGAAGGGCAGCTTCGCAGGGTTCAAGGGATACGCCGTGGGCCGGATGACCAAGAGTCGTCGCGGCAAGCTCTACGTCAACGATGCTGGCTAGGCCCCAAGGGTGGCTCAACTGAGTATGGGTACCGGGCCCCCTTCGGCGGAATCCACGTCTTCATCGGCAAGATCAGCGAATCAGGGCCTGAGCCGGATATCTGCACCGACATCGTCGAGACGGCTCAGCGCGCACGACCTGCCAAGGTTCAAGCCACCATGAAGCACGCCTTTGTTGATTTCATCCATGGGCGGACCTTGAGGAAGGAACTGTGTCCAAGGGCGAGATGGCAATCTGCTCTGATGGTGAGTCTTCAACTGGTGAGACTGATTCAATGTATCAACTGCAGGACGGCGGGCTTGGGGGCTATTCTGATGGTGACAGTATTCCGGACCCTATGAGCCACCGAACAAGGTTGCAATCTTCATGGCCGGTACACAACTGGTGCTCGGTTCGATGACTGTTGCTGCAATGACCTCCAGCTCAACGGCTGCGGCGACGACAGGTGCTAGCGGCTCTGCGCGCCCGCCGGCCCAGGTTCTGACCGAGCTGTTGAAGACTTTGGCGAACTTAATGGGGGCAGAGGTAACCCCGGTGTCGGTGTACAAAAGTAGGGGCTCTCCTTTTGACCCCATTTACTTGTGCACGGGCAGTCAGAGCCACGCGCCGCGGCCACACCTAGCAGGGCAGAAGAGGGAAGCCGGAGAGAAGCCGAAGCGCAAGGCAACCGAGGCAACGTCAAGACCAGAAACACCAAAAAGCAAGAGGGCGAGGTGGAGCCCCCGGCAAGGCCCTTGCCGAGGCAGCCTCCGTGGCCCCGGCAAGAGCCCTGCCGGGGCAACTTGTCCGACACCAACAGAGCAAGCCACCCTTGAGCCCACGGGTTCCGACCCAATCGACCACGTTGGAACCAAGGCTCGGGAGGCACATCTGTGGTGGCATGCAGATCTTTGTCAAGATCATAAATGTGTGAGATCAGATAAGGACCAGAAGACGACGATCCTCGACGGGGTTCTAGCCGAGGGAATCCACGAGACCCCCGGCAAGCACCTTGCCGGGGACGACTGCAACGCCATGGCAAGACCCTTGCCGGGCCCCCGGCAAGGCCCTTGCCGAGGACATCAGCGGGGCCACAGCCAGACCCGCACCAGCCAAGTCTCCACCGCCACTTGCATGGAGCTGCCAGCCCAACCAGCTGGGCAGGGACCTGCGTGGCAACGAGCGGCTTCCGAGCCAACTCAGCGGACACCTGCGTGGCGGCATGCAGATCTTCGTAAAGACCCTACCACCATGCCACCTCAGCTGCCTGCCTACCTACATGGCGCCGCATGCATCGCTGGCCAGGGCGCGTGTCGAAGCAAGGAGGAGCGGCGACGGACGGGACGGCCCTCGTTCCCGTCCCCAATAAAGCAAGAGGACACCTAAGCAATGCATTAAATGCGCCTCGTCCTGTAATACGAGCGATAAGCTCATAGCACTGTAGGCCTTTCCACCTCCTGTGTGCCACTATGGCAGCCCCTTTTGACTATAAAAGGAGGCCCATGGCGTACCGGAGAGGGATTCGGCTCTTTTGAACTACGCAACCACCATAGCTAGTTCGAGAGCTCAAGAACTCTCTGACATACAGCCACCAAAGCAGGACTAGGGTATTACGCATCCTCGCGGCCCGAACCTGGGTAAACGATCCTTGTGTTGACTGTTGATCCTGCTCTTTGCACAACCCCGCGCCCCGGCAACCGTAGTAGGGATTCCCGTGATCCCATAGGTGTCGTTTCTCACCGACATCTTTGGCGCACCAGGTAGGAGCGCGCTTGTGAGAATCTGGTTTAGCAGCCAGCCTAGCAGTTTCTCGTGGCCGCGGCTTCTAAAGAAGACGGCCAACGGGATGACGCCGCCTGCGAGCGCGAAGGGCGCCAGTGCGGCGACAGGAAAGCTAAGTCATGCCGAACCTTATATATTTTCTTTTTATATAAGGTTTCCCCCCAGAGATCTCGTCCTTTGTATGGAAAGCCTGCACGCAATGAGGCCATACCGTTGTTGGCAACGCCCTTACTCTGTTTCGAGTCCGCTCAACAACTTAAGCGGCCGCGTCGAGAACAACAGGGTAGCCTTCCGCAATGTGCAACGCTCTCGATTCTGACTCGAGTCAAGCTCGACAGTTCGAGCGGCCGCGTTGAGAGCGGTGAGGTGGTTTGCCTGACAGCAAGCACACTCGGCAGGCCATTGGGGATCCGTCCCCGAAGTGCCGCCCTGGGTTTACGCGCCGGCAGACCTACCCAATTGGGTGAACATACAAAGGGGGGATTGAACAGGAAGATAACATGCATAATATCAAAGTGCTGCAGAGTTATATTACATCAATTGTTGCCGCAGTTCTAAGTAAAGATTAAAATTGTCTTGGTGATGAACTTGAAGCAGCGATGAGAAACGGGGTGCCTAGTCCCGGCGCTGGCCCTCTACCATCTGGATTCCATCGATGCCGCTGATGACGGGCTCGATATGCTCCCTGAGCGGTGCGAGGTCCACATCCTCCGGCAAGCTCTCGAGCGCAGCGTCGAAGTCGAGGTTGGGATTCCAGTATGCCACCTTGGTGAGAACCTTGGCCATGGCACTCCGTGCCTCATTGGCCAGGAAAGATGCCCTGGTGGAGCGGAAATGCTCCAGGACTCCAAGAACACCCTCAAAGAACAGGGATGAAAGGCGAGTGACTTACCCGTGCCGGTCTGAGAAGCAGAGGTCCCCTCCCCGCCAACATTTTGTGCCGAGGCAAAGCCACCAGCGCCGGGGTTCTCTTCCTCCTCCTCCTGTGCATGGGCTCAGTGCTTGGCGCCCTTGCCGGGGACGCCCCCCGGGGCGGCATGGTTGATGGGGGCGGCATGTTGGGTGTAGCCTTCTGTGGCTCCTCCTGCTGTTGTCCTCCTCCTGCAACCACGGCAAGGTCAGCACCAAGAGATCGTGCCCTCAACACACGTCGATGAGGGGTGAGTGGTGAACTTACGATGGGGGCTGTGCTGGGGGCTGCTGTTCGGGCTGCTCAACACCACCATCGGTGTACCGGAAGTCCCTGCCGGGGGCTGGCCACTCACGAAAGCCCTGGCCCTCTTCACCCTCTGAGCCACGGTCTCTGCATCCCTGCAAAAGTTAAAAGCAGAAAGCCATACAGCGGTGAAATCCGCCCCACCTGCTCACAAGATTGCCTGGCCTGGCCCAACAACGCGTCAGCTTAAGTGTGGCCCAGGCCCAGGGGCTCCTGTCGGTGTACAAAAGTAGGGGCTCTCCTTTTGACCCCTTCACTTCTGCACAGGCAGTCAGAGCGACACGCCGCGACCACACCTAGCAGGGCAGAAGAGGGAAGCCAGAGAGAAGCCGAAGCGCAAGGCAATCGAGGCAACGTCAAGACTAGAAACGCTAAAAAGCAAGTGGGCGAGGTGGACCCCCGGCAAGGCCCTTGCCGGGGCAGCCTCCGCGGCCCCGGCAAGAGCCCCGCCGGTGCAACTTGCCTGACACCAACAGAGCGAGCCACCCTTGAGCCCATGGGTTCGGACCCAATCGACCACGTCGGAACCAAGGCTCGGGCGGCACCTCTGTGGTGGCATGCAGATCTTTGTCAAGATCATAAATGTGCGAGATCAGATGAGGACCAGAAGGCGACGATCCTCGGCAGGGTTCTAGCCGAGGGAATCCACAAGACCCCCGGCAAGCACCTTGCCGGGGACGACTGCAACGCCACGGAAAGACCCTTGCCGGGCCCCCGGCAAGGCCCTTGCCGAGGACATCAGCGGGGCCACAGCCAGACCCGCATCAGCTAAGTCTCCACCGCCACTCGCATGCAGCTGCCAGCCCAACCAGTCAAGGTGGACTCGCGTGGCAACGAGCGGCTTCCGAGCCAACTCAGCGGACACCTGCGTGGCGGCATGCAGATCTTCGTAAAGACCCTACCACCGTGCCACCTCAGCTGCCCGCATACCTACATGGCGCCGCATGCATCGCTGGCCAGGGCGCGTGTCGAAGCAAGGAGGAGCGCCGACGGACGGGACGGCCCTCGTTCCCGTCCCCAATAAAGCAAGACGACACCTAAGCAATGCATTAAATGCGCCTCATCCTGTAATATGAGCGATAAGCTCATAGCATTGTAGGCCTTTCCACCTCCTGTGTGCCACTGTGGCAGCCCCTTTCGACTATAAAAGGATGCCATGGCGTACTGGAGAGGGATTCGGCTCTTTTGAACTATGCAACCACCATAGCTAGTTCGAGAGCTCAAGAACTCTCTGAAATACAGCCACAATAGCAGGACTAGGGTATTACGCATCCTCGCGGCCCGAACTTGGGTAAACAATCCTTGTGTTGACTGTTGATCCTGCTCTTTGCACAACCCCGCGCCCCGGCAACCGAAGTAGGGATTCCCGTGATCCCATAGGTGTCGTTTCTCACCGACATCTTTGGCGCGCCAGGTTGGCGCGCTTGTGAGAATCTGGTTTAGCAGCCAGCCTAGCAGTTTCTCGTGGCCGCGGCTGCCAAAGAAGAAGACGGCCAACGGGATGATGCCGCCTGCGAGCGCGAAGGGCGCCAGTGCGGCGACAGGAAAGCTAAGTCATGCCAAACCTTAAATATTTTTTTTATATAAGGTTACTCCCCTCAGATATCTTGTCCTTTGTATGGAAAGCCTGCACGCAATGGGGCCATTCCGTTGTTGGCAACACCCTTACTTTGTTTCGAGCCCGGTCAACAGCTTAAGCGGCCGCGTCGAGAACGACACGGTAGCCTTCCGCAATTGGCAACGCTCTCGATTCTGACTCGAGTCAAGCTCAACAGTTCAAGCGGCCGCGTTGAGAGTGGTGAGGTGGTTCGCCTGGCAGCAGGCACACCCGGCGGGCCATTGGGGATCCGTCCCCGAAGTGCCGCCCTAGGTTTACGCGCCGACAGACCTACCCGACTAACATAGGGTGGCATACAAAGGGGGGATTGAACAGGAAGATAACATGCATAATATCAAAGTGCTGCAGAGTTATATTACATCAATTGTTGCCGCAGTTCTGACTAAAGATAAAATTGTCTTGGTGACGAGCTTGCAGCAGCGATGAGAAATGGGGTGCCTAGTCCCGGCGCTGGCCCTCTACCCTCTGGATTCCATCGATGCCGCTGATGACGGGCTCGATATGCTCCCTGAGCGGCGCGAGGTCCACATCCTCCGGCAAGCTCTCAAGCGCAGCCTCGAAGTCGAGGTTGGGATTCCAGTATGCCACCTTGGTGAGAACCTTCGCCATGGCACCCCGGCGAAGCCTCTGGGCCTCATTGGCCATGAAAGTCACCCTGGTGGAGTGGAAATGCTCCAGGACTCCAAGAACACCCTCAAAGAACAGGGACGGAAGGCGAGTGACTTACCCGTGCCGGGCTGAGAAGCAGAGGTCCCCTCCCCGACAACATTTTGTGCCGAGGCGAAGCCACCAGTGTCGGGGTTCTCTTCCTCCTCCTCCGTGTGCATGGGCTTGGTGCTTGGCGCCCTTGCCGGGGACACCCCCCGGGGCGGCATGGTTGATGGGGGCGGCGTGTTGGGGGTAGCCTTGTGTGGCTCCTCTTGCTGCTGTCCTCCTCCTGCAACCACGACAAGGTTAGCACCAAGAGATCGTGCCCCCAACACACGTCGATGAGGGTTGAGTGGTGAACTTACACTGGGGGCTGTGCCGGGGGCTGCTCTCTGGGCTGCTCAACACCACCAGTGGTGTACCGGAACTCCCTGCCGGGGGCTGGCCACTCGCCGAAGCCCTGGCCCTCTTCACCCTCTGAGCCACGGTCTCTGCATCCCTGCAAAAGTTAAAACGAAACAGTTACAACGGTGAAATCCGCCCCACCTGCCCGCGCACCGTTCTGGGCCTGGCCCAACAACGCGTCGCGCTTAAGTGTGGCCCAGGCCCAGGGGCTCCTGTCGATGTACAAAAGTAGGGGCCCTCTTTTTTACCCCTTCACTTGTGCACGGGCAGTCAGAGCCACGCGCCGCGGCCACACCTAGCAGGGCAGAAGAGGGAAGCCGGAGAGAAGCTGAAGCGCAAGGCAATCGAGGCAACGTCAAGACTAGAAACACTAAAAAGAAGGAGGGCGAGGTGGACCCCCAGGCAAGGCCCTTGCCGGGGCTACCTCTGCGGCCCCGGCAAGAGCCCTGCCGGGGCAACTTGCCTGACACCAACAGAGCGAGCCACCCTTGAGCCCACGGGTTCCGACCCAATCGATCACGTAGGAATCAAGGCTCGGGAGGCACCTCTGTGGTGGCATGCAGATCTTTGTCAAGATCATAAATGTGTGAGATCTGATGAGGACCAGAAGACGGCGATCCTCGGCGGGGTTCTAGCCAAGGGAATCCACAAGACCCCCGGCAAGCACCTTGCCGGGGGCGACTGGAATGCCACGGCAAGACCCTTGCCGGGCCCCCGGCAAGGCCCTTGCCTAGGACATCAGCGGGGCCACAGCCAGACCCGCACCAGCCAAGTCTCCACCGCCACTCGCATGCAGCTGCCAGCCCAACCAGCTGGGCAGGCACCTGCGTGGCAACGAGCGACTTCCGAGCCAACTCAGCGGACACCTGCGTGGCGGCATGCAGATCTTCGTAAAGACCCTACCATTGCGCCACCTCAGCTGCCTGCCTGCCTACATGGCGCCGCATGCATCGCTGGCCAGGACGCGTGATGAAGCAAGGAGGAGCGGAGACGGACGGGACGGCCCTCGTTCCCGTCCCCAATAAAGCAAGAGGACACCTAAGCAATGCATTAAATGCACCTTGTCCTATAATACGAGCGATAAGCTCGTAGCACTGTAGGCCTTTCCACCTTCCGTGTGCCACTATGGCAGCCCGTTTCGACTATAAAAGAAGGCCCATGGCGTACTGGAGAGGGACTCGGCTCTTTTGAACTACGCAACCACCATAGCTAGTTCGAGAGCTCAAAAACTCTCTGAAATACAACCACCAAAGCAGGACTAGGGTATTACGCATCCTCGCGGCCCGAACCTGGGTAAACGATCCTTGTGCTGACTGTTGATCCTGCTCTTCTCACAACCCCGCGCCCCGGCAACCGTAGTAGGGATTCCCGTGATCCCATAGGTGTCTTTTCTTAGCGACAGCTTTGGCGCGCCAGGTAGGGGCGCGCTTGTGAGAATCTGGTTTAGCAGCCAGTCTAGCAGTTTCTCATGGCCGCGGTTTCCAAAGCAGAAGACGGCCAACGGGATGACCCCGCCTGCGAGCGCGAAGGGTGCCAGTGCGGCGACAGGAAAGCTAAGTCATGCGGAACCTTAAATATTTTCTTTTTATATAAGGTTATTCCCCCAGAGATCTCGTCGTTTGTATGGAAAGCCTGCACGCAATGGGGCCATTCCGTTGTTGGCAACACCCTTAATCTGTTTCGAGTTCGCTCAACAGCTTAAGCGGCCGCGTCGAGAACGACACGGTAGCCTTCCGCAATTGGCAATGCTCTCGATTCTGACTCGAGTCAAGCTCGACAGTTCGAGCGGCCGCGTTGAGAGAGGTGAGGTGGTTCGCCTGGCAGCAGGCACACCCGGCAGGCCATTGGGGATCCGTCCCCGAAGTGTCGCCCTGGGTTTACGCGCTGACAGACCTACCCTACTAACATAGGGTGGACATACAATGGGGGGATTGAACAGGAAGATAACATGCATAATATCAAAGTGCTGCAGAGTTATATTACATCAATTGTTGCCGCAGTTCTAACTAAAGATAAAAATGGTCTTGGTGATGAACTTGTAGCAGCGATGAGAAACGGGGTGCCTAGTCTTGGCGCTGGCCCTCTACCCTCTGGATTCCATCGATGCCGCTGATGACGGGCTCGATATGATCCCTGAGCGGTGCGAGTTCCACATCCTCCGGCAAGCTCTCCAGCGCAGCATCGAAGTCGAGGTTGGGATTCCAGTATGCCACCTTGGTGAGAACCTTGGCCATGGCACCCCGGCGAAGCCTCCGGGCCTCATTCGCCAGGAAAGTCACCCTGGTGGAGCGGAAATGCTCCAGGACTCCAAGAACACCCTCAAAGAACTGGGACGGAAGGCGAGTGACTTACCCGTGCCGGGCTGAGAAGCAGAGGTCCCCTCCCCGCCAACATTTGGCGCTGAGGCGAAGCCACCAGCGCCGGGGTTCTCTTCCTCCTCCTCCATGTGCATGGACTCGGTGCTTCGCGCCCTTGTCGGAAACGCCCCCCGGGGCGGCGTGGTTGATGGGGGCGGCGTGTTGGGGGTAGCCCTCTATGGCTCCTCCTGTTGTTGTCCTCCTCCTGCAACCATGGCAAGGTCAGCACCAAGAGATCATGCCCCCAACACACGTCGACGAGGGGTGAGTGGTGAACTTACGCTGGGGGCTGTGCTGGGGGCTGCTGTCCGGGCTTCTCAACACCACCAGCGATGTATCGGAAGTCCCTGCCGGGGGCTGGCCACTCGTCGAAGCCCTGGACCTCTTCACCCTCTGAGCCACTTTCTCCGCATCCCTGCAAAAGTGAAAATGAAACAGTTACTACGGTGAAATCCGCCCCACCTGCCCGTGCACCGTTTTTGGCCTGGCCCAACAATGCTTCGCGCTTAAGTGTGGCCCAGGCCCAGAGGCTCCTGTCGGTGTACAAAAGTAGGGGATCTCATTTTGACCCCTTCACTTGTGCACGGGCAGTTAGAGCCACGCGCCGCGGCCACACCTAGCAGTGCAGAAGAGGGAAGCCGAAGCGCAAGGCAACCGAGGCAACGTCAAGACGAGAAACACCAAAAAGCAAGAGGGTGAGGTGGTCCCCCCGGCATGGCACTTGCCGGGCAGCCTCCGCGGCCACGGCAAGAGCCCTGCCGGGGCAACTTGCCTGACACCAATAGAGCGAGCCACCCTTGAGCCCACGAGTTCAGACCCAATCTACCATGTTGGAACCAAGGCTCGGGAGGCACCTTTGTGGTGGCATGCAGATCTATGTCAAGATCATAAATGTGTGAGATCAGATGAGGACCAGAAGACGGCGATCCTCGGCGGGGTTCTAGCCGAGGGAATCCACAAGACCCCCGGCGAGCACCTTGCCTGGGACGACTGCAACGCCACGGCAAGACCCTTGCCGGGCCCCCGGCAAGGCCCTTGCCGAGGACATCAGCGGGGCCACAGCCAGACCCGGACCAGCCAAGTCTCCACCGCCACTCGCATGCAGCTTCCATCCCAAACAGCTGGGCAGGCACCTGCGTGGCAACGAGCGGCTTCCGAGCCAACTCACCGGACACCTGCGTGGTGGCATGCAAATCTTCGTAAAGACCCTACCACCGCGCCATCTCAGCTGCCTGCGTGCCTACATGGCGCCGCATGCATCGCTGTCCAGGGCGCATGTCGAAGCAAGGAGGAGTGGCGACGGACGGGACGGGCCTCGTTCTCGTCCCCGATAAAGCAAGAGGACACCTAAGCAATGGATTAGGTGCACCTTGTCCTGTAATATGAGCGATAAGCTAGTAGCACCGTAGGCCTTTCCACCTCCTGTGTGCCACTGTGGCAGCCCCTTTCGACTATAAAAGGAGGCCCATGGCGAACTGGAGAGGGATTCGGCTCTTTTGAACTACGCAACCACCATAGCTAGTTCGAGAGCTCAAGAACTCTTTGAAATACAGCCACCAAAGCAGGACTAGGGTATTACACATCCTCGCGGCCCGAACCTGGGTAAACGATCTTTGTGTTGACTATTGATCCTGCTCTTCTCACAACCCCGCGGCCCGGCAACCGTAGTAGGGATTCCCGTGATCCCATAGGTGTCGTTTCTCACCGACACCCGGAGGCTCAAGAATAGCATAAAGTGTATGGCGTGAAGCTACGAGATGAGATAGCTCAAGCCAAAGAAGAAATCGCGACTGATAATGCTAGGATGGCCACAGAACGAGCTGCTTTGGACGCTCAGGCACAACGGATTAAGGCAGAGTCTTTCCGGCTTATCTTGGATCAAAACGCTTCAAACGCCATTATGAGGAGGAGGCATCAGACCCATCTACCTGAAGGAAATATGCCCTAGAGGCAATAATAAAATTATTATTTATTTCCTTATATCATGATAAATGTTTATTATTCATGCTAGAATTGTATTAACCAGAAACGTGATACATGTGTGAATACATAGACAAACAGAGTGTCACTAGTATGCCTCTACTTGACTAGCTCGTTGATCAAAGATGGTTATGTTTCCTAGACATAGACAAAGAGTTGTCATTTGATTAACGGGATCACATCAGTAGGAGAATGATGTGATTCACATGACCTATTCCATTAGCTTAGCACTTGATCGTTTAGTATGTTGCTATTGCTTTCTTCATGACTTATACATGTTCCTATAACTGTGAGATTATGCAACTCCCGTTTACCGGAGGAACACTTCGTGTGCTACCAAACGTCACAATGTAACTGGGTGATTTTAAAGGTGCTCTACAGGTGTCTCCGAAGGTACTTGTTGGGTTGGCATATTTCGAGATTATGATTTATCACTCCGATTTTCGGAGAGGTATCTCTGGGCCCACTCGGTAATGCACATCACTATAAGCCTTGCAAGTAACATACCGACGATCGAATCTCGGGCAAGTAACATACCGATGACAAAGGGAACAATGTATGTTGTTATGCGGTTTGACCGATAAAGATCTTCGTAGAATATGTGGCAGCCAATATGATCATCCAGGTTCCGCTATTGGTTATTGACCGGAGACATGTCTCGTTCATGTCTACATAGTTCTCGAACCCGTAGGGTCCGCACGCTTAAAGTTCGATGATGGTTATATTATGAGTTTATTCGTTTTGATGTACCTAAGGTAGTTTGGAGTCCCGGATGTGATCACGGACATGACGAGGAGTGTTGAAATGGTCGAGACGTAAACATCGACATATTGGAGGACTATGTTTGGACACCGGAATGGTTCCGAGAGGTTTCAGGCATATACCGGAGTACCAGGGGTTACCGGAACCCCCCCCCCCCCCTGGGGAAGCTATTGGATGTAGGACCTTGAAGTATGTCTAGAGGGGGGGGGGTGATTAGACTACTTGACCAATTAAAAACTTAACCTTTTCCCAATTTTAGTCTTTGGTAGATTTTAACTATTTTAGCACAAGTCAAGCAATCCTCACACAATTCAAGCAAGCATGCAAAGAGTATATGAGCAGCGGAAAGTAAAGCATGCAACTTGCTAGAAAGTAAAGGGAAGGGTTTGGAGAATTCAAACGCAATTGGAGACACGGATGTTTTTGTCGTGGTTCCGATAGGTGGTGCTATCGTACATCCACGTTGATGGAGACTTCAACCCACAAAGGGTAACGGCTGCGCGAGTCCACGGAGGGCTCCACCCACGAAGGGTCCACGAAGAAGCAACCTTGTCTATCCCACCATGTCCGGCGCCCACGAAGGACTTGCCTCACTAGCGGTAGATCTTCACGAAGTAGGCAATCTCCTTGCCCTTACAAACTCCTTGGTTGAACTCCACAATCTTGTCAGAGGCTCCCAAGTGACACCTAGCCAATCTAGGAGACACCACTCTCCAAGAAGTAACAAATGGTGTGTTGATGATGAACTCCTTGCTCTTGTGCTCAAATGATAGTCTCCCTAACACTCAACTCTCTCTCACAGGATTTGGATTGGGTGGAAAGAAGATTTGAGTGGAAAGCAACTTGGGGAAGGCTAGAGATCAAGATTCATATGGTAGGCATGGAATATCTTGGCCTCAACACATGAGTATGTGGTTCTCTCTCAGAACTGGTAAGTTGGAAGTGTAGGTTTGTTCTGATGGATCTCTCCGCGAATGAAGAGGAGGTGGAGGGGTATAAATAGCCTCCACACAAAATCTAACCATTACACAAAATTTACCAAACTCTGTGGGACCGAATCAACAAACTCAGTCTGACCGATTCAGTAAACCTAGTGACCGTTAGTGATTTCGGTGGGACCGACATGCAACTCGGTAGGACCGATATGGTTAGGGTTAGGGCATAACGTAATATCGGTGAGAGCGATTACACAAACTCGGTGAGACCGATTTTGGTAATTAGCTAACCAAAGAGTTAGTCAGGTAAACTCGGTGGGACCGATTCGCTCTTTTCGGTGAGACCGAAATGTTACGAAAAGGAAACAGAGAGTTTACATTGCAATCTCGATGGGACCGATCGCTCACTTCGGTTAGACCGAAACGTTACGAAGGGAAACAGAAAGATTACAATCCCATCTCAGTGAGACCAAGATCCTTATCGATGAGACCGATTTGCCTAGGGTTTGTGGCAGTGGCAATGACATCTAAACTCGGTGGCCCCGGATAAAAAGAATCGGTGGGGCCGAGTTTGACTTTGGGTTTAGGTCATATGTTGATGTGAGAAAGTAGTTGAGGGTTTTTGGAGCATATCACTAAGCATCATGGAGCAAGAAACTCATTAAGCAACACCTCATCCCTCCTTGATAGTATTGGCTTTTCCTATAGACTCAATGTGATCTTGGATCACTAAAATGTAAAATGCAGAGTCTTGAGCTTTTGAGCTTGTGCCAATCCTTTTATCCTTGATATTTTGAGGATCCACTTTCATCATCCATGCCATGCCATTCATTGAGCTTTCCTGAAATATTTGTCTTGGAATAGTATTAGCTCAATGAGCTATATGTTGTTATGAATTACCAAAACCACCTAGGGATAGTTGCACTTTCATTGGGCCTTATGGGCCTTAATGGAGTAGAGAGAGGGCAGCCAGGAGGTGGCGCGCGGTCCCCCTTGCCCCAGTCCGAATTGGACAAGGTAAGGGCGCAACGGCCCCCCTCTCCTTCCTTCTCTCCACCTCCTCCTTCCCCCTTCTCCTTGGAGTACGAAAGGGGGGGCAAACCTACTTGGAGTAGGATTGCCCCCCTAGGGCGCGCCTCTCCCCTTGGTTGGCCCTCTCCTCCTCCCTCCTTTATATACGGAGGAGGGGGCACCCCAGAGACAGAACAATTGATCTCTTGATCTCTTAGCCGTGTGCGGTGCCCCCCTCCACCATAATCCACCTCGATCATATCGTAGCAGTGCTTAGGCGAAGTCTTGCATCGGTAGCAACATCATCACCGTCATCACGCTGTCGTGCTGACGAAACTCTCCCATGAAGCTCTGCTGGATCGGAGTTCGCGGGACATCATCGAGCTGAACATGTGTTGAACTCAGAGGTGTCGTACGTTTGGTACTTGGATCGGTCGGATCGTGAAGACATACGACTACATCAACCACGTTGTGCTAACGCTCCCGCTTTCGGTCTACGAGGGTACGTGGACACTCTCCCCTCTTGTTGCTATGCATCACCATGATCTTGCGTGTGCGTAGGAATGTTTTTGAAATTACTACGTTCCCCAACAGTGGCATCCGAGCCTGTTTTTATGTGTTCATGTTATATGCACGAGTAGAACACAAGTGAGTTGTGGGCGATACAAGTCATACTGCTTTCCAGCATGTCATACTTTGGTTCGGCGGTATTGTTGGATGAAGCGTCCCAGACCGACATTACGCGTAAGCTTACGCGAGACTGGTTCTACCGACGTGCTTTGCACACAGGTGGCTGGCAGGTGTCAGTTTCTCCAACTTTAGTTGAACTGAGTGTGACTACGCCCGGTCCTTGAGAAGGTTAAAACAACACTAACATGACGAACTATCGTTGTGGTTTTGATGCGTAGGTAAGAATGGTTCTTGCTCAGCCCGTAGCAGCCACGTAAAACTTGCAACAACAAAGTAGAGGACGTCTAACTTGTTTTTGCAGGTTATGTTGTGATGTGATATGGTCAAGGCATGATGCTATATTTTATTGTATGAGATGATCATGTTTTGTAACCGAGTTATCGGCAACTAGCAGGAGCCATATGGTTGTCGCTTTATTGTAGGCAATGCAATCGCCATGTAATTGCTTTACTTTATCACTAAGCGGCAGCGATAGACGTAGAAGCAATAGTTGGCGAGAAGACAACGATGCTACGATGGAGATCAAGGTGTCGCGCCGGTGATGATGGTGATCATGACGGTGCTTCGGAGATGGAGATCACAAGCACAAGATGATGATGGCCATATCATACCACTTATATTGATTGCATGTGATGTTTATCTTTTATGCATCTTATTTTGCTTAGAACGACGATATCATTATAAGATGATCTCTCACTAAATTTCAAGATAAAAGTGTTCTCCCTGAGTATGCACCGTTGCCAAAGTTCGTCGTGCCCAGACACCACGTGATGATCGGGTGTGATAAGCTCTACGTCCATCTACAATGGGTGCAAGCCAGTTTTGCACATGCAGAATACTCAGGTTAAACTTGACGAGCCTAGCATATGGAGATATGGCCTCGGAACACTGAGACCGAAAGGTCGCGCGTGAATCATATAGTAGATATGATCAACATAATGATGTTCACCATTGAAAACTACTCCATCTCACGTGATGATCGGACATGGTTTAGTTGATTTGGATCACGTAATCACTTAGATGATTAGAGGGGTGTCTATCTAAGTGGGAGTTCTTAAATAATATGATTAATTGAACTGAAATTTATCATGAACTTAGTCCTGGTAGTATTAGCATATCTATGTTGTAGATCAATAGCTCGCTTTTAGCTCCCCTGTTTTATTTTGATATGTTCCTAGAGAAAACTAAGTTGAAAGATGTTAGTAGCAATGATGCGGACTGGTTCCGTTATCTGAGGTTTATCCTCATTGCTGCACAGAAGAATTATGTCCTTGATGCACCACTAGGTGACAGACCTATTGCAGGATCAGATGCAGACGTTATGAACGTTTGGCTAGCTCAATATGATGACTACTTAATAGTTTAGTGCACCATGCATAACGGCTTAGAATCGGGACTTCAAAGATGTTTTGAACGTCATGGATCATATGAGATGTTCCAGGAGTTAAAGTTAAAATTTCAAGCAAATGCCCGAGTTGAGAGATATGAAGTCTCCAACAAGTTCTATAGCTAAAATATGGAGGAGAATTGCTCAACTAGTGAGCATGTGCTCAGATTGTCTGGGTACTATAATCACTTGAATCAAGTGGGAGTTACTAAGATACTAGAACTTCGTACTATAATCCGATTGTCTGGGTACTATAATCGTTTGAGCAGCAACTTGCTTGCCGTTCTTCTTGAAGTTCCCCTTCTTCCCTTTGCCCTTTTTCTTGAAACTAGTGGTCTTGTCAACCATCAACACTTGATGTTTTTCTTGATTTGTACCTTCATCGATTTCAGCATCACGAAGAGCTTGGGAATTGTTTCTGTTATCCCTTGCATATTATAGTTCATCACGAAGTTCTACTAACTTGGTGATGGTGTCTAGAGAATTCTGTCAATCACTATCTTATCTGGAAGATTAACTCCCACTTGCTTCAAGCGATTGTAGTACCCGGACAATCTGAGCACATGCTCACTACTTGAGCTATTCTCCTCCATATTTTAGCTATAGAACTTGTTGGAGACTTCATATCTCTCAACTCGGGCATTTGCTTGAAATATTAACTTCAACTCCTGGAACATCTCATATGGTCCATGACGTTCAAAATGTCTTTGAAGTCCCGATTCTAACTCGTTAAGCATGGTGCACTAAACTATCAAGTAGTCATCATTTTGAGCTAGCCAAACGTTCATAACGTCTGCATCTGCTCCTGCAATAGGTTTTTCACCCAGCGGTGCATCAAGGACATAATTCTTCTGTGCAGCAATGAGGACAATCCTCAGATCACGGATCCAATCCGCATCATTGCTACTAACGTCTTTCAACACAGTTTTCTCTAGGAACATATCAAAATAAACATATGAGAGCAACAACGCGAGCTATTGATCTACAACATAATTTGCAAAATACTACCAAGACTAAGTTCATGATAAATTTAAGTTCAATTAATCATTACTTAAGAACTCCCACTTAGATAGACATCCCTCTAATCCTCTAAGTGATCACGTGATCCAAATCAACTAAACCATGTCCGATCATTGATAACCCACAAGTATAGGGGATCGCAACAGTTTTCGATAAGTAAGAGTGTCGAACCCAACGAGGAGCTAAAGGTAGAACAAATATTCCCTCAAGTTCTATCGACCACCGATACAACTCTACGCACGCTTGACGTTCGCTTTACCTAGAACAAGTATGAAACTAGAAGTACTTTGTAGGTGTTTTTGGGTAAGCTTGCAAGAAAGTAAAGAGCACGTAAATAAAACTAGGGGCTGCTTAGATAAAGACACAACTAAAGTAAATATAGCGAGTGTGGAAAAGTGGTGGTAGGAGTTGTGGAATTGTCCCTAGGCAACTGACTATATTACTAGACCGGTAATCACTATTGCAATTCTATTTGAGGGAGAGGCATAAGCTAACATACTTTCTCTACTTGGATCATATGCACTTATGATTGGAACTCTAGCAAGCATCCGCAACTACTAAAGATTCATTAAGGTAAAACCCAACCATAGCATTAAAGTATCAAGTCCCCTTTATCCCATAATGCAAACAACCTACTTACTGGTCTCAGGCTACATCACTCACGCCACCCACCATAAGCAAATCATAAACATATTGCAAACCCTGCAGCGGGAATCCCTCACGCTTGCGCGACATGGAGGGCACAATAGGACAGCACCAATAATAGAACATGCAATTCAAACCAATCATAGCAATTCATCAATCACCGATAGGACAACGAAAATCTACTCAGATATCATAGGATGGCAACACATCATCAGGAAATAATATGAAGCAGAAAGCACCATGTTCAAGTAGAGGGTACAGCGGGTTGCGGGACAGTGGACCGCTGTAGATAGAGGGGGGAAGGTGATGGAGACGTTGGTGAAGATGGCGGTGGTGTTGGTGAAGATCGCGGTGATGATGATGGCCCCCGCCAGCGCTCTGGCGCCACCGGAAGCAGGGGGGAGAGATGCCCCCCTTCTTCTTCTTCTTCCTTGACCTCCTCCCTACATGGGAGAAGGGTTTCCCATCTGGTCCTTGGCTCCCATGGCTTGGGAGGGGCGAGAGCCCCTCCGGGATTGGATCTATCTCCCTGTTTCTGCGTTCTGTTCTGGCTCTGTTTCACCGTTTCGTGTATATATGGAGATCCGTAACTCCGATTGGCCTGAAACCTTCGCCCAGATCATTTTCCAAAAATTAGCTTTCTTGCGGCCAAAGAAGGGCATCAACCGCCTTACGGTGGGCTCACGAGGGTAGGGGGCGCGCCCCCCTGCCTCGTGACCACCTCGGGCACTGGTTCGCGTTGATTTTCCTTCCAAATTTTCCGTATTTTCCAAAAATAAGCTCCGTCCGTTTTTATCCCGTTTGGACTCCGTTTGATATGGATATTCTGCGAAACCAAAAACATGCAACAGACATGAACTGGCACTGGGCACTGGATCAATATGTTAGTCCCCAAATAATATAAAACGTTGCCAAAAAGTATATGAAAGTTGAATAATATTGGCATGGAACAATCAAAAACTATAGATACGACGGAGACGTATCAGCATCCCCAAGCTTAATTCCTGCTTGTCCTCGAGTAGGTAAATGATAGAAAAGATATTTTTTGATGTGGAATGCTACCTAGCATAATCTTGATCATATGTCTAATCATGGCATGAATATTAAGACACAAGTGATTCAAAGCAATAGTCTATCCTTTGACATAAAAATAATAATACTTCAAGCATACTAAACAATCAATTATGTCTTATTGAAATAACATAGCCAAAGAAAGCTCATCCCTACAAAATCATATAGTCTGGCTATGCTCATCTTCACCACACAAAATATTCACATGATGCACAACCCCGATGACAAGCCAAGCAATTGTTTCATACTTTTGACGTTTCTCAAACCTTTTCAACTTTCACGCAATACATGAGCGTGAGCCATGGACATAGCACTATAGGTGGAATAGAATATGATGGTGGGGGTTATGTGGAGAAGACAAAAAAGGAGAAAGTCTCACATCGACGCGGCTAATCAACGGGGTTTGGAGATGCCCATCAATTGATGTCAATGCGAGGAGTAGGGATTGCCATGCAACGGATGCACTAAGAGCTATAAGTGTATGAAAGCTCAACAAAAGAAACTAAGTGGGTGTGCATCCAACTTGCTTGCTCATGAAGACCTCGGGCATTTGAGGAAGCCCATCATCGGAATATACAAGCCAAGTTCTATAATGAAGATTCCAGTAGTATATGAAAGTGACAACATAGGAGACAATCTATATGAAGAACATGGTGCTACTTTGAAGCAGAAGATATGAGACTCACTACATGAAAAACATGGTGCTACTTTGAAGAACAAGTGTGGAAAAAGAGATAGTAACATTGCCCCTTTTTATTTATTTTCTTTTTTTTTCTTTTGCGGGCTTCTTTGGCCCCACTTTTTTATTTAGGCTTCTTTGGCCTCTCTTTTTTTTGGATGGGGCAATGCTCTAATAATGATGATCATCACACTTTTATTTACTTACAACTCAATATTACAACTCGATATCTAGAACAAAGATATGACTCTATATGAATGCCTCCTGCGGTGTACCGGGATGTGCAATGATCTAGCGTAGCAATGACATCAAAAAACGGACAAGCCATGAAAACATCATGCTAGCTATCTTACGATCAAGCAAAGCAATATGAAAATGAATGCTCAAGTCATGAATATGATGATGATGGAAGTTGCATGGCAATATATCTCGGAATGGCTATGGAAATGCCATGATAGGTAGGTATGGTGGCTGTTTTGAGGAAGATCTAATGAGGCTTATGTGTGACAGAGCGTGTCGTATCACGGGGTTTGGATGCACCGCGAAGTTTGCACCAACTCTCGAGGTGAGAAAGGGCAATGCACGATACCGAAGAGGCTAGCAATGATGGAAGGGTGAGAGTGCGTATAATCCATGGACTCAACATTAGTCACAAAGAAGTCATCGAAATAAAGTACTACGCGCATGCTCCTAGGGGGATAGATTGGTCGGAAAAGACCATCGCTCGTCCCCGACCGCCACTCATAAGGAAGGCAACCAATAAACACCTCATGCTCCGACTTTGTTACATAACGGTTCACCATACGTGCATGCTACGGGACTTGCAAACCTCAACACAAGTATTTATCAATTTCACAATTACTCAACTAGCACGACTCTAATATCACCATATTTATATCACAAAACTATTGCAAGGAATCAAACATATCATATTCAGCGATCTACAAGTTTATGTAGGATTTTATGACTAACCATGTGATTGACCAATTCCTGTCATCTCCCTAAATTGATATAAGTGAAGCAAGAGAGTTTAATTCTTTCTACAAAAGATATGCCCATGCTATAACAAATATAAGTGAAGCAAAAGAGCATTCTACAAATGGTGGTTGTATATGTAAAGAGAAACAGGCAATCCAAACTTCAAATGATATAAATGAAGCACATGAAGCATTCTATAAAGCCATACTCAAAGAATATAAGTGAAGTGCATAGAGCATTCTATAAATCAACCAAGGACCATCTCATACCAGCATGGTGCAAAAAAATGAAAACTAAATGCAAAAGACACTCCAAGACTTGCACATAATGCATGAACGAAATGAATTCGAAAACATACCGATACTCGTTGAAGAAAGAGGGGATGCCTTCCGGGGCATCCCCAAGCTTAGACGCTTGAGTCTCCTTGAATATTTACTTGGGGTGCCTCGGGCATCCCCAAGCTTGATCTCTTGCCTCTCTTTATTTTCCTCATATCGAGACATCCTCGATTAGACACTACATCCACACAAAACTTCAACAGAAAACTCGGTTAGATCCGTTAGTATAATAAACCAAATCACCACTCTAAGTAGTGTTGTAAACCAATTCATATCTTGTTTTTGCATTGTGTCTACTTTAATACAAAAATTTTCATGGCTTAACCCACTGATATAAATTGATAGTTTCATCAAAACAAGCAAACTATGCATCAAAAAACAGAATCTGTCTAAAACATAACAGTCTGTAATAATCTGAACATTCACCAACCTTATGATACTTGAAAAATTCTGCCAAAATTAGGAAAAATAAACAATTTGTACAGCAAGATAGTGCAAGAAGAATCAGAACCATTTGACATTCCAGTAAAAAAGTAAATTTGCGCACTACAGCCAAAGTTTCTGTCCTGCACCGTACAAACCAACAAGTATTGTAAACATCCTAAAGGCAAACCTTGGTACATTATTTTTATAATACAACGGAATTGTACAAGGGGATAATTATTTTTGTTGAGAAGTTTATGTAATCAAGATTCACAAATTTGCCGTGAGCATGAACAAAGTTCAAGGAGCTCTCCCACTTCAACAATGCTTGTCTTTCTCACTTTCACTTTCCTTTTTGAAAAAGTTTTGGGTTCCCCTCTTTATTTTTGTTGTTTTTAAACTATATGAAAGCACTCAACAGAAATAAATGACTCTCTAAAACTTACGGGTTGTCTCCCTGGCAGCGCTTTCTTTAAAGCCATTAAGTTAGGCATATAGTGCTCAAGTAGTGAATCCACCTGGATCCCAAGGTATATCAAAGCCAATTTTAATTAGCAATGATTTGCAATTTAGTAGTGAGCACAAAGTAACATATATCATGCAATGACGAAGTCTAACTCTCTTCATATGCATCAGCATGTCATAAAAGAACAATTCATGCACACATAGTAAAGGCCAATGCATAGTATAAGCAGTTTCTTGCAATTTTATCATGTGGGAAACATAGAGAGGTGGAGATATAGGTCCTCTCTCATAATAATTGCAAGTAGGAGCAGCAAGCACATGCATATTACATCTATCAAAATCATCATGTGCAACGGTATAAGGCAACCCATCAATGTAATCCTTAATAAGTGCAAACTTCTCCGATATAGTGTAAAAGGGAGAATTCAAAAACATAATAGGACTATCATGCGTGGATGCAATAGCAACAATTTCATGTAACATAAGGAACTATAGCAAGTTCATCTCTATAAGCATAATTCATATTGGCATCTTGGCCACAAGCATAGCAAGCATCATAAAAAAGGGATATTTCAAAAGAATCAACGGGATCATAACAATCATCATAGCAATCATCCTTCAATAAGAACAAAGGGGAATTAAAAAATGTATGAGTTGAAGAGTTACTCTCGTTAGAAGGTGTGCACGTGTGATCAATCCGCTCTTCCTCCTTTTGTTCTTCGCTCTCCTCCTCATCTTTTTCATCCAATGAGCTCATAGTTTCATCAATTTCTTCTTCCATAGATTCCTGCAAAATATTAGTCTCTTCTTGGACAGCGGAGACTTTCTTAATAAGTGCATTAATGTAGGCATTATATTCATAATTCTCATAACAATATTTAAGGATAGCTAAATTTTCAGATCTATAACAAGCATCATCAAAATCCTCAAACTCTTTAAACAAGGATTCAATTTCATAAGAACCCATAAAAGCAACAAATTCTTCTATTTGTTCCACATCATAGTAATCGTATATACCATTAGCATAAGAAGCTAAGGTTTCATTATCATTAAATTTGCATGAAAAGGGAAGGTGTGGAGCATTCATCCTAGAGCAACAAGTATAATCATATTCCGAGCATAGTTGTCTAGCATACCACTTCAATATATAAATTTGATCCCATAATAGTTTCCCTTTTTGAGTTAAGCGATAATCCCTAGAGTATTCACGTTGATCCAACGTTACTCCCATTACCAAATTGAATGAGGTTTTCTCAGGATTATCAAAGTGGTACATAATATTATTCACATATTGAGCATCGAGGGTTTTAGGAGGTTCCTCATCTCCATGAGAAGAAAGTACACCCAATTATTTTGGTATTTCGTGTTCCATATCCATAATTAAAGATAGAGAACAACTAAGAACAACAAATAAGAATTACTTAGTGATAAAGCAAACAAGCACACACGAGAATATTCACCCCATGCTATGACTCCCCGGCAACGGCGCCAGAAAAAGGTCTTGATAACCCACAAGTATAGGGGACCGCAACAGTTTTCGATAAGTAAGAGTGTCGAACCCAACGAGGAGCTAAAGGTAGAAGTAGAACAAATATTCCCTCAAGTTCTATCGACCACCGATACAACTCTACGTACGCTTGACGTTCGCTTTACCTAGAACAAGTATGAAACTAGAAGTACTTTGTAGGTGTTTTTGGGTAAGCTTGCAAGAAAGTAAAGAGCACGTAAATAAAACTAGGGGCTGCTTAGATAAAGACACAACTAAAGTAAATATAGCGAGTGTGGAAAAGTGGTGGTAGGAGTTGTGGAATTGTCCCTATGATTGGAACTGACTATATTACTAGACCGGTAATCACTATTGCAATTCTATTTGAGGGAGAGGCATAAGCTAACATACTTTCTCTACTTGGATCATATGCACTTATGATTGGAACTCTAGCAAGCATCCGCAACTACTAAAGATTCATTAAGGTAAAACCCAACCATAGCATTAAAGTATCAAGTCCCTTTTATCCCATACGCAAACAAACTACGTACTCGGTCTGTGTGCTTCACTCACGCCACCCACCATAAGCAAATCATAAACATATTGCAAACCCTACAGCGGGAATCCCTCACGCTTGCGCGACACGGAGGGCACAATAGGACAGCACCAATAATAAAACATGCAATTGAAACAAATCATAGCAATTCATCAACCACCGATAGGACAAAGAAAATCTACTCAGACATCATAGGATGGCAACACATCGTCGGGAAATAATATGAAGCATAAAGCACCATGTTCAAGTAGAGGGTACAGCGGGTTGCGGGAGAGTGGACCAATGTAGATAGAGGGGGGGAGGTGATGGAGACGTTGGTGAAGATGGCGGTGGTGTTGGTGAAGATCGCGGTGATGATGATGGCCCCCGGCAGCGCTCCGGTGCCACCGGAAGCAAGGGCGAGAGAGGCCCCCCTTCTTCTTCTTCTTCCTTGACCTCCTCCCTAGATGGGAGAAGGGTTTCCCCTCTGGTCCTTGGCTCCCATGGCTTGGGAGGCGAGAGCCCTCCTAGATTGGATCTATCTCTGCTTTCTGCGTTACATTAAGCTCTGTTTCACCGTTTCGTGTATATATGGAGATCCGTAACTCCGATTGGCCTGAAACCTTCGCCCAGATCATTTTTTGAAAATTAGCTTTCTTGCAGCCAAAGAAGGGCATCAACCGCCTTACGGTGGGCTCATGAGGGTAGGGGCGCGCCCAGGGGGGCAGGCGCACCCCCCTGCCTTGTGACCACCTCGGGCACTGGTTCGCGTTGACTTTCCTTCCAAATTTTCCATATTTTCCAAAAATAAGCTCCGTCCGTTTTTATCCCGTTTGGACTCCGTTTGATATGGATATTCTGCGAACCAAAAACATGCAACAGACAGGGGACCGCACTGGGCAATCGGATCAATATGTTAGTCCCAAAAAATAATATAAAAAGTTGCCAAAAAGTATATGAAAGTTGAATAATATTGGCAAGGAACAATAAAAAATTATAGATACGACGGAGACGTATCAATCATCACGTGAGATGGAGTAGTTTCAATGGTGAACATCACTATGTTGATCATATCTACTATATGATTCACGCTCGACCTTTCGGTCTCAGTGTTCCGAGGCCATATCTGTTATATTCTAGGCTCGTCGTTTAACCTGAGTATTCTGCGTGTGCAACTGTTTTTCACCTGTTGTATTTGAACGTAGAGCCTATCACACCCGATCATCACGTGGTGTCTCAGCACGAAGAACTTTCGCAACGGTGCATACTCAGGGAGAACACTTGTACCTTGATAATTTAGTGAGAGATCATCTTATAATGCTACCGTCAACCAAAGCAAGATAAGATGTATAAAATATAAACATCACATGCAATCATAATATGTGACATGATATGGCCATCATCATCTTGTGCCTTTGATCTCCATCTCCAAAGCATCCTCATGATCTCCATCGTCACCGGCATGACACCATGATCTCCATCATCTTGATCTATATCAATGTGTCGTTACATGGTCGTGTCGCCAACTATTGCTCTTGCAACTATTGCTATCGCATAGCGACAAAGTAAAGCAATTATTTGGCGTTTGCATCTTATGCAATAAAGAGAAAACCATAAGGCTTCTGCCAGTTGCCGATAACTTCAACAAAGCATGATCATCTCATACAACAACTTATATCTCATCACGTCTTGACCATATCACATCACAACATGCCCTGCAAAAAAAAGTTAAACGTCCTCTACTTTGTTGTTGCAAGTTTTACATGGCTGCTACGGGCTGAGCAAGAACCGTTCTTTACCTACGCATCAAAACAACAACGATAGTTTGTCAAGTTGGTGCTGTTTCAACCTTCGCAAGGACCGGGCGTAGCCATACTCGGTTCAACTAAAGTTGGAGAAACTGACACCCGCCAGCCACCTGTGTGCAAAGCACGTCGGTAGAACCAGTCTCGCGTAAGCGTCTGGCGTAATGTCGGTCCGGGCCGCTTCATCCAACAATACCGCCGAACCAAAGTATGACATGCTGATAAGCAGTATGGCTTATATCGCCCATAACTCACTTGTGTTCTACTCGTGCATATGACATCTACGCATAAAACTAGGCTCTGATACCACTGTTGGGGAACGTAGTAATTTCAAAAAATTTCCTACGCACACGCAAGATCATGGTGATGCATAGCAACAAGAGGGGAGAGTGTGTCCACGTACCCTTGTAGACCGAAAGCGGAAGCGTTAGCACAATGCGGTTGATGTAGTCGTACACCTTCACAATCTGACCGATCATGTACCGAACGCACGGCACCTCCGATTTCAGCACACGTTCAGCTCGATGACGTCCCTCGAACTCTGATCCAGCCGAGCTTTGAGGGAGAGTTCCGTCAGCACGACGGCGTGGTGACGATAATGATGTTCTACCGACGCAGGGCTTCGCCTAAGCACCGCTATGATATTATCGAGGTGGATTATTTGTGGAGGGGGCACCGCACACGGCTAATAGATCTCAAGGATCAATTGTTGTGTCTATGGGGTGCCCCCCTGCCCCCGTATATAAAGGTGCAAGGGGGAAGGCGGCCGGCCTAGGAGGAGGGCGCGCCAAGGAGGGAGTCCTACTCCTACCGGGAGTTGGACTCCTCCTTTCCTTGTTGGAGTAGGAGAGAAGGAAAGAGGGGGAGAGGGAGAAGGAAAAGGGGGCTGCACCCCTTGTCCAATTCGGACCAGGGGGGTGCGCGCCTCCTTCCTTTTGGCCTCTCTCCTCTATTCCTGTATGGCCCAACAAGGCCCAATACTTCACCCGGCGAATTCCCGTAACTCTCCGGTACTCCGATAAATAACCGAATCACTCGGAACCTTTCCGAAGTCCGAATATAGTCGTCCAATATATCGATCTTTACGTCTCAGCCATTTCGAGACTCCTCGTAATATCCCAGATCTCATCCGGGACTCCGAACTACCTTCGGTACATCAAAACACATAAACTCATAATATAACCGTCATCAAACTTTAAGCGTGCGGACCCTATGGGTTCGAGAACTATATAGACATGACCGAGACACGTCTCCGGTCAATAACCAATAGCGGAACATGGATGCTCATATTGGCTCCCACATATTCTACGAAGATCTTTATCGGTCAAACCGCATAACAACATACATTGTTCCCTTTGTCATCGGTATGTTACTTGCCCGAGATTCGATCGTCGGTATCTCAATACCTAGTTCAATCTCGTTACCTGCAAGTCTCTTTACTCATTCCGTAATACATCATCCCGCAACTAACTCATTAGTTGCTATGCTTGCAAGGCTTATAGTGATGTGCATTACCGAGTGGGCCCAGAGATACCTCTCCGACAATCGAAGTGACAAATCCTATTCTCGAAATACGCCAACCCAACAAGTACCTTCGGAGACACCTGTAGAGCACCTTTATAATCACCCAGTTATGTTGTGACGTTTGGTAGCACACAAAGTGTTCCTCCGGTAAATGGGAGTTGCATAATCTCATAGTCATAGGAACATATATAAGTCATGAAGAAAGCAATAGCAGAATACTAAACGATCAAGTGCTAAGCTAACGGAATGGGTCAAGTCAATCACATCATTCTCCTAATGATGTGATCCCGTTAATAAAATGACAACTCATGTCTATGGTTAGGAAACATAACCATCTTTAATTAACGAGCTAGTCAAGTAGAGGCATACAAGTGACACTCTGTTTGTCCATGTATTCACACATGTATTATGTTTCCTGTTAATACAATTCTAGCATGAATAATAAACATTTATCATGAAATAAGGAAATAAATAATAACTTTATTATTGCCTCTAGGGCATATTTCCTTCACCCCGCAAGCTGCCTAATTACACAGCGGATCAGCCCCCAGAGGCCTGGATTGAGAGTTATGAGATGGCTGTGGAGATGTTGGATGTTAGTGATGCTGCATGTGCTAAGTACTTCACCATGATGTTGGATGGGCCGACACGCACTTGGCTGAAAGGATTGCCCCCTAACTCCATCAGATCATGGGCTGAATTGAAGACACGGTTTATTCAAAATTTCAAAGACACGTGCAAGCAGCCTATGTTGATTCTAGATTTAGACTCTTGCGTCCAGGATGAGAGCGAGTCCATAACCAATTGGGTGCGCCGGATCTCGGCCGTTATACACTCATCAGACAGTATCAATGCCGGTTAAGCCATTCTAATGTTGGAAAAGAATTGACGTTTCCTTCCCCTTAAGCAGAAACTGGGGCGGCTTAAGCGCCACTGCAATGATATGGGAGAGCTCATGCATGGCGGCTCTTGTTAAGTACGTCGACTCAGATAGCACTAAAGACCCCAAGTCTGATGAGGAGAAGGCTGGCAAATAGAAGAAGAGTGGCAATGCAAAGGGGCGGCAACATAATACGACGGGTCAAGGTGGCAACGGTAAGCGCAAAGCCGACGACGGTTTAGACTTTGTGGCTAACACCAATGCACAGAATAATAATCAGCGACATAAGGGGAAAGCGTCAACGCCCCGGTTTGGAGGGCCAAAGTTCAATCTTGAGGCAATGATGAATCAACCTTGCCCGAAGCACGGTACGCAAGAGAAGCCAGCCAGTCATCTATGGAAGGATTGCTTCATCATGGGGGAGTACAGGAATTACAGTTTTTTCCAAAAAATCATGGCCCGAATGGCGGCTTAGGGTCCGGCTCTCATGGACCTGGCTTTGTGGGTGGTGGCTCAAACTCCGGTTTTCAGGGCCAAGGCAATCAAGGTGGTTTTAATCAGCAATCTGGTCAAGGGAATCAGTCTGGTTATCAGAGTAATCCAAAGCGGCTGAATAGTGGTCAGTATCATGTGTTTACGACAAGTTTAGGAAAACGGGACCAGAAGGTTCATAAAGGGCGGTAAACGTGGATGAGCCAGCGGTCCCTCGTTACTTGCGATGGTTTGAACATCCTATTGTATGGAGCCGTGAGGATCACCCGCCCCGGGTTAACAATCCGGGTCAGTTGGCTTTGGTGGTTGTGCCTCACGTTGGATGGTACAAGTTTACTAAAGTACTCATGGATGGATGCAGTAGCATCAATATCCTTTACTATGATACTTTACGTTGTATTAATTTGACTGACAAAGATATTAAGGCGTCTTCTACTGTTTTTCACGGCATGGTGCCTGGTAAGTCGGCGTACCCAGTTGGCAAGATAGCTTTGGAAGTGGCTTTTGGAGATGATCATGATTTCAGAGCTGAGACATTGACTTTTGAAGTAGTCAAGATCAAGAGCCCTTATCATGCCCTGTTTGGATGTACGGCTTACGCTAAATTCATGGTAAGACCTTGTTATGTTTATCTGCATCTTAAGATGCCGGGTCGTAAGGGTACTATCACAGTGCATGGGAACAGGAAGATAGCCTTGGAGTGTGAAGAGGGCGATGCTGCTTATGTTGAGTCTGTTTGTGCAACAGAGGAGTTGATGTTTTACAAACATAATGTTGACCCAGCAGATATGACACCTTCGAAGAAGCCAACCACGGAGCATGACCATTTGTTGAAGTTTAAGTCGGCAGATGACACTAAGCTGGTTGACTTTGTTCCTGGCGACTCATCCAAGAAGTTCAATATCAGTGCTAACATGGATCTGAAATAGGAAAGCACGCTCGTCGAGTTCATCTATGAGAACCGGGACATCTTTGCATGGAAACCTTCAGACATGCCAGGTGTACCGAGGGAACTCGCTGAGCACACTCTCCATGTTGATCCAAAGTTTAAACCGATTAAGCAATTCTTTCATCGTTTTAATGAAGAGAGGCGCAAGGACATCAGTGAAGAAGTGGCCCGGCTCTTGGCGGCTGGGTTTATTGTTTGAGTTTTTCATCCTGAGTGGTTGGCTAACCCGGTGCTGGTACTTAAGAAGAATGGCACTTGGCGTATGTGTGTGGATTACACAGACCTTAATAAGGCCTGTCTGGCTGACCCTTTTGCTCTCCCCTGTATTGATCAGATCATCGATGATACGGCGGGCTGTGAGCGTTTGAGTTTTTTGGATTCTTACTCTAGTTATCATCATATCAAGATGGAAGTTAAGGACTAGGAGAAGACAGCTTTCATCACTCCCTTCAGAGCCTTCTGCTATGTGTCTATGCCTTTTGGGCTCAAGAGTGCCCAGGCGACTTATCAGTGGTGTGTTCAAAATTGCCTTCATGACCAGATTGGGCGCAATGTTCATGCTTATGTGGATGATATTGTTGTGAAATCTAGGAAGAAGGAGACCTTCATAGATGATTTGAAAGAGACCTTTGACAATCTTCGGGTCTACAAGATGATGCTTAACCCAGCCAAGTGTGTCTTCGGTGTGCCAGCAGGCAAGCTCTTGGGTTTTTTGGTTTCTGAAAGAGGTATTGAAGCTAACCCGGAGAAAATCAAGGCTATCACTTTGGCTAAATCGGCGTGTATTAATGATGTCCAGCGTCTGGCGGGTCATATTGCGGCCTTAAGCCGGTTTATAAGCCGTTTGGGTGAAAAGGCTATCCCTTTGTATTAGATGAAGAAGAAGATAGATCACTTTGTCTGGAGTGATGCTGCCAACCAGGCATTTGAGGCACTGAAAAAGCAGTTGGCTGAGCCGCCGATCCTTGCGGCTCCTATTGATGAAGAGCCTTTACTGTTATATGTGGCTGCTAATAGCCGACCCGTCAGTGTGGCAATTGTTGTGGAATGGAAGGAAGAAGGCAAGGAATATCTGGTTCAGCGGCCGGTTTATTATGTCAGTGAGGTACTCATTGAATCTAAGCAGAGGTACCCACATTGGCAGAAGCTGGTTTATGGGGTGTTCATGGCTAGTCGTAAATTGAAGCAGTATTACTTCGGTCATCCCATCACTGTGGTCAGTTCTGCTCCTTTGGGGGATATTATTCAAAACAAACAAGCCACAGGTCGGGTAGCCAAGTGGGCCATTGAGCTTGGACCGCATGGTTTGAAGTTTACGCCTCAGACAGCTATCAAGTCTCAAGCACTTGTGGATTTCATCAATGACTGGACAGAGTTGCAGATGCCTGAGGAGAAGCCGGATAACACATATTGGACTATTCACTTTGATGGATCCAGGCAGTTGGAAGGCTCGGGGGCTGGAGTTATTTTGACTTCCCCACGAGGTGATAAATTTTGTTATGTTTTAAGGTTGATGTTCCCTTGTACTAATAATGCAGCTGAGTATGAAGCCTTGCTCCATGGTCTTCGTATGGCTAAAGAGATCAATCTAAGCCGGGTGAGGTGTTTTGGCGACTCGGTTTTGGTGGCTCAGCAAGTTTCAGGAACTTGGGATTCCAAAGATCCACTCATGGCGGCTTATCGCCGAGAGGTTGATGCTATTGCTGGTCATTTTAAAGGTTATCAAGTGGAACATGTTGATCACAGAAAACATGAGGCGGTTGATGCTTTAAGACGGCTAGGGTCCCAGCGTAAGCCGGTACCACCTAATGTTTTCCTCTATATTTTGCATAATCCTTCAGTTAAATTTCCAACGAAGGAAGATCTCGCTGTTCCTGACCCGGAGGCACAGTTGATGGCGGCTCTTCACGCTATTCCTGATTGGACAGTTCCATATTTGTCTTATATGACCCGCTGTGAGTTACCTGAAGATGAATTTTTGGCCAGACAGATAACCCGACGGTCTAAGTCAATGACTATTGTCAATGGAGAGTTGCACCGATGCAGTGTCACAGGGGCGTTTCAACGTTGTGTTTCTCCTGAGGAGGGCCGTGAGATTCTACGAGAGATTCATGAAGGAGAATCTGGTCATCATGCCGGCTCTAAATCTCTTGTGGCTAAGGCTTTTCGTCATGGGTTTTATTGGCTGATGGCTCATGCTGATGCAGAGGATTTGGTCAGCAAATGTGATGGTTGTCAGAAATTTTCAAGACGAGCTCATGTGCCGGCTCAGGAATTGAGGATAATTCCAATTACTTGGCCGTTTGCAGTCTGGGGACTGGATATGGTTGGACCTTTTAAAAGATCCAAGGACAAAAAGACTCACCTCTTGGTGGCGGTTGACAAATTTACAAAGTGGGTTGAGACAGAGCCGGACAGCAAGTGTGACGCGGCAACGACGGTTCAATTCATCAAAAAGGTGATTTCCGTTTTGGTTACCCTCACAGCATCATCACTGATAATGGCACTAATCTATCTAAGGGTGCTATGAAAGAATTTTGTCAATGTGACCATATTCGTCTTGATGTTTCATCTGTGGCCCACACCCAGTCCAATGGTCAAGCTGAAAGAGCCAATCAAGAAATCTTGAGAGGCATAAAACCACGGATCATGGTCCCTTTGCAGAGGACGCCGGGATGTTGGGTTAAGGAGTTGCCTTTTGTGCTATGGAGTATAAATACTACCCCCAATAGATATACGGGTTACACGCCTTTCTTCATGGTTTACGGATTAGAGGCGGTTCTCCCTAGTGACATCTGTCCTAACTCGCCCCGTGTGGCGGCTTATGTTGAAGCTGATAATGAACAAGCATGTCAGGATGCACTTGACCTTTTGGATGAGGAGCGTGACCTTGCGACGGCTCGCTCGACGCTTTACCAGCAAGATCTGCGTTGTTATCATAGCCACCGGGTTAAAACCCGGACCTTTCGAGAAGGTGATTTGGTGCTCCGGCTCATCCAGGATCAAACAGACATGCACAAGTTATCCCCACCTTGGGAAGGGCCCTTTGTGGTCAGCAGAAATCTGAACAACGGGTCATACTACCTTATCGATGTTCGAGACCACAGGGACTCACGCACGTCGGAGGAGGAGACCCGCCGGCCGTGGCATATTTCTCATCTTCGGCCTTATTACACCTAAGCCACTGGCTCTTCTGATGTACATACTTCTACCAATGTATATATTATGATTAGTATAATAAAGCCAGCATCCCTGCAGGGCCTTTGTAATTTCATTGTTGAGAATTTGAGTCTTTATTATCAATTCATAAGATCACTCGGGGGCTTCCTGTTCAATGAACATAGCTATGACTACCCACTTGATCCAGCTTGTATGCCTTGATTGCAAATTACTTGGGGAGCTTCCTGCTCATTGAGCATAGCTATGACAACCCTCCTGATCCGAATTATACGCCTTGACTGAAATATTACTTGGGGGCTCCCTGATAACGAACGGAGCTTTGTTGTCCCTTGTAATAGGCTTGGACACCAGGTGTATTCACCAAAAATCCGGGTTATCCTTCCTTTGTATGCTTGCCACTCCGACCAGGACGGCAGTTAATCTTATAAGGACCCTGAACTTGGCAAAGTTAAAATGGTGATTGGTCATGTGAGGCCCAGCTTACAGGTTTGAATTAAGGATTAACTCAGTGGCTGTGCGGCCCTTGAATGGCACTTGATATTGAGGCTTGGCAGCCTATGAAGGCCCTGTTATTCTGATTTGCATTTGAACATTTTTTGAGGTTCAACTTTGTACCGTATTGATATATGGTTTAAAATTGATTCGGGCCATGTTCCCTTTATAATTATGGTTCATATTTGAATCTCTCTAGAGTTTTGATAACCCAGCCTGGCTTTGGACGATAAGTCGCTAGTATGTGTTGATTGTGCGCTTGGAGTTCTCCACTCTAGGTCTTTGGAATGTTACCCTTGCTGCATATGGTGTTGTAAGCCGGCAGTGTGAATAAATTGCACAGGGCGTTGCGCTCTACATCTTTGGGCTGTTACCCTTACTTCATATGGCATGGTAATCCGGCAGTATGAACAAATATCACATGTATGATATTTACTTGTTATGAATATATGAGGTTTTAATAAACCCGCCCTTGTTATGGACTATATAGTCACCAGTGGATTTTATATGGGGTATTATGACCCACCCTAGGGTAAACCGCCAGGGTACATGTTGTCTACTTGTGAGTGGGGCTTATGATAACATGATCAGCTTGATTGACAAAAATTATGAGCATAAAACAGCAGATCTTCAAAGTCAGATCAGGCGGCTCAAAATGGTATACGCATAAACATGCATGATGGCATGGCAGATCATGGTTTTTCATCTACACTAGTAGAAAAAGGGTCAAACATGAAGCACATTAGTGCCGGTTTGAATTTGAGCCGGCACTAATGTATACATTAGTGCCGGTTCCAACGGCTAGCCAGGCCGCTTTCATTAGTACCGGTTCGTGGCGAACCTTTAGCACCGGTTCGTGCCAGAACCGTAATAATGAGAGTGGTGGCAGGATGTTGTCGACTGGGGCCCTCCAGGCCCTTTAGTATCGGTTCTTGGCACGAACGGTACTAAAGGTCGCCCCACATAAACCCTTCGCCCACCCGAGCTCGCTCTGTTCTTCCCCTTTCCCTCTCCTCTCTGTTCTTCCCCTCTTCCTCTCGAGCTCATCACACATTTTGCCCAAAATTTGTCAAGATTTGAAGGCCCCCATCCATTCAAATGATCACAAAGGTTAGCAACTTTGTCTTTTCATCTCTCATTGCTAGATTAGCTCGTGCAATGCTTTATATAGTGATTAATTTGTGACTTTAGTAATTTGGGAGGAAATATATATATATATATATATATATATATATATATATATATATGTGCTAGTATTTGATTTATATGCAATTTGAGGTAAAAAGTAACACTTAGTTTGCATATGTAGGTGTGGTTTACTTAGTGCCTTCTAAATCTCCGTCGTAACCACCGTCGATCGCCCGCACCGTCTCTGTCAGGGCACCACCTGGTGGTGAGCCTCTTGTTCATGAAATTTTATACAAAATTGATGTTTGTGTGATTTGGTTATATAGTTACTCGTGATAATTATCTTACCCGTCGTTGTTTGTTATACATATAGTGCCATGGTTTTGATATCCGTCCCGCCGGTCCTCGTCCTTGTTATGATTCGGATGTGGTATATATATTCTCTTTTAAAACTAGTTGCATTTCATGTTTATGACAAATTATGCCATAAAGTTGACATAGAAATTTTTTCTAGGAGGTATGTGAACCGGAAATTCCAACCGACCGTATTGTCGAGAGGTTAAATTTAGTTGAAAGAGAAAACGAGTACTTGAAAGAAAAATTGAAAAGAATTGAGGGGGAGAAGATGGAATTGGAGTTGCATGTTGCCGATGTCGTCGATGATCATAAGATCAAGATGGAGAAAATGCGCTTGAAGATTAGAAAGATTAGAAAATATGCCATCGATAGTGAGGCTTGGTATCATTATGCAGTGTGATCAATTGTTACCTTAGTTGCGATCTTGATCGCATTTGTTGTTGCATTTAAATGCTTTAGCTAGAGAGTTATTTGTTTGTTGCATTTAAGTGTTGTATGAACTTTATGTATGAACTTGTATTAATTTGGTCAATTCGGTGTTGTGTAATGAAGATGAGCCGCAATGGATGTACGATGACCGATGCTCTCCCCAGTTCGTTGAGGCGTGCATACTTTTCTGCTTGCGGCTGAGGCAAACAAGCGGGCGGATGGTTTTATGCCTTGTCCATGTGCTGGCTGTAAGAATGGTCACAATTACTCTACGTCAAGAACCATTCACGTCCACCTGTTTGAGTCCGGTTTCATGCCCCACTATAATGTTTGGACCAAGCACGGAGAAAGAGGGGTTATGATGGAAGACAATGAAGAAGAAGAGGACGCATTTACAGCTATCCTTGCCATGGGTTCCCTGAATACGATGATACAACAATGGGGGAAGAAGCTGAGCCGGTAATGCGGGAAGAAGCTGAGCCGGCAATGCGGGAAGAAGTTGAAGAAGAGGCATCAGATGAGCCCGTTGATGATCTAGGTCGGGCCATTGCCGATGCAAAGAGAAACTGCGCAAGTGATTTGGAGAAGAAGAAGTTGCAGCGCATGTTAGAGGATCACAAAAACTGTTGTACCCGAATTGCGTAGGTGACAAGAAAAAGCTGGGCACCACACCGAATTGCTGCAATGGAAGGCAGAGAATGGTGTATCCGACAAGGGATTTGGAAAGTTGCGGTAATGATAAAGGATATGCTTCCCATGGACAACGAATTGCCCGAGAGTACGTCTGAAGCTATGCAGGTTGTCTGCCCTCGAGGGTTAGCGGTGCAGTAAGATACATGCATGCCCTAATGATTGCATCCTCTACCGCGGTGAGTATGAGGATTTGAACGCTTGCCGGTATGTGGTGCATTGCGCTATAAGATCAGCCTGATGACCCTGGTGATGTCGAGGGCGAGCGCCCAGAAGAAGATTCCTGCCAAGGTGATGTGGTATTCTCCTATAATACCACGGTTGAAACGTTTGTACCAAAACAAAGAGCATGCCAAGGCGATGCGATGGCACAGAGAAGACCGTAAGAACGACGGAAAGTTGAGAGTACCCGCTGACGGGTCGCAGTGGAGAAAATTCGAAAGAAAGTACGGGAAGGAGTTTGTAGATGACGCAAGGAGCGTATGGTTTGGTCTAACCGCAGATGGCATTAATCATTTTGGGGAGCAGAGCAGCAACCATAGCACCTGGCCTGTGACTCTATGTTTGTATAACCTTCCTCCTTGGTTGTGCACGCACTGTTTGGATGATACCGACAGTATATATTTGAATAGTTGTAAGAAGAATGTGTACCTGGGACATCGTCGATTTCTTCCGAGCAGGCATCCCGTAAGAAAGAAAGGCAAGCATTTCAAAGGTGAGGCGGATCACCGGACGAAGCCTCGCCACCATACTGGTGCTGATGTACATGATATGGTCAAGGATTTGAAGGTGATATTTGGAAAGGGTCCTGGCGGACAACCTGTTCCGAAGGACGCTGACGGACGCGCACCCATGTGGAAGAAGAAATTTATATTTTGGGACATGCCATATTGGAAAGACCTAGAGGTCCGCTCCGCAATCGACGTGATGCACGCGGATTTAAGAATCTTTGCGTGACCCTGCTTGGCTTCTTGGGCGTGTATGGGAAGACAAAAGATACACCTGAGGCACGGGAGGACCAGCAACGTATGCACGGAAAAGACGGCATACATCAGGGTCATGCAAGCTACGCTCTTACCAAAGAAGAGAAGGAAATCTTCTTTGAATGCCTGCTCAGTATTAAGGTACCGTCTGGCTTCTCGTCGAATATAAAGGGAATAATAAACATGGCGTTTGCGAGAACATTCGCATGATGGCGTCCGAAAGGAAGAGATCTCAAAGACAGGAATGGGTACGCTTGTCAGAACACTATTCACAATTTTTACATCATTATCGATATCTAGTCACACAACTAATACACATGCATATTGATCTCCTTCTTAACAGTTCACAGAGGTGCGGGACAAGCTCCTAGAAATGGAGCGCCAGAGAAGCACTTCAAGAGGAAATAGCGGGATTTTTGCTCGACCAGGTCATAAATCCGAAGGGAGAATACTATTACCCGCTACCGCCCCCATGAACCACTTCCGATTGTCATCGTTCTCCGAAGTCACCAATTAGGCTAATGCCACTGGCTCCGAAGGTAACATGCTTATGTAGGAGAAATTGTATATAGCTATACATGTGTGTATGTGTGAATTAATTAATATGGTGGTTTGTGAGACATTGATGATATATATATGCATGATTGGTTCTACTAGAAATTCTATATATATATATATATATATATATATATATATATATATATATATATATATATATATATATATATAAGCATAACGTGTGCAATGTGTAGTATCGTAAAATACCAGCAAACGAAAAAGAATTAAAATGGAAACACAAAACTAAATGAAAAAGAAATAACAAAACTAAAAACCCCCCAAACCTTATAGTACCCACCAACCGGTACTAAAGGGCTCCAGGCCCCTGGAGCTGGCTCGTGCCACGTGGTTGCCCTTTAGCACCGGTTCGTGCTGAACCGGTACTAAGGGGGGGGGGGCTTTAGTGCCCACACTTTAGTGTCGGTTATGGAACCGGCACTAAAGGTCCTTACGAACCGGTGCTATTGTCCGGTTCTGCACTAGTGCTAGCCTATTACATGGCTCCTCGAGCACAAAAGAATAAGTGTTTTTGATATACACAGCGTCCAATGTTGTGGATGGTCAACCGGCCTTATTGATCAGTTGTCTTGGCCTTTACGCGTTGAAGCTTCCGGGTCATCTTGCACCGGCGCTTCCTCTTCTTGATCAACCATTGGTTGGAAGTCAGGTGTGGCCCAGTTGATGCCGGTCAAAGCTCTAAACACAACCTCGTCATCTATAAGACTTGATGGATCAATGTCAGGAGCGAAGGTATGCTTACGTGTGTGCGGAATAAGATCCACAGCTTCATGAACCGGCGCCTTCACTTTGGTGTTCTCAGCATCATAAACCAGGAGGTACTTGGAGAGGTCCGTCTCATCAGCTAATTTGCTTGCCCATGGACACATCTCTCTTACTATTTGAGTGAAGTCACCAGCGCTGAAAGTAGACCCATCTTATTTTACAGTAGGACAGCCACCTGATATCTCCTCCGGGTCAAGTTTAGCTTGCCACGCCTTTGCCCGGCTCAAGGCAGTGATAGCACCGCACCGGCCCTGGCGGATGATCACATTAATTCTTCCACCCTTTGTGGTAGCACAGAAAACTTTTCCAACACTTCCTTGATAAGGAAAGGTGGTTGCTTCTTATGCAAGGCAGCAGAAATCGCCTGTTGGGCGCCTGTGTACAGCTGCTCCACAAGGGTATATACGGTTTTCAGCCTTATGCGCATATCGTCACCCAGCTTGGAGCTTCTGGAACCTGCATTGGCAAGTATATGTGTCAACCGGCTCAATGGTTGTTCATATTGATGAAGAAATATTGAAGTATACTATTACTTATAACATATGGCCGCTGTCATGCTGTTTATTTGATATTTTAAACCGGACAACTCATCAGTTGCCGGGTTAATGGCAGCTTCGGCATCTTCTGCTCTTTTCAATAGAGCTGCCTTCTCGGTCTCCCGGCCGGTTTTATCAGCACTGAAGTCATGTTTTAGTTTTACAATGTTTTCCAAAGCAGTCTTCAACTCTGATTTGGCCTTTGAAGTCTCAACTTGTTGGGTTTGAATGTTGGCCCTCAGATCATTGACTTGGGATTCTTTCATATTTAATTCAGCCTGCAACATGAACAAGATAGGAAGCATTTTGATCATCTTATTTGAAGTCCCAAGCACAATACAAGTACTTTACTTGGCACTTGGGGGCTAATGCATAGTGCTCTTTTTTGAAGACAATTTTATGATGACCCAGCGAAACTGCTATGACTATAGCCAACTCATGGGGGCTACATACTTGGATTTTATTCGCAATTATGGTGATAATCCCAGCTTATCCATGCTGATTAAGCCGACCCTTGGGGGCTACAGGTGCAAAATTGATCACTACCATTTGAAGTCCCGGCTTTAGTTATGCATCTTAAGCCGGCCCTTGGGGGCTACTCATTTGATTCTACAATTACAATATGCCATGACATGAATGAAAGACTCCAAAGGTTATTTAAAGTCTACAGCATATTCGATTTTCTCATATCCAGTAGACTTGGCGGCTGGTAGAGATATATTTATATGGAGAAGATTACAGTGCTTACCTCAAAACACTCCTTCATGAGGTTGACTAACCTGGCTTCAAAGTCCCGGCTAGTATGAAGGAGGTTTAGATAGCCCGAATGAATTTCTTGAGCGTTGAAATGGGCATAGCTCTCCAAGTCTAGTTTCCACTTGCCCTTATCAGCGGCAGAAAATTCTTATTTTGCGCTGTGCTTGGATAGGGCGGTGGGGTTGCCTAGAGCTGTATAAGCCATCCCAGTGATTGTTACATCTTTAGTTTCTTGAACCGGCTGAGTGGGGCTGTGCGGCTTAGCATTCTCCGGGTCAACATCCATGGAATCTATATGGACATGGTATTCCTCTGGTGGGCGGCTCATCACCTGAGGCCTCAACAACTTGGTGAGAAGCTTTTGTTGTTTGTTTCTCCGGCTCAGAGGGATTTGAATCTTCAGCCGACTTGTTCACTTTCAGCTTCTTGCTAGGCTTGGACATAGCGCTGAAAATAACGCATAAGACAGGGTTGATATGACAGTTGAGTACATGATTGAAAGTGAATAGGTTTAAGTGTTTCTTACCCAGGCACAGTCTTGAAAAGAGGGACCTGAGTACCAGTTGAGTCGCTAGAAGAAGAATGAGAAGTTCCCTGATAGTTTGAATCAGAAGGGTTAAGAGGCCGTCGAAAGAGACCCGCCTTGGGAAGAGCTAAGTCGGAAATTTGTGAAACCTCTGCACGGAGTTTGCGTGGAGCCGACATGCTGGGTAAGCCGGAGGACAGAATCCCACCGCTGCTATTCCGGGTTGTGCGGCGGGCTTCATGCTGCTGCTTCTTCAAAATAAAGTTGGGATCCAAGTAAGCTAAAGGGTGAGAAAACCTTACTTTCCGTCTTGCTTGACAAACTTTCTGTCTTGGCAGAGGTTCTGAGTCGGAGGAAAGGATAGTTACCTCTTCACCATCTGCGTGGCTGCCTTCCGCGTCATCCTGATAGTGATCATTGTCAATAAGATGTACAAAAAATGAGCCAAGGGAGTCAAGTTCTACCTCCGAATCATCATCATCCAAGTTAAATAACTCGGAGGGGGTGTTCTTCTTCTTGGCAGCCTTTTTCTGAGCCTTGTTCTTCGGTCGTGTCTTCTTGGCCGGCTTATCCTGCAGCTTCCTATTCCAAAAAGGAGAATCGGCCTGCATAAATCAAATGAGTATAAGAGGACAGTTTAAATGAAGAAATGATTAAACCGGAAATTGTTTAAAGCTTACCGCTGGCGGCTTGTTGAGAGTACAGTAGGGATTCAGTCCAGTTTTGCTGCAATCTTCCAAAGTCTCATTCAGCAGAGACTTGGTCATCTCATTGATGTCATCATCAGTCAGTTGTATCTGGCAGTGGCGTTGCGGATCTTTTAAGTCGCCGGTGTACTCACACATCAAACCGGGATGGAGGCTTAAGGGCAAAACTCTCCAGGCGACCCAGCATCGAACCAGGTCGATTACGGTTAAACCATTGGCCATTAAGTCTCTAATCTTCGAGAAGACGGGCATATATTTGGCCCGCTCCGCTGTGCTGATCCGATCAGGAGGGGGTGCCTGTTGCTAAGTCGGCTCACACGATAACCCGGCAGAGATTTCCCCTTCTGGAGAGGTGTCTTGATAGTAAAACCAAGTTTGGTTCCGGTCTTTGGGGTGACTGGATAGTTTGGCAACTGGGAAGGTGGCGTATTTCCGCCTCAGAATTGGAATGTCGCCTAATTCTAGGCTGGGCCCCTCTGTAAATTCAGTCTAGCGGTTTAAGTAGTAGAACTCTCTGAATAGTTCTACAGTGGGTTCCTGCTGAAGGTATACTTCGCAAAACACTTGAAAATTGCAGATATTTGTGACAAAATTGGGTCCGATGTCTTGACGATGGAGTTGGAAGAAGTGCAGTATGTCACGAAAAAAATTTAACCGGGCGGAGTGAACCCCCGGAGCATGTGATCAGTGAAGATGTCAACTTCGCCGTCCTTAGGTTCGGGGATGGTTTCTGCTCCTGGGGCTCTCCAATGAATGACACTCTTCGCGACTAAAACGGCTACTTGAACATGTTCATCCAACGTTTGCTCGGTAACCCGGGAAGCGACCCAGTTGCAAGAGGTGACGGTCTTGGTCATTTTTGAGGAAGAAGGTCTAAAAAGAAAACATTGCCGGTTTAATATTATGCTGTTAAGCCGGCCATTGATTCAAAAGTAAGTGCTATAAAAAGCCAATGTGTTAAGCGGGAAGGTAACACTGAGTTATGCAGATATATATATATATATATATATATATATATATATATATATATATATATATATATATATATATATATATATATATTGGCGGCTTAAAAGGGACTGATGATACGTGGCAAGGTTACGGTTTATCAGTTAAGCCGCCCAAACAGTTGTCATATTTCAGATCTATAAGTGAGGATTTGCTAAGTGGTGGACAAATAGATTCTACAGACTGGTGCCATAATTTTGGAACTACGGTAGTTTGGAAATAAAATAAATGTTAGACCTAAAATGAAGGCAGTGGAAGAACTCATGTGCTCGGACGGATCTTATGCAGAAAAAATATCTACTGTGATTGGAAAAAGGATGCTAAAACTTGTACCGTGCATCTTCAGTATCATGGTCAGATTCAACTACAGGATCTAGAGAAGAACATAGAAGAACAGAGAGGAACTCCGATGAACTGGGGCAAGCCCTAATGCAGATCTGTTAGGCAGAAGGAGGAGTACTTACTGAGGCTGCTGAACAGCGGAGGTGCGCCGCAGTACTCTGGTCCGAACAGGTCGATGCAGTGGCCGGAGTTGAGGATGTTGGACGGAGATGGTGGTGGCAGAGCTCGGGCTCGCTAGGGCGTCGCGAGGAGGAAGACGAAGACGCGGAGGCAGGGGGTAAAAAATGAAAAGAAGGACCCCCCCCTCCCTATTTATAAGGCAGAGGATAGATGGCATGCGCGGGAATCGAGGAGTCCGAAAAATGATTATGTGGCTGCACGGGCGCCTCGATTTTCGGGAGGTCCATTAAAATAAAAGTTATGCTGAGATGTTCTGGGCTCCGTGCGAAGTTAATGCGAGATGACGTCATGGCAGGTTAACACAATTTCGTGAGCTGACGTCATGGCGGGTTATAGGAAGATCATAAAAGTTGATGATGGAAGATTTTGCTAAGTCTAGCACTAAAGATTGATGAGAACAAGTTCAATTCAACCTAGGGCCTAATGTTGGGGATATAACTACTGGGTATGACCCGCCCAGGAAGGGTCGGGTTATGCCACTGGCGGCTTAAGATGAGAAGGCCCAAGAGGATGATGAAGATGGCGGTCCATAGAGCAAGCTTATTGAAGGCCCAAGACCCGGGGGCGACTTGAGGCCATGGATATGAACCGCCATATGTTTAACTTGTATTGTAAGGCAAGCTTAGTTGGTCACCGAGCCGGACACGTTGTGTATGAGCCGGCCGAGACTCTGTAAGCCGCCGGGCATCAACCTGTGTATATAAAGAGGTGACCCGACGGCGGGTTAACTCAAGTAACAATCAATCGAGAGCTTGGTCAAGCATATTCGCTCCCTGGTAATCGAAACCCAAGCAATACAACCTAAAGCAGGAGTAGGCTTTTACCTAGTTGAGAGGGGCCGAACCTGGGTAAACATCATGTGTCCTTTGTCCCGTTTTAACCCCTTCAAGCTAACCTACCTGTGATGGCTCCACACCAAAATCCTTTCGCTATGGCATCTGCCGTTTCAAGTCCACGACAGTTGGCGCCCACCGCTCAAGCATCTTTTAGCATAAAAAAACTTGGAATTGTTTGAGTTTTTCTAGTAGTTTTTTGGAGTGTTCACAGGGTGTATATGAGCTTGAGAGCCGAATTGGATATTCGAGAAAAAACCGGGTAAAACTAAGAAAGAAACAAAAGGACTAATGAAAATTGAAGAAAAAAGAAAGAAAGAAGAAAACCAGTGAACACCGTTAAAGAACGGAGAAAATCGTTCAAAAAACAAAGAAAGAAAATCCGAGTATGAATCAAATAAAACTGAAGAAACAAAAGAATAACGAAAACGAAAAGAAAATGAAGCGAACAAAGCGAAAGAATGCGAGCGAGCGAGCAAACAAATAATAGAAAATGCGTCGACCCATTATTGTAGCGTGCATGGAAAAGCTCGTACATCTTGCTTTAATCGACAAATAGCTCCCCTAGGCTACTAGCTACAATGAGAGAAATAGGGAAATCATTTATCTATTAAATGGATAGTATTGGGTGACGAGGACATGTATTGACGGTAGGGTAATAGGACTGACCTAAAGACCCTACCCATGGAAACCGTACACTTTGTATTGGGTCCCTGGGTCAGATCCCCGTCCAGATGTACTGCAACTTGAAAGTCACTCGGACGGCAACAACCACTCGGAGCACGGCACTCCACTCAAATAGCTCATTCCACTCGGCCGTGTAACTCACTCGGATATGTGAAGACCAATAGTCAGCATGACGGTTTTATAGTGGGCAGGCATTATGATATTGATGCTCCACTGTGTAACATAAGGGATGAGGGGGTGGCGCACTCTATATAAGCCACCCCCCACCACTAGACTAGGCAGGTTCTTATTCTTCTTCTCCTAGCTCTCTCTCTCTCGCCATTAGTCTCAGGACTTGTTTATGCATGAAGATCCGTTCTTCTCTCTCCCACACATACATTGTAATCTCTGGATACATACTAAGATAAAACAAAGTCTCTCCGGAGCACGAGACATAGGGTTGTTATCTCCACCGTGAGAGGCCTGAACTCGCTAAAATCACCGTGTCACCCCTTTGCATCTTGATAGATCATGCTCTTTTACCTTATCTCTTATTATTGTCGGAATCGTTCCCACGACAGTTGGCGCCTACCGTGGGGCATGGCGTCTATCGAACCATGATGCCGATGGTTTTTTCATTCATCTATGTTTAATTTGTTGTTCATCCTGATCGTATTGTTCGTCTTCGCAGCAAGTAACTGAAGCATCTCAAAAGGAGAGGAGAAGAAACATCTTCACTTGATGCTGCAGGCGTGCATATCCGTTTGCAAACAGATTGATCGGGAGATTTGTTTCTATGCTATCCTCTTATGATCTAACAATCATCATGGATCTTAACAAATCCGTTGTTCTCCTACCTGTACGAGCAGGTGCCCATCGGGGTCAACAACGAAATCATTTTTTTTTCTTCAAATAATTGTTTTCTTCTTCAACTAAATTTAAACTCTCGATAATAGGGTCGGTTAGAATTTCCGATTCAACTACCTTCTACATAAATAAAATCTATGTCATATTGGTCGGCATAATTGTCATAAACAATAAATGAACCAAATAGTTATAAAAAGATAATATATAGCACATCCGAATCATAGACAGGACGAGGGCCGACGAGGGCGGATACCAAAACCATCGCACTATATAATAACAAGCAATAATAAAAGTAAGAAAATTAGACAAGTATCTATCTAAAGTATGAATATTTTTTCTTTCAGAAAGAAGATAAGAACAAGAGGCTCACCACGGTGGTGCCGGCGACGAGATCGGCGCAGGCGATCGACGATGGTGAAGACGGGGACGGTATGTGACGGACGGCTAAACCTATGCAAATCTCGGGGAAAATGGAGCTTGTAGGTCGAGCTTCGAGAGGAGAAAGCTTAACTAGTGTGGCTCGGGCATTTCATCGAACACGTCATGTGCATAGGAGGTGAGCTAGAGCACCCAAATGCCCTCCCCTCGCCGGCCAGAAAAAACAGAGCACTATGGAGTGCTCTGCTGCGGCGATGGGGTATATATAGGCAGCTCATTTGTCCCGGTTCGTGGCCGGAACCGGGACTAAAGCTCTACCTTCTGTCCCGGTTCTATCCATGAACCGGGACCAATGTATGTGGGCCAGGAGCGAAGCCCATTGGTCCCGGTTCGTGCCAGGAACCGGGACAAATGGGTCCAGACGAACCGGGACCAATGCCCACGAGGCCCCGGCCGCCCCCTGGGCTCACGAACCGGGACGTATGCCCCCACGGATCCCGGTTCGTGACTGAACCGGGACTAATGAGCTGGCCAGGCTCGAACCATACCCCTGTTTTCTACTAGTGAAAGATGAACAATGGAAGTACCTTACACTTTCCCACTCTTGTTATGGTTAGACCTAGTCCAACTTAAGTAATATGCGAAGGCCCAAATCCAATTGGCGGTATAGGATGTAAAGATAAAATTAACATCTTCTCAAAATAAAATAAGAAGCTAAAATCAACATTGCTCATGGTCCTGATGGGAAACTTTATATTTTGACGGTCATTCTGGATCATAATCACAAATGAAGTTCACATAAATCTCGGTTCACATACAACAAAGAGTTGGATTTACATGTCAAGTGAGGGCTTGAGCTGAATGATCGGGCCAAAATATGACTAAAGAAGAATTTCAATTCTTTTGTTGTGGCAGCAGATGGTCATGCGAACGTAACTTTTGGTGAGAAAAATTGTTGCAATTTTCTAGAGAAAACAAGAAGGTTAAAACTTGGCAGTGGTGATGATGAAGCGGTTAGTGTCTGTTTTATCAAAATGCAATCCAACACTCCAAACTTTTTGGCTTGATGCAAGAAGCAGAGCGGTGTATGACTCTTTCATGATGTCATTACTTTTGACACAACATAGTTGATGAACAGATATGATATGCCTTTTGTTTGTTTTGTCAAACTCAATCATCATGGCTGATCAGTGCTGCTATAGGATGTGCTTTATTATCAGATGAACATACTGGAACATTTGTTTGGTTATTTCAAGTGTGGCTTACATGTATGTCAAATCATCAACCAAAAGATAGTCATAACTGACCAAGCAAAAGGAATTCATAACGGTGTGGATTTTTTTCTTACAGAATCTCGATCCATATGGTGTTTGTGACATATAATGAAAAAGATATCCGAGAAGTTAGGTGGATACGATGAATATAATCACATCAAGGTTGTCATCGTCACGACAATTTATGACTCATTAACAATTATGTAGTTTGAAGTTGGTTATGCTTGTGAAGTATAATCTTGGTGATAATGAATGGCTTAAAGGGTTTTATGACATTAGCACCCTCAGGATAATAACTCTGATTCAAAATTTAAAGGTTAGATTATCAATCTGGCTAGAAAAAACGGATTATCGTACTGCGTCGTATACTAATAATACCATATCCTATTAGCCGGCCTCAAATTCAGATCGGATTGTTGTCGTTTATCAAAAATCCTATGAAAATGGATCCGGGAACGGTTTCGAACGGAAATTGTGCTAACAGTTCTGACCTTACAAATGGAAATCGGGGAGAGGACCGGACATGTCCGTGGACAAACCGGTACCAAATTTGAGATTTGTTGTGTACACCCGAAGCGTGTGCGCAGCATTTCCGCCGCTGATTGACACGCCGCCCGCTCGTGTTCCCGCCCCCGCCTTCCTCCCTCCGCTCTGCCTCCGGCCTGCTCCCCCTCCCCCGCCCACCTCGCCACCGCTTCACCCCGCCGCCACCTCGCCACCGCTTGTCACCATGGCGCGGCGTCACCTCGCCGCCACCTCAGCCAAGCGCCGCGCCGCCCCTCCAAACCCTAGCCCGCCCCCTCCGCCCGCCGACGGATCGATTCCGCTCCTCCACGCGGCGAGCCGCGGCGACCTCCGCCTCTTCAAGAGTACGTGGGCGATTCCGGGCGGGTTTTGTTTGGATCTGGGACTGGGAGGCACTGACTTGCTCGTTCGTCGCGTCGCAGGGCTGGTGAGAGATCTGGATAAGGGCAGGGGGCCCCTGTGGAGGTGGTGGAGGCGCTGGGCGACCAAGGTCTCGTGGCGCTGCACTTTGCTGCCGGGAAGGGAAGGCTACGGGTGTGCAGGTACCTGGTCGAGGAGCTAGGGGTCGATGTGGACGCCGTCAACGATGGAGGTGCGTTTAATTTGCCTCTAAACTGTAAATGTGTCTGAACTGTACTCCTATATGGCTTGCGTTCAGAATTGGGCTATAGGAAACTGTATATTGATCAGCAATTTACAACCGTCATGCTATTTTCTGAATCAGATGCATATAGACACGTTTTAGTGTGTTCGTTCACTCATTTCAGTCCGCATGTATGTACTTCATACTGAAATATCCAAAACATCTTTTATTTGTCAAATGAGGGAGTAGAAAACAAAGCGTTATGTTATGACATATTTATGTATTAACTTTGTACATTCTGACATGCTCTGAGAGGAAACGTCTTCATTTTGATAGGTCGAACACCTCTGCTTGTGGCATTGATTCATGGAAGCATGAATGCCGCCAGTTATCTTCTTGATCATGGGGCAGATCCAGGCAAAGCTGACGACAAAGGGTTCGCCCCACTTCACCATGCTGCTAAAGCAGGTACTTCTCTGCCAGAACAGCACATGGCATTTCTCTTACAATACTGTTCCATTATGATGTCTATGTGTGTTGGAAAGATGTAGAAGAAGAACTTGTTTGACAATTCTTTCATGATTTCAATTGTATGTGAGTAGAAGAACATTGGTGCCATTTACGTTTTGTCTTAGATGATTCCCTTAGGATTTAAAAGTTTTCCATTTTCCCATATTCTGCCCTCTTGTCTGTTTGTAACTATTCCAGGGCATGCACTTTTAGTTGGTGTGTATCTTGATCATATTGAATTTTCCCCATCACACAATCAGTTCTACTTTGTAGTAATACCTATTGGATTCTGTTTTCATCTTTTTGCTTTACTTAGGAGACCGTAAAATGACGGAACTCTTGCTTGCAAAAGGAGTTTCTGTTGACCCAGTATCTTCTGAAGGGACACCACTTTATGCCGCTGCCTTGGAAGGGCATGATGAAATTATGCAAATTTTGTTGGAGAACAACGCGGATGTAGGTTTAACAACATACTATTTCCTACTAATTTTGGCTAGCTGCATTGTTTCATGCTTCATTTACTTGGCTGTTGTGTTGAGTCCGCTTTACTGCCTTTCTTCAAAAGTTGGGAAGTCTGAGCGCAATCAGCTAAATTAGCACATTTTTTAGCAATTATTCAAAATCAGGCCTTTGTAGCAGTGACTAAGCGCACTCTGTTAACCCTTCTTTAAGTTCTAGTAAGGCTGCATTCTCAAAGAGCTCTGGCCATCTATGATTTCTTTACTTCACAACAAAAATCTAGCTCCATGCATACTCTACACACCATATCTTCTTGCAGCTCCATCCTACTTGCTTCTTCAATATAGGCTCCACTGCAAGTTTCTGAATTTGTATTCCCTCTAGTAATTCATGACGAAAGATGTTTTTCTTTCATATACGTTTACTTCTTTTGGTGCCTCTTGGTGGGTTCATCTCTTGGCTCTAGCCTACCCAGCTTGCTTGCGAAGAAAAGATTAAACGGGTGGGCTGTTATTGTTGTACGTCTACTCCTTTTAATAGATACATGGGACAGAACTAAAAAAAGGGTCTAATTGCTCAAAATGGCCCCTAAGGCATTAATGCTCAATATATTATTCCAGAAACTCTTGTTGATACAGTACATGTTTGCTTTTGCAATGCTATTGATTTTTTTCCTTCTTCTTTTTACAGAAGGCCACAGGACAACAAATGCATTCTTCCTTCTATTTGTCTGCTCTTTCCTACATCTTACTTGAGTATTGTAAATCGTGTGTTATCTGTTTTTTGCCAGTGTAATAAGAAAGTACCTGGTATTGACACCCTTCTTCTTGTTGCTATAAGTGCTCCCTCACTGAAATGTGTCAAGCTCCTGGTTGAGGTATAGTGGCTGCAGTCTTCATTTTAGTTGTGTTGGGCCTTAGAAAGTTAGAATTACTCAAGACAATTTTGGTTCAATGCTACATTTTTCGACACTAATGTAGGTCTGGCCTTCTTCGATGGTGTTTATTATTTGAGCTACCTTTGAGAAATTTTTGTGGCCGCGCTACACTAAGGTTTTACACAAGAAAACGCCGTGTCTAATTGGCAATGAACCAAAGAGCGCATAGAGAGTTCCTGTACGAACTGATTTGTAATAGTATTTTTTTGCAGGCTGGTGCGGATGTCAATGACGGTATTCTACCCCCTTTAGTTATTGCTGCTGAGATGAAAGGCCCAACTGCATGCTTGAAGTTGTTACTGGAAGCTGGTGCCGACCCTAATGCTCCTGACCCTGTAAGATTGCTGTACCTTTATGCCATGCCATGCCAATTACTTGAACACCACAACTGAACAGTGTATTCTTGGAGCTGGTGCTCTCGCAAACAGGACCACAAGTTAGTGGAGCTGGGTATCCATAGTCCCAAGACTTAATGGAGCTGGAATTGGGGGTGTTTCGGTGGTGCATTTTGTTTGTTATGCTTTAATCATCTTATTTTAGCCTACGTACTTGATATCCTTCAAGAATCAAAGGGTTGGAGCTCTCCCAAACTAGCCCTTTGATTCTTGCTAGGATCAAATTGTTCCGCTCAATCCAAGATCCTAGGTGGGAAAGAAAGGGTGAGCAACCAGCCATGTCAAGTGGGATCTGCTGGTTGGTTGCGGTGGGAATGATTTTTTTCATGAGAATAGTTTATTTATTTATTTATTTTAAGATGGAAGTGAGGCTTTTCTTTTCTTTTCTTTTTGAGGTGGATGTGAGGGCCACATGTCATCTGCTGGTTGGTTGAGGTGAGTTTTTTTCTTTCTGAGATGGAGGTTAGTTTTTTTCCCTTTTTTCTTCGAGATGGAGAAACGAGCGCACACCTTCATCTCAGGCGGCGTGCAATTGAGCACCCCAACCACTAGTGTGTTGTGTAACATGCCTTGTGCAAATAGAATTCTAGGGTCATGTGTTTTCTTATGAAATTAGACTTGATTAAAACTGCCATTGAGACTTTTGGCGGCCTTCATTAGTTAGACTTAGGTGCACTTACCATTTTATTAGAAATATTTCCATGATCATAATACATCCTAACAAATGCACACACACTTAGTGACGGCGGGATCCCTCCGAGGTAGGCCCATGACAAGGATCCGGCACAGCTGGTTTGAACAACTCGAGTGTGCATGCAGCGAATAACACGGCTTTGCTGGCATCTTGAAGTCCATCTGGCTAATAAATGACGTGGCTTTCATTTGATTGAACCATGCATGTTCAACAATCACCAATGGTGCCTTCACGACAACATTATGGCGTGGGGGTGATCCTCAGTCGCTCGCGCGACAACCAGCTCGTCCTGGTCTCATGGGTTGCTCTTGCGACTCACGGGATGACTCGCCGCCACCGCCATAGCGAGCGTACTCACGGTACTCCTCCCTCGCCGCCTGCGTCCCTTCCTTCTCCCCCTCACCTCTCCACTTGATCTCGGGGCGCCTCCGGGCCTCCACGCGCTGCTGGTCCCTGTTCGTCTCGTGACTCAGACGCTCGTGGTGGCGCTTTGGTAGATCGGCCGCTTCATCGGGCTCCCACTGTTGTGCCTCGGGCCAGGTTAGGGGCCTTGCCCACGTATGGTCTGGCCGCAGCTAGTTTGTAGGATCTGACGGCGGCCGGGTCCTGCTAGCCGTTGGTATCCGGATTGCACGGGGATCCGGCCCATGCAGCGAGGCGGCGATGGTAGATCCTCCGAGGCGTCGATCTCGAGGGCGGCGGTGCCGCCCGCAGCGGCGTCGCCCGCTACGGCTTCTCCAGCGACAATGTTGTGGGGCGGCGGCGGCCGGTTAGTGGCTTGATGGGATCGTGTAATGGTTTGTCCCTAGCGCTCTTCTTTTACCAGGTCGTCTTTCTGTCAGATGTCGACCTCTTGGATCTGGCCGCTGATGAGTTCCGGTATTCCCCGTAGGAGATCTACATGGATTGGCGTATTTCGTCCGTGGATAACTTTATTGGAAAGGCTCCGGTCACGCGTGCTCATATTATCATCCGACGCGGCCTCAAGAGGGCGCGGCGCGAACCTTTGATTTCTTATTGGTGTCATGAGACATGTCTAAGTCAAGATTCCCAAGGCATTGATAGAGTGGGGAAAGTCATGGCAGCTGTGATTGGGGTCTTGAAGCTTTGGTGGAAGGGTGTGTTGGATGCGATGAAGACTCTGTGCCCCAGGTGTTTGGTGACTTGCAATAGCGTCCTCGGCAAGTGGGGGTGGCAACACTGGAGGGCTGCATTTTTTGTGGTGCTCCTCGAGTACCGAGTCTCGATTCCAATGGTGAAAACCCAAGGTCTGGGTTTTATTGGTTGTATCTGGCAATGGCCATGTTTCAGGCATTGTTTTTGGTTGAACTCGGACTTTCTCGAGGGTGAAAACCCAAGATCTTCGATCGGATAACAACAACGCTTGTGCATTGTTTCCTTCTTGGAGGCTTTGCTTTTGGAGAACCTCTTTTGTAATCTGAGTATTGTCTTCGGTGGTGGTTAGAGTGTTGCTTATGCTAGTGATTGACCACCATCGCGGAGTCTTTTTTTTCTTCTGTTCTTTTTATTTTCTTTTTTTGCTGTGTGTATCCTGGATGCCTTTGGGCATCTTGTTGGTACAAAGGCAGGGTGTAATTGACATCTTCGCGATATTAATATAGGGAGTACCTAGAACTCATCTAGATGAGACGTAATTTGGTCTCATTCACCTGAAAAACAAGAACGAATATAACCCACGTCAGCACACACGCATCTTATAGCATCACATCCAATGGCTATAAAAGGTGAATGAGACCAAATTAAATCTCATCTAGATGAGTTCTAGTAAAACTGATTAATATATTTCCTTTGTTGAATTGTTTGGCGTGGGGGGTAATTCCATTAGTAACGACCATCATCATGGCTCATAACGCCATGTACAATGCAAGGCACTTAGTGGAGGTGCTTTGTAAAATAAAGCTGGTTTTGTTCAAGCACCGGTGTTTGTCCCTATATGAGGGGTGCTTAATTAAGTGTCTACCCTCTATAAATAAGCACCAATGCTTAAAAATTTTGGTTTATTTTTTTAAGCACCTCCCATAAGCACCCTGCATTGTACAAGGCTTAACAACCATTGTTCTAGGAGTAGGGTGTTATCTTCAGAACATGGGGCCGGAACCTGGGTAAAACCTTTTATGTGTGAAATCCCGTACCTAGATCATCCAGGTGCGCTCGCTTTCACAAAATCCACAAATCATTAGTATTTCCATGAAATCCCCGCGATAATTGGCGCCCATTGTGGGGCAAGCACGCGCTGGAGGAGTGGTCTAGTTTGGATCCCCTCTGGCAATCGTCGGTGGGCTTAGGCCCGGGCAGCTTGTGCGTTTTGATATGTTCCATTTCGTCGCTGAGGACTCTGCATGCATCCTGCCTCTGCAGTGCTTCTTGAGGGCATGATGACGTTTGCTGGGAGCATGCACTTCATCGCCAAGCGATCCGACATAATGTGCCTTCAACAATCTTATCCGCTCTGACTGGCGGGGTCGAGTCTCAGGCATTCCGTGGGATCTCCACTAGCGATGCACGCCGACAAGGCTGCTTCCCAGCTCGTTGGCATGGTCAATTCCAACTTCATTTTGCCCTTCTTGGATTCTGAGTCTGGCGGGCATGAGAGCTCATATAGTTCCCACTTTCGTGGCGGAGGTGTACACGACCAACAACAAAGTTGGCGCGACTGCGACAGACAGAGCATCCTGAGAGGCGGTGGATGATCATGCATACCCTCGTCGAGGGCGACTAGGAAACAAAAAGGATGTCAAGGCCTCACGCACGGTTGCTTTTGCTGAGAAGTAACGTCTCACTGAGGAAAGAGCGGCCCTCGACACACAAGAGTGTGAGCTGCCGTCGGCGTTGGCGTGTGGGACACGGCAGACACGCCTGCTATGGGGTCGTGGCTCCATGACAAGCCAGGAGACAGAGGGCGCGCACATTCATCGTACACCTGCCAAGAAGCAGTTGTGCGCTCGCCAACTTCCTTTGACTCGTTGCATTGCTGTGAGTAACCGTGGAGCACTAGAACATGGCCATGTCATCACAATGCCTATTGGCTTCCAGGTCAGTATAGTGCATCACCTTGGACTCGTCTAATCCAAGTCGATCCAACAATTGCCGCCCTAATGCGCCTGACGAGATCATGGCTATCTTTGACGAGTTCTACGTCGGATCCATCGATCTCGGACGCCTGAACTACGGGACGATCTCGCTCATCCCCAAGGTTCCTGGTGCTTCTGACATCCGCCAGTTCCGCCCTATCACGGTGATTAACGTGATCTTCCGGATTCTTGCTAAAGGGTACGCCAATAGGGTGACCCTGCTTGCCGACCGTATTACCCACCCCAACCAATCGGCTTTCATCCAAGGCCGGTATATTCTGGATGGGGTGTTGGTCCTTCATGAAATCCTCCATGAAGTCCGCTCCAAGCATCTCAAAGCGGTCTTTTCTGAAGATCGATTTTCATAAGGCCTATGACACTGTTAGTTGGCCCTTCCTTCGGGAAGTTCTTCTGCGAAAAGGCTTCGATGACTGTTGGGTAACTCGGGTGATGCAGATGGTTTCGTGTGGGCGCACGGCCGTTAACATCAACGGGGAGATTGGTCCCTACTTCCCCACGTTCTGTGGGGTGAGACAGGGTGACCCTTTTTCCCGTTCTTGTTTAATATGGTGGTTGATGCTCTTGCGGCCATCCTGGACAAGGCCAAGGCTGCTGGTCATATTCGTGGGATCACCCCTCACCTGACCGGTGGCACTGGCATCACTCTGCTCCAGTACGTTGACGACACCATCATCATGGTCGAAGGCTCGGATGCGGACATCGCTAGTTTGAAATTCCTCCTCCTCTGCTTCCAGCAAATGTCTGGTCTCAAGATCAACTTCGACAAAAGCGATGTGATGGTGATGGGCTACTCTCCGGCTGAGGCCCTCGGCATTGCCAACTGCCTCAACTGCCGCCTGGGCTCCTTCCCAACGACATACTTGGGAACGCCCATTAGTGACTCCCGGCTCACTGTGGCGGACCTTCGCCCTACGGTCTCCAAGTTGCAAACACGAATGGAGCCATGGCAAGGTCGATGGCTCTTGAAGGCGGCCCGGACAATCCTCATCAACTCCTCGCTCTCTAGTCTCCTCATATTCCTTATGAGCTTCTACAGTCTCCACGAGACCCTCCATCACGAGATTGCTATAATTCAATCTCGCTTCTATTGGGCAGGAGACAATAACAGGCAGAAGTATCATATGGTTAGTTGGCCCGACATCTGCAAACCTCGGGACCAGGGAGGCCTTGGCATCATGTGCTCTAAGCGCATGAACATTGCCCTCCTTTCCCGCTGGCTCTAGCGCATCTCTCAGGGACATGGCGGTCTGTGGTTAGACATCATCCAGGACAAATACCTGCGTGGTCAACCCTTGGCCTTCTGCCAGCGGTCGGGCGGGTCCCAGTTCTGGTAGTCGGTCATCCAGCTGCTTCCCGTCCTCCGCATTGGGACCTCCATCTCGGTTGGTTCCGGAGCGGCGACCTTGTTCTGGTTTGACCGCTGGGCTGGGGACGCCCCCTTCGCTGCCCGCTTTCCTGACCTCTTCTCCATCGCAGTCACCCCTACAATCTCAGTTCAGCAGGCCCTTATTGACTTAGGGCGCCCTCTATGCGGCTATCGCCCCCTCCTCCGCCCCTCCCCCCCCCCCCCTTCAGGCGGTTTGGTCCATTCGACTGCCCCTTTTAATCCGGATCTTCATGTGGCAAGGATCCATGGTCGGCTTCCGTCGGGTGTTGAGGTCCCCAAGCGCAATGGCCCGGCTCGCATCTGCCCCCTTTGTGATTCCCCCGAAGACTCGAACCAGATTTTCTTCTCTTGTGTGTCTGCGCAGTTCGTCTGGAGCTGCTTTAGGGAGGCAATTGGCGGGAATGGTGCCACTCCAACTTCCCCGACCTCTTCGCCGAACTACAGGCCTCCCCGCCTCCATCTCGCCACATTAGGTGGCTTGAGATTGGGGTTCTCGCGTGGACACTTTGGACCATTCGCAATAAACTTGTGATTCAGTGCTCCCCTCTCCGACGCTCTACTGACGCCCTCTACAAATTGTCTGGTTACTTGCAGCTCTGGCGGCCGCTTAGCCGCCCTCGGGACCGGGACGCCATCTCCGCCTTCATCGCCGACCTCCGCTCGATGGCCGTCCGTCTGTCGCCGCCTCTGCCGCCTCCTCCTGAGCCTGATTAGTCGTGTGTTGCTATCCAGCTCCGGCTACGGCCTTGGCCCTGGCTGAGCTGTCTTTTTATGTTGTGTTGCGTTTCTAGGCTTGTTGAGTTGTGCCCTCAGCAGAACCTCTAGACCTTATTTGTGTGACTTGGGTGTGTATGTTGAACTAGTCTTGTATGTGCTCCGCGACTTAGGTGTGTATGTTGAACTAGTCTTGTATGTGCTTCTGGCGGTTTGCTTTATTTATAAAGCGGGGCGGAAGCATTTTTATTTAATGCGCCTGATGACACCAATTGAATCCGCACGGAGCGACATCGACTTTGCCCTCCTCGGGGCCGGGGACCAGGACCTTGCGACGCGTGGGATGACATTGAGGCTATCCGAGTGGCCAACGTGTGTACCAATCGCCTTGGAGATGAGGTTGGTTGGTCGTCCGGCTTAGGTCACTTGATTTTATGTGCTTCAGTTGGCGCATATGGATCGAGCCTTTTCTAGAGTGATTCTAGATACTTGGCTTGCTAGCAACATTGGTGGAGGCAACGAGCATGTTGCCCTCCGTAATCTTCGCTTGATGCTGGAGGGTTAGGCGTGAGCATGGCTTAACAACTTGCTAGTAGACAAAATTTACGACTAGGATGACCTACGTGATACCTTTCTCAAGAACTTTGAGGACACGTACGCAAGGGCCCGACCAAGTGTGAAAATCCTTGAAATTGCTTCCAGAAGGACGGAGCGCCCATTCGTGAATACATCAATTGCTGGTCCCATCTTCGCAACTGCACTGAGAACGTCGTAGAGCCGCAGGCCATTCAGGCCTTCAAGCAGGGAGTTACCTATGAGCACCTGAGGTAGAAGCTGCCTGCAGCGAGGTGCTGACCATGGGTCGGCTCATGGAGATTGCCAACAAGTACGCCATCGGTGAAGAAACCATATGCCCAAAGGTCCCGACTGCTCAGGACAAAGGCAAGGCGAATGTCGAACCCTCTAGGAAGAAGGATCGCTCTGATTCCAACCACGACGACAATATGCAGCATATCCACTAGTGGCAGTATAGCAAATTTTAGAAGCTATCATTTGATGAGATCCTTGATCAGCCCTGCAAGTTCCATGACATGAAGGAGAGGCCATCCAAGCATCATGAAGCGCCTTCAGTTGGAGAGGCCATGGAGGTCGTATTCAGCGACGATGACAACTTTTGGTTCAAGATCCTTAGCTTTGAGGTGGTTAACCTTCAGAGTGGATACCACGCCATCCTGGGCTGTCTGGTTATGCCAAGTTAATGGCTAGGCTTTGCTACATCTACCTCAAGCTCAAGATGCTAAGCCCTAATAGGGTGATCATGATCTCGGTGTCATGACCCAAGTACAGAGATAGGATGGACAGACGGATTCAGTACCAATCGTTGATTCAAGTTGAAGATACAATGAGGATTTGGGATGAGAAATCAGTAAGGAGATGTGAGGAATACAAAGAGGAGGTAAGGAGCTTCAGAAGTTTCAGTCATTCATTCCCTGCCTTCTCATGTGGTTCCTTTGTTGTATATGTAGCGCCTTGCATCCAGTGACTTCCATGTGGGACCAGTCTCCAAGAGATGTCCCACCTGTAGGGGAACGCAACAGAAAACAAAAATTTTTGTTATAGCGAGCGCGCCCAGGACCACTATGAAGACTGCATACAAGGTTTGATCTGATTCGTGCCGACTCGAAGCGCAGCGGAAGAATAGTCGGCGTAGATCGTCGATGCAGATCCCTGCAGATAGGATTTACAACCTCCCAACGGCGAGGATGTACTCCCTCTCGGGACAGCCCTTCGGGAGGCGGTCGGACAGTCCCCCAGACGATGTCGCGGACAGCCCTTCGGGAGGACCGTCGAAACTCGAACAGAGACTCGGACAGCCCTTCGGGAGGACACTCGAACAGCCCCTCGGGCAAAAGATCGAAACTACAATCTCTCTACGGGGTTGCACACATACGGTGTCAGCTATCTGACAGGGCTTCGCTGTCCAGAACTAGTTCCTGTCGGAACCCAGACAGCCTTACGGCTCTACGAAACTCTTTTCGTAGGAGGGAGAGAAGAAGCCAGATAATGCATGACATGTGTATGAGAGCCAGGGATGAAGAGATGGCAGCCCTCACCTCCTCTATTTATAGGAAAGCCAAGGGGTAGTGTGCCTCCACAATTTTACCAAAAAACCCCATGCATTAGGTCACACATGAGGGTGTTAAGGTCAAAATGGGATGCCATGTGGAGCTCCAAGGAGCTCCACCACCCATGGCCGGCCACCCCTAGGGGGCCTCCCAAATGGGGTTCCTTCCCTTGTAAGCCACTTCCTTCTAGAACTTTGACCAAGTCCAAAAAGGTGGCTTTACATAAATATCCCAAAAAGAACTTTTTCAGCGTCCGTTCTAACTGAAAATATTTATGTGGGCTAAGAACATTTCCAGTACTCACTAAAATAATTTTCAACACGTTCCGAATCAATTCCGGTTTAGTGATTTTCATCTGCGAAACGGATCTGAAGTGGCTCCGGCAGCTCCGGAACATTTCCGGTTTTTACCTTAGAAAATTCCAAAAAGCTTCCAGAATGATTCTGGCATCCTCCAAGAATTATCAGGCATGTGCTGAAACCAATTTGACTTAATAGTATATCCCGAACAACTTTTCGGTATCATCGGAACTTATCCGATGACCTCTCTCTGCAGTACGATTCCGCTGTCCGAAACCTTTCCGGTGTCCGGAACTTTTTCGGTGATTTTCTATCAGACTCCCTGTCTAGTATTCAGCAGATAGATGACCCTTAAGCGTGTGACCATATAGGTTCGGTGAAGTATAGACATGACCCGGAACCCCTTCTGATCAATGATCAACATCGGAGTCGTGGACACCCATATTGACCCCTATACCCACACGAATGAATATTCGAGTGAACCTCCAGTTGCTGTGAGCTATTCCTGTTGCTTCGCGACATGTCATAAACACCCGAGGTGAGATTTATTGCATTCCTGTGGATCAACAATTTGTCCAGCATGCAAGTTACCTCGTTACCGGTTTTGTTCTCTTTTCTCGTTTCCGTGTTCCGGCATCCCAGTGATCAAATCACAATGTGTCTGGCCAGACGATGATGGATACCGTTACACCGAGAGGGCCCGAGTATATCTCTCCATCGTCGGAGGAGCAAATCCCAATCTTGAGCTATCTTGTTACTTGCCATACTTTTCCGTGAACCCGTAAGCCGCCGTAATAGCCACCCAGTTACGGATGACGTTTAACAAACCCCAAAGTTCACGAAGCAAGTATGAAGGAACTCGATACTCTCATGGTCTAAGGAATTATGCAAACATTAACTTCTCTGTGTTATTAACCATTAACTTGTGACGAATGTATCTCATAGCATAACATCAAAATGGGTCGATTCAACACAAGTGTTCTACTAACATCGTGCCCTCATAATTCCCAGCATAGACATGCCTATGATCAGGAAAACATGATCATCATGCAATACATGAGCCAGTCTTAGAGGCAGGACTAGGAATACATTTTACCGTTTAGTATACCACACCCACATGAGTTTTCCTCGGAGCCTCGTGGATATTGTAGACTCGAGAATCATTACAGTTATAGCATGGAAGCTAAACATTCATTACAAACTTTGGAGATACAAAATAACTGTTATTACTGCCTCTAGGGCATATCTCCTACACCACCACCTAGTTGTGCTTACTAGTGGATAGGCCGGGCATAACACTCGGGCAGCCCCTAAGCATTCTAATAAGTGCGATGACGCCAATGCAGCCATCATCGAGACCTTGATTGTGACTGAGGAGCTGGTTGAGATCCAGAAGGAGGCTGATGCCGAGAAGCTGCCATCAAACAAGAAGATGACCACCAAGTCCTTCTTCTAGTCGTCAAGGAAACCAAGAAGGTTAGAGTCCACCCCGAGGACTCACTGAAGACAGCGCAAATTGCCACCGATCTTCTTGCCCAAGGAAAGTGTGCTCATGGAGGAACTCCGTGAGAATTAGGACATTTTCGTCCTGGCGTGCCAGGGTCCCAAGGGACATTGCCGAGCACAAACTCAACGTCATTAAGGGGCGAAGCTTGTAAAGCAGACCCTTCGTTGCTTCGTGGAAGACATGCGCAGAGCCATCAATGAAGAGATCACCCGACTGCTCAAAGTCGGCTTCATCCGAGAAGTCTTCCACCCGGATCGGCTAGCAAACCCAGTCATGGTTCCCAAGAAGAACCAAACATGGCGCATGTCTGTTGATTACCAACTGTTTGAAAAAGGCGTGCTCCAAGGATCCATTTGCTCTGCCCCGTATCGACCAGGTGATTGATTCCACGACTGGCTAAGAGGATGCCTATTCAGGCTACCACCAGATCAGAATAAAAGAGTTGGACGAAATCAAGACTGTGTGATCTCAGATCCAATGTTCATGAAGATAGCTCGTGAATTTTTGCAAAAAAACCCCGAGGAGTTTGATAATTATGTTGAGGTCTCATGAATCTTTATATGACTTTTGGATCTAGATCCAACAGCAGTGTTTGCGCTGGAGCACCTATGCTTATGTGGTCCCGGAGCATAGGGTATTCTCCCGACCGACCCCCATGCTGATGCACAGGTGCAACTGGACACTGCAATTTCAGCCAGCCACAACTTCAGCGAACATCTAAATCAACACAAGTACCGAAAAGTAGGGTCCTCATTCGAGCATCTTCACTACACATGCCGGCTAGTGCATCCGACCCGGGGATTGTCGGTGAGGCCGCATGATTTTGCATCTTGGGGTTTGTCGGTGCGATGTGCGTCTGCTTGGCTCCGGCTCTCCCTGTGTCCTGTTGGGCTTTGGCTGAGACGTTTCCGATCTAGTAACCTCGTAGCCACCCTTCTCTTCGAAATTGTTGTGGACGGGGGAGGGACCTCCCTCACATCATCAACCTTGTGATCGTCTAAGAGGCCCAACAACTAATCCATGCCTTCCATCATCTCCTCTTCGCGCACCACATAACCTTTGTCATCAAACATGACCCCCAGCTGAGGCATCTATGCAGCCTGACCGCCCTCGGGAACGGGCTGCATGGAGGGGAGGATAAGAAATCCTGTGAAGTGAAGATATGTATTTAGTGTGAGAAATAGATAGAAGATATTTTACTTGAGGGTTTCAACCAACTTACATCGGGAGGCTGGTTATCAAAGCCGAAGGCCAGTACTGGTGAGGGTTTCAACCAACTTACATCGGGAGGCTGGTTATCAAAGCCGAAGGCCGGTACTGGTGCCACTAGGAGGAGCTTCTCGTGCTCATTGTTCATGCTCTCCATCCAAGCAAAGGAGTGCTTGTCTTTGGATTCTTTTGGGGACGTCCGAGTGGAGTCATCGGTGCCTGAGTACTCCCACATCGGGTGAGCTCTCGCGTGGAGGGGTTGGATGCGTCGATCAACCGAAGTCATGATCATGTCGACCCTAGTGAGTATGTGATTCTTGTGCTCCCGAATCCTATCCATCAAGAGCTTGGCTTCATGCCTCTCCTTTGTCAACTGAGGTTTCCAGCCAATCGAGCTCACGGGAGGTCTTGTGGCCAGCTTGTGTGCGCACATCCTGGATGTAAAACCAGTCGGCTTGCCAGAGCTTGTGAGTGTTGGAGAACATGAGCGAGAAATAAACATCTTGCGACGCAAGCTGAACGCCGGTTCCCCCACAAACCGACATCCTCCCACCTTTCTCCATTGTATGCGGCTTCACGATGAAGATCCACTTCCAGAGACCCCAATGCGGATGGGTGCCTAGGAAGCACTCACACAACATGATGAAACATGCAATGTGCAAGACTCCATTCAGATTTAGATGGTGGAGTTCAATGATGTAAAAGAAGAGGAGCCCTCACACGAAATCATGTAGGGGCAGGGACATACCTCGGTCAATGAATGGCTTGTGAAGTACATGCTCGCTCTCTCGTGGGTTCGACACTGCCTCTTCATTGGGCATCCTCCTCCGGGTCAAATCCTTCGACGGGCTCATTCGGATGGAGGCAAGTCTCTCCATCCGCCCCTCATCCTCCCGACGTATCCCGTCCAGTGGGTTGCCGAGGCTGCAACCATGCCACATGCCTCGCATGGGAATTTGAGGAGCTTCTTGGGGCAATGCCCTGGGTGGCATCCTCTTGATTACTCGCATTAATTGTGCGTAGTCGATGAGACATTAAAGTGATTCGTCCGACAGTCGCGGCCCTTTGTGCGTCGTAGAAGTCCCTTTGACTGAAGCTTGACCAATTCAGACGGTGTCGTTGGCGGTTGGTGGATCCAACATGATTTTGACTCCGCTCACAACATAATTAAAGACACACCCGGTTCTTCAATGGTTGCATCCGCTCGGACACAAGCTATCCTCGAGAGATGGCGTCCCACGATCCGCTCCCTCAAGTCTCAGATCACTTGGCATTGCCAACACTAAACAACAGACTCAGCTTCCCCAACGGCACTAGTTGTTTTCCGAACCAAATGCCTAAGTCCGACAACTCGGTTCTGAAAATGAAGATCGAAAGAATGAACCTCCTTAGGTCAACAACCGTCAGTGACCCACTCGGATAAGCCCAGTTCTTCAAGGATCACTTGGAATTTATGATACGCTTCCCTACAAGCCTTAAGCAAAGCTCTTAGGCGAGTGTGTTAGGTATCAGCGAGTCTTTACTACAAACAGTATATACCTTTTCAGGTACTTTTCAAGAACATCAAGGGCTCTCATCAAGCGGTGCGGCGACTATTTCAGTTGGTTCTTCCAGGAGAACCTTCTCCAATCAAGGAATCAACACCATCCCCGAGACCTTGAAGGACTTGGGGGCTACTGACGGCGGGATCCCCCCCAGGGTAGGCCCATGACAAGGATTTGACCTAGCAGGTTTGAACAAGCCGAGTCCACATCAGGAGAGTCACTCGGTTGGGTCGGCATCTTAAAGTCCATCAAGCTAATAAATGTCGTGGCGTCCATCTGACTGAACCAGGCGTGGTCAATAAATGGAGGCATTATGGCGTTGGGGGTAATTCAATTAGTAACGACCCTCATCCTGGCTCATAACAGCCATTGTACTCTACATCCTCGTCGTCTCATGTAGGAAAAGGATGGCCCGAGATCTTAGAAGAGGCGAAGACAGATATACGAAGTCTCTAGCATACACGCCATCCATGGTCATCACTCGTCAACCCCTTATTGTAACCATACTGTTCATACGACAGAAAACATCCAGCAGGAGTAGGGTGTTACCCCTAGAATAGGGGCCCGAACCTGGGTCATCCACGTGTGCCTTGCCTTCGCAAAATCCCCCAATCATGAGTATCGCTGTGAAATTCCTGTGCATTTACCATTTGGAAAAATACTATAACCAATGAGGTGCTGGCATTTTTCATTTTGTTTTAGGACTGTTATATCTATTTGTTGAAGCACCTATCTCTTAGCATGTTGTGCATGGGTGGAGCCACAAGTGGACATGGGATATGTACACCAATTCATGGTAAGATATCATAAACTAAGTATATAAAATACATTCAAATTGGAAAATAGCTAGGGAATTTATAAAATCTTGAACTCTGTACACTCATTCTGGTAAACCTGGCTTCGTCACTGATACTGTGACACATAGCTAACTTGACGACACCACCATCTTAGTTTGAGCTGGTGCACTATTGGCATTGTCATATAGTTTGATCTCTTTGATATGTGAAGGGCTGGCCGCATTTTGAGAGGTAGATTTTTAGAACATGATCTTGTGGCTCAAATAATACCTAGTCCCAAACAAGTTGGGGTAGGCTAGAGGTGAAACCCATAAGATCTCGCAACCACTCATGGTTCTGGCACATGGGTAGCAAGCTTCCACGCACCCTTGTCCCTGGCTAGTTCTCTGGTAATACTCCAGTAAATTCACTCTTTACGGACTCCTCCCATGTCAAGTTTGGTCTATCCCGACCTCTTTTGACATTACCGGCACGCTTTAGCCGTGCGCTAGCTAGGACTCCTCCCATGTCAAGTTTGGTCTATCCCAACCTCTTTTGACATTACCGGCACACTTTAGCCATCCTCTATGCACTGGCGCTTCTGGAGGACTGCGCTGAATATACCCAAACCATCTCAGACGATGTTGGACAAGCTTCTTTCAGTCGGTGCTACCCCAACTCTATCTCGTATATCATCATTCCGGACTCGGTCCTTCCTTGTGTGGCCATACATCCATCTCAACATACGCATCTCTGCCACACTTAACTGTTAAACATGTCGTCTTTTAGACGGCCAACACTCAGCGCTATACAACATTGCAGGTCGAACCGCCGTCCTATAGAACTTGCCTTTTAGCTTTTGTGGCACTCTCTTGTCATAGAGAATACCAGACGCATGGCGCCACTTCATCCATCTGGCTTTGATTCGATTATTCACATCTTCATCGATATCCCCATCCTTCTGCAGCATTTACCCCATATTCTAAAGGTATCCTGTTGAGGCACCACCTGCCCATCAAGGCTAACCTCCTCCTCGTGCCTAGTAGTACTGAAACCGCACCTCATGTACTCGGTTTTAGTTCTACTAAGTCTAAAACCTTTGGATTCCAAGGTTTGTATTCATAGCTCTAACTTCCTATTCCCGTCCGACTATCATCAACTAGCACCACATCATCCGCAAAGAGCATACACCATGGAATATCTCCATGTATATCCCTTGTGGCCTCATTCATCACTAGAGCGAAAAGATAAGGGCTCAAAGCTGATCCCTGGTGCAGTCCTGTTTTAATCAGGAAGTCATCAATGTCGCCATCACTTGTTTGAACATTTGTCACCACATATCGTACATGTCCTTGATGAGGGTAACGCACTTTGCTGGATTTGTGTTTCTCCAAGGCCCACCACATGGTATGTTATTGTAGGTCTTCTCTAAGTCAATGAACACCATATGCATGTCCGTCTTTTGCTCCCTGTATCTCTCCATGAGTTGTGATACCAAGAAAATGGCTTCCATGGACGAACTCCCAGGCATGAAACCAAACTGATTTTTGGTCACGCTTGTCATACTTCTAAAGCGGTGCTCAATGACTATCCCACAACTTCATTGTATCGCTCATCAGCTTAATTCCACGGTAATTAGTACAACTTTGAACATCTCCCTTGTTCGTGAAGATTGGTAATAATATACCCCGTCTCCATTCTTCTGGCATCTTGTTTGCCCGAAAAATGAGGTTGAAAAGCTTAGTTAGCCATACTATAGCTATTGGGGAACAATCAGGGCCCATCGCCTTGCCTCCTTTCATCCTTTTTAAAGCCTCCTTGGCCTCCGACTCCTGGATTCGCCGCACAAAACACCTGCTAGTATCATCAAAGGAGTCGTCCAGTTCAATTGTAGAGCTCTCATTCTCCCCATTGAACATCTTGTCGAAGTACTCCAGCCATCTATGCTTAATCTCCTCGTCCTTCAGCAACAGTTGGTCTGCTCCTCAATGATGATTGGAAAATAATAAAATAAATCTCTAGTATATCTCTATTCTTAATCATGCAATTCTTTGACTAATTTCATCACCTAGCTCTTGATGTCGTAGATATCGCTAAGTTGAAACAGCTTCACCATCTTTTTGAAATCATGCATATCTTGTATGAGTTAGTTGGACTTGTACAAGATTAACTGTACCAATGCTACTTATGTTTAAAGACTCAATGTCATCGCCGAAGAAAACAGGACAATTTGGAATCGTGTTTCGAGTTCCGTCAGGGTTGTCAGGTTGCAATCAGAACGAGGGGATGCTAGAAGGAACAGTTTAAAGTGGGAAGGGACAAACACTGTTCTTTTACAGTCATTTTCACAATTAGTTCTCTTTTTTTTCTCTTAATTATCGGAAATATTTTTTATCTCACTAATGATCCAGTGGAGTACACTCCCTGGCCTTTCTGGAAGTACTTTTCTTAAGTTGAACTTTGATTATAACAGTTTGGTAGGTTTCCAATAGAACTCTCTGCACTGAGTGGTACAAGGGAAGGTGTTGAGATCTTATTTCCTGTAACTTCTTGTATTCCAACTGTGCATAATTGGAGCGTTGACGGAATAATACGGCATGCAAGAGTATCTATGAAACAGGTATGCATTAGATCCTGTTTAGTTTATATATTTTCTAGTTTAACATTGGCATCAATTGTTAATCTATAGTTTCCCAGTTAGAATTACCACACATAAAATTAGCCATGTTTCTTTTTGCCTAATTTGATTCAATGAACATGAATTTTATACATGCTATCGATAATCTTTTAAAAGAAATCTTTGGTTGGGGGTTGATGGGCTTGTGAGGAAAGTGCAGATCAAGGTAGATGATTGCCGAGCCCAGCATAAGTAGTTTCTTATATAAGAAACTTAATAGCCGCCATATTCATAGTGGCCTACTGGGTGATGGGCAGAGGGGGAGGGGGGGGGGCAATCTGGCAAACACACTTCTTTATGTGGTAGATAATTTTTGTTGTACTGGTCAGATGATAGGAGATGTCATGAGTTCTGGAAATAAACATTTCCTTGTAGGCTTGTAATATCAAGAGCAAGATGAGGATCAAGATGTTTCTGAAATGAAACATGACTGGTCTGCAATTTTTTTGTGCGGAAATCCAATTTGGCTCCTGGGAGCACGTGCTCCTGCGTGCGAAAATGATTTTTGAAATGTCAGAAAAATCCCAACAAATTTTTTATGTCTTCATAGTCACATCCAAATGCTAACTGCAAATTCTTAGGCAAAATGGTTAAACATTTTGGACTGTGCAGAAAAAACAAAACAAATTGAACACCAAATGTTACCCCAAATTTGTTTTTTCACCAAGGAAACACTATTGCTCCGTTTCGCATGAAAATTATCGAGGATGCTTGCGACACGAACATCCACAAAAAAGTTCAGAATTTTTTTAAAACATTTTACTACTTTTGAATTACTGTTCATGCGGGAGCACGTGCTCCCGGGAGCCAAAACGCCTCCCCCTTTTTTGTGGCACAATATTACACACTGTTTCCAAAAGTGTCTGCAATAGCCGAGCACTAGGCACCACCCTGCCACCCAATTAGTGCCTATCGATTTTTAGAACTTTAATAGTATAGGTACTGCTTTATACTTGCATTCCTAAGTCTCGATTCATTTGTTTTTCTTCGTCTTGTAGGGTGCACATTCAAATGTAAGAACAATATAACAGTTTAAGTTACTCGGGGTTGAGTCTCTCAAGAGAAACGATTATTTTACTGCAGCAACACTGTACAGTGCGGTATGCTACTACACCCTGTTTCTCAATGTGTAATCTTGAACTGTATCTCATCAGCTGAAGTTGCTTGAATAGCTGTCAGGTGATCGTGATCTGGTTTCACATTATTCTTGTCCTACATGCTCCCTCTAGAGATAGTGATCATCATTGTGACCGATAAGTACAGTGGCCTCACGCTTTGCTTTGAGACACATCTCTCTTCAATTTATTGAAGATAATTTCTATTGCCAATGCTATATGAAAGTTTGATCATGAGGACCTGACAAGAACTTCTATGGGTCCTTAAAAAACAGAACCGTTCTTGTGCTTGAACAGTGTAGCTCTGCTTTTGCATTATAGAAGAGGGAAAGAAAGACAGTCAACTGTAAAACAGAGAAAAAATGCGAAAGACTCACACAGGGAAGAAAATACATTTCTATTGCCAATGCCATATGAAAGTTTGATCATGAGGACCTGACAAGAACTTCTATGGGTCCTTAACAGCAGAACCGTTCTTGTGCTTGAACAGTGTAGCTCTGCTTTTGCATTATAGAAGAGGGAAAGAAAGACAGTCAACTGTAAAACAGAGAAAAAATGCGAAAGACTCACACAGGGAAGCAAATACATTTCTATTGCCAATGCCATTTGAAAGTTTGATCATGAGGACCTGACAAGAACTTCTATGGGTCCTTAGACAGCAGAACCGTTCTTGTGCTTGAACAGTGTAGCTCTGCTTTTGCATTATAGAAGAGGGAAAGAAAGACAGTCAACTGTAAAACAGAGAAAAAATGCGAAAGACTCACACAGGGAAGCAAATACCTGAAGTTGCAGCGCACTCTCAGGTTCCTGGTCATACAGGCAGCAAATACTATTGTGTGGCCAACCTCATGCACTGATAGCGTGTTTGGATGAAGTCCTCGCTGAAAAATGTCTGGCCTGGAGCCTCCCTGAAACCTGCCTGGACTGTGTTTGGTTGATGTCCTGAAGAAATGTCTGCTAGCCTGGATCGGTTCATGCGGATCTTGCTTAGCCTGAGTTATAAATACAGGCATCTTACTTAGCCTGGGCCAGGCGTCCGTGTTGGGTAGCCTGGCACACAAGCCCAGCTGCCTGGGCACAAATTCCAAAGCTAAACTGCTGTTGCGTACCATATTTGCTGAATTTTTGTCCATTTAATAGTATACCAGGCCAGGCTATGATCCAAACGCCTCTAGTCGAAGCAAGCCTCACCAGTCATGAATACAGTAACGTATCAGGCAGCTTCCAGGCATCAACTTTTTCCAGGCACGATGCCCAGGACACAATCCAAACTGACCCTGAGTCTGTTCGCCGGGTATTTCTGGGCTGTGGGTTTGGACTTTGGGCTACTGTGATATCTCTTACTTTCAAGGAAGAGTGGGAAATTATCTTTACTTCAACATTGTCCTATTCTTATACTTTATTTACTGCTATAAGGAAATTTGCTTGAATTGACTATATTGTCCAGACTAGTATACTTCTAAGTTCTAAAATTCATCAGAAATTCAGGGCGTTCTTTCTTTCTTGCCTTTTGAAGTACAAATAGTTACAAGCAAGATGTGATTATTGTTTTTATATAATCAATTCAAACATGTCCTAAGTTTGCGTTCAACCTGTTGGGTGCATGCAGGCAATGGAGTATGACCGTCATGATGCCACCTTGTTGTCGGACAGGAGCTTTTGCTGGCTCTGCATGGGCGATGGACATGAGGCTTTGCGGGATGCTCTTGCGCGCAGAGAAATGAGGCCTGGCTGGCCAAAGGCCTGCTACCGGCAGGGCGAAGCACTCATGTTATTGAAGGTGTGAACGAAGATATCTATTTGGTTGTCTAGTTTGTTATTGATGACTGTCACCACATGCCGTTAATCATTTTTAATCTTATACTGTATCATCATCAGGACTATGGGGCTGCATGCGATGCTTTTCTGGATGCAGCCAAGCTGGACCCAGGGAGTCCTGAGATTGAGTCTGCGTTGCGGTATGGTATGATTACAACTGACGACGAAACCCCCCCTTTTCAAAGAACCCACCCCACCCACCCATAACTTGTCATATCTGAATGTACAGCCGATTCTGATCGTGATCTGCATACATACTTGATGGAGATTTATACATTGCATACATACATACATTTGTTGGACAACGCAGTCAAGCATTAAAATTCTAAGCCTGATTTTGCCAAAACTGTAATGTTTCTGATATATAATAGGTGTTGGGAATGTCGTAGGGAAGCTATGAATTCACTGAGGACATCTTGTGGAGTGGAGCTATGCAACATCCCAGAATCGGCCTTGTTGTTTTACCAGTTAACTCGGTGAACCCCGATGAGCAAAGAAGCAGCATTAGGGATCGATGGAGCGAAAAGTGCCAACAGAGGACGGGCTACAGTGAGGACTTCAAAAAAAACGTAGTTCTGCATCTAAGAAAAATAGTTTTTTTGTACATACACAAATACATATATAACTAGTTTAGGGAGATTTTCGTAACAATATAGTACATGGCATAGAAAAAAAACAAATATGTACATGAAAATGGGCCTTTTTTTGTGCAGCTTGTGAATCATAATATTTTTTAAGGGAATTTTATACATCCATTCACTACCAGAAACTGCACTTTTCCCAACGGCCAGAAACCCACAGGAAAATTCAGATTACCGTCAGGAAACTATTTCCTGTCGGTCAGCCGACAGGTAAAATCCGTCAGGATTAAAACGACAGGGAAATCTTCTAATGCCTGACGGTTAACCGACAGGAATTATTTTCCTGGCGGCTGTTCCTGTCGGCTACTCTCAGGAAAATCTTGATGCGTCAGGTTTAGAAACAGACCTTTTGTGACAGCCAGCCGACAGGGAAACATGCATTTTCCTTATGGGTAAACACCCAGGATAAATGAAAATAGAATTTGCATGGTATCCATATCATACCTATGTGCATGCATCCGAGATCAGTATACATACAACACACATATACATATATATAGAGCAAACGATGATCTGACATTTTGCACTTGACAAGTGAAGAGTTTACTTGCTCAAAGGCAATAACATAACAGTTGTACAAATACATTGGCACCACCACTGTAAATTTCCATCCATCACCTACATTCATCAGTTCATAAGTTCCTAAGTCATCTAGACTACCACCGATGTTCTCACCATTAATGTTGCATACAGTGTTGCCATTGTTGTGGTTGTCCATAGCACCATCCTCCAAACTAACATGAGATGAATAGCTGTTTCCCTGCGAATTCAGGTACAACATTAGGGAGAACTAATATTGAAAAGTCAAGAGAAGATGAGCAACATCAGGTAGATATCTGAATCAATAGAAGTTGCATTATAGTGTGCATACTATGGTCCATACCTACAATATTGATGCTCTCATTGCTGTTAGCATGAGAACATTGTGTATTAAGGTGATTAAGAACATAATCTGCTCTGCTTGTTGACAATTTAATGACACTTCATTGAGAAAAACACTTAGGCCAATCAAGAAATACGGAAGAAAAAAGAATGCCCACTCAGTATTTTGTTTGTAAATTTGAGATATGGCATATGGCAGCACAATATTAATTGGATGTTATACTATAGTGTAGTGCTTTTAGGGGAAAAGAATAGGAGTAATTAACACTAAAAATGAACCAGTAGCTTTAAGTTCGACCTTACATCCATTAGGAGGCATTCTTAATGAGGTCTCGGCCTTCTTTGTACTCCCCTCATCGTCAATAAGTAATGCATTAGATAAATGATGGGAATAGCAAATAATAAGGTAAGAACCAACACACCTAAGTATTTGTGAGATAATCACCACATAAAGACAAGCATATACACCGCCTTAGTGTGAGAGGAACCTGAGATAGGTTTTGATTGCATGCTGCAACTTCTTTGTCCATCAATTTTGGCCACATAACTTTGCTGCATCCACACTCTTTCATCATTGGTACCAGAAAGCATGTTTTACCACTAGTCCATGACGCCTTACCCTTTTTACGCCTAAAACAAGCAGGAAAGAATTACTTCATATACACACTCATGAACCATCAATCTGATAGTGTAATCATAAGGCGTGGGAGTGGGGGATGCTGTGCTTTCCTGCTCCTGTCATTGCTTCTGAGATTCATAAGGCCTCCTTCATCTTCGAGCGAAGAATCTCTATTATCGAGCATATAGCCTCGCGAAGCATGCGTTAGGTTTATTGGTAGGGTGTCATCTTTGGCTTATACATGGTCCTGATATCAATTTATATGGGACGTGCTATGCGTTGTCGGCGGATCATTTTAAAAGATCTGCCAGGCTGCGAGCCGTCAGATCCTAAGTAATCTTGTGTCTGAGCGTTGTCCTCACTTCTGCAACACGCAGTCTTGTTGTATAATTTTTTTTTTGTAGCAGAGGTCTTGTTGCATTTTTTTTGCAATAGAGAACTTGTTGCATATTTTTTTACGTCTTTACTTTTTTCAACATAGGTGATGTTACGGAAAATATTACAACAAAGATGTAGTGGCCAGCGAGATAAGGGAGAATAGTGCGGTCTTGTGGCGACACTTGGGACACGCATCACGCATTGGAGGCAGCGGATGCCCCCGGCTGTTCCCAAGCTTTTTCCCCAAATTGTATGCTCTCAAATTTTGATAAACGAATAAAGCACGTGGTTAGCTTAAAAAGGGAACTCGCCCGCAGCGCCCAGGCGAGGCTGCGGTAGGTGGAGAAATCGTCGACGCGCAGCCCATCAGCCCGCTGGAGCTTGCCATTGGTGTCAATTGGCGTGGGGGAGGATTTGCAGGTGTCAATGCCAGCACGGTCAAGCAAGTCTTTGGCGTACTGCTGTTGGGAAAGGAAGAAGCAACCTGCGGTGCGCGTGACACGAATACCAAAGAATCTCTCTAAAAAAAACCTCATGTCCTTCATGGCAAATTCACCAGTGAGGTGATGAACGATGTGCTGGAGCAGTGCCGGAGTATTGTCAATCATGTGAATGTGAGTACAAATTAAATCGGGTTTTCAGACCTAACATAAAATGATCTGTATCCCTGACCCTGAAAGCCAAAACAGGTTAGGCCGAAAGGAAAAACTAGTACACTCTCATGCAGCTGCTCCCGGCGGAAAAATTAAACTCCAGCTCTTTGCCGCTGCCATATCCTCAAACAACACATTTTCCTTCTTTGCTGGCCCAAACATATCTAAGGCGCACAACTATATAGTCTGATAAATATGACTTATATTAAGATGAACGGTCAAGGTTGCACTTGCACCCTTGCAGGAACACCAGAATCAAAGCTAGCTCTAAAGCCTCAAGGGACCACATAATAACCAAACTCTGTCTATAGTACCGTCTCTGTCACCACAGCGTCATATTATTGTTGAACTGTCTGCGGAACATCTAAGTTTGGGGTATACAATAAATCGAGCGGCGCAAATTACGACGCTGACGGTTCTGGCTCTTTCCCCTTCATCCCTTTGTTCACAACTTTTGTACTGTCAGCCGGCGGCACGGTGCTAGGCTCCTTGGTGTACATGATACAGTCGTCAAGAGTGTAGATCCTGAGAGCGAGTGAGGATACAGTTGAGGTCTTGATAGCTACTGTGAAGGAGGACCAGTACCACCAATCATTCTTCAAGAACTCGGATTTTATCACTCTCTCCAACATGCTGGTCGCCAGTACCATCTGGAAGAGGCACAGAATAGATACGATTAATCAGTACAGTGGCTAATAACAGCCCTCTCAAGCATTTATTTTGTATGGAGATGATGATGTTAGAGAGATTTTAATATAATGGACAGGCACAAAAATAATAAACACTTTTTTGTGTGTGGCACAAATTAAGGTGAACAAATAGATGATGAAGTCACCTCGGATATTGATTCTGCACGCTTCACAAAAGAACGCCATGAACGCCTTCTCATTTGTTGAGACTTTGAGGCTCTGAAAGCTTCCTCAGGCAACGCTGCTTCTATATCAAGCAAATGGATCTTTTGCTGCTTTAGGATATGGGAGTTTCTTCCTGTAACAGGTCTCAATGATGACTCCGGAACCAAGCCACCATTAACAGCCAGCAATCTTGTTGGCTTGTCTGTTGCAGAAGATGCTGCTTCCTCACAGGAAGTAGTGTCAGTATCAGGGGCTGGCTCCTTAGTTTTCGACACATTTTCATCACAGGAAGTACTAGCTGCAGGACAATCTTGAGCAGAATTGGACCCCTCCTTCCCTAGCTTTTGTACAGACATTGCCTGGCATTCCTCTAAGGAGCTGGAAACACAATCATCATTTGGGATGTCATCTTGCTTTTTGTTTTTATTCAGAATGACTGGAGGATCAATAAAAGCTGCACGTGAAGGGACAAAAGACGGAACTCCGTTTGATCCAATAAGTCCAATATCCTTCACTATCTCCTTGCTTGAATCATTGGTGGCAAATTTTCTGCAAATCACTTCAAAGTCATATGGGCATGACTTCATCGGTTTTGTGGAGTCAGAGGTGGAGCTAGGATGAACAGATTCCTTGTCCTTGTTCACATGTCCATTGCACTTTCCAGCATGATCTTCATACTCCGTTGATGTGAAGTAAGTCTCGTGACATGCTGTGCAGTGGTGTTGAGCAGGCCATATAGGCTCTAAGCAGTCGCAGCGGCATGTTTTCCCCAAAATTGCTGCAGCCTTGGTACTGGGAAGTTCCATAAGCTGCTGCTCGCTGCTGTTCGACGACCCCTGGGATGATACTGGAGGATCACTGAGAACAAAATTACCCAGGTGATGAAGATGCCGCTGCCGCTGCCAGTACTGCTGGATACCACGTTTCAGCTCCTTCTCCCATGGATCGTATTCCCTTAGCCAGTCAACAAGACTATGGATTTCTTCATCCGATTCATAAATGACAACAGATGCAGAATTCCATCCTTTACAATCAGAAGTAGATGGTGGGTCCCTCTCCTTGCTTATCAGCATGCTTCCATCAACGACCAGTAAAGGACGTTTACCAGATCGTCCTAACACCCAGTACAGTCGACCCAACGAATCCTTTCCCAGAAAATCTCTTCTCAGGGTTGCCATATTAAGCTCTGACTCTACTGTGCCAATTGACTCCTGCACTTTTGAAATCTGGTCAGATAAAGTATCCATTTCACCATATGAAGTCCTCATTTCCTCCTTATCTTTCAGATGCTTCAATTCAAAATTCAAAGCATAAAACTTCTTCTGGAGATCATTGAACTTATCTGGACATTTTTCTATATGTTCTCTTATCAGGACTGTGTTGAGCATTTCATCACAAAGAAATTTCAGCATATCGATTCTCTGCATTTTGAAGATAAATGTTAGACAATGTAGGTTGTCACTTTGTCCACTATGAAAATCAACACAGAGAAATTATTAGGTCAAGTAAAATCATATAAAGGAATATAGCGAAATGTGCAATACACAAAGAACTAAAACTTCCAAACAGTAAATAGTAGAGATATCTACTTGAAACATAGAAGAGAAAACCATACCTCTTGTGTGCTAAGCTCCCAGTACTCCTTTTGTGCCACTGTTGCAGCTAACTTAATAAGCATGTCATGATAGGGTCCTTCCCGTTGTGGTTTCAAATCCTGAATACCCTGGTCAAGATGTGATTTCTTTTGAGCTGACATGCACGATGGTTTGCCGTGAAATGCATGAGACTCTGCTCCTTTTCGCTGTCGTTTAAAATCCTGAGCACCCTGGTCAAGATGTGATCTCTCTGGCTTTAACTTGCACGATGGGCAGAACCAGTTTCCTCGTGGTATACGAGTTAGTGGTGGACTCAGGCAATAAGTATGGTACTCCGCGTCGCAGCCATCACACAAGAGAACAATGTGATCATCTCTATCAATGCCACATACTTTGCAAATACCCACCTCCCATGGAGCTTTAGGTAATTTGGTCGCTGCAGTCACAATGTCATGTAGCTCCTCATGGATTTCTGAACCAGTATTCTCATTAGAGAGGTAACTATCAAATCTCTGAACAAGGTCAAGCACCTGCACCAGCCATGTAAAAAGAACAGAAAGCCAGTTTACTAAAATCCTTGGAAATAATATAACTTAGTAAACAGGAAATTTAACAGTAAGCTAATATATGCTCAAATCAGCATAGATAATCCCAATGAGATGGTATAAAGCTAACTAAGTGACCCATTTCTTTTTCTATTTGCAATATTATCTTGATCAAACAACAAGGAAACACAGAGCATGTTCTGCAATCAAAAGACACAATTTGATAAAAATGTCCTTTAACCAGTTGAAAAGTAGGTGTTCAAGCAGTAAACTACCATACAGAGAGGGATAACAAACCTCTGTCTTATACAATTCAAAACTCATAGAGAATTCTGCAACCATTTCAACTATATACGTTCGATCGGCACATGCAGCATACAGATTAAGTATTACCTGCAGGTAAACATAACAGATCAGCAAATTTTGTAGTTTGTGCACAAGCTAACAGACAGTGTGCTGAAACTAGAAAACCAAGTTAACAGTTAGCTTGTGCAGGAGTATTTGCAGGCACATGAAGTCATCCATGGAAAATCTGAGAAAATACCCCATGCGTATGACCAGACCATAGCATAATACAAAAAAGGCTGTTAAAGAAAAATGTACCTCTTGCACATCCTCAAAAATAGTCTCCCAGGATCCACAGTAAGCTCCCATAGCCAACCTTATATCAATTGTGCGGAAGTCCAAAGGGCGTGGCACCATACCAGAAAACCCAAGGATGCCCTCTTCCTCATACTCATTAGAGTTCACTACAATAGTTCCAAGCAGATCCCCAAAAGCTTATATTCATCTGAGGAAATGGCATGGCGCAGGGCAATCGACACTTCTTCAAGATAATCTCTGAGATGGAAATAGTTTTCCTTCCATTTCTTGGGTTTTCAGGCTTTTGTGGCACTATTGCACGGCATGCCTCTGATAACACAGATAAAACAGCTTTCTGTAACAAGAAAAAAAAACGTTTACTGTATTTTCGAAAGTCCCCTAGTCACAAGGGTCCTCAAAATAAAAGATAGAGAAAAGTAACATGGCAACGAATAAGTCTAATAAGGCAGCGAGCTATGCACTGACTTCTCTTCTGGCAGCTATATATATAGTAAAACTTTGGTTAAACTGCGATGCTGACAGAAAGTTCATGTTAACCGAAGTTTCCTGCTCAGGCTAAATAAACAAAAACATGTAAATACAAAATACATCATCTGACTGGTTTCCAAGGTTTCAAACAAAATTCGACAACCATTCCTGTCATCCTTTTAAAGGGATACAGTACTTCATCACATAAAACAGTAAAACAAAAGAAGTGTTAGGGGAACTAGAAAACGGAATTTATGCATTTGTATTGACGGCCAAGGGAAAAATACATGAGGAGCTGTAATCTAGACTGCAACCCACACAACAAACGGTACTAAAACATAAACTAATACAAACTCATACTTTTATTTTTGCAACTCGTTACTTTTTAAGAGAAAAACACCATAAGCATTGCAGCTCGATCTATCAATGAAAAGGTTTTTATAAGGGCCTGAGAGCAGGTCAAAGCCAGAAAAAGGAAATTAAACGCAGTCTGGAACAGCAATAATACAATGACTGCAGCCTGCAAGAGCATTACTAACCTTGGTTCGTCCAGATGCATTAGCCTTGTAGACCTCTTTACTTATCGAATGTTCCAAAATTTTCCTTGCCCATTCTGGTGGTTTTCGGTCCAAAGCTTGATAGACACAATTTCTAATTCTCGTTCCCACATTTATCGGTAATTTTCTCACAGGCTCTAGTGCTTCTGCCCAATCTGGCAATGTTCTGTTATCAGCAATAGGCACCTCAGCAGAATACTTGTAATCCATCATATAAACCTTGTTTCCTTCACTTGATAGAGAACTGCATATCAAATTCTCTGCCTCCAGAAGCAGCTGAAAGTACAAGACAATAATTAAAGTGCAGCAAAAATAAAAATAAATTTTACCATCATCTAAAATAAGAACATGGGAAATTTATAATATCTCTTAGTGGGTGAACAAAACACTATAGATAAATCATACAAGGAACGTAACACAACATCCTTATAAATTATATTCGATATTATCAAAATATCACACAGCTGGACAAGGAATCAATGTAGTCAAGATATCTCCAGCCAAATAAGCAAAACCAAGAATCTTGTCTCCACAGATAATATTTAACAACAAAATTCCTGCAAACAGGTGGAAAAGCTCTGAAAAATATCATAGAAAAAAACAAATGGGCAGAGTCTCGTAACTGATTATATATACTCGCCTTGCTAGGCTTGTACATACCTCTTTTTATTATTACTACGAAATACATATAAATACAGAGTGATGGCATTCCCTGTTGTTTTACCCTAAAAAACAGAAAGCAATACTGATGGTGACAGGTAACCCAAAAAACCAAGGTTTTTTCCTAAGCAGGATAAAACAGGGATATGTGTTATGTCCCTCATGGAAACAACATAGAAACATACTATTATGTAGAGTTAATGTGTATAAAATAATTGTACAGGGTTGCAATCAAAGCAAATATTAATAAAAAGAAATAAAAAGTTAAAAGAAAATCTAAAACAGATAGCAAATAACCATAGCATACAGCAAGCTAAAGACAACTCATGTCTGATTGAAGAAGGAAAGGAAGGAATGATCCAAATGAATCACAAGGTTCAGCTAATTGTTGAAATAAAATGCTTACCAGGGCATCCTTCTCCATGCCGGCAACCCCAGGTACTGCTCCGCACAGGATGCCACCATCACCGTGTAGGCAGCGGAATAACTTCACCCTTTCTCGACTGGAAATATCAGACACATCCATGTACCCATTTATGGAAGAAATAGCTAACATATACCTTCTAGCCAACTCTGGCCAAGTCAACTTGTTAGCAGTTAGCATATCAAAGTTAAATTCCTTTGTTGAAATAAGGCTCTCAGTGTCCTTCTTTCTTCCGCGCCTGGGTTTTGATTCTTTGGGGTCAATGTTAAGCTTTGATAATACCTCACCAAAAAGAACCTTAATGAGTGCAAGATGAACGCCGGGCAATATTGTACCAGCGCACCTCCCAAGTGTCTGGGCAGCCAATTTATCTAGACGAGCTTCCTTCATAGAGGAAGTTTCAACAGGAATAAATACAGACACAATCTCTTCATTATTAGAGAGACCAGATTCACTATTTGAATGTGATGTAGAAGCATTTGCAGGGGAATTCATTGGTGAAGAGTAATCCCTACATTCCTGAATGCCCTTTGACAGTGTTTCTTTCTCACTTGCACAAATTGGCCATGGGTCAGCAAGTTCATCTTCTAATTGTTCATATGAAGGCACTTCTTTGAGATCAATGATTTCAGCAAAGCGCCCCAAGAACTCCCATATCTGCAAGAAATTTTCAATAAGATGGATGCAAGAATAAAACAGAAATGCACAACTTTGTAAAGATGTGTTTCTCAAATAGTAGAAACAGTGAAAGATATGTAAAGAGCTACCTGGAAAACATCTGCCGCCGATTCTGGTTGAAGCTTATGGCTAATAGGACGCCCCCGAGGTAGCTTGCGGATGCTAGAACCGCTGGGCTGAGCAGGATCGTGTAGCCCAGTCACCCCACCATGTCTACCATATGGTGTATCTACATTACTTTGACCATCTTTATGCACAGATAAAAGTAAACCACTTGCAACTGTTACAGAAGAACGGAATTCTGCCCTATTGCACAAGAACTGGTAGTTTATGCAAGACCTGGATCTAGGAAGAGACTCCACAATTTCTTGAACAAATTCCATATCAAGCCCAATTCTATCATGGCATAACCAATTCTTCAGTAATGTATAAGTAGATTCCACATCATTCTTCTTTTCTGTAACTCGTGGTATACTGGGGCCATTGGATGAGCAAAATCTAGTTAAGGGAGCGTAAGGACCATCAAAGTTCTGACATCCCCTCCCCTTGTTTAATAAATGATTTTCGCTGCTGTGTGTGCATGAGAATACCAGATGCCCATGTTCCTTATACATTTTTTCACATGCTTCCACCATAGCAGAAGAAATCATCCCCCATACTGAAGAGGGCGATGTTCCCTCGAATGTAAACTCACCAATTTGGTCATTAATATTGGCTTCTTTACCTGGTGGAACATTCTCAGAATTTGATGGTAGTATTTGTGACATCATATTTGAGCTCTGTACATCATTGCAACATGAAGAAGTCCTTTGATCCTCCGTATCACTGGTAAAAATTGATAAGAAATCTTGACTGGTCTCAGAGGGAGTATCCACCATCATATAAATATCATCATCCATATCATTAGCAGTATCTCCAATAAAACTGCTACTTTCCTTTGTTTCAGCGGCCTTGCTTGCACCATTCTGAGAGAGAATGGTCGAGGCTTCTGGAAGGGGGAACACTGAACATGGTAACCTTCTGACCTTAAACAAAGGCGCAAAACTCCCTCCATCACACACCTCACACTCAAACAGTGAACCAGTGACTCTATCATGCCAGTAAGATGTAAAACCCACCGGCCATATCTGGTGGCAATTGTGGTAGCTTGCATGTTTATCGATATCTCCCAAGTTAGTTATGAAGAAATCTTGATATTGAACAGGTAGGCCAACCTAGAGTAACAACACAACAAAGCAGTGTTATCAAAATCAGCACCAAAGTGAACGTAAGATAAGAGAACTGCAGTATAAAAAATCAAAGGCTGTACCAGTAGGAAACAATAAAATCTAAAATGGGCACAGGATGAAGAAACAGAATCTGAAACAGGTAATGAGATACTCACACTGTGATGATGTTGTTGACGGTTGCAATTTTCCGCAAGAAATTTTGGAGGCTTTGGTGGATTTCTTTCTTCTGCAGGACTCGGGGTTTTTGCTTTCGTAAAAAATGATGGCTCCGTAAAAGTGCTGGAACTTCCAAACTTGTGCTTATCAGAAAACTTGCGAAATGCTGATTTTCGTGGAAAATCTCTTCTCCTGCCGCGTGTATGATTTGACCTCTGGTCTATGTTTCCATCAGCAATGAAACTTTGATCCACAGGAGGAAATTGTTGTCTCATGCTAAAACAATGAGGATGACTAAATGCTGGCATAAAGTGATTCCCATCTGCAACATGATAGCCAGAAGTAGATTATTATAAGATGCACCACAAATGATGGTCAATAGTTACATTAGAGACCAGTCAACTATAGCATCAAAACGGTAGCATGACCCATAGTTTTTTTGGAACTGGAATTAAATTGCCCTTTATGGATAAACACATAATACGCCTTAGTGGCCACACATGCACTGAACATGGGGCAAGCAGAGGTTTATCTTGATGGTGTTACCACAGCAAATTGTTATCTAAAAAGTTACAGTGCATAAAAGATTAAAAGTTGTGAAAATCTACAACAAAAAGCAAATACACCTCTCTTGCAGTACATATGATTGCTCTAACATCCTTACCAAAAGGAGTTATATTATTCAACTGCAGCCCCTCAAAATGTGGAGTAGCCAATTCAGTCAAATGAGCTCCATCAACAACACTTACTCTGCGAGGATCAAAAGAAAATATTAACTCTTCTGATGATAATGTCTGTACATTAACAAAGGTTATTAGAAAACTTCCTATTACATTTCTGATATTGTTATTCCAGAGCACCCAAAAACAGTCCATTTATAAATTTTATCGCAAAATAGTTGCCACAAGTTTTTTTTTTGCAATAAACAGAATTTCAAGAAATCGGAAGTTTTTTTTCTTCAAACAGATCTTTCAAGAGTAGTCAAGACAATAACCACGTGACAATAAAACAGCGAGCATCACGTAGAGTAATGAAAGCACTGCTCTGTAACACAATGAACCAGCTATAGAAAATGCAAGCATGCTTTCAACGCTTATTCTCTTCAGCATAGCACATAAAAGTAGCCTAAAACAATGGAAGGATATTAATGATTTGATTGTTCTACAATTTAGTTTACAGTACTACTGAGAATTAATGGAGCGCAACCTATTCAACTGTTATGGTTGTAAACTTCTTAACACACTGATATGCAAAGACAACTCAATTGAGAAAATTCAACGCCATAATAATCACTAAAGGTACAGAACAACAATCATCAAGATAACTAAACATTGTACAGAACGATGGCACATATATACGGCCAAGTCTTGATAATAATCACTGTAGGTACTTTATGTACTTTTAACAAATTCCACGTCACTGTTCCAGCATGTATATCTAACAAGAAATGGCTGTACATATAACCAATAAAGTAGAACAATTTGGTGTAGGGACACCTGGTTGAATGATTTCTGTAAGTACATGAGCATTTGTATTTATGTGGATCTAAATGTGATATTAAAATAAGTAGAAGAGAAGTAGAAAAAAAGGGCATACATGAGGGTTGATGATCGAAAGCATAGAACGTTACTTTCTGACCGACATTCGTTTTCTATAAATTTAGTGTGAAATATATCTTTTCAAAATACAAGAACCAAGCAATCTGACACGTGACCATGGCCCAGTCTCCAAAGGAGACTATCCTTGCAATATGTATGGAATAACTCAACCAAAATAGGAAAGGACTAAAACCATAACATCAGTGCACTCTAACCTACACTTGACGTCGGGTCAGAATCCATCACTAAGCAGTTTCACAAATGCTCGCCTAATCTTATAGGCTGTATATGGTATTGAAATGCTTAATAAAGGAAAGGCGTCATTTGCTAGCAATTAGGTAAAATGTATATGAACTGATCAGAAATATTTGCAGCCATGTGAGAGTTGTCATCAATGAAAAAAATAGCACGATACCCGCAAAAAATAGCACACAATGAAATATAGCTTCGCCCTTCTCCAGATGCTACACAAGTTATAGCGCGCTAATAGCATGCTATATTTGAAAATAGCATTTTGCAAAAAAGAAATGCCAAATATATCCAGAAATAAAGGATTTCAGCAACTACATTTTTCCAGGAACAATACATGCACAAGGTCCAATTCCATGACATAAACATGCACATTCCTTTCATACCCAGATTCAGAAGTGGTTTGGGCTTGCAGAGGACAAACAGTAGTAAATTAGTAATACAAGAGAAGAACAAGTGGACACGCATAGATAAGATACCATCAAGCACAACAGATGTAGTATTAGGTTGATACCAAGTACTTATAATTATAGGAAACTGTAGTTCCACTATAGGTGATCTAACATAGAATCAACATGTTTTGTTCAATGAAAAAATTGCAACGGCTGGCGACGAGGAGCAACAAGGCGGCGGCAAGTTCAGCGCGACTAGCTTCCTCTGCCACGGCGACAGGAGTAGCAGGAGGATGATGACGATGGGGACTTGGGCGAGGAAATAGAATGAGGCCGACACTGCTACTTGGATACCGGATGAAGAGAGGATGCTCTCACTTGCCGGCTGACTTGCCAGCACTGGCGGCTTGGCTGACATCGGCGTGGCGCCACTGACTTGTTGGAGTTGGAGATGTGGCTGACACCGCTACTTGGAGACGGGAGGAAGAGAAGCTGCTGCCGCTCACAAACCACCGCCGTCTCCTTCACTCATGAGTCACGAGCCGCCACGGCCGCCCTAGGTCACGAGCTATTGAACTAGTGGAAATTGGGGAATGAGGGCCATGAGTTCGCTAGATTAGGTCGATGGGCTGTTGCATTTGTTGCGTCTGCGAGAGAGAGTGAGAGTGAGTTGGGCCGATATCAGATGGTTCATGTGAACGCTAAAATGGTAAAACTTTTTTTGTTTAGCGCCGGATTAGCACCGTAGCAAGCAAATTAGGTAAAGCATAACGTGGCCCTTCCCGATATGCTATAGCAACGCTATAAGGCCGAAATAGCGCGCTATTTTTTAGTTGGTTGTTATGTTAAAAGAAGAATAGAATAGATGATTAGTGGGTTTTCTATACATAACTTGTTAAGGGATGCCCTTGTAGACCTCAGATAACTCACAATTAGGAAAGGCATTCCTGATATCAAGTTGAGAGACAACCTATTGTCAAACAGAAGCCACAACAAGGGTGCAAACTATGTTTATGTGGGCAACATGAGCAAATGCCTTGTCTTAGGCATGACCATGCTCATGATGAAAGCCGAGCAATAAGACGAGCCTTGTAGCACTCAAGAGAACCATCACAACCAGTCTTAACCTTGTAGACCCACTTACAATTGATGGGAGTGTGTCGGCAGGCAAAAAGGACACGGGTGGGGTGGACGCTCGAAGGCATGCACACGAGAGTGGCTTTCCAACAGGCCCGATGGAGACGAACAGCTACCGGGTGAACCTGATTAGAGCGAGACAGACAATGATTGTCAATCTAGGCAATGCGAATGTGACTAGGAACATGGGGATGCAGCGACAACAAGGGGATGAAGATGGTGATGAGAGATCAAGAGGAACTCGACTAGAGAAGACCGAGAGAAAAAAGATTAGGAGAGAGACGAGTTGCGGCTTCATGAGGAAAAATCAAATCCCTAAACATAACTTCTGGCACCATGCGAAAAAATATGCAACTTTTATTTCCACGAGGCCATAGGTTGTGGCCCCATAAGGCAACAAAACTAAGAGATGATATTGTGGTCACCCACATGTGAGGGGAATGTGATTTGGATAATTACTGAACTGGACCATTTAAGAATCCAATTTATAAATAGGACATGGTATGAGATTTTTTACATCTAGACACTATGCTCCGATTTCGAACCCGGCACACTAGATATATTATTCCTAATATGCGACGGTACTAGGATTATGGAGTCTTTTAGCAAGATTAACCAACCCTCTTAAATAGGATAATCTGACTTCAATAGAACTTGAATAACAAACTTGTCATATGGATATTACTTGTTTATGGCATGGTGTGGTTGCCTCCTAGTGTTTTACTTGTGAAAGTTTACAGCCTTCTAGAGTTTATTATGTGCTTCTAGTTGTTATATATGCCCTTTACTCTTGTGATTTTGTCTGACATTTAAATACTCTCCGCATGTGTATTACCCATTCACTTGTGTCTATTATCATAATGAGGCAGTACACTACCCTGCCAAGTCTAGCTCCGACATCATCTGTATTTGTATCTGCATACTAGTGCTATCCACTCTCCTTCTAAATCCAACAAAATAATGTGGTATAGGGCATGGTCTGAGCAGTATCCGATCAAATCCACTGCACTTGTACCTGTAGGCTACAAGGAATGGATCATGCTCCACGCCACCCGATGACGAATAACACCCTAAGGTGTGAAGACATTAATAATGAAATTACATCATACTTCCTATTCTTTGGTGGAGACACCAATGGTAGAAAAATAGGATGAAATGACATAATGTGGGCAAGGGTGGTAGTGGGTCACCAACACCAAGGGGTTTGGTGGCAGGGTGGCATCAAGACATCACACGTTGAGTTTCGTTGCTCCTTTATTGTGGCCAATGTTTCCACCACACCCTCCTATATGATCATAACATATTGTAGGCGGTTTGATGTTCTCGAAGGTGTCCATGGGTGGGTATGGCCACCATGTTGTTGTTTCTGGCCTCCAACTTGCCCTAAGAACACTTGATGGCATAATCAATGATGAGCACAAGGAATTATGTATCTTCGTTCATGGCGTGGTAAATGTCATAGGAAGTTGTTGGTTGTTCCTTGAACAGGACGAGGCACAAGTCAAGAGAAGAGAATGTATGCTTGGGAGATAATTTACTTCATCATTTATTGTTTTCCTCTCAAGCATATGGTCTTCTACATACATAGGAAACGCCTCTTAGCAAGTTCGCCATGAAGATATCGTTAAATGGAAAAAATCTTCAATCCAAAAAATATGGCAATGTGATAATGAGCAAACCGAGTACACCCTCAATCCCAAGGATTCCCATAGATCTTGCAATATCTGAGTCCTCTGGGATGTAGGTTGTCAACTCAATATAAGAGGTTACTCAATGACATGGCTCGCATGATGTCTCTTCCTTGATTCATCTCCCCTACATGGCCTAAGGTAATTCCCTTTGTGTGGCAAAATCGTCACATAGAAGTTCACATAGATGCCATCGGCTAGATAGGGGGATACAGTGGCATACCCCTCCGAGAATCACCATCGATGCGTGCCTTGAAATGTAATGTCTCATGAACTTAACTAATCGGTTGTGTAGAAGGTCCCACTTAGACTTCTATGAAGATGCACTGAATTGTGCCATGGTTCCTTAAACTCAAAAATACAAGTGACACTGGCGATCAAACATTATTTGTCTTAAACCTTGAGAGTTTGCTACTTCAAGTCTTCAGAAAATATCTAATAGCTTTTTAATGTTCAGACACAACGACGATTCCAATTTCACATCATAACTATGTTTATAGTTGGTCGAATGACAGAAAGAAAGATAAGTTCACATCTCAATCGAACCGTTATAAGGAGTTAGACAAAATGACCATCTACAAGTAATGTGTAAGAAAGAGTTGCCCGATTAATGAAAAATAATGGAAATAGTTAAGATTGGCAATAGCAGCTGCAAGTAGAAACATAATGACGATAATTTTTGAGCCGCAACAATGGTCGCGGACTCCTTATAAGGGTATGCATAAATGCCAAATGGGCAATGTTAGGGAAGTCAACAAACCAAAACTGCGCATCCTCCGCCTGAACAACACGGGCGGCCAGCCGATCCATATTTTCAGGCGGCCGTCTTCCTGAGCATCCTCTCCTCGTTGCTGCCAGGAGTGGCAGCCGGGCTTGCCCACATAGCTGACGACGGTGGCAGGGCTCCATTCCTGTTTTCGTCCAATAGCCCTTGGCGATGTACTTTGTGACGGCTTGACTCAGTAATGGCACACGTGATGCAACAGCGGCATCAGTTCGTGGCTGGGCAGGGGCTACATCACGCCTTCCTATTCCCGATAGCATTGTCTTGCCGCATGCGCCCCAATGGTGGAGGAAAGGGAGCCGACAAAACCACCATGTCCTTGATCTGGAGAGCCTGTTCATCTAGCGGGGGCTAGCAATGCTCCTAAAGCGCCTCCTCAGAGTTATGGCATGGTTGGATGAGGAGGTGGCAATGCAACAGATGCCGCGACCGTTGCCCGTGTACCAAAGGGTATGTGACGGTGGCCATGCAATAGATGTCGCAGCCGTCAGGCCCGATATGGCCGATGCGCTGTTGGGTACTATCGGCCATGTTTGGCTAACTAGTGTTGCCTCCGTCGACGTGGCATCGGCCAAAAAATGGTCGCCAAAAGGGTTGGACCTCGAGATCAAGCAAGGTTCATGTGTAATCTGCTGCCACATGCAACGACGATGGTAGTTGCGGCATGTGGTGATGTCTCATGTAAATCTATCATCTACTGCCACTTGCGAGGATGGTGTTGGTATGCCTAATCGTCTCAAAATTGGGATTTGGGCGGTACATGTGACCTTCCGCCCTCATCAAAGTATGTGTTGTGTTTTGGCAAGCGGATCTTGTCGTGGTTCGACCGCATGCTCATGTGGGCATGGTCATATCTTGCGTGACATCTCACGTCATGACCATGCGCATATGCAGTTGTCGGGGTCGTGGAAAGTGGAGGAGATAACACATGATGATTTCGATTGGGTGGTGCTTCTGGAGTACCCGGTCTTGAGCTCCGGGGGAAAACCCTAGGTCTAACCTTGGTTGGTTATACCTAGCAATGGCGGTGCTTTTGCGTGATTACCTCGTTGAAGGCATTGCTTGCAGTTTTCTTGGACCTGATCTTCAGGGTGAAACCCCATGATCTGGCCTTCAATGGTGGATCCGACGACGGAAACGCTTATACGTCGTTTCTTTGATGAGGGCATTTCCTTTGTAGAATCCTTCTCATAGTAATATGTTGTCAAAAGATGGTTGGTGTTGATGGCCGTTGTATATATCGTCCATCGCTGTTGGGTCACTTTAGATTTCTTCTTTTCTTTCTTTCACCTTGGCATAGATTCGATCTTATATGACTTTTCTCTTTGCCAATGTTATCCTTGTGTGCGTCTGTAGTGGTGGATGTGTGCATCTTAGTTATGCAGAGGTCGGGTGCGTGTTCATTATGCTTGTATCACTCAATGCTACACTATGAGTTAATAAAAAACACCCTTTGTCGAGAAACAAAAACATCAGGGGAAACAAGTCATGGGCGAGAGAAGATACTGGAGTTGGACCATGCTCGATCGAATTAGGATGGACCATAGGGAAGAAAGCAATGGAAAGGATTCAATACAATTGGTCAAATAAGGAAGGGTTGTGACAATCCAAGAAAATTACTGGCTAAAGGAGACAAAAACTTTGAAGATTTTTGTGGCTTTGGATGAAGTTGAAGACAAACAAAAAACTCGATGGAGTAACAAATAACCATGGACATGCCAAATTAAAAAGATCCTTTAGAGATCTAGCTAAAGAATGCGTAGCGAGGTCGAGAGGTCAAGGTCGACAATCCTAAATCTGAAGAAAGAAAGCTAACAACAAGAGTCGTGTCCACTGATATTGAGCAATGACACGAAGATAACTACACAAGAGGCACTGAAATAGATTGCCATGGTGATAGAGGTTAGGCGTGGATGCTAGCAGAAAGGCGCAGTACATGTTTGATCTTTTGTGGTTTGATCACCGAAGACATGGAGAAACATAAGACATTAGATCGAAAGGACATTGATGTAACTTCCGGTTTTATCATGGATCTTCTTTGTTGGTGGTATTCCAGTTGTTCTGGTCCATTGTACTATCGTTAATCAATCAATAAAGATAGCCCATTCTAACGGAATCCCCATCTACCATTTCCTCTAGATTAATTTCCATCAGCAGCTCCGCACCCAGACACCTTCGTCGCCGATGCTTCATTTCCTTCTACTCACTACTAGTGATCCATTCTCCAATTAATCACACCAAGCCAAATCATCTTCTCTTGTGAACCCGGTAGATTCATTAATTTACTGGAACATACTAGGTGATACCTAACCCCAAACTTAATGGACCGAAAGAGAACCCACAAAAGAGTTCATGATACACATTAAAGAGAACTAGTTCAAATTTCCACTAGAATTTTGGATAAAGAAAATGCCATACAGCAATATCATGCAACAATGCAAGAGAAACCAATAAGATACCTTCACATTGAAAGAAAACAAGAACAACTACAAATTTCTCTCCTACAGATTGCGAGTCAGGGTGATTTTAAAATTCCCTAAGGCTGAACTGCATGTACAAACATGCAGGTGTCCTACTTCAATAAACTAGTAGCACAAATCAAATTAGCACCACAACTAGAACAAAATAAAATTATCATTGCGCATGCCCTCACTGTGGTGGAAGGATGACAACATTAAATTAGCTGCAATATCTCATATACCATGTTCTTTGTAGTAAATCAGGGAGAAACATGTAACAACCACGAATGACTACAGTGTAATACCTAATTTAATAGCCCCTAAAATAAGGTGCAACACGTACCATGCCGCACTAATGCTTTAGAAAGCCACTGCTACCAGTTGCTAATTATAGCATTTCTTTTAAACCAAGTCATTTAGGTCTCAGTGTTATCAAGTGTTATCAATAGTCAAGCAAAGCAGAAAAATCCAAAGAACATACTAGATTCATATGCTATGTTGATAGCAAGTGCATCTGTGTAATCATAAGAAGTAGCAAACCAAACATCATGTCAAGTTGTCGATTGGGCTGACCATTAGTACTACTGGCGTTTCATGAAGAACAATCTACCTACTTCTTAGAGCTAGTATATATAAAATTCACTTATCAAAACAAGATCTAAAATCACAAGGAGATTATTAAGAGGGAGCTGAGATAACTGCGTGGTGATGTCTCAACTCAAAAGTTCTTATTTATCTATTGGATTAAATTTAGCTCTACAACTATCAAACTCATCAATCAATATTGTGATATCATCTGGGTGAACTCTGTAGCTATTATTTTCAGAAGTAGCAAATAATGTCATAAGTCATCTCCCATCTCCCAAAACCGAAGGACAAATCTAATTATATTTTTTGGGGTCTGTCTGCACTACTTGTTGCACAACTAAGTGACTCAATCAAACATAAAAAGAAGAGAAAAAGGGAAAAAGAAAACACACGGATGAAGGAATCTCCCCGAAAACCAATGACATAGGACTTAATTAGATGGGCACATCAAGATGTGCTTTAGCCAAACCGTAGAAACAAGGAAGACACATCTAATTTGTAAATTAATCAACTGTGTTGCGTCCTAAGTTAGCCCGTTAATTAGACCATAGGTTATACAATCTACAAGAAAAATAACTGTGCGGTATACCTTCAGACTCGATTGCTGGAGGAATAAACTATGCGATCGCCGGGCTCGTGTACTCGATGGCATGATGCATCGATCGGTACCACGGCAGGAGGATCTACACGGGCTATCATGGCGCTCTGTGGCGTCTGGCGATCGACTAGCGCTGCTGCCGGCGCAGAATCGATCTGAACGCAACGGTGAGATGGTAGGCTAGGTCAACTCACGGTGCTGGCCTAAAGATAAAAACATGGGCTTGTTTTGGGCTTGGGTATAACACACAGCTATTAGCATACAAGGCCACAAGTCCACAACTACTATTCTTCTCAAAAAAAAAAAAAAGGCCGCAACTATTAGCATGGTATGTATATACGAGAGCTCCTATACGCCGCCCGTGAGCGTCCCGATCGACGCAGCAAACGGACCGGCCCAATAAGCACGCGTCGAGCAAAAATTCGAAAACGAAGCGAACAAGCCAACCAGCCGAGCTAGCTTCCTACAACGGTAAAATTGCAGCGCCTATCTTAAAGTAGAAATGACAGCGGCAAATAATATATTTTTTTAAATAAATATTTTATAATATGCGTTGAACAAATTTTAAAATACAGAGAACTTTTTTTAAAGAAACACTGGAAAAATTTCAAGTACACAAATGAACATTTTGTAGTATACGTTGAACAATTTTTTTATATATGATGAACAAATTTTAAATACACAATTAACATTTTTTAATATACATTGAACAATTTTATAATATACTATGAACATTTTTGTAATACATGATGAACAATTTAGAACGAAATAAAATTAATCTCAGTATATACTTCTCCGGTATATATATCGGCCAGTGCAATAAACTAATAACACAAATCTAATTAGTGCCAAAACTAGAACGAAATAAAATTATCTTTGTGCATGCCCTCATTGCCATGAAAGGGGCAGCAAATTAGCTGCAGTATCTCATGCGTATACCCTGTTCTTTGTAGTAAATCAGGAAGAAACATGCAAAAACCACGAATTACTCAACACTAAGCATGCTGCACTCTTACTACAAATTAATGCTTCAGAAAGCCACTGCTACCAGTTATTAACAGTCAAGCAAAGCAGAAAAATCCAAAGACAGCTAGTGCATCTACCCTGTTCTTTCTAGTAAATCAGGGAGAAAACATGCAGAAACCACGAATTACTCAGTGTGGCCACTAGATTAAAAGAAGACGCAAAACTATGCATGCTGCACTCTTTCTTACTCTTGCTAATTAAAGCAATTATTTTAAACCAAGTCATTTTGGTCACAGGGTTATTATTAACAGTCAAGCAAAGTAGAAAAAATCCAGAGACCAGATTCATATGCTGTGTTGACAGCAAGTGCATCTGTGTAATTTATCATAACAAAGTAGCAAACCAAACCTTCTCGATTGGACTCAGGATTACCATCTGAAAAGTACTCTCCCTCCGTCCGATTTACTACCCGTACGTCAAGTAATTCCAGACGGGATGAACAACAAATCTACTACGCACTTCTTAGAGCTATGTATAATATTCGCTGAACAAAAAAAGATGTAAAACCTTAAGGAATTGATCAAGAGGGAGCTGACATAACTGCCTGGTGATGTCGCGGGCGGTGACGCATTCCGGGCACATCCAGCCCTCGTTCACGGCCACCGGAGGCCGCCGCACGACGTTGACGCAGCCTTGGTGGAACCCACGTTCGCAGGCGTCACAAATTATTGTTGATCCCGGCAGCACGGGGAGGCCGCAGGCAGCGCACAGGTGCTGCGCTGGCCCTGGACGCGGCACCTCCACCGACGAACCTGCCGTCGCGGCCACAACGGCCGACCTCCACCATTCCCCACGGTGGTACGCCAGCGCTATGTCGCCGGCTTGGTGCGCGACCAGCCGCTGAGCCTGCACGTCGGCGGGAAGCGGGAGCTGTGGTGACCGCGGCGGCGGCGGCGGCAGCAGCGAAGGAGCAAAAGCGGGCGACTGAAGAACCGGTGGCGGCGGCACCTCCAGCGATGAACCAGCGGTCGCGGGCGCACTGGCCGTAGCAGCAGCTAATCTCCAGGATTCCGCACGGTGGTACGCCAGCGCTAGCTCGCGGGCCTGGTGCGGGAGCAGCGGCTGGGCATGCACGTTGGCGAGAGGCGGGAGCTGGGGTGGCGGCGGCGGCGGCGGCGGAGGAGCAGCAATGGGGATGGCGGCAGCGAACTCGTGCGGGGGCGGCTGGTGAACCGCCGGCGGGGGCGACGGCGGGGGCGGCTCGTTGAGGTCGATGTCGAGATGTGGCGGGTGATCCATGGCGAACAGGGGATCAGGCTCGCGCTCAAGCTCAGGCTAGGGTTCGATTCCGGGCATAGCAATGGGGAGGGAGGGAGGAGTAGGTTAGAGAGACACAGCGTGCAAGGTAAAGCACAAGTGCACGAGGGAAGCGGGGCTGGGATCCCGGGGAGAACAAACGGACGGGCAGACGGAACACGTGGACGAGGGGCCCGGGACGCGTAGGTGGAGATGGGCTGTCAGTGAGCAATGTCGTGGCTACGTAGATGGGTTGCAGTGGTGCGGAGCTCGTGACAGGAGCTCTTTCGCCTGTGGAGTGGTGCTCTACCGTCGGTTGGTGTTGACTGCGTCTACTGTCAGTTGTACACAGAGAAAAAATATGTTAAATGTACTGATAAGATATGCAAAAGCAGCTTTTAATTACATGCTTTGCTGAAATACGAGATATACATGAAAATCATTCATTAATGTCTTTATTTATTAGCTTCTATATTACTATTATATATAAAAATCTTGTATTAGTTCTGTGCTTTGCTGGAATACGAGAAATTTACTGAAATCGTTCATTAATGTCTTCTTATTATACGAAATATATAGAAATCATTTATTAACATATATCTTGGAAAATCTTGTATTATAATTGTGTGCTCTGCTGGAATAAATCAGTCATAAATATATATTTTGAAATGGACGAACAACTGGCTAGACGCATAGGTGGAGATTGGCTGCCAGTGAGCAATGCCGTGTCTAGGGAGATGGGATGCAGTGACGTGCAGCACGCGACATGAGCTCTTTTGGCCCGCGGAGCGGTGCTCTACCGTCGGTTGGTGCTGGCTGCATATACCTCGCCGATTGTACTGCGAGAGAAAACACGTTCGATTGTCTTTGGATGATAACGTATGCAAAAGTAGCTTTCAGTTGCGTACTTTGCTGGAATACGAGATATACATCGAAATCGTTCATTAATGTCCTCATTTATTAGCATTTATCTCACTAGTATATAAAAAAAATCTTGTACTAGTTTCGTGCTTTGCTGGAATACGAGGTATATATTGAAATCATTCATTAATGTCGTCCTATTATAGAAAATAGAAACCATTTATTAACACATATCTTGGAAAATATTGTATTAATGTGATCACATCTGTAGTCCTAATGATTTTCTCAGATAATGATTGTTATTGTCGTGACTTTTTATTTGCGACTTGAATTAGAGTATATCAAAGCTATAAATAAGAAATATAAAACAATGATGGATATTGTCTACCTTTGTAGTGGCTTGCAGATTTTCTAAAAAGCAATTTTATGAAGTGCAAGATTGATGTCAACTTACTTTGGTATTGTATATGTTGGCCTTCGTTGGGTTTGGATGTTGGTTTACACACTGCCAAACGAGGTTCAGTGCACATTTGTCGGTTTCATTAAGCATACCCTTTTCCGCTCATAAACGAGAACCAAATATTAAGGTATTTATTTAATGGATTTTTAGATTTCTGCCCTTAGCCGGTGCTCGCCATACGATTTTGCCCCTACTTTCAAAGGGTGCTCAGTTTTGCCCTAAACAACATGACGTATACTGGCACAGTGAAACGTCTTTGACAAGATGGGAACTAAACATAAGGGGCATTTGTATATCCAAACACAATTGCTTTGGGGCAAAATTGATCATAGTTTAAACCTAAGGGCAAAACTATCGACCAAGGCACGAATATGAAAATCTCTTTATTTACATGTCATGTGTACGATGCAAAAAATTGAACCAATAAAACTCTAAAGGTGGAGATATTTTTGACTTGTCATAGTAAACTAATCTTTTAATGATGATATGTTAGTAGTGACCAACTGGTGTGTTTACAAATTATAAAAGTTTCATTTCATTGTTGTTATGGTAATTTATCTAAAAAATGTTCACAGGTTAATGTGATTATATATTGCAGAATCGATGAACTTTTGATAATAATTATTAGTATAATTGTAAATTTATTTTCATCCTAGTTTAGAGAATATCTTAGCCATAAATATTGAATAATAACCAAGTATAAAAAGCATTTAGGTATGGTATGGATATTTTTGATAAATAAATTTTCAAGGGATTTTTTAAATTTTGATCAATGGCAAAACCTAAATTGTATTGATTTGGGTTTATCTTCGCTGTTGGATAGTGTGCTTCTTGTCAGATATCCAACAAGCTTGAGTTTGCAGAAGTTGTGATAGTTTTGGTTTTACTTGCCTTTCTCATTTGTGCTTGGGCCTTTGGCAGAGCCCAAGCAGTAGTAGCACGTGGCTCCACGGTAGTACCGCTTAGGCGGTACTTCCGCTATGAGCTACCGCGGCTACTACCACTTGGGAAATGCCTTCTCTCTACTCTCTATTAGCTCGCGGTAGTGGCAGAGTAGTATTGCTTGTGCGGTAATTCCGCCTATTACTACCGTTGCTACTTCCGCTTGTGTTCGAGGAGTGTGCAAGCTTCTGTTGCCCATTTTGCTCTCACAGTAGTTGGACGGTAGTTACATCGTAGTACCGCTTTGCGCGGTACTTCCGCTCTGGTGCCGCTCCACTGCTGCTGGTCCCTCTATATCCAGTGATAGTACCGCTCACTATAGCCAGTAGTACTGCTCACTGTAGCTAGTAGTACCGCTCCGGTGGAACTACGGTGCTTGTACTCTGCAATACACACTGGCTGGCATTGGAACTACCGCTCTCAGCGGTAGTACCACTCCCCCGAGCAGTAGTACCGCTTGAGAACGAGCAGAGTGCATAACGGTTGGATTTAAACCCCCACTATAAAGGGGGTCTTCTTCCCCATTGCCCCTAATGGTTCTTGGCAAGCTTTCTCCTCCATTGTTGACCTTCAAAAAGCTTTGCTTTCTCTCCATTCCTCCCATGATTCTTTCTTTTTTTGAGGGAAAAGAGAGGGGATATCTAGGTCCACATTTCCAACAAACCATCTCTACTCTAAGTGAGGTGAACCCTTTGGATCTAGATCTTGGAGTTCTTTTGTGTTCTCCTTGTTCTTGCTCCCATATTCCTCCATCGGTTTCGTTGCATTGGTGGGATTTGATAGTGTGGGATTTGAGCACTTCGACTGTTCTTGCCATTGCATTAGTTGCATCTGTTTGAGTTCTCCATGGTGATACGTGGAAGCGAAAGTTGAGAAGCGTATTACTCTTGGGTATTTTAGCACTCTAGAGATTGTCCCTCTTGTCGGGTGCTTGGGCGCCCTAGATGGTTGGTGGTGTTGTGGAGCTCAATCGTTGTAGTGTAATGCTTTGGGCAAAAGCGACAGAGTCTCCAATTAAGTTGTGGAGATTGCCCCGAGCAATTGTACGGGTTTGTTTACTGATGAGTCCGAATTATATGATTATTTTGTTCTTAATTTTTGTGTCTACTATTGGGTAACGTAGCAGAAATCAAAAAAATTCTACGCTTCACCAAGATCAATCTATGGAGTTATCTAGCAACGAGGGGAAAAGGAGTGCATCTACATACCCTTGTAGATCGCGAGCGGAAGCGTTCAAGAGAACGGGGTTGATGGAGTCATACTCGTCGTGATCCAAATCACCGATGACCAAGTGCCGAACGGACGGCACCTCCGCGTTCAACACACGTACGGTTGGGGAAGACGTCTACTCCTTCTTGATCCAGCAAGGGGAAAGGAGAGGTTGATGGAGATCCAGCAGCACGACGGCATGGTGGTGGATGCAGCGGGGATCTCGGCAGGGCTTCACCAAGCTCTACAGAGAGGAGGAGGTGTTGGAGAGGGAGAGGGAGGCGCCAGGGGCTCGGGTGCGGCTGCCCTCCCTCCCTCCCACTATATATAGGCCCCCTGGGGGGGCGGCCCTAGGAGATGGGATCTCCAAGGGGGGCGTCGGCCAAGGGGGTGGCTTGCCCCCCCCCAAGCCAAGGGGGGCGCCCCCCACCCCTAGAGTTTCATGCCCTAGGCGCAGGGGGAGGCCCAAGGGGGGCGCACCAGCCCACCAAGGGCTGGTTCCCCTCCCCACTTCAGCCCATGGGGCCCTCCGGGATAGGTGGCCCCACCCGATGGACCCCCGGGACCCTTCCGGTGGTCCCGGTACAATACCGGTGACCCCCGAACCTTTCCCGTTGGCCAAAACTTGACTTCCTATATATAAATCTTTACCTCCGGACCATTCCGGAACTCCTCGTGACGTCCGGGATCTCATCCGGGACTCCGAACAACTTTCGGGTTACTGCATACTAATATCTCTACAACCCTAGTGTCACCGAACCTTAAGTGTGTAGACCCTACGGGTTCGGGAGACATGCAGACATGACCGAGACAACTCTCCGGTCAATAACCAACAGCGGGATCTGGATACCCATGTTGGCTCCCACATACTCCTCGATGATCTCATCGGATGAACCACGATGTCGAGGATTCAATCAATCCCGTATTCAATTCCCTTTGTCAATCGGTACGTTACTTGCCCGAGACTCGATCGTCGGTATCCCAATACCTTGTTCAATCTCGTTACCGGCAAGTCACTTTACTCGTACCGTAATGCATGATCCCGTGACCAGACACTTGGTCACATTGAGCTCATTATGATGATGCATTACCTAGTGGGCCCAGAGATACCTCTCCGTCATACGGAGTGACAAATCCTAGTCTCGATTCGTGCCAACCCAATGAGACACTTTCGGAGATACCCGTAGTGCACCTTTATAGCCACCCGGTTAAGTTGTGACGTTCGGCACACCCAAAGCACTCCCTACGGTATCCGGAGTTGCACAATCTCATGGTCTAAGGAAATGATACTTGACATTTGGAAAAGCTCTAGCAAACGAACTACACGATCTTTGTGCTATGCTTAGGATTGGGTCTTGTCCATCACATCATTCTCCTAATGATGTGATCCCGTTATCAATGACATCCAATGTCCATAGTCAGGAAACCATGACTATCTGTTGATCAACGAGCTAGTCAACTAGAGACTCACTAGGGACATGTTGTGGTCTATGCATTCACACATGTATTATGATTTCTGGATAACACAATTATAGCATGAATAATAGACAATTATCATGAACAAAGAAATATAATAATAACCATTTTATTATTGCCTCTAGGGCATATTTCCAACAGTCTCCCACTTGCACTAGAGTCTCTAATCTAGTTACATTGTGATGAATCGAACACCCATAGAATTCTGGTGTTGATCATGTGTTGCTCTAGGGAGAGGTTTAGTCAACGGATCTGCTACATTCAGGTCTGTCTGTACTTCACAAATATCTATGTCTCGTTCTTGAACATTTTCACGAATGGAGTTGAAGCGACGCTTGATGTGCCTGGTCTTTTTGTGAAACCTGGGCTCCTTGGCAAGGGCAATAGCTCCAGTGTTGTCACAGAAGAGAGTGACCGGCCCGACGCATTGGGTATGACTCCTAGGTCGGTGATGAACTCCTTCACCCAGATTGCTTCATGCGCTGCCTCCGAGGCTGCCATGTACTCCGCTTCACATGTAGATCCCGCCACGACGCTTTGCTTGCAACTGCACCAGCTTACTGCCCCACCATTCAAAATAAACACGTATCCGGTTTGTGACTTAGAGTCATCCAGATCTGTGTCGAAGCTAGCGTCGACGAAACCCTTTACGACGAGCTCTTCGTCACCTCCATACACGAGAAACATGTCCTTAGTCCTTTTCAGGTACTTCAGGATATTCTTGACCGCTGTCCAGTGTTTCATGCCGGGATTACTTTGGTACCTTCCTACCAAACTTACGGCAAGGTTTACATCAGGTCTGGTACATAGCATGGCATACATAATAGACCGTATGGCTGAGGCATAGGGGACGACACTCATCTTTTCTCTATCTTCTGCCGTGGTCGGGCATTGAGCCGTGCTCAATCGCACACCTTGCAATACAGGCAAGAACCCTTTCTTAGACTGATCCATATTGAACTTCTTCAACATCTTGTCAAGGTACGTACTTTGTGAAAGACCAATGAGGCGTCTCGATCTTGATGCCTAATATATAAGCAGCTTCTCCAAGGTCCTTCATTGAAAAACACTTGTTCAAGTAGGCCTTTATGATTTCCAAGAATTCTATATCATTTCCCATCAACAGTATGTCATCCACATATAATATGAGAAATGCTACAGAGCTCCCACTCACTTTATTGTAAACACAGGCTTCTCCATAAGTCTGTGTAAACCCAAACGCTTTGATCATCTCATCAAATCGAATGTTCCAACTCCGAGATGCTTGCACCAGCCCATAGATTGAGCGTTGGAGCTTGCACACCTTGTTAGCATTCTTAGGATCGACAAAACCTTCTGGCTGCATCATATACAGTTCTTCCTTAAGATGGCCGTTAAGGAATGCCGTTTTGACGTCCATTCGCCATATCTCATAATCATAGAATGCGGCAATTGCTAACATGATTCGGACGGACTTCAGCTTCGCTACGGGTGAGAAAGTCTCATCATAGTCAACCCCTTGAACTTGTCGATAACCCTTAGCGACAAGTCGAGCCTTATAGATGGTCACATTACCATCCGCGTCATCTTCTTCTTAAAGATCCATTTATTTTCTATGGCTCGCCGATCATCGGGCAAGTCAGTCAAAGTCCAGACTTCGTTTTCATACATGGATCCTATCTCGGATTTCATGGCTTCTAGCCATTTGTCGGAATCTGGGCCCACCATCGCTTCTTCATAGTTCAAAGGTTCACCGTTGTCTAACAACATGATTTCCAAGACAGGGTTGCCGTACCACTCTGGTGCGGAACGTGTCCTTGTGGACCTATGAAGTTCAGTAGGAGCTTGATCCGAAGTACCTTGATCATCATCATTAACCTCCTCTCTAGTCGGTGCAGGAACCACAGGAACATCTTCCTGAGTTGCGCTACTTCCCGTTTCAAGAGGTAGTACTTCATCAAGATCTACTTTACTCCCACTTACTTCTTTCGAGAGAAACTCTTTCTCTAGAAAGGACCCGTTCTTGGCAACAAAGATCTTGCCTTCGGATCTGAGGTAGAAGGTATACCCAATGGTTTCCTTAGGGTATCCTATGAAGACGCATTTTTCCGACTTGGGTTCGAGCTTTTCAGGTTGAAGTTTCTTGACATAAGCATCGCATCCCCAAACTTTTTGAAACGACAGCTTAGGTTTCTTCCCAAACCATAATTCATACGGTGTCGTCTCAACGGATTTCGACGGAGCCCGATTTAAAGTGAATGCGGCTGTCTCTAGAGCGTATCCCCAAAATGATATCAGTAAATCGGTGAGTGACATCATGGATCGCACCATATCCAATAGAGTGCGATTACGACGTTCAGACACACCGTTACGCTGAGGTGTTCCAGGCGGCGTGAGTTGTGAAACGATTCCACATTTCCTTAAGTGTGTACCAAATTCGTGACTTAAATATTCTCCCCCATGATCTGATCGTATGAACTTTATTTTCCTGTCACGTTGATTCTCAACCTCACTCTGAAATTCCTTGAACTTTTCAAAGGTCTCAGACTTGTGTTTCATTAATTAGACATATCCATATCTACTCAAGTCATCAGTGAGAGTGAGAACATAACGATATCCTCCACGAGCCTCAACACTCATTGGACCGCACACATCGGTATGTATGATTTCCAACAAGTTGGTTGCTCGCTCCATTGTTCCGGAGAACGGAGTCTTGGTCATTTTGCCCATAAGGCATGGTTCGCATGTGTCAAATGATTCATAATCAAGAGACTCTAAAAGTCCATCAGCATGGAGCTTCTTCATGCGCTTGACACCAATGTGACCAAGGCGGCAGTGCCACAAGTATGTGGGACTATCGTTATCAGCTTTACATCTTTTGGTATCCACACTATGAATATGTGTAACATTACTCTTGAGATTCATTAAGAATAAACCATTCACCAGCGGGGCATGACCATAAAACATATCTCTCATATAAATAGAACAACCATTATTCTCAGATTTAAATGAGTAGCCATCTCGAATTAAACGAGATCCTGATACAATGTTCATGCTCAAAGCTGGAACTAAATAACAATTGTTGAGGTTTAAAACTAATCCCGTAGGTAAATGTAGAGGCAGCGTGCCGACGGCGATCACATCGACCTTGGAACCATTCACGACACGCATCGTCACCTCGTCCTTCGCCAGCCTCCGCTTATTCCACAGCTCCTGCTTTGAGTTACAAATATGAGCAACCGCACCGGTATCAAATACCCAGGAGCTACTATGAGTACTGGTAAGGTACACATCAATTACATGTATATCACATATACCTTTGGTGTTGTCGGCCTTGTTGTCCGCTAAGTACTTGGGGCAGTTCCGCTTCCAGTGACCACTTCCCTTGCAATAAAAGCACTCGGTCTCAGGCTTGGGTCCATTCTTTGGCTTCTTCCCGGCAACTGGCTTACCGGGCGCGACAACTCCCTTGCCATCCTTCTTAAAGTTCTTCTTGTTGGAAATATGCCCTAGAGGCAATAATAAAAGCATTATTATTATATTTCCTTGTTCATGATAATTGTCTTTATTCATGCTATAACTGTATTATCCGGAAATCGTAATACACGTGTGAATACATAGACTACAATACGTCCCTAGTAAGCCTCTAGTAGACTAGCTCGTTGGTCAACAAATAGTCATGGTTTCCTGACTATGGACATCAGATGTCATTTGACAACGGGATCACGTCATTAGGAGAATGACGTGATGGACAAGACCCAATCCTAAGCATAGCACAAAGATCGTGTAGTTCGTTTTGCTAGAGCTTTTCCAATGTCAAGTATCTCTTCCTTAGACCGTGAGATCGTGTAACTCCCGGATACCGTAGGAATGCATTGGGTGTACCAAACGTCACAACGTAACTGGTTTACTATAAAGGTGCTCTACAGGTATCTCCGAAAGTGTCATTGGGTTGACACGGATCGAGACAGGATTTGTCACTCCGTATGATGGAGAGGTATCACTGGGCCCACTCGGTAATGCATCATCATAATGAGCTCAAAGTGATCAAGTGTCTGGTCACGGGATCATGCATTACGATGCAGTAAAGTGACTTGCCGGTAACGAGACTAAACAAGGTATTGGGATACCGACGGTCGAGTCTCGGGCAAGTAACATACCGTCTGACAAAGGGAATAGCATACGGGGTTGTTTGAACCCTCGACATCGTGGTTCATCCGATGACAACATCGAGGAGCATGTGGGAACCAACATGGGTATCCAGATCCCGCTGTTGGTTATTGACCGGAGAGCGTCTCGGTCATGTCTACATGTCTCCCGAGCCCGTAGGGTCTACACACTTAAGGTTCGGTGACGCTAGGGTTAATAGGAAGACAAGTATGTGATTACCGAATGTTGTTCGGAGTCCTGGATGAGATCCCGGACGTCACGAGGAGTTCCGAATGGTCCGGAGGTAAAGATTTATATATGGAAAGTGGTTAAACGGACTCGGAAAGTTTGAGGTATGCGGTAATGTACCGGGGCCACCGGAGAGTTCGGAGGTCCACGGGAGGCCACCTCCCGGGGGCCACATGGGCTAAGTGGGAGAGGAGCCAGCCCCTGGTGGGCTGGGCGCACCTCCCACCTAGGCCCATGCGGCTAGGGCATGGGGAGGGAAACCCTAAAGGCGCCCCCTAGCTTGGGGCAAGCCACCCTCCCTCCTCCCCTTTGGCCGCCGCCCCATCTAGGGTTTCCCTAGATGGCCGGCCCCTGCCCTCTCCTCCTATAAATAGACGGGTGGGGGAGGGCTGCACACACCATTAAAGGCGCAGCCCTCCCATCCCCAACACCTCTCTTTCTCCACGCGAAGCTTGGCGAAGCCTGCCGAGAACTGCCGTACCAACTGCATCACGCCCGTTGTGCTGCCATTGGAGTTGTCTTCCTCAACCTCTCCTTCATCCTTGCTGGATCAAGACGGAGGAGACGCCATCGTCCCGTACGTGTGTTGAACGCGGAGGTGCTGTCCGTTCAGCACTTGGTCATCGGTGATCGGAATCACGTTGGGAACGTCTTCATCATCACCACTCCCTCGAACGCTTCCGTATTCGATCTACAAGTGGTATGTAGATGCAAACTCTCTCTCTTGACTCGTTGCTTAGATGAACTCATAGATAGATCTTGGTGAAACCGTGAGGAAAATTTTAATTTTCTGCAACGTTCCCCAACAGTGGCATCATGAGCTAGGTCTATGCGTAGTTCTCTTTGCACGAGTAGAACACAATTTAGTTGTGGGCGTGGATCTTGTCAACTTACTTGCCGCTACTAGTCTTATCTTGCTTCCGCGGTATTGTGGGATGAAGCGGCCCGGACCAACCTTACACGTACGCATTCGTGAGACCGGTTCCACCGACTAACATGCACTAGTTGCATAAGGTGGCTGGCGGGTGTCTGTCTCTCCCACTTTAGTTGGAGCGGATTCGATGAAAAGTGTCCTTCTGAAGGGTAAATAGAAGTTGACAAGATCACGTTGTGGTTATTCAGAGGTAAGAAAAGCGTTCTTGCTAGAACCCAATTGCAGCCACGTAAAGATGCAACAACAATTAGAGGACGTCTAACTTGTTTTTGCAGCAATTGACATGTGATGTGATGTGGCCAAGTTGTGATGAATGATGAATGACATATTGTGATGTATGAGATCATGTTCTTGTAATAGGAATCACGACTTGCATGTCGATGAGTATGACAACCGGCAGGAGCCATAGGAGTTGTCTTTATTTTTGTATGACCTGCGTGTCATTGAAGAAAGCCATGTAACTTACTTTACTTTATTGCTAAAATGCGTTTAGCCATATTAGTAGAAGTAGTCGTTGGCGTGACAACTTCATGGAGGCACGATGATGGAGATCATGATGATGGAGATCATGGTGCCATGCCGGTGACAAGATGATCATGGAGCCCCGAAGATGGAGATCAATGGAGTTTTATGATATTGGCCATATCATGTCACTACTATATAATTGCATGTGATGTTTATTATGTTTATACATCTTGTTTACTTAGAACGACGGTAGTAAATAAGATGATCCCTTACAACAATTTCAAGAAGTGTTCTCCCCTAACTGTGCACCGTTGCTAAAGTTCGTAGCTTCTAAGCACCACGTGATGATCGGGTGTGATGGATTCTTACGTTCACATACAACGGGTGTAAGACAGATTTACACACGCAAAACACTTAGGGTTAACTTGACGAGCCTAGCATGTACAGACATGGCCTCGGAACACGGAGACCGAAAGGTCGAACACGAGTCGTATAGAAGATACGATCAACATAAGAATGTTCACCGACGATGACTAGTCCGTCTCACGTGATGATCGGACACGGCCTAGTCGACTCGGATCGTGTATCACTTAGATGACTAGAGGGATGTCTAATCTGAGTGGGAGTTCATTGAAATAACTTTGATTAGATGAACTTAATTATCATGAACTTAGTCTAAAACTTTTCAATGATATGTCTTGTAGATCAAATGGCCAACGCTCATGTCAACTTGAACTTCAACGCGTTCCTAGAGAAAACCAAGCTGAAAGATGACGGCAGAAACTATACGGACTGGGTCCGGAACCTGAGGATCATCCTCATAGCTGCCAGGAAACAATATGTCCTAGAAGGACCGCTAGGTGACGCTCCCGTCCCAGAGAACCAAGACATTATGAATGCTTGGCAGTCTCGTGCTGATGATTACTCCCTCGTTCAGTGCGGCATGCTTTACAACTTAGAACCGGGGCTCCAAAAGCGTTTTGAGCATCACGGAGCATATGAGATGTTCAAGAGCTGAAACTGGTTTTCCAAGCTCACGCCCGGTCGAGAGATATGACATCTCCGACAAGTTCTATAGTTGTAAGATGGAGGAAAATAGTTACGTCGGTGAGCACATTACGAAGATGTCTGGGTTGCACAACCGTATGACCCAGCTGAATATTAACCTCCCTGATGAGGCGGTCATTGACAGAATCCTCCAGTCACTCCCACCAAGCTACAAGAGCTTTGTGATGAACTACAACATGCAGGGGATGGTAAAGACCATTCCTGAAGTGTTCTCTATGCTGAAGTCAGCCGACGTTGAAATCAAAAAAGAACATCAAGTGTTGATGGTCAATAAGACCACTAAGTTCAAGAAGGGCAAGGGTAAGAAGAACTTCAAGAAGGACGGCAAGGAGGTTGCCGCGCCCGGTAAGCAAGTTGCCGGAAGAAGTCAAAGAATGGACCCAAGCCTGAAACTAGTGCTTTTATTGCAAGGAAGGGTCATCGAAGCGGAACTGCCCCAAATACTTAGCGGATAAGAAGGCCGGCAACACCAAAGGTATATTTGATATACATGTAATTGATGTGTACCTTACCGATTACTGTAGTAACTCCTGGGTATTTGATACCGTGTCGTTGCTCATATTTGTAACTCACAGCAGGAGCTGCGGAATAAGCGGAGACTGGCGAAGGACGAGGTGACGATGCGCGTCGGGAATGGTTCCAGAGTCGATGTGATCGCCGTCGGCACGCTACCTCTTCATTTACCTACAGGATTAGTTTTGAACCTTAATAATTGTTATTTGGTGCCAAGTTTGAGCATGAACATTGTATCTGGATCTCGTTTAATGCGAGATGGCTACTCATTTAAATTCGAGAATAATGGTTGTTCTATTTATATGAGAGACATGTTTTATGGTCATGCTCCGATGGTCAATGGTTTATTCTTAATGAATCTCGAGCGTAATGTTACACATATTCATAGCGTGAATACCAAAAGATGTAAAGTTGATAATGATAGTCCCACATACTTGTGGCACTGCCGCCTTGGTCACATTGGTGTCAAGCGCATGAAGAAGCTCCATGCTGATGGACTTTTGGAGTCTCTAGATTATGAATCATTTGACACATGCGAACCATGCCTTATGGGCAAGATGACCAAGACTCCGTTCTCCGGAACAATGGAGCGAGCAACCAACTTATTGGAAATCATACATACCGATGTGTGCGGTCCAATGAGTGTTGAGGTTCGCGGAGGATATCGTTATGTTCTCACTCTAACTGATGACTTGAGTAGATATGGGTATGTCTACTTAATGAAACACAAGTCTGAGACCTTTGAAAAGTTCAAGGAATTTCAGAATGAGGTAGAGAATCAACGTGACCGAAAAATAAAATTCCTACGATCAGATCGTGGAGGAGAATATTTAAGTCACGAATTTGGTACACACTTAAGAAAATGTGGAATCGTTTCACAACTCACGCCGCTGGAACACCTCAAGCGTAACGGTGTGTCCGAACGTCGTAATCGCACTCTATTGGATATGGTGCGATCTATGATGTCTCTTACCGATTTACCGCTATCATTTTGGGGATACGCTCTAGAGACAGCTACATTCACTTTAAATAGGGCACCGTCTAAATCCGTTGAGACGACACCGTATGAATTATGGTTTGGGAAGAAACCTAAGCTGTCGTTTCTAAAAGTTTGGGGATGCGATGCTTATGTCAAGAAACTTTAACCTGAAAAGCTCGAACCCAAGTCGGAAAAATGCGTCTTCATAGGATACCCTAAAGAAACCATTGGGTATACCTTCTACTTAAGATCCGAGGGCAAGATTTTTGTTGCCAAGAACGGAACCTTTCTGGAAAAAGAGTTTCTCTCGAAAGAAGTAAGGGGGAGGAAAGTAGAACTCGATGAAGTACTACCTCTTGAACAGGATATTAGTGCAGCTCAGGAAAGTGTTCCTGTGATGCCTACACCAACTGAAGAGGAAATTAATGACGATGATCAAGGTACTTCGGATCAAGTTGCTACTGAACCTCGTAGGTCCACAAGGACACGTTCCGCACTGCAGTGGTACGGCAACCCCTGTCTCGGAAATCATGTTGTTAGACAACGGTGAACCTTGAACTATGAAGAAGCGATGGCGGGCCCAGATTCCAACAAATGGCTAGAAGCCATGAAGTCCGAGATAGAATCCATGTATGAAAACAAAGTGGGGACTTTGGTGACTTGCCCGATGATCGGCGGCGATAGAAAACAAATGGATTTTTAAGAAGAAGACGGACGCGGATGGTAATGTCACCATCTATAAAGCTCGACTTGTCGCTAAAGGTTATCGGCAAGTTCAAGGGATTGACTACGATGAGACTTTCTCTCCGTGGCGAAGCTTAAGTCCGTCCGAATCATGTTAGCAATTACGCATACTATGATTATGAGATATGGCAGATGGACGTCAAAACAGCGTTCCTTAACGGATATCTTAAGGAAGAGTTGTATATGATGCAGCCGGAAGGTTTTGTCGATCCTAAGAATGCTAACAAAGTATGCAAGCTCCAGCGATCCATTTATGGGCTGGTGCAAGCATCTCGGAGTTGGAACATTCGCTTTGATGAGATGATCAAAGCGTTTGGGTTTATGCAGACTTATGGAGAAGCCTGCGTTTACAAGAAAGTGAGTGGGAGCTCAGTAGCATTTCTCATATTATATGTAGATGACATACTTTTGATGGGAAATGATATAGAATTCTTGGACAGCATTAAGGCCTACTTGAATAAGTGTTTTTCAATGAAGGACCTTGGAGAAGCTGCTTATATATTAGGCATCAAGATCTATAGGGATAGATCGAGACGCCTCATAGGTCTTTCACAAAGCACATACCTTGATAAGATTTTGAAGAAGTTCAAAATGGATCAGTCCAAGAAGGGGTTCTTGCCTGTGTTACAAGGTGTGAGATTGAGATCAGCTCAATGCCCGACCACGGCAAAAGATAAAGAAGAGATGAGTGTCATCCCCTATGCCTCAGCCATAGGATCTATTATGTATGCCATGTTGTGTACCGGACCTGATGTAAACCTTGCCGTAAGTTTGGTAGGTAAGTACCAAAGTAATCCCGGCAAGGAACACTGGACAGTGGTCAAGAATATCCTGAAGTACCTGAAAAGGACAAAGGACATGTTTCTCGTTTATGGAGGTGACGAAGAGTCGTCGTAAAGGGTTACGTCAACGCTAGCTTTGACACAGATCTAGATGACTCTAAGTCACAAACCGGATACGTGTATATGTTGAATGGTGGAGCAGTAAGCTGGTGCAGCTGCAAGCTGGCGGGATCTACATGTGAAGCGGAGTACATGGCAGCCTCGGAGGCAGCGCATGAAGCAATTTGGGTGAAGGAGTTCATCACCGACCTAGGAGTCATACCCAATGCGTCGGGGCTGATCAAACTCTTCTGTGAAACCACTGGAGCTATTGCCCTTGCCAAGGAGCCCAGGTTTCACAAGAAGACCAGGCACATCAAGTGTCGCTTCAACTCCATCCGTGAAAATGTTCAAGATGGAGACATAGAAATTTGTAAAGTGCACACGGATCTGAATGTCGCAGATCCGTTGACTAAACCTCTCTCGCGGGCAAAACATGATCAACACCAGAACACTATGGGTGTTCGATTCATCACAATGTAAACTAGATTATTGACTCTAGTGCAAGTGGGAGACTGTTGGAAATATGCCCTAGAGGAAATAATAAAAGCATTATTATTATATTTCCTTGTTCATGATAATTGTCTTTATTCATGCTATAACTGTATTATCCGGAAATCGTAATACACGTGTGAATACATAGACTACAATACGTCCCTAGTAAGCCTCTAGTTGACTAGCTCGTTGATCAATAGATAGTCATGGTTTCTTGACTATGGACATTGGATGTCATTGACAACAGGATCACGTCATTAGGAGAATGACGTGATGGACAAGACCCAATCCTAAGCATAGCACAAAGATCGTGTAGTTCGTTTTGCTAGAGCTTTTCCAATGTCAAGTATCTCTTCCTTAGACCGTGAGATCGTGTAACTCCCGGATACCGTAGGAATGCTTTGGGTGTACCAAATGTCACAACGTGGCGGGTGACTATAAAGGTGCACTACAGGTATCTCCGAAAGTGTCTGTTGGGTTGACACGGATCGAGACAGATTTGTTACTCCGTATGACGGAGAGGTATCACTGGGCCCACTCGGTAATGCATCATCATAATGAGCTCAAAGTGATCAAGTGTCTGGTCACGGGATCATGCATTACGGTGCAGTAAAGTGACTTGCCGATGCGAGACTAAGCGAGGTATTGGGATACCGACGATCGAAGTCTCGGGCAAGTAACATACCGTCTGACAAAGGGAATAGCATACGGGGTTGTTTGAACCCTCGACATCGTGGTTCATCCGATTACAACATCGAGGAGCATGTGGGAACCAACATGGGTATCCAGATCCCGCTGTTGGTTATTGACCGGAGAGCGTCTCGGTCATGTCTACATGTCTCCCGAGCCCGTAGGGTCTACACACTTAAGGTTCGGTGACGCTAGGGTTAATAGGAAGACAAGTATGTGATTACCGAATGTTGTTCGGAGTCCCGGATGAGATCCCGGACGTCACGAGGAGTTCGGAATGGTCCGGAGGTAAAGATTTATATATGGAAAGTGGTTAAACGGACTCCGGAAAGTTTGAGGTATGCGGTAATGTACAGGGGCCACCGGAGAGTTCGGAGGTCCACGGGAGGGCCACCCTCCCGGGGCCACATGGGCTAAGTGGGAGAGGGAGCCAGCCCCTGGTGGGCTGGGCGCACCTCCCACCTAGGCCCATGCTTGGCTAGGGCATGGGGAGGAAACCCTAAAGGCGCCCCCCTGGCTTGGGGGCAAGCCACCTCCCTCCTCCCTTTGGCCGCCGCCCCATCTAGGGTTTCCCTAGATGGCCGGCCCCCTGCCCTCTCCTCCTATAAATAGAGGGGTGGGGGAGGGCTGCACACACCATTAAAGGCGCAGCCTCCCATCCCCAACACCTCTCTTTCTCCACGCGAGCTTGGCGAAGCCCTGCCGGAGAACTGCCGTACCAACTGCATCACGCCGTTGTGCTGCCATTGGAGTTGTCTTCCTCAACCTCTCCTTCATCCTTGCTGGATCAAGACGGAGGAGACGCCATCGTCCCGTACGTGTGTTGAATGCGGAGGTGCTGTCCGTTCAGCACTTGGTCATCGGTGATCGGAATCACGTTGGGAACGTCTTCATCATCACCACTCCCTCGAACGCTTCCGTATTCGATCTACAAGTGGTATGTAGATGCAAACTCTCTCTCTTGACTCATTGCTTAGATGAACTCATAGATAGATCTTGGTGAAACCGTAGGAAAATTTTAATTTTCTGCAACGTTCCCCAACACTTCTTACCCTTGCCTTTCTTAAACTTAGTGGTTTTATTCACCATCAACACTTGATGTTCCTTTTTGATCTCGACCTCCGCTGATTTCAGCATTGAATATACCTCGGGAATGGTATTTTCCATCCCCTGCATATTGAAGTTCATCACAAAGCTCTTGTAGCTCGGTGGAAGCGACTGAAGGATCCTGTCAATGACCGCGTCATTCGGGAGATTAACTCCCAGCTGAGTCAAGCGGTTGTGCAACCCAGACATTTTGAGTATGTGCTCACTGACAGAACTATTTTCCTCCATCTTACAGCTGAAGAACTTCTCAGAGACTTCATATCTCTCGACCCGGGCATGAGCTTGGAAAACCATTTTCAGCTCTTCGAACATCTCATATGCTCCGTGTTGCTCAAAACGCTTTTGGAGCCCCGGTTCTAAGATGTAAAGCATGCCGCACTGAACGAGGGAGTAATCATCTGCACGAGACTCCCAAGCGTTCATAACGTCTTGGTTCTCTGGGATGGGTGCTTCACCTAGCGGTGCTTCTAGGACATAATCTTTATTGGCAGCTATGAGGATGATCCTCAGGTTCCGGATCCAGTCCGTATAGTTGCTACCATCGTCTTTCAGCTTGGTTTTCTCTAGGAACGCGTTGAAGTTGAGGGCAAAATTAGCGTGGGCCATTTGATCTACAAGACATATGGTAAAGATTAGACTAAGTTCATGAAAATTAAGTTCATCTAATCAAATTATTCAATGACCTCCCACTCAGATAGACATCCCTCTAGTCATCTAAGTGAAACATGATCCGAGTCAACTAGGCCGTGTCCGATCATCACGTGAGAGGGACTAGTCAACGTCGGTGAACATCTTCATGTTGATCGTATCTTCTATACGACTCATGCTCGACCTTTCGGTCTTCCGTGTTCCGAGGCCATGTCTGTACATGCTAGGCTCGTCAAGTCAACCTAAGTGTATTGCGTGTGTAAATCTGGCTTACACCCGTTGTATTCGAATGTTAGAATCTATCACACCCGATCATCACGTGGTGCTTCGAAACAAAGAACCTTCGCAACGGTGCACAGTTAGGGGGAACACTTTCTTGGAATTATTATAAGGGATCATCTTATTTACTACCGTCGTTCCAAGCAAATAAGAAGCAAAACATGATAAACATCACATGCAATCAAATAGTGACATGATATGGCCAATATCATTTTGCTCCTTTAATCTCCATCTTAGGGGCGCCATGATCATCTTCATCACCGCCATGACACTATGATCTCCATCATCGTGTCTTCATGAAGTTGTCACGCCAATGATTACTTCTACTTCTATGGCTAATGGGTTTAGCAATAAAGTAAAGTAATTTACATGGCGTTATTCAATGACACGCGGGTCATACAAAAATAAAGACAGCTCCTATGGCTCCTGCCGGTTGTCATACTCATCGACATGCAAGTCGTGATTCCTATTACAAGAACATGATCATCTCATACATCACATATATCATTCATCACATCCTTTGGCCATATCACATCACAAAGCACTTGCTGCAAAAACAAGTTAGACGTCCTCTAATTGTTGTTGCAAGTTTTTACGTGGTTGTTATAGGTTTCTAGCAAGAACGTTTCTTACCTACGTAAAACCACCACGTGATATGCCAATTTCTATTTACCCTTCATAAGGACCCTTTTCATCGAATCCGCTCCAACTAAAGTGGGAGAGACAGACACCCGCTAGCCACCTTATGCAACTAGTGCATGTCAGTCGGTGGAACCTGTCTCACGTAAGCGTACGTGTAAGGTCGGTCCGGGCCGCTTCATCCCACGATGCCGCCGAAGCAAGATAAGACTAGTAGTGGCAAGAATATTGACAACATCTATGCCCACAACTGCTTTGTGTTCTACTCGCGCATAGTAACTACGCATAGACCTAGCTCATGATGCCACTATTGGGTAACGTAGCAGAAATCAAAAAAAATTCTACGCTTCACCAAGATCAATCTATGGAGTTATCTAGCAACAAGGGGAAAAGGAGTGCATCTACATACCTTTGTAGATCACGAGCGGAAGCATTCAAGAGAATGGGGTTGATGGAGTCGTACTCGTCGTGATCCAAATCACCGATGACCAAGTGCCGAACGGACGGCAGCTCCGCGTTCAACACACGTACGGTTGGGGAAGACGTCTCCTCCTTCTTGATCCATCAAGGGGAAAGGAGAGGTTGATGGAGATCCAGCAGCACGACGGCGTGGTGGTGGATGCAACGGGGATCTCGGCAGGGCTTCGCCAAGCTCTACGGAGAGGAGGAGGTGTTGGAGAGGGAGAGGGAGGCGCCAGGGGCTAGGGTGCGGCTGCCCTCCCTCCCCCCACTATATATAGGCCCCCTGGGGGGGCGCCGACCCTAGGAGATGGGATCTCCAACGGGGGCGGCCGCTAAGGGGTGGCTTGCCCCCAAGCCAAGGGGGGCGCCCCCCACCGCTAGGATTTACTGCCCTAGGCGCAGGGGGAGGCCCAAGGGGGCGCACCAGCCCACCAGGGGCTGGTTCCCCTCCCCACTTCAGCCCATGGGCCCCTCCGGGATAGGTGGCCCCACCCGGTGGACCACCAGGACCCTTCCGGTGGTCCCAGTACAATCTGGTGACCCCGAACCTTTCCGTTGGCCAAAACTTGACTTCCTATATATAAATCTTTACCTCCGGACCATTCCGGAACTCCTCGTGACGTCCGGGATCTCATCCGGACTCGAACAACTTTCGGGTTACTGCATACTAATATCTCTACAACCCTAGGGTCACCGAAACTTAAGTGTGTAGACCCTACGGGTTCGGGAGACATCTTGAACATGACCGAGACGACTCTCCGGTCAATAACCAATAGCGGGATCTGGATACCCATGTTGGCTCCCACATACTCCTCGATGATCTCATCGGATGAACCACGATGTCGAGGATTCAATCAATCCCGTATTCAATTCCCTTTGTCAATCGGTACGTTACTTGCCTGAGACTCGATCATCGGTATCCCAATACCTCGTTCAATCTCGTTGCCGGCAAGTCACTTTACTCGTACAGTAATGCATGATCCCGTGACCAGACACTTGGTCACATTGAGCTCATTATGGTGATGCATTACCGAGTGGGCCCAGAGATACCTCTCCGTCATACGGAGTGACAAATCCCAATCTCGATTCGTACAACCCAACAGACACTTTCGGAGATACCCGTAGTGCACCTTTATAGCCACCCGATTACGTTGTGACGTTTGGCACACCAAAAGCACTCCTACGGTATCCGGAGTTGCACAATCTCATGGTCTAAGGAAATGATACTTGACATTTGGAAAAGCTCTAGCAAGCGAACTACACGATCTTTGTGCTATGCTTAGGATTGGGTCTTGTCCATCACATCATTCTCCTAATGATGTGATCCCGTTATCAATGACATCCAATGTCCATAGTCAAGAAACCATGACTATCTATTGATCAACGAGCTAGTCAACTAGAGGCTCACTAGGGACATGTTGTGGTCTATGTATTCACACATGTATTACGATTTCGGGATAACACAATTATGGCATGAATAATAGACAATTATCATGAACAAAGAAATATAATAATAACCATTTTATTATTGCCTCTAGGGCATATTTCCAACACCTACTCAGTAGGCTTTGTGGAATTTTACCGCGTTCGGACACTTTTTTTTGTCGTTTTTCCTCGGCTGAAATTTTTTGCACCAAATAATACATTGCGGAAGAAATCTCATAAAAGTGGTGGTGAAATCACGTATTTAATGTGATTATCATTTACCACAAGTAAGGGGGTCTAGAGGAGAAAAGGAGGAGCTGATGTGCCGTCTCCAGTGCGAAAGACGGCGTACAATACTATCGCAACTTCTTGTATGAGCAGTCGTATGGAGTGCCAACCACGCCGACTCTTCCATTATTTTCACCCCATGGAATCGGATCAGGGATCATACGCATAAAGAGATTAGAAACTCGCCTAGAAGGAGGAACCCTAACCTCCGGAGCGACCCGAAGGGAGGAATTGGCATGAAGGAGGCCGCCGCCTCCACCATTATCACCAGTAAGGCTTCAACATCATCACCACTCTCATCATCATCATCCCACCTTACTCATTGTATTCTCAAGAACCCTAAGGGGAACAACTTGTGTTACATGTGTGAATCATTCATGTTCTACATCACCATTGTTATGATGTTTGCTTCCTTCATGAGTGAGTAGTTCCCTTAGTTTTCGGGGATATGGGTGACCCCTAGTGTGCTGTGGATCGTTTGATACTAGGAATTAATATCCTCTATGCATGTTTTTGTTAATAATTTTTTTGATGTTGGATGAAGTCGGCCATCCAATGTATGCCAATTTTGGATGGAAGGTTATTATAGTTGGCGGAACGGTTGGTTGTGGTCGTGGATGACGTGATAGACCCCATCTCCCTTTGTCCTAGGTCGTTGCTGTTGGGTAACGTAGTAATTTCAAAAAAAATTCCTACGCACCCGCAAGATCATGGTGATGCATAGCAACAAGAGGGGAGAGTGTTGTCTACGTACCCTCGTAGACCGACAGCGGAAGCAATATGACAACGCGGTTGATGTAGTCGTACGTCTTCACGGCCCGACCGATCAAGCACAGAAACTATGGCACCTCCGAGTTCTAGTACACGTTCAGCTCGATGACGATCCCCGGACTCCGATCCAGCAAAGTGTCGGGGATGAGTTCCGTCAGCACGACGGTGTGGTGAAGATCTTGATGTTCTACCGTCGCAGGGCTTCGCCTAAGCACTGCTATAATATTATCGAGGATTATGGTGGAGGGGGGCACCGCACACGGCTAAGAGAACGATCACGAAGATCAACTTGTGTGTCTAGAGGTGCCCCCCTGCCCCTGTATATAAAGGAGCAAGGGGGGAGGCCGACCGGCCCTTGTGAGCGCGCCAAGGAGGAGGAGTCCTCCTCCTAGTAGGAGTAGGACTCCCCTCTTTCCTACTCCTACTATGAGGGGAAAAGGAATGGGGAGAGGGAGAGGGAAGGAAAAGGGGGCCGCCGCCCCCCCTCTCCTAGTCCAATTCGGACCAGAGGGGGAGGGGGCGCGCGGCCCACCCTGGCCGCCCCTCTCTCTCCACTAAGGCCCATAAGGCCCATTACTTCTCCCGGGGGGGGGGGGTTCCGGTAACCCTCCGGCACTCCGGTTTTCTCCGAAATCACCTGGAACACTTCCAGTGTCCGAATATAGCCGTCCAACCGTCCAATATATCGATCTTTATGTCTCGACCATTTCGAGACTCCTCGTCATGTCCGTGATCACATCCGGGACTCCGAACAACCGTCGGTACATCAAAATATATAAACTCATAATGAAACTGTCATCATAACGTTAAGCGTGCGGACCCTACGGGTTCGAGAACAATGTAGACATGACCGAGACATGTCTCCAGTCAATAACCAATAGCGGAACCTGGATGCTCATATTGGCTCCTACATATTCTACGGAGATCTTTATCGGTCAGACCGCATAACAACATACGTTGTTCCCTTTGTCATCGGTATGTTACTTGCCCGAGATTCGATCGTCGGTATCTCAATACCTAGTTCAATCTCGTTACCGGCAAGTCTCTTTACTCGTTCCGTAATACATCATCTCGCAACTAACTCATTAGTTGTATTTCTTGCAAGGCTTAAGTGATGTGCATTACCGAGAGGGCCCAGAGATACCTCTCCGACAATCGGAGTGACAAATCCTAATCTCGAAATACACCGACCCAAGATGTACCTTTGGAGACACCTGTAGAGCACCTTTATAATCACCCAGTTACGTTGTGACGTTTGGTAGCACACAAAGTGTTCCTCCGGCAAATGAGAGTTGCATAATCTCATAGTCACAGGAACATGTATAAGTCATGAAGAAAGCAATAGCAACATACTAAACGATCGGGTGCTAAGCTAATGGAATGGGTCATGTCAATCACATCATTCTCCTAATGATGTGATCTTGTTAATCAAATAACAACACATATCTATGGTTAGGAAACATAACCATCTTCGATTAACGAGCTAGTCAAGTAGAGGCATACTAGTGACGTTTAGTTTGTTTATGTATTCACACAAGTATTATGTTTCCGGTTAATACAATTCTAGCATGAATAATAAACATTTATCATGATATAAGGAAATAAATAATAACTTTATTATTGCCTCTATGGCATATTTCCTTTAGTCTCCCACTTGCACTAGAGTCAATAATCTAGATTACACAGTAATGATTCTAGCACCCATGGAACCTTGGTGCTGATCATGTTTTGCTCGTGGAAGGGGCTTAGTCAACGGGTCTGCTACATTCAGATCCGTATGTATCTTGCAAATCTCTATGTCTCCCACCTGGACTAGATCCCGGATGGAATTGAAGCGTCTCTTGATGTGCTTGGTTCTCTTGTGAAATCTGGATTCCTTTGCCAAGGCAATTGCACCAGTATTGTCACAAAAGATTTTCATTGGACCCGAGGCACTAGGTATGACACCTATATCGGATATGAACTCCTTCATCCAGACTCCTTCGTTTGCTGCTTCCGAAGCAGCTATGTACTCCGCTTCACATGTAGATCCTGCCACAACGCTTTGTTTAGAACTGCACCAACTGACAGCTCCACCGTTTAATGTAAATACGTATCCTGTTTGCGATTTAGAATTGTCCGGATCAGTGTCAAAGCTTGCATCAACGTAACCATGTACGATGAGCTCTTTGTCACCTCCATATACGAGAAACATATCCTTAGTCCTTTTCAGGTATTTCAGGATGTTCTTGACCGCTGTCCAGTGATCCATTCCTGGATTACTTTGGTACCTACCAAGCTTATTGCTAAGCATACGTCATGTCTGGTACACAGCATTGCATACATGATAGAGCCTATGGCTGAAGCATAGGGAACATCTTTCATTTTCTCTCTATCTTCTGCTGTGGTCGGGCATTGAGTCTGACTCAACTTCACACCTTGTAATACAGGCAAGAACCCTTTCTTTGCCTGATCCATTTTGAACTTTTTCAAAACTTTATCAAGGTATGTGCTTTGTGAAAGTCCAATTAAGCGTATTGATCTATCTCTATAGATCTTGATGCCCAATATGTAAGCAGCTTCACTGAGGTCTTTCATCGAAAAACTTTTATTCAAATATCCCTTTATGCCATCCAGAAATTATATATCATTTCCAATCAACAATATGTCATCTACATATAATATCAGAAATGCTACAGAGCTCCCACTCACTTTCTTGTAAATACAGGCTTCTCCAAAAGTCTGTACAAACCCAAATGCTTTGATCACACTATCAAAGTGTTTATTCCAACTCCGAGAGGCTTGCACCAGTCCATAAATGGATCGCCGGAGCTTGCACACTTTGTTAGCTCCTTTTGGATCGACAAAACCTTCCGGCTGCATCATATACAACTCTTCTTCCAGAAATCCATTCAGAATGCAGTTTTGACATCCATCGCCAAATTTCATAATCATAAAACGCGGCAATTATTAACATGATTCGGACAGACTTAAGCATCGCTCTGGTGAGAAGGTCTCATCGTAGTCAATCCCTTGAACTTGTCGAAAACCTTTTGCGACAAGTCGAGCTTTGTAGACAGTAACATTACCGTCAGCGTCAGTCTTCTTCTTGAAGATCCATTTATTCTCAATTGCTTCCCGATCATTGGGCAAATCAACCAAAGTCCACACTTTGTTCTCATACATGGATGTCATCTCAGATTTCATGGCTTCAAGCCATTTTGCGGAATCTGGGCTCACCATCGCTTCTTCATAGTTCGTAGGTTCATCATGATCTAGTAGCATGACTTCTAGAACAGGATTACCGTACCATTCTGGTGCGGATCTTACTCTCTTTGATCTACGAGGTTCAGTAGTAACTTGTTCTGAAGTTTCATGATCATTATCATTAGCTTCCTCACTAATTGGTGTAGGTGTCACAGAAACCGGTTTCTGCGATGCACTACTTTCCAAAGAAGGGAGCAGGTACAGATTACCTCATCAAGTTCTACTTTCCTCCCACTCACTTCTTTCGAGAGAAACTCCTTCTCTAGAAAGGATCCATTTTTAGCAACAAATGTCTTGCCTTCGGATCTGTGATAGAAGGTGTACCCAACAGTCTCCTTTGGGTATCCTATGAAGACACATTTCTCCGATTTAGGTTCGACCTTATCAGGTTGAAGCTTTTTCACATAAGCATCGCAGCCCCAAACTTTTAGAAACGACAATCTTGGTTTCTTGCCAAACCACACTTCATAAGGTGTCATCTCAACGGATTTTGATGGTGCCCTATTTAACGTGAATGCGGTCGTCTCTAAAGCATAACCCCAAAACGATAGCGGTAAATCTGTAAGAGACATCATAGATCGCACCATATCAAGTAAAGTACGATTACGACGTTCAGACACACCATTACGCTGTGGTGTTCCGGGTGGCGTGAGTTGCGAAACTATTCCGCATTGTTTCAAATGTAGACCAAACTCGTAACTCAAATATTCTCCGCCATGATCGATCGTAGAAACTTTATTTTCTTGTTACGATGATTTTCAACTTCACTCTGAAATTCTTTGAACTTTTCAAATGTTTCAGACTTATGTTTTATTAAGTAGATATACCCATATCTGCTTAAATCATCTGTGAAGGTGAGAAAATAACGATATCCGCCACGAGCTTCAACATTCATTGGACCACATACATCTGTATGTATGATTTCCAATAAATCTGTTGCTCTCTCCATAGTACCGGAGAACGGCGTTTTAGTCATCTTGCCCATGAGGCACGGTTCGCAAGTACCAAGTGATTCATAATCAAGTGGTTCCAAAACTCCATCGGTATGGAGTTTCTTCATGCGCTTTACACCGATATGACCTAAACTGGCAGTGCCACAAATAAATTGCACTATCATTATCAACTCTGCATCTTTTGGCTTCAACATTATGAATATGTGTATCACTACTATCGAGATTCATCAAAAATAGACCATTCTTCAAGGGTGCATGTACATAAAAGATATTACTCATATAAATAGAACAACCATTATTCTCTGATTTAAATGAATAACCTCCTCGCATCAAACAAGATCCAGATATAATGTCCATGCTCAACGCTGGCACCAAATAACAATTATTTAGGTCTAATACTAATCCCGATGGTAGATGTAGAGGTAGCGTGCCGACCGCGATCACATCGACTTTGGAACCATTTCCCACGCGCATCGTCACCTCGTCCTTCGCCAGTGTTCGCTTAATCCGTAGTCCCTGTTTCGAGTTGCAAATATTAGCAACAGAACCAGTATCAAATACCCAGGTGCTACTGCGAGCTCTAGTAAGGTACGCATCAAAAACATGTATATCACATATACCTTTGTTCACCTTGCCATCCTTCTTATCCGCCAAATACTTGGGGCAGTTTCACTTTCAGTGACCAGTCTACTTGCAGTAGAAGCACTCAGTTTCAGGCTTAGGTCCAGACTTGGGTTTCTTCTCTTGAGCAGCAACTTGCTTGCTGTTCTTCTTGAAGTTCCCCTTCTTTTTCCCTTTGCTCTTTTTCTTGAAACTAGTGGTCTTGTTGACCATCAACACTTGATGCTCCTTCTTGATTTCTACCTCCGCAGCTTTCAGCATTGCGAAGAGCTCGGGAATTGTCTTATCCATCCCTTGCATATTATAGTTCATCACGAAGATCTTGTAGCTAGGTGGAAGTGATTGGAGAATTCTGTCAATGACGCAGTCATCCGGAAGATTAACTCCCAGTTGAATCAAGTGATTATTATACCTAGACATTTTGAGTATATGCTCACTGACAGAACTGTTCTCCTCCATCTTGCAGCTATAGAACTTATTGGAGACTTCATATCTCTCAATCCGGGCATTTGCTTGAAATATTAACTTCAACTCCTGGAACATCTCATATGCTCCATGACGTTCAAAACGTCGTTGAAGTCCTGGTTCTAAGCCGTAAAGCATGGCACATTGAACTATCGAGTAGTCATCAGCTTTGCTCTGCCAGACGTTCTTAACATCGTCAGTTGCATCAGCAGCAGGCCTGGCACCCAGCGGTGCTTCTAGGACGTAATTCTTCTGTGCAGCAATGAGGATAATCCTCAAGTTACGGACCCAGTCCGTGTAATTGCTACCATCATCTTTCAACTTTTCTTTCTCAAGGAACGCATTAAAATTCAACGGAACAACGGCATGGGCCATCTATCTACGATTAAACATAAACAAGCAAGATACTATCAACTAAGTTCATGATAAATTTAAGTTCAATTAATCATATTACTTAAGAACTCCCACTTAGAAAGACATCCCTCTAATCTTCTAAGTGATCACGTGATCCAAATCAACTAAACCATAACCGATCATCACGTGAAATGGAGTAGTTTTCAATGGTGAACATCACTATGTTGATCATATCTACTATATGATTCACGCCGACCTTTCGGTCTCGGTGTTCGAGGCCATATCTGCATATGCTAGGCTCGTCAAGTTTAACCTGAGTATTATGCGTGTGCAAAACTGGCTTGCACCCGTTGTAGATGGACGTAGAGCTTATCACACCCGATCATCACGTGGTGTCTGGGCACGACGAACTTTGACAACGGTGCATACTCAGGGAGAACACTTTTATCTTTAAATTTAGTGAGAGATCATCTTATAATGCTACCATCAATCAAAGCAAGATAAGATGCATAAAGGATAAACATCACATGCAATCAATATAAGTGATATGATATGGCCATCATCATCTTGTGCTTGTGATCTCCATCTCCGAAGCACCGTCATGATCACCATCGTCACCGGCGCGACACCTTGATCTCCATCGTAGCATCGTCGTCGTCTCGCCAATCTTATGCTTCTACGACTATCGCTACCGCTTAGTGATAAAGTAAAGCATTACAGGGCGATTGCATTGCATACAAAAAAGCGACAACCATATGGCTCCTGCCAGTTGCCGATAACTTCGGTTACAAAACATGATCATCTCATACAATAAAATATAGCATCACGTCTTGACCATATCACATCACAACATGCCCTGCAAAAACAAGTTAGACGTCCTCTACTTTGTTGTTGCAAGTTTTACGTGGCTGCTACGGGCTTAGCAAGAACCGTTCTTACCTATGCATCAAAACCACAACGAGAGTTCGTCAAGTTAGTGTTGTTTTAACCTTCGCAAGGACCGGGCGTATCCACACTCGGTTCAACTAAAGTTGGAGAAACTGACACCCGCCAGCCACCTGTGTGCAAAGCACGTCGGTAGAACCAGTCTCGCGTAACGTACGCGTAATGTCGGTCCGGGCCGCTTCATCCAACAATACCGCCGAACCAAAGTATGACATGCTGGTAAGCAGTATGACTTGTATCACCCACAACTCACTTGTGTTCTACTCGTGCATATAACATCTACGCATAAAACCTGGCTCGGATACCACTGTTGGATAACGTAGTAATTTCAAAAAAAAATCCTACGCACACGCAAGATCATGGTGATGCATAGCAACGAGAGGGGAGAGTGTTGTCTACGTACCCTCGTAGACCGATTGCGTAAGCGTTATGACAACGCGGTTGATGTAGTCGTACGTCTTCACGGCCCGGCCGATCAAGCACCGAAACTACGGCACCTCTGAGTTCTAGCACACGTTCAGCTCGATGACGATCCCCGGACTCCGATCCAGCAAAGTGTCGGGGATGAGTTCCGTCAGCACGATAGCGTGGTGACGATCTTGATGTTCTACCGTCGCAGGGCTTCGCCTAAGCACTGCTATAATATTATGGAGGATTATGGTGGAGGGGGGCACCGCACACGGCTAAGAGAACGATCACGAAGATCAACTTGTGTGTCTAGAGGTGCCCCCCTGCCCCCGTATATAAAGGAGCAAGGGGGGAGGCCGGCCGGCCCTTGTGAGCGTGCCAAGGAGGAGGAGTCCTCCTCCTAGTAGGAGTAGGACTCCCCTCTTTCCTACTCCTACTAGGAGGGGAAAAGGAATGGGGAGAGGGAGAAGGAAAAGGGGGCCGCCGCCCCCCTCTCCTAGTCCAATTCGGACCAGAGGGGGAGGGGCACGCGGCCCACCCTGGCCGCCCCTCTCTCTCTCCACTAAGGCCCATAAGGCCCATTACTTCTCCCAGGGGGGTTCCGGTAACCCTCCGGCACTCCGGTTTTCTCCGAAATGACCCGGAACACTTCCGGTGTCCGAATATAGCCGTCCAATATATCGATCTTTCTGTATCGACCATTTGGAGACTCCTCGTCATGTCCGTGATCACATCCGGGACTCCGAACAACCTTCGGTACATCAACATATATAAACTCATAATGAAACTGTCATTGTAACGTTAAGCGTGCGGACCCTACGGGTTCGAGAACAATGTAGACATGACCGAGACATGTCTCCGGTCAATAACCAATAGCGGAACCTGGATGCTCATATTGGCTCCTACATATTCTACGAAGATCTTTATCGGTCAGACCGCATAACAACATACGTTGTTCCCTTTGTCATCGGTATGTTACTTGCCCGAGATTCGGTCGTCGGTATCTCAATACCTAGTTCAATTTAGTTATCGGCAAGTCTCTTTACTCGTTCCGTAATACATCATCTCGCAACTAACTCATTAGTTGTATTGCTTTCAAGGCTTAAGTGATGTGCATTACCGAGAGGGCCCAGAGATACCTCTCCGACAATCGGAGTGACAAATCCTAATCTCGAAATACGCCAACCCAACATGTACCTTTGGAGACACCTGTAGAGCACCTTTATAATCACCCAGTTTCGTTGTGACATTTGGTAGCACACAAAGTGTTCCTCCGCAAGCGGAGTTGCATAATCTCATAGTCACAGGAACATGTATAAGTCATGAAGAAAGCAATAGCAACATACTAAACGATCGGGTGCTAAGCTAATGGAATGGCTCATGTCAATCACATCATTCTCCTAATGATGTGATCTTGTTAATCAAATGACAACACATGTCTATGGTTAGGAAACATAACCATCTTTGATTAACGAGCTAGTCAAGTAAAGGCATACTAGTGACGTTTAGTTTGTTTATGTATTCACACAAGTATTATGTTTCCGGTTAATACAATTCTAGCATGAATAATAAACATTTATCATGATATAAGGAAATAAATAATAACTTTATTATTGCCTCTAGGGGATATTTCCTTCAGTCTCCCACTTGCACTAGAGTCAATAATCTAGATTACACAGTAATGATTCTAACACCCATGGAACCTTGGTGCTGATCATGTTTTGCTCATGGAAGGGGCTTAGTCAACGGGCCTGCTACATTCAGATCCGTATGTATCTTGCAAATCTCTATGTCTCCCACCTGGACTAGATCCCGGATGGAATTGAAGCGGCTCTTGATGTGCTTGGTTCTCTTGTGAAATCTGGATTCCTTTGCCAAGGCAATTGCACCAGTATTGTCACAAAAGATTTTCATTGGACCCGAGGCACTAGGTATGACACCTAGATCGGATATGAACTCCTTCATCCAGACTCCTTCGTTTGCTGCTTCCGAAGCAGCTATGTACTCTGCTTCACATGTAGATCCTGCCACAATGCTTTGTTTAGAACTGCACCAACTGACAGCTCCATCGTTTAATGTAAATACGTATCCGGTTTGCGATTTAGAATCGTCTGGATCAGTGTCAAAGCTTGCATCAACGTAACCATGTACGATGAGATCTTTGTCACCTCCATATACGAGAAACATATCCTTAGTCCTTTTCAGGTATTTCAGGATGTTCTTGACCGCTGTCCAGTGATCCACTCCTGGATTACTTTGGTACCTACCTGCCAAGCTTATTGCTAAGCATACGTCAGGTCTGGTACACAGCATTGCATACATGATAGAGCCTATGGCTGAAGCATAGGGAACATCTTTCATTTTCTCTCTGTGGTCGGGCATTGAGTCTGACTCAACTTCACACCTTGTATGTCTGAGGCAAGAACCCTTTCTTTGCCTGATCCATTTTGAACTTTTTCAAAACTTTATCAAGGTATGTGATTTGTGAAAGTCCAATTAAGAGTCTTGATCTATCTCTATAGATCTTGATGCCCAATATGTAAGCAGCTTCACCGAGGTCTTTCATCGAAAAACTTTTATTCAAATATCCCTTTAGTTGCAACAGGGGGTTAAACATAGACCAGCTGTAGGCTGCCTCTCCAAGGGGGGCCTTTTTCCCCTTAAACACCATTTGGTAACCGGATTGGGGAAGAACAATGGTGGTGTATGTGATACGGGGTTGCCGACTGTATGCATGTGTCTGTACCGGCTCTGCCGACAAGTAGAAATATGCAAAGTAGCTTAGAAATTCGATGTAGCTTTGTGTTTAGGCATCACTATAGTTGCACACTAGAGGGAATTACGGACTCCTTGGGAACGCTTTCGTCCTATTGATTAAACGACTCTCGTTTGCAACCCGGCCTCACTATTTACTTTCTTTGCATTATTTAATTTTATGTCTTCTACATCGTTTCTGCTACATTTCTACTGCTTTGGGCTACTCACAACTTCCAGGCACATTATTTGAACCGTGTAAGAGACAGAAGATTGATACTTGTGCTCCCTGTGGGATCGATACTCTTACTTCGAAAAGTCTACAACTAAACCTTGTGCACTTGCAGGTCATCAAGCTTTTTATGGCACCATTGTCGGGGAGCTGAGCGCTTTTGATCTTTGTCTTAATTTTCATTTATTTTGTGTATTAAGTTGTTTGCAGATCGAGGTCAACCATGGTTGAGTTTGGACACAAAACCAGCTATCAGCCATGCGCCTTACTAAATCACCTATGCAGGAGATGTTCACGTCGTTGGAAGCTAACCCCACTGGTGGAGCTTATGAGGTGAATCTAAGTGTCCTCTAATTATTGCATAGTAAGAAATTTAAAGGTGAGGATCATTATCAACATTTGCAATTTTTTGATGACATATGTGGGGCATTCAAATTAAATGCCTTTAGCCCGGATGATATGAACCTGAAATTATTTCCTCACAGTGGCTGATGTAGCAAAAGAATGGTTGGTGTCTCACACTGCAGGTACCTTTGATACATTGGATAAGCTCGCAGATACCTTCTTATCAGAGTACTACCCTGAGAAGAAATCTTATGAAGAAAGATGAAGGATCTTAAAGTTCCGCCAGAGACCGGGAGAAATCCTGGTAAATGCATATCAAAGGTACCGAACTTCGTTAAATGATTGCCCTCATCATAAACTCCCAAATTAGCTTGTATTAAATCTCTTCTATGGAGGACTTCTGGATGATTCCAAAGAAGAACTAGACTTAGCTTCTGCAAGTTCCTTTATTACTAGCTTGGTGCCTGATGCCCAAGAATTATTGGATGGTAAGCTTGCTAATCACGAAGCTTGGGGAGTGATGATGAAGAAGAGGGTAAATTTGAGATAGATTTTGACTGCATAAAAGGTTATCTTAATATAGGGAGAGTTAATCTGTCGCCGTGGAGCCGGCGGTCTATGGGGCAATGCAGCCCCTTTCCTTGTTCGACAAGGGGGAGCAATCAACACAAAGAGAAAGGGCAACGAGAGGCGCCATAGTTTTACCCAGGTTTGGGCCACTGAGGAGCATAAAACCCTACTCTTGCTTTGGTGTATTGGGTGAATGTGGAAGAAAGTACACGAAGCGCTCTCCCTCGGCAAGTCGCTAGGAGAAGGCAGCTGCATGGTTACCTATGCGTGAAGGTTGCCAAGGGTTCGAACCCCTATAAAGGTTGCCTTGGCCCCCTATAAAGGTTGCCTTGGTCCTCCTTTATAGCTAAAGGGGTTACCACAGTGGCAAAAAGGTCATTACATGGTGATTAGAGACTGATACGCAACTATCATACCTAACACTGCTAGGTGTCGTGTGGAGGAGGAGCACCGGCAAGGCTGCCGCACCACTTGCTCAACTACCTCCTATTAGCTTGACACGCCATTAGGACGAGTGTCAATAAAGGTAATCCTCCTTCCTAGCAAACTGACACAGACAGGCTGTCTCCACCTAACCACGTGCAGGCTCGACACCTCACAGCTCAACGACCAGCTGGTCAGAGAGGTGGAGCACTGGCGTTTGGCGGGAAGTCCATGCTAGAGGGGCTTGTTGGGTCTTGTCTTGCCGGCTCGTTCTTGCCGGGGCCAGTTGCTTCTGTTCTGGATCTTGTAGCTTGTTCCAAGGCTTGGTCTTCCTAATGTGCTCTTTGATCTCACAAATAGCAGCTTCTCTGGTCTGGTTGTGTATGAGTTCGATTCTTGCCGGGGGAGCTGCAACATGTCTGTGCATAGGTTAGGGTAGCAAACATCCTTGTTTGCTGCACCGACAGGAGCCCCAGGGCCTAGATCACACGTGTCGTCGAGTATCTTTGGGCTAGGCCCAATCATGCACAGACTCACGCATTGACTTTGCCGCAAATGGCGCTGTGCTTTGAGATCTTCTTTGCTTCTTCATTAATCTGGATTTAGGCCAGCCCCTAGCTTCATCCTGATATCCTTGGCGCTTGGACGATGCAGGCCGTTCGCGCTAAAAACCAGGGGCACACACGCATGCAGGATGTTGTTAGTGCCCCCATGTGTGATTTGGGGTATCTGCCATTCCTGTCATCACGTCCCCCTTTATCACAGCCTTCCCTCTTTCCTATGATGCAGATTAGGCGCAGGGTGTCAAATTGGTGCACAAGGGCGGTCGTGGTGGTAGTGCTTGATCAGTGGAGCAAGACGCCAGACAGGGATGCAGGGGGTTAGATTGGTGGAATGGGCCGGTTGCCCCAGGGTAGTAGAGAGCCAGCCCCCGTGCTCGCCGCTATAAAAGGAGGGGCGCAAGGGGGCATTGCTCATCCACCTTCCTCTTCTTCCGTTCCTTGCTTCTGCTTCCACCATGGCGAGAGGAAGAGGTCGGGCTCGTTCTTCGGCCACAGCGGCGAGAGCTTCTCCTCGACATCCTGCTTCTGCTTCAGCTGCGTGATAACCCACAAGTATAGGGGATCACAACCGTTTTCGAGGGTAGAGTATTCAACCGAAATTTATAGATTCGACACAAGGGGAGCCAAAGAATATTTGAAGGTATTAGCAGCTGAGTTATCAATTCAACCACACCTGGAGATTAATTACAGCAAAGTGATTAGTAGCAAAGTAGTTTGATAGTTTTGATAGTAGTGACAGCAGCAATAGTAACAGTAAGAGTGATAGCAGTAATTTTGTAGCAAGTGTAATAGTGATGATAGCAGTAGTAACTTAGCAGAACAATATAAGATAAATTCATAGGCATTGGATCGGTGACTTGTTGGATGCTATTCATTATAAGACAATTATAACCAAGGGCGATATAGCACTAGCTCCAGTTCGTCAATATAATGTAGGCATGTATTCCGTAAATAGTCATACGTGCTTATGGAAAGAACTTGCATGACATCTTTTGTCCTACCCTCCCGTGGCAGCGGGGTCCATATTGGAAACTAAGGGATATTAAGGCCTCATTTTAATAGAGAACCGGAACAAACCATAAACACATAGTGAATACATGAACTCCTCAAACTACGGTAATCACCGGAAGAAGTCCCGGTTATTGTCACTCCGGGGTTACCGGATCATAACACGTAGTAGGTGACTATAACTTGCAAGATCGGATCTAGAACATGGATATAATGGTGATAACATAAACGGTTCAGATCTGAAATCATGGCACCCGGGCCCAAAGTGACAAGCATTAAGCATGGCGAAGTCATAGCAACATCAATCTTAGAACATAGTGGATACTAGGGATCAAGCCCTAACAAAACTGACTCGATTACATGATGAATCTCATCCAACTCCTCACCAACCAGCGAGCCTACGAAGGAATTACTCACTCCCGGTGGGGAGCATCATGCAATTGGCGATGGAGAAGGGTTGGTGATGACGAAGAACGAAGACCCCCCTCTCCGGAGCCCCAAACGGACTCCAGATCTACCCTCTCATAGAAGAACATGGCTTGGCGGCGGCTCCATCTCGTGGATCGTGATAATTCTTTCTCCTTGATTTTTTCTGGAAAAATAGGATTTTATAGCGTTGGTTTCCGGGTCTGCGGGGCTACCAGGTGGGGACAACCCACCTGGGCGCACCAGGAGAGGGGGCGCGCCCTGGTGGGTTGTGCCCATCCAGGGGCCCCTCTCCGGTAGGACTTGGCTCCAGAAATTCTTATATATTATATAAAAATTCCTCGCAAAGTTTTGTTCCATTCCAAGAACTTTTATTTCTGCACAAAAACAACACCATGGTAGTTCTGCTGAAAATAGCGTCAGTCTGGGGTTAATTTCATTCAAATCATGCAAATTAGAGTCCAAAACAAGAGGAAAAGCGTTAGGAAAAGTAGATACGTTGGAGACGTATCAATTCCCCCAAGCTTAAACATTTGCTTGTCCTCAAGCAATTCAGTTGATAAACTGAAAGTGAAAAAGAAAAACTTTTACGAACTCTTTTACTCTTGTTTGCATAAATAAGCTTAAACAGCACCCAGGTTTTCAGCCAACATTATAACTAACTATGCCGATAGTAACTCTTAAAGATTATAATGACTCATATCAATGACATAATCAACTAGTGAGCAATAATAAGATATCTCAAACGGCGACACGTTGTCAAAACAACCATGATATAATATGACAATAGGGGTATCTCGCTAGCCCTTTCTGAGATTGCAAAACATAAATGCAGAGCACCTACAAAGTTCAAGAAGCGACTAAACATTGTAATTCATGGTATAAAAGATCCAGTCATGATGCACCCAACATTAGCTATACACAATGCATAGGTCATGACAGCTGTGTGATACGTCTCCAACGTATCTATAATTTTTGATTGCTCCATGCTATTATATATTCTGTTTTCGATGTTTAATGGGCTTATTTATACACTTTTATATAATTCTTGGGACTAACCTATTGACCCAAGGCCCAGTGCAAATTGCAATTTTTTTGCCTATTTCAGTGTTTCGCAGAACAGGAATATCAAATGGAGTCCAAACGGAATGAAACCTTTGGGAGAGTTATTTTTGGAACAAATGTGACCTAGAGGACTTGGAGTGGACGTCAAGAAATCACCGAGGAGGTCACGAGGCAGCGGGGCGCGCCTACCCCCCTGGGCGCGCCCTCCACCCTCGTGGGCCCCTCGTGGCTCCACAGACCTACTTCTTCCTCCTATATATACCTACGTACCCCGAAACCATCCAGAAACACCACGAAAACCTAATTCCACCACCGCAACCTTCTGTACCCGTGAGATCCCATCTTGGGGCCTTTTCCAGCACTCCGCCGGAGGGGGCATCGATCACGGAGGGCTTCTACATCAACACCATAGCCTCTCCTATGATGTGTGAGTAGATTACCACAGACCTTCGGATCCATAGTTATTAGCTAGATGGCTTCTTCTCTCTCTTTGGATCTCAATACAAAGTTCTCCTCGATCTTCTTGGAGATCTATTCGTTGTAACTCTTTTTGCGGTGTGTTTGTCGAGATCTGATGAATTATGGGTTTATGATCAAGATTATCTATGAACAATATTTGAATCTTCTCTGAATTCTTTTATGTATGATTGGTTATCTTTGCAAGTCTCTTCGAATTATCAGTTTGGTTTTGCCTACTAGATTGATCTTTCTTGCAATGGGAGAAGTGCTTAGCTTTGGGTTCAATCATGCGGTGCTCGATCCCAGTGACAGTAGGGGAAATGACACGTATTGTATTGTTGCCATCGAGGATAAAAAGATGGGGTTTATATCATATTGCTTCAGTTTATCCCTCTACATCATGTCATCTTACCTAATGTGTTACTCTGTTCTTATGAACTTAATACTCTAGATGCATGCTGGAGAGCGGTCGATTTGTGGAGTAATAGTAGTAGATGCAGGCAGGAGTCGGTCCACTGGTCGCGGACGTGATGCCTATATACATGATCATGCCTAGATATTCTCATAATTATGCACTTTTCTATCAATTTCTCGATAGTAATTTGTTCACCCACCGTAATACTTATGCTATCTTGAGAGAAGCCACTAGTGAAACCTATGCCCCCCGGGTCTATTTTCCATCATATACGTTTCCAATCTATTTTTACTTTGCAATCTTACTTTCAATCTTTATCATAAAAATACCAAAAAATATTATCTTATCATCTCTATCAGATCTCACTTTTGCAAGTGGCTGTGAAGGGATTGACAACCCCTTTATCACGTTGGTTTCAAGGTTCTTATTTGTTTGTGTAGGTACGAGGGACTTGTGTGTGGCCTCCTACTGGATTGATACCTTGGTTCTCAAAAACTGAGGGAAATACTTACGCTACTTTGCTGCATCACCCTTTCCTCTTCAAGAGAAAACCAACGCATGCTCAAGAGGTAGCACTGTGCTCTCAGGTTCTAGCGCTTGTTTTAGAAGGTGATGACACAACATAAAAGTAATTAGATAGTCCCTTCGCAGAGGGAAGCAGGGATTTGTAGAGGTGCCATAGCTCAATTTTTAAAACAGAGGTAAATGATATTTTGAGACATGCACCCTTCTCATTTACTTCACGACCATCAGTTATCAATATCTTCCATACTAAGCACGCTAGTGGCGGTTCCCAAGCTACAAAATTAAAGGTTTTGGCTGCATTGGGAGTTTTTGTTTGATTATTTAAGAGCTTAACTCCTTTTCAGTTTGCAGTTTGGAACTGGGCATCCCTATTACCGCCCTTTTCTCGTGCGATGGCGAGTGAATAAAAACTCGACCTGAGAATAACCCGCTTAGAATGGAAGATACCGACCACATCCTGTCGTTCCATGAACTATCCAGGTACACAAAAAGGATACTTATTTAGAAGTTTTTAGAGGTGGCACATGCAAATTTACTTAGGACGGCAGGGTAATACCGCATATAGGTAGTTATAGTGGACTCATCTCAAATAACTTTTGGGTTCAAGGTTTTTGATGTACAAGCAGAATTCCCACTTAGTACAGGCGAAGGCTAGCAATTAGACTGAGAAGCGGCCAGCTAGAGAGCAACAACGATCATAACCATGCATTATGCATAAGTAACATTGGACACTACATGAGTAGGATATGAACACCATGAACATAAATATCATAGAGGCTATGTTAGTTTTGATTCAATTACATGCATGAACATGTGCCAAGTCAAGCCACTCGAACATTCAGAGGAGGATACCATATCATCATACTACATCACAATCATTTTAACACAATGTTGATATCCAAGATAAATCATTATCCACTTCCAGCTACTTATGCATGGCATGAGAAACTATAATCTCTAATTGTCATTGCAAATATGTTTAATCATAATGGGATGAATCGTGGATACTAGGTTAAACATATTTTCACAAACATAACAAGTCGAGTTCATACCAGTTTCTCTCTGCCACGACATTCATCGAATATCGTCATTATTGCCTTTCACTTGCACGACCGAATGATATGTAAATAATAAGAGTGCAAGTGTGTAGTGGACTAAGCTGGAATCTGTAAACAATTTATTCAACAGGAGAAGACAAGGTAAAATATGCTCTTTATTAGTTCAACAATTATTCATATGAGAGCCACTCAACACTTTCATCGTGGTCTTCTCCTTGGTTACAACTTGAATAAAAAGAAAATAAATTCAGAGAAACACACTAAAATATTTTTGGAGTTTTTGGTTTTCTTGAACAAGCAAATAAAAGGTAAAAGCAAAAACGAGAAAAACTTACACGGGAAAGCTCCCAACAAGTAAAAGAAGAATAAGGAAATCTTTTTGGGTTTTCTTTTTAATACTACTACTAAGCATGCATAGAAAGTAAACTAACTACAACTATTTCTTTTTGATTTTTCTAAAGTTTTTCAAACACACAAGAAGAAAGCAAGAAAAATAAATCTAAACATGGATGATGCAATGAAAAAGTGTGAACATCGACAAATGAAATAAGTGAACATGAATGTAAAGTCAGTGGAAACACGTACTCCCCCAAGCTTAGGCTTTTGGCCTAACTTGGTAGTTGATCAGTAGCCTGGAGGGTAGTAGGGGTGCTGAGGAGCGGGCATCCACTCATCCCACTGCTGAGGCTCCTCCTGCGCTGCCTCCGCGGCAGCCTGAGTGTTCCGGTAGGCGATGATGTCTATAGGCATAATCCTATATCCGCCCTTGGCAACAGAATCAAACAAAGCAGGAGCAGGCAATGGAATAATATCACGAGTTCTCACACTAAAAACCAGGTTATATGGAATGGGGATGTTAGGAGATTCGATATCAGTAAAGTGATGGTGATCCATTGGTACTCATGTCGAACTCCCTAAAGATAAATGGCTTAAATATCACCCACCTATTAAAGAAGAAATTAAAGAACCGGTGCCAGTTAAATAAGAAACTATACTCTATAATGTTGATCCAGTTGTTCCTACTACATATATTGAGAACCCCCCTTTTCCTGTTAGGATAAAGGAACATGCTAAAGTTTCAACTGTGGTTAACAAAAGCTCTGTTAGAACACCTAAACCAGATGAACAAATTAGAGTTCAACCTAATATTGCTATGGTTAAAGAACTCTAAGAAGAAGATGTGGATGGGCATGTTATCTACTTAGAAGCTGCTAGAATTGCCAAACCTGAAAAAGGGATAAAAATAGACCAGTTGTTGGCCTGCCTGCCTGTCATTTCAGTTATAATAGGAGATCACTGTTATCATGGTTTATGTGACATGGGTGCTAGTGTGAGTGCTATTCCTTAGAAGTTATATCAAGAAATTAGGGAAGACATATCACCTACAGAGTTAGAAGACATAGATGTTACTATTAAACTTGCTAATAGAGACACCATATCACCTTGTGGGATTATTAGAGATGTTGAAGTCTTGTGTTGGAAAATAAAATATCCTACTGATTTTCTTGTTCTTGGTACCCCGCAAGATGACTTATGTCCCATTATCTTTGGTAGACCTTTCTTGAACACAGTTAATGCTAGGATAGAATGCGAGAAACAAACTGTGGGTGTTAGCTTTGGTGATGAGTCTCATGAGTTTAGTTTTTCCAAGTTTAGTAGAAACCATCATGAAAAATAATTGCCCGGTAAGGATGAATTAATTGGTCTTACTTCTATTGCTATGCCACCTACTGATCCTTTAGAACAATACTTGCTAGACCATGAAAATTATTTACATATGCATGAAAGAAATGAAATAGATAATATTTTCTTTGAACGACGTCCTCTGCTTAAACACAATTTGCCTATTGAAACTCTAGGAGGTCCTCCTCCACCTAAAGGCGATCCCGTGTTTGAATTAAAACAATTGCCAGACACTTTGAAATATGCTTATCTTGATGAAAAGAATATATATCCTGTTATTATCAGTGTTAACCATTCAGAACATGAAGAAGAAAGATTATTGAAAGTTCTAAGTAAGCACCGAGCTGCTATTGGATATACTCTTGATGATTTAAAGGGCATTAGTCCCACTCTATGTCAGCACAAAATTAATATGGAACCTGATGCTAAACCAGTTGTTGATCATCAACGTCGACTAAATCTGAAGATGAAAAAGGTGGTAAGAACGGAAATATTAAAGCTTCTAGAAGCAGGTATAATTTATCATATAGCTGATAGTAGATGGGTAAGTCCTGATCATTGTGTCCCTAAGAAAGTAGGTATTACTGTTGTTCCTAATGATAATAATGAACTTAGAATTGTTACAGACTATAGAATGGTAATTGATTTCAGAAAATTAAATAAAGCTACTAGAAAAGATCATTACCCTTTGCCTTTTATTGATCAAATGCTTGAAAGATTATCCAAGCACACACACTTTTGCTTCCTTGATGGATATTCTGGCTTTTCACAAATATCTGTTTCTCAACCTGATCAAGAAAAGACCACTTCTACTTGTCCTTTTGGAACATATGCTTACAGACGTATGCCTTTTGGTTTATGTAATGCACCTGCTACCTTTCAAAGATGCATGATGGCTATATTCTCTGACTTTTGTGAAAAGATTGAGGTTTTCATGGATGATTTCTCTGTTTATGGGAAGTCTTTTGATGATTTTTTTTAAGCAATCTTGATCAAGTTTTGCAGAGATGTGAACGAAAAAAATCTTGTTTTGAATTGGGAGAAGTGCCACTTTATGGTTAATGAAGGCATTGTCTTGGGTCATAAAATTTCTGAAAGAGGTATTGAAGTGGACCAAGCTAAGGTTGATGCTATTGAGAAAATGCCGTGTGCCAAGGACATCAAAGGTATTCATAGTTTCCTAGGTCATGCTGGTTTCTATAGGAGATTTATCAAAGAATTTTCTAAAATTTCTAGGCCCCTTACTAATCTTTTGCAAAAGGATATTCCTTTTGTCTTTGATGATGATTGTCTTGAAGCCTTTGAAACACTCAAGAAAGCTTTAATTACTGCACTTACAGTTCAACTACCTGATTGGAATTTGCCTTTTGAAATTATGTGTGATGCTAGTGATTATGCTGTTGGTGTTGTTCTAGGACAAAGAATTGATAAGAAATTGAATGTTATTCATTATGCTAGTAAAACCCTAGACAGTGCTCAGAGAAATTATGCTACTACTGAAAAAGAATTCTTAGCAGTAGTGTTTGCTTGTGATAAGTTTATACCTTATATTTTTTATTCCAAAGTAACTGTTCACATAGACCATGCTGCTATTAAATATCTTATGGAAAAGAAAGATGCTAAACCAAGACTTATTCGTTGGATTCTCTTGCTACAAGAATTTGATTTGCATATTATTGATAGAAAAGGAGATGAGAACCCCGTAGCTGATAACTTGTCTAGGCTTGAAAATGTGCTTGATGACCCACTTCCTATTGAGGATAGTTTTCCTGATGAGTAGTTAGCTGCAATAAATGTGAAGGAAATATGCCCTAGAGGCAATAACAAAGTTGTTATTTATATATTTCCTTATATCATGATAAATGTTTATTATTCATGCTAGAATTGTATTAACCGGAAACTTAGTACATGTGTGAATACATAGACAAACAGAGTGTCACTAGTATGTCTCTACTTGACTAGCTCGTTAATCAAAAATGGTTAAGTTTCCTAGCCATGGACAAGAGTTTTCATTTGATGAACGGGATCACATCATTAGAGAATGATGTGATTTACTTGACCCATCCGTTAGCTTAGCACAATGATCGTTTAGTTTGTTGCTATTGCTTTCTTCATAACTTGTACATGTTCCTATGACTATGAGATTATGCAACTCAAGAATACTGGAGGAACACTTAGTGCGCTATCAAACGTCACAATGTAAATGGGTGATCATAAAGATGCTCTACAGGTGTCTCCGATGGTGTTTGTTGGGTTGGCATAGATCGAGATTAGGATTTGTCACTCCGATTGTCGGAGAGGTATCTCTGGGCCCTCTCGGTAATGCACATCACTATAAGCCTTGCAAGCATTGTGACTAATGAGTTAGTTGCAGGATGATGCATTACGGAACGAGTAAAGAGACTTGCCAGTAATGAGATTGAACTAGGTATGATGATACCGACGATCGAATCTCGGGCAAGTAACATACCGATGACAAAGGGAACAATGTATGTTGTTATGTGGTTTGACCGATAAAGATCTTTCGTAGAATATGTAGGAGCCAATATGAGCATCCAGGTTCCGCTATTGGTTATTGACCGGAGATGAGTCTTGGTCATGTCTACATAGTTCTCGAACCCGTAGGCTCCGCACGCTTAACGTTCGATGACGATCGGTATTATGAGTTTATGTGTTTTGATGGACCGAAGGAAGTTCGGAGTCCTGGATGTAACCAAGGACATGGCGAGGAGTCTCGAAATGGTCGAGACATAAAGATTGATATATTGGAAGGCTATGTTTGGACAACGGAATGGTTTCAGATGAGTTCGGGCAAATACCAGAGTACCGGAGGGTTTCCGGAACCCCCCGGGAAATCAATGGGCCTTAATGCACCCTAGTGGAGAAAGAAGGAAGCATGCAAGTGGTGGGGCGTGCCCCCCTAGGCCCAAACCGAATTGGTTTAGGGTTTGGGGGGCTCGCCCCCTTTCCTTCTCCTATCCTCCTCCTTCCTCCTTCTCCTAGTAGGAATAGGAAAGGGAGGGGGGGCAAACCTACTTGGAGTAGGATTGCCCCCCTTGGGCGCGCCTCCTCCTAGGCCGGCCCTCTCCTCCGCCCCTTCTTTATATACGGGGGAGGGGGCAGCCCATGGACACACAAGTTGATTGTTTAGCCGTGTGCGGTGCCCCCCTCCACAGATTTCCACCTCGGTCGTATCGTTGTAGTGCTTAGGCGAAGCCCTGCGTCGGTAAATTCATCATCACCGTCATCACACCATCGTGCTGACGAAGCTCTCCCTCGACACTCAGCTGGATCTAGAGTTCGTGGGACGTCACCGAGCTGAACGTGTGAAGATCGCGGAGGTGCCGTACTTTCGGTACTAGGATCGGTCGGATCGTGAAGACGTACGACTACATCAACCGCGTTGTCATAAGCTTCCGCTTTCGGTCTACGAGGGTACATGGACAACACTCACCCCTCTCGTTGCTATGCATCACCTTGATGGATCTTGCGTGTGCGTAGGAAATTTTTGAAATTACTGTGTTCCCCAACAGTGGCATCCAAGCCAGGTCTATGCGTAGATGTTATATGCACGGGTAGATACAAATGAGTTATGGGCGATAATAGTCATACTGCTTTCCAGCATGTCATACTTTGTTCGGCGGTATTGTTGGATGAAGCGGCACGGACCGACATTTCGCGTACGCTTACGCGAGACTGGTTCTACCGACGTGCTTCGCACACAGGTGGCTGGCGGGTGTCAGTTTTTTCAACTTTAGTTGAATCGAGTGTGGCTACGCCCGGTCTTTGTTGAAGGTTAAAATGGCACACTTGACGAAAAATTTGTGGTTTTTGATGCGTAGGTAAGAACGGTTCTTGCTCAGCCCGTAGCAGCCATGTAAAACTTGCAACAACAAAGTAGAGGACGTCTAACTTGTTTTTGCAAGGCATGTTGTGATGTGATATGGTCAAGACGTGATGCTAAATTTTATTGTATGAGATGATCATGTTTTGTAACAGAGTTATCGGCAACTGGCAGGAGCCATATGGTTGTCGCTTTATTGTATGAAATGCAATTGCCATGTAATTGCTTTACTTTATCACTAAGTGGTAGCGATAGTCGTAGTAGCAATAGTTGGTGAGACGACAACGATGCTTCGACGGAGATCAAGGTGTCAAGCCGGTGATGGTGGTGATCATGATGGTGCTTTGAAGATGGAGATCAAAGGCAAAAGATGATGATGGCCATATCATATCACTTATATTGATTGCATGTGATGTTTATCGTTTATGCATCTTATTTTTCTTAGTTCGGCGGTAGCATTATAAGATGATCTCTCACTAAATTTCAAGGTATAAGTGTTCTTCCTGAGTATGCATCGTTGCTACAGTTCGTCATGCTGAGACCCACGTGATTATCGGGTGTGCTAAGCTCTACGTTCACATACAATGGGTGCAAGCCAGTTTTGCACATGTGGAATATTCGGGTTAAACTTGACGAGCCTAGCATATGCAGATATGGCCTCGGAGTACTGAGACCGAAAGGTCGAGCGTGAATCATATAGTAGATATGATCAACATAGTGCTGTTCACCATTGAAAACTACTCCATCTCACGTGATGATCGAACATGGTTTAGTTGATTTGGATCACGTGATCACTTAGATGATTAGAGGGATGTCTATCTAAGTGTGAGTTCTTAAGTAATATGATTAATTGAACTTAAATTTATCATGAGCTTAGTCCTGATAGTATTTGCATATCTATGTTGTAGATCAATAGCTCACGTATGGCTTCCCCGTTTATTTTTGATACGTTCCTAGAGAAAAATAAGTTGAAAGATGATAGTAGGAATGATGCGGATTTGGTCCGCGATCTGAGGTTTATCCTCATTGCTGCACAGAAGAATTATGTCCTTGATGCACCGCTAGGTGACAGACCTATTGCAGGAGCAGATGCAGACGTTATGAACGTTTGACAAGCTCAGTATGATGACTACTTGATAGTTTAGTGCACCATGCTTTACGGCTTAGAACCAGGACTTCAAAAATGTTTTGAACGCCATGGAGCATATAAGATGTTCCAAGAGTTGAAATTGGTATTTCATATCCATGCCCGTGTCAAGAGGTATGAGACCTCTGACAGTACTTTTCCTACAAGATGGAGGAGAATAGCTCAACCAGTGAGCATGTGCTCAGATTGTCTGGGTACTATAATTGCTTGAATCAAGTGGGAGTTAATCTTCCAGACAAGATAGTAATTGACAAAGTTCTCTAGTCACTATCACAAAGTTACTAGAACTTCCTGATGAACTATAATATGCAAGGGATGACGAAAGTAATTCCCAAGCTCTTCGCCATGCTAAAAATCGGCGAAGGTAGAAATCAAGAAATAGCATCAAATGTTCATGGTTAACAAGACCACTAGTTTCAAGAAAAGAGCAAAGGGAAAGAAAGAGGAACTTCAAAGAAGAATAGCAAGCAAGTTGCTGCTCCCATGAAGAAGCCCAAAGCTAGACCCAAGCCGGAAATTAAGTGCTTCTACTGCAAAGGAAATGGTCACTGGAAATGGAACTGCCCTAGATACTTTGCGGATAAGAAGGATGGCGAAGTGAACAAAGGTATATTTGATATACATGTTATTGATGTGTACTTTACTAGTGTTTATAGCAACCCCTCAGTATTTGATACTAGTTCAGTTGCTAAGATTAGTAACTCAAAACGGGAGTTGCAGAATGAACAGAGACTAGTTAAGGGTGGAGTGATGATGTGTGGTGGAAGTGGTTCCAAGATTGATATGAACATCATCGCACACTCCCTATACTTTCGGGATTAGTGTTGAAACTAAATAAATGTTATTTGGTGTTTACGTTGAGCATGAATATGATTTGATCATGTTTTTTTGCAATATAGTTATTCATTTAAAGTCAGAGAATAATTGTTTTCTGTTTACTTGAATAAAACCTTCGATAGTCATACACCCAATGAAAATAGTTTGTTGGATCTCGATCATAGTGATACACATATTCATAATATTGAAGCCAAAAGATGCAAAGTTAATAATGATAGTGCAACTTATTTGTGGCACTGCCGTTTGGGTCATATTGGTGTAAAGCGCATGAAGAAACTCCATTCTGATGGACTTTTGGAATCACTTGATTATGAATCACTTGGTACTTGCGAACCATGCCTCATGGGCAAGATGACTAAAACGCCGTTCTCCGGAACAATGAAGCGAGCAACAGACTTGTTGAAAATAATATATACTGATGTATGCGGTCTGACGAGTGTTGATGCTCGCGGCGGGTATTGTTATTTTCTGACCTTCACAGATGGTCTGATCAGATATGGGTATATCTACTTGATGAATCATAAGTCTGAAACATTTAAAAAGTTCAAAGAATTTCAGAGTGAAGTGGAAAATCATCGTAACAAGAAAATAAAGTTTCTACGATCTGATCGTGGAGGCAAATATTTGAGTTACGAGTTTGGTCTTCATTTGAAACAATGTGAAATAGTTTTGCAACTCACGACACCTGGAACACCACAGCGTAATGGTGTGTCTGAACGTCGTAACCGTACTTTATTAGATATGGTGCGATCTATGATGTCTCTTACCGATTTACCACTATCATTTTGGGGTTATGCATTAGAGACAGCTGCATTCACATTAAATAGGGCATCATCTAAATCCATTGAGACGACACCATATGAACTAAGATTAACGTTGCTTGTAAACAAGGGTAATGACAATTAGCAAGCATTGTCTAAGTGAGGCGAATGGCACGACACATCAGATAGCTAAATTTTGTTTTACTTTTTATAATTTTTATAATTGGGTCTCTGAACCCCTTAGTTTTTTCTAAGGGATCTTGCACACGATGTAACTATTGTTAGCAATTAAAAAAGCTACCCATGATGTCATCTTTTGTATCTAAATAGCTAGCCCCCTCCCCCGCTCAAAACAATAATCTTTTAGAAACAAACCACTACCTATATATACTAGGGACGCAACTGCATTGTCTTACTGCACCAGTTCAGTTTCTGGGTGTATGAGAGGTGGGCTCAACAGGTGGCTAGCCACCATGTCATACACTCAAAGGCAGGTGCAGTTAAGGCACCGGAGCTCCGTCCATATTTAGACATGCAACCATGCCACGTAAGCAAGTCATGCATGTCATTGTTTTTACATTACTCTCTATGCATGCAACGCGGCAATCAATGCATGCTTGTTGATGATAATTTATATTTTGCATTATGTTTTGTATTGAAAATATGTGTTGGGCGATTGCAGCATACATATGTAAATTTTATGAAATCAATCTTTTAAAAAAAAATATTCATAGATTTGAAAAAATGTTTACGGATTTTACTAAAAGTTTACAAATTTAGAAAAAGTACATGAAAGGATAAAAAATAGAATTAAGAAAATGCTCACAAATGTTTTAAAAAGTTCATGTTGAATAAAAATACTGAGAAAAATGAAATCTGGCTCTCCTATGAACTAACGAAGGTCTTGTGGGTGCTATTAACCAATTGGCTGCTAATTAAGCACCAAATAGGATTTGGCCATCTGGCCGGCTATGATTGTCTACCCACAAAAAAACAACCATGATCATGCCATCGTGGGCTGATGGACCAGCAAATAATCATCCTAAGATTGGCCAGTAGACGGGAGGAAGAAGAATGCATGTATCAAGAGGGATATGTTACCCGCAAAGCAAAGAGGGATATGTTAAACTCAATGTTGATGCGACATTCTGTTTAATGACACGCCAAGGAGTAGTGGGAGGTATCCTCCGAGATGATAAATGAGAAAATCGAGCATGTATCGGGTGCTGCAGATGCTGAACCTTAAGCGTTACGGCTTGGCCTCCTGTTGGCGCAACAACTTAGAATCAGCAATTTCGATGGCTATGGCCACAGCAGCTTGGATCTGCGTCCCTCCAGTCCTAACTTGCCGGTGTTGCTGATTGTCGTCGCCCCACCCTCCTCGTGGTTCGCTCCGTCGCCTGTCCTACCTTGTACATCTCAAAAGCCTCCCCTTTGGTCAGATCCAATGCTCATGGGTCCGAAGGCGGTGCCACCCACCGACCATGGCAGGTGCAGCCCGGCCAACCGCCTCCCGAATCACTGGCTCTGGCTAGTGACAGCTTCCTCATCTTCGACTCCAGATACGGTGGCTATGGGATTGCTCAACCTATGGCCGGAGCGAAATCTCTGCCCGGCTTGCCGGTGCTGGCAGCGTCGCCGTCTGCGGATGTCGTTTCCTTCTTGGAGGCACTGTCAAGGCCCTCGGCTGAGCCCCTCCTCGAGCACAGGGGAAACCCTAGGTCCTCCGGACCGGATGGCGATGGCGTCTCGGCGTCGTCTTCCTTCTTGAAGGCACTATCTTGCTCGCTCGTGGTGCCCCCGGTTTTTGGTTTTCATGATGTTGGTATTCTCGCTAGTTTGGTTTTGCCGCTTTTGGTTCAGGCTTGGTAGGTCTAGCTGTGTTCTATCCTTGTTCGGGCCGACCATCCCTTGTCTTCCTGCTCCGGGCACCATGTTTACGCCTGCTTGCGTTCGTGTCATGTGATGTATCTCCTCTGTACTCATTCTATTTCTTCTAACAATGCAATGATACGCAAGCTTTGCGTATTCGCGAAAAAAGAGTCAGACTAGTAGGTAATAGACACGATGAACAATGGAGGTTTCATTGTGTCGGGTGTTGCAGCCATTTATTCGGACTGTAGGGTACGTACTACTAATAAGGTATACTTCGGTTTCTTTTGTCCACTGCCCTAGGGAGGCAAACCGTGTCTCTCATGAGCGAGCTAGATTACTGGTCTCAGTCTTACCATCGATGTGTATTAAGGAGGCATCGATTGTAAGGTGGATGGTGGATGATTGTAACATTGTTTTGATTTAATAAAGTTTTCTAAAAACATGTTCCATCCATCATCCCCAGCAAGGGAGCTCCTATGCAGCACGCATCTTGAACGTACTCACACTCACGTGATCTCTACATGGGCTACGGCCCATTAGCTTTGACCACTAGCTATACCGTTTCTTCATTCATATTGTCAGGCTTTTGGCCAGCGCATAAACTATGATAAGTCTTCGATCTTCTTTAGTAAGGGGGGTTAAAGGCTTGCTGCAGGTTCCAAATGAAGCCATAAGTGCAAACTCATCAAAAAATGGAGCCCTCAAAAAGCTAAAAGATTGTTTGTGCAGCAAGGTCCAGGGGTGGCTCGAAAAAACTATGTCCTCGGCAGGCAAAGAGGTCCTAGTCAATAATATGTCATGTTTTAAATAGCCCAGAGGTCTCTGTGAGCATCTGAATATGTTGATTCGGAAATGCTGATGGGGAAGTAAAGATGGTCATCGAAAGCCAAGTTATGCCTCCTGGGAATCGATGACACAACCAAAGAGTATGGGTGGATTGGGTTTTAAGGATTTTGAAATTTTGAACTTATCTCTCCGCGCTAAGCAGGCATGGAGAACCCTCCATCCCTGGAATCCCTCAGTGAAAGAATTCTAAAGAGTGTTTATTTCTCCATTGACACTATCTTGAATGCAGAATTAGGAAATCATCCCAGTCAAATTTGGAGAGCTATTATTGAAAGGAGGGACATTTTGAAGCAAGGGATAATTAGATGTGTGGGTAATGGGTAGTCTACAAAAATCTGGAACGACAATTGGATCTCAAGGAAGGAAATGATGAGGCCCTATGGGAGCCATCACTAGTAGAAAAAGGGCCTATTGTCCCGATTGGTAAGGACCTTTAGTCCCGGTTGGTGAACCGGGACTAAAGGGTCGGTACTAATGCCTCCCCCCTTTAGTCCCGGTTCAATCCGTAACTGGACTAAAGGTCATGCCACGTGGAGCTCCACCTTTAGTCCCGGTTGGTAACACCAACCGGACTAATGGAAATTTTATGATTTTTTAATTTTTTAATTTTTTGAATAATTTGTTATTTTCAAATTTCTGAATTATTTTAACCCCTAATCTCTAATCAAAGACCCTCATCACCGCTCAATTTATCCTCTTCTCTAATCACCCTCATCATTCCAAATCACCTAACTTCCCGAACGGTCACCCATCCTCCCACTCCCCAGCCTGAGCACGCTTAACTTCCGGGTTCTATTCTCCCTCGCTTCCAAGTCTGCACTAGTTGTTTTCCGACAATAGTAAGATGTCAATCCTATTAACCCTCGTGAATTTTGCTTGAGCATGAATTGACACATTTCACTGTTTGAGTTTCAAACTATTGTTTTCAAAAACAATAATTATTTAGAAAACAATAGTTATTTTAAATAATTAGTTTGACCATGGTTTGACCATAGTTTGACCGCAGTTTGACCACAGTTTGACCAAAGTTTGACCAGATTTGACCAAAATTCAAAATAACTGAACAAATTATTTAGTAACACTAATATTCTAGAATAATTAGTTTGACCATGGTTTGACCATAGATTGACCATTGTTTGTCCATAGTTTGACCACAGTTTGACCAGATTTGACCAAAATTCAAAATAACTGAACAAATTATTTAGTAACACTAATATTCTAGAATAATTAGTTTGACCATGGTTTGACCATTGTTTGACCACAGTTTGAAATTTTTTCGTTTTTTCCACTCTAGATATTAAAAGCCCCGTAACTTTTTTTCTGTTAGGTTTTTGAGGATTTTGAAAATGTTTAACGGGGTTCCCCCGGTTAAATTTGGATGTAACTTTTCGAGTAGATGCTTTTTCATATAAAAACTTTTTCATCCGAGTTAGTATGCAAAAGTTATGCCCATATTTACAAATTCCAGAGAGATTTTGCAAATAAAGTCGAAATTCACATTTGCCCAACAACTAGACCACATATCACATGGGAAACTTATTTTCTTTTATTTTTTTAACATTTCCATCATTTTCTTTTATTTTTTTTAAAATTGTAAAGGCGATCCAAGGGGGGGGGGGGGTTAGATGTTGAAAAAGGGACCTTTAGTACCGGTTCGTGGCACGAACCGGGACTAAAGGTCTCAACCCCATTAGTCCCGGTTCGTGCCTCAAATCGGGACTAAAGGTCTAATCTTTAGTCCCGGTTTGAGGCATGAACCAGGACTAATAGGCATCGCACCCTTTAGTCCCGGTTTGAGGCACAAACCCGGACTAAAAGGCACAGGTGAACCGGGACAAATGCCTTAGCCGCACGAACCAGGATAAATGTTCACATTAGTCCCGGTTCGTGATTGAACCGGGACTAATGTGAAATTTGGCCCGGAACCATAGCCCTGTTTTCTACTAGTGATGGCTCCCATAGGGGTCTATCAGGCCAACCCCTCTGAGTGGGTCTTTGACCTGATAGACCATACGTCGGCATCATGGGATATTACTAAGCTGGAAGGCGTATGCTTGCCGATTGATATACCATCGATACTAAGTATTCCACTATGCACAACCACTTTAGTAGACATCTGGTCCTGGATGTTTGAGAGAAATGGTTGTTTTTCAATTCGGTCTGCCTATAGAATGTTGGTAGATACGAAGCTGAGATCGGGAACCTAGATCGATAGCATCGCGGGATCCTCAAGCATTGATCGAGACGTTGTTTCATGGAAAATTTTATGGAAAACCCAAGTACCCAGAAAAATCCACATGTTCCTATGGAGGTTAGCAAAGCATTCAATCCCAACTAAAGATATGAGAATGGGAAGAAATATGGCTTCATTAAGTGCATGTTCTTTGTGTGGTGCAGAAGACTCCTGGCATCACTCCATGTTGGAGTGCTCCATGTTGAGATGTGTCTGGGCATTCGTAGATGGAGAACTCGCAAAACACTTGTGCAAAACCACTGAGCCGAGCGCAAAGCAGTGGATATTTGCTATGATCGACACTCTCTCACATACTGCTTTTGTCAGGCTGGCAGTAACGTTATGTGCAATATGATGGGCTAGGAGGAAGGCTATACACGAGCAAATATACCAAAGTACATCATGTACGCACTAGTTTATTACTCGGTTTATCCATGAACTTGATCAACTTCAAAACAAAGATACCAAGGAACCATGGCTCCCCATGGGCATGGCCACAAGACCTAAGGCACCACCATAGGGTTTACGCCAAGATCCATGTGGATGTCGGGATTTCTAGAGGCCAAGTTAGATGAGCAACACTGGCGATCTGCGGAGACGAGGCAGGGAATTACATGGGCAGCTCGGCTTTAGTGATGAGTGGAATAGTTGATGTCCCAACACTTGAAGCGATCACATGCAGGGAGGGCATCTCCCTTGCCGAGGATCTTATGTTAAATAACTTCATCATCGCATCGGACTCCAAACAGGTTATATATGATATTGGCAAAGGTAGTTGAGGGGGATATGGAGCGATCATCACAGAGATAAAACTTAGAGTTTTAAATTTTAATTGTAAGTTTACTTTGAAGGTAGAGAAGCAAATATTGATACATATAGGTTAGCCAAGTTTTCACACTCTCTTGACCAGGGTGTCATGTCTGGCTTGGAGTTCCCCATGTTCCTTTTTGTATTCCACAATGTTTAGTTTTTGAATAATAAAGCTTGGAACCCCTCAAGAAAATCTTATGGCTAGCTTTTGACGGCTCACGATCTCTACATGTATATCCGTCGATTTTTTCTATTTTTCTCTTTATTGATGTTTATTTATTGAAAAAATCGTAATTTATAAACCATTAATTCGGAAAAGTTATTAACTTTTCAAAATCACTGAATTCAGAAAATGTTTATGAATTTGAAAAAATATTCATGATTTTTGTAAAAAAAATATACAATTTCAAAAAATATCACATTTTTAAAAAAATGTTCATGAATTTAAAAGTATTCATTTATTTTAAAAATGATCAAATAAATAAATAAATTCAGAAAATTGGAAATCGTTCGCAGCTTTGAGAAAACGTTCATCCATTTTTAAAAATCTTTTGAATTTTTAGAAAGCACAAGTTTAGGTAATATTCATATATTAGGAAAATGTTCATGGATTTTTTTAAAAACTTGTTGAATTTAGGGAAAGTAGGAGAAATTTATAAAAATAATAATTGAAAAACGCTCACAATGATTTAAAAAGTTCATGTTGAATAAATAGAAAAATAGGAAAAAACATAAAACGAAAACTAAATCTGGGCCACGTATGAACTACCGTTGTCGTAGGCCTGTGGGCATACTGAGCGATTAAGAAGTGGCGGATAGAATTTCCTCAAAAACAAAAATGCTCCTATTAGCATTAGGCCTTGACGGCCATGATCGTGCCAACGTGAGATGCTGGGCCAGCAAATAAATCATCTTTGCCTAAAAAAAAGCAAATAAACATCCTCAGATCGGATCAGACGAAAGCGAGGCAATGCGCCAATGGCGGTTCGCTACTTCACCTGTATATGAACACCATCCCAATTGGCATCGCGGCACGTCTCGAGCCATCAATCTTTCGCCCCCATCCACGGCAGCAATCTTGACCATCGGCCATGGGCCCATGGCTCCGCCGCTGCGTCCCGGCTGGGTCCTGCTGAGCCCGCACGTGCACGACGTCGACAAACTCCAGGCGGCACCGGCCCACCTGAATAACAACGAGCCGTCGTCGGAGTGGGCGGTGATCAGGTGCGCCACCACCATACCTTCAAAAAAAAAAAAAGGTGCGCCACCACCAGGACCGCCGACGGCCACGACGAACACAAGGATCTCGTCGACGGCGTCACGCTCCTGGCGCGCGTCGTGCAGCCCCCGGCCCTATCCGCGCTCGCGATCCGCCTGCGCGGTCGGCGGTACGAGTTCAACGAGGACGAAGCGTACGTCGAGGCCGCAGACGACAGGATCATCGTCCTCACCGTGACATTCCGATGCCGCGACCGCGACAGCGACACCTACGACGAGCCCCGACGCTTCCTCGTCTACGACGCCGCCGACCCATCGCTCGCCGCGGTACCGCCCCTGCGCGAGATGGACTGCACGCCCTCTCTCGTGACGCACTCTCTGCCCGTGCGCCGCCGCGACGATGCCGGCGGGTACGTGCTGGCCATCATGGCGATGCATCACCTGTACCTGTACGACACGAAGGCGCGGCGTGAGTTGAGGCGGGAGGTGGTCTGCCTGTGGCCGCCGCCGCTGCCGTCCTCCAGGATGTTCGACGAGAGCGTCTCGCCGCGGGGTACAAGCAACCGCTTTTCCCACCGGAAAGGCCAGAGTACCTCCGGGTGCACACGGCCTTCTCATTCCAGGGCCGGGCCCATTGGGCCGATCTGGGGCAGGGCATCCTCTCTTGCGACTACGATGATCTCCTGTCATGTCAGGCGGTCATGAGGTGCCCTTCCGTTTCGTCCCACTACCGCCGGAGTGCCGCCTCTGCCTGCTCTGCAGCAATAATGCTAATCAGGCGTTTAGCCGCGCCATGAGTTGTTGCCCTGCCACCAGCGATGGCGGCGGCAGCGGCTCCATCAAGCTCGTCTACATCGGCAAGGAGCGCGGCTCTGAGGCCTGCAAAACGTGCGACAACCCTGTGCCGCTTGGGGACATGGCGGTGGCGGTATGGGCGCTGGACGTGGCCACCGAGCAGTGGCGGAGGGACGACGGCGGTGAGGACCTCCGTGTGGCTGAACTGTGGGAAATGGAGGGCTTCAAGGCGGCGATCGAGGCTACCACGCGTGGAGCCGATCCTCCCAATCCTGTGTGCATTGGAGGACAATGGTGGCGGTGGCGGCGTGTTGTGCTTCAGCCTCAATGCAGGGGACTACAAGCAGGTCCACCTATGTCGCCTTGACATTGAGCACCAAAACCTTGTTGCCACCGCCCGTCTTGATTGATGATTGGTGGTCTAGTCCTCATCTCTGTTGCAGCTTCTTAAAACGCGTCGAGTTCGCCACCATACCTGACAATGACGATGAAAAAGACGTGGCAGAGGTTCTCCCACCCAAGAGAGGTCGCGGTGAGGAGGAGAAGGAGGAAGAAGACGATGTGTGCTCAGTCCCTCCGCCAAAGAGGTCCATGCTGCCTTTGCCAATCACCTCCAACCGACATTAACTACTTATTGCCCGGTGACAAGTGGTGGCCTTGTGATATAGTATGATACTCCCCCCCTAAGTATAAAAAACTTTTTATATTATGATAAAGTAAATAAGTACTCACCCGCAAAAAAAAAAGTACTAACTTGTGTGTCACTTTCAGGCCACCTTGAATTTATAAGAATTTTCCATGCCTTATTAGGTTTATAGGATTGGAAGCCATAGGATCCCCCCCCCCCCCATGGAACTCAGAATACAAATTTCCATTGGGGCCAGTCTCACGAAGTTCTTACGTTTCTATTATGGTGCAAATAAATAACTAAAATAATACATCTTTGTGTTGTTATTTCCTGCATGATTCAGTAAGCCATGATATCTGAATCCTCTGTCGGTGATCCTATGTTATATTTGATCCATAGCCCTGCTTTCCCAGGCATGCATATACACAAGCTAGGACTGAACCTTGCCAAAGTGGTATATTTTGTCCATGTATATGGGCTTTTGTTGAAGTTGAGAAAAGTTCAAGATTCTTTTAGGATAATTCATCGGATGAGAACTCTATACTTAGGGGGAATTTTGTTTATCACATCCCCATTTTGTTATAATGACAATACACACCTTGATAAGTTTATTTTATCGAACCATGCAAGTGAGCTGCATGTTTTATATTAGAGAAAAGAAAAGTTTGATTATCAGAATCCTACGACAATTGTACGCGGTGTCTGAAATCATCATTCTTATACGGTGGGTCACGCCACCACAAAAAGTTGAAAATCTTCAATTTGAGTTTTTCCTCAGTTTTTTTTTAAATTCCTCAGTTGTTCAAATTCTTCAACTTTGCAAAATCTTCACTGTTTCCGTCGTTTTTCTTCGTTGGCTATACATATATATATATATATATATATATATATATATATATATATATATATATGTCCTCTACAGCATTCACTTATGGCTATTTCTTCAAGTTGCGTTTTCTGCTAAGTGAATGTGATCGGACCCTTCCCCCTCTATGCTATACTCAACCCAATCTATTCATAAATTCTTCATGTGCGTTTTCTTTGAAACTTGTTCAAAATCTTCACTGTATCCTTGTCAGCTGAAGAAATTGTGAACGAAACTTTAAAACTAATCTTATCCAAAATTTACGGCTTTACCGCTCAAACCATTCCGCATCCCACGATAGACTTATCTATTCACCCACGATCTAACACGATCTCCACTTTTCAGTACGTGGGTGACACATGTCATGTGAATAAGAAGGGTCAGGGGCACGTTCATCCTAAATCTTCGGGCGAACAGTTTTTCACTGCGACTATAAATACCCCTCACCCCTTCCTCACTTCCTTTACTCCGCTCGACCTCTCTCTTGCGCTCGAGCTTCTCAAACCCTAGCGCCGCCGCTACTCCATCGTCGCCGGTGAGGAAGAGCTTCACTGCCTCGACCTCATCACCGTCGTACTCGCGCCGGCCGCGGAAATCTTCACTCCACCGCCACCATAGCTGTCTTCCTCCGCCGAGTTAGGGCGTGGAAGATCTACACAGACGAACTTCACTTCTGCACCTCACTGTTCATCGTGTTCTTCATTCAGGGTAATTAAAAGTTACTTTCACTGCCCTCTTTGATTCAAATTTTCTCTACAAAATCTTCAAAGGTGTTTTATTCTTCAAATCTCTCACACACAAAACACCTCACTAGTCATCTGTTCTTGATTCATTTCTCTAAGCATCATTTTTGTTCAAGATTCCTTAATTGTGTGGATCTTCGGTCTATACAACTCTGGAACCTAAGAATAAGACACTTAGTGAAATTCTTCAAGACTCATCTGGTCAAATTCCTCAAACTTGTTCTTTTTGAAAAACCTTCTGAGAACGCATATGACCTCTCCAAATTCCTCGCAACTATACTCTGTTCACAGGTACTCATGTCCGCTGCTGAATCACTAGGTTCTCATCAACTTAACTCATTTGCAGCGTTCCTCGAAGAAAAGTTGCATACTTCTTCAGAGAATTCGATTGTTCAAATTCCTCAACTGAAGAAAATGGCAGACGGTAAGAAGCCACAGAAAGGAGGAAAGAAGCCTGAGGTCATGACTGCTTTTGAAATCCCTGAGGACATCTATGCTGACTATTGCACACCTGATGAGGCCAAGTTCGGAAAGGAGAACAAAAATCAGTGCAAGGTGCGCATACAGAGGATTGAAAGGAGATGGGCAAGAGAATGGAGGGAGTACAGGTATGTAACTCCAAAGTATATGAAGAAATTCGCACTTAATCCTCCATGCCCAAGAGCTCCATTGGCACCTGGCCAAGAAGCTGACCCCACCAGCATCAAGCATGGTGAGGATTTTCCTGAAGAATGGGCCAAGCGCCAAGCCAAGTTGGCTAGACAAGCCAAAGAAGCAGTGAGGAAATTCAATGAAGACTCTGCTGCTGCTGCTGCCACTGAGGCCTCTGTCAAGCCTAGGAAATCAATGGCAAACAAGCCCACAAGACAAGCCAAGTGCTTCACCAACAGTGCCCTCACGGCCAAGTTCCTCAGCAATGCCCTCACGGCCAGAATCTTCAAAGCCCTCACGGCCAATTCCTCATGCTGCTCATGCTCCTCCAAAATCCTCAGCTCCTCCTCCAAAGTCCTCAGCTGCTCTGGCAAAGTCCTCAGCACTTGTGCATCCGCCACGTACAAAGGACTGCAGGCATCTCTATTGCCTCCGTGTCTCAAATGAGTTCCTCACCGCACCAAATTCTTCATCAGGCCCCACTCTGCTGAAGACAAAGGCAACGGCTGGACGAGGTCCTCGGCCAAGTCCTAAGAAGAAACAAGTTGCCTTCCAAGTGCCATCTGACGATGAAGCTGATGATGATGAACTTGCAGAAATCATCAGAGACAGACAAGAAAGGGCCGCTAGAGCCAAAGGCACAACTATGCCACTACTATTGGATCCTAAGTTGATCCTCGGTTATATTGATCTTTGGCACAAGGATGCAGACACTGCTATGCCTGATTTCCATTTGACTCCTGGACAAAGTCACATGCTGACCCATTTCATCTCTGAAGAAAAATGGAAATTTGAGAAGGCCAGGCAGGTCAAGAAAGCTCAGTATAGAAAGGAAAAGTTTCTGAAGGCAAATGTTGTCTCTATGACAACTGATGAACTTATAAAAATTCTGTCTGAAATCAAAGCCCTCAGCAAAAACATCAATGCCTACTATGCTGATTGGCAAGGTGCCAAAGTCAGATTTGTTAAGCTGACTGAGCAATTCACCTCCAATGTTGCAGCTCCAACACAACAGGAAGTTCCTTAGGCTGAAGCTTCTGCTCAGCAAACTGAAGAACATGCCAGCACAGCTGATGACTTTCAGTCTGTTGAAGAAAATGTTAGTTCCAGGGCTGATGACTGCATTCCAGCCGCTGAAGAAATTGCCGGGGCATCCACTAGTGGTGTGTCTGAAGAAAATGAAGAAGTCAGGGCAACTGCATCAGTTGCGCCTGAAGAAAATCAACCAGATTCCTCAGCTCCTCCTGCGCCTACACCAACTCCTATCCTTCCATCAAGATCGATGTGAAGAAGACCAAGGCTGCAGAGCGAGCTGCTGTGAAGAAAAGGAAAGCATCAGCTGCTTCAGATTCTTCAGCTCCGAAGAAAATAAAGCCTATGACCAGCTCGTTCGAAAGTCCCATTGATGTTGTTCCGATCTCAACCATGCCATCAAAGGACCTTGTTCCTTTTGGTGAAGAATATGTGATCCCTAGCGGATCTGATGAAGAAAATCATTCTGCTGCTTCGTCAGAGCAGATGGATGAAAAAATTGAAGTGGATAAGATCCCTTCAACACCAATCGTTTCCTCGCCTATGCCTCAGTTCACAGCTGAAGAGGCTCCCGTTGAAGAAATTGAAGATGAAGACATGGATACTGGGTGCACTACGCCAGTGATGAATGATGACTTTTGAGAAAGTCAGCACCCCAATTCTCCACTCTTCGCCCCTTTACAGCAAATTCCTTAGTCCCCTGCACCAACCATTCAACTGGGCTCTGAAGAAATTCACCCCACTTCATCTGTGTGTGAAGAAATTCCAGCTACTAGTGCTGAAGAAACTGATGCTGCTGATCCTTTGAACACGCAGACTGCCAATGAAGAGGAACCATAAATTCCTCAGCCTGAAGAACCTGAGATTGTGATTCCTGAGGTCGTGATGCAACTCACTGACAGTCCACTGCCAAAGCCAAAGGATCCATTCTCAAGGAAGCAAAAGTTCAAGGCTGAATATCTCTTCGGCGAGCATGTGTTCTTCACATATTACAACCCCTATGATTCTGCTCGCATAAGGAAGAGGCGTTTCTGGACGGCTAGCCAGGCCAATTTCTATTCCTCAGTGCTGTTCAACAAAGACAAAGTCTTCGATCATGCACACATTCCTCATGTGGACATGGAATCTCTGCCGGGCTTCGAGCCAGTCCTCAGTGTTCTTCACGACGCTGGACTGTTAAATTTCTGCACTGACATATGTGATTGGAATGAAGAACTCATTCTTCAATTCTTTGCGACGCTGCACATCACAGGAAATTCTGAAGATGTGAACTCATGGGTGCTGGACTGGATGTCTGAAAACACTCACTACAAGGCACCAGCTACTGAATTGCTTCGTGCCCTACCACTCAGTCCTCCCCTTGAAGGTGCTCGTTGCGTCTACAGTGAACCTGAGCTTACAAATCACTACATGCAAGTTCTGATGAAGCCTTTGAAGCCAGGGCAGGCCCCACGAATAAAATTCCTCGTCAAGGAATTACTGTAGGTGCATCGGACTGTCTATCGCATTTTGACAAAGACATTGAGTCCTATCAAAGGCCTTTACTCGAATGAAGAAGAAGTCGTTGGCATCATGAAGAATCTGCTTTTCAATATCATTCATGGCATTCCTGTCAACTTCCATGATTTCTTCATGAGGACTCTGGCCAATGTCGCTATGTCACCTTTTGAGCTGAAGCCTTATGCACCTTGGATTATGAGATTCATTAGAACAAGGTCTTCACTCAATTACAAAGCTGACACTCTGAATCATTGCAGTTGCTTGCCTCCGATTGAAGTCCTCAAACGGACATTTTCCTCAGCTGATGACAAAGGCAAGGCCGCTGCTGTGATAGATGAAGGCAATCGTCCATTGGATGGTCAATTTCGCAAGGCTGCATCCTACTAAACCAATGATGACTCTGCCACCCATGACTCTGCCGCCAACACAACCAAGCCAAATCCTCAAGGCACAGCACCCAGGGTGATGACTGATCATGAGCTTCTCCTCAGTCTTCATCAGAAGCAAAGAAGATCTGAAGAAAATGGGTCTCAAGGAAGAATTTGACTGGTCTGCACCTCCACCATAAGAAATACAAGAAGGTCAAGGTTCCTTCCTTGGTGGCCAGCTCCTATTCTTCATCGTGCGACACTGATGAACATGAAGACTTGGACGACACTGCGGCAGGCCCTACTACAACAAACAACCCCGACAACGTTGGCGCTCCTCCATCAACTTGATATTCTTCAGGGGCGTTAGATCCTCAGTTTTTGTAACACCCCAAAAATTTAACCAAGTTTTAAACATTAAAATTTTGCCAGGAAATTAAAAAGTTTATTTTCTGGGCTCCCTTTTGATTTTTGGACCATTTTTTTCTCTCTTGTTATTATGGAGTTTTCCCCAAAAGAAAACCTTTCAAATATGTTATTGGACTTGTTTAACCTCTCAAGAAAAACTTTTCTTTTATTAGTAGAACTAATTACTTAATTAATTTGCTTGATCTTTATTTTCTTGAAAAATGGTTTTTCAAGATTATATGGCCATATTTGAACTACAACCATTTGATAAATTCACTTAAAATTCCAACCAAAAATTTGAGATGTCAGGCGATGTTTTTAAATCACTTTTATGCAATAATATATTGTATTCATGAAATATTTTAAGCTCTACACCCTTTTTTCTTCTCTGGACCAGTGGGCAATTTTGCACTGCAACTCATTTAAATACTTCCTACTAGCCTCCACCAAAATTATGGGATGTCATTAGGAGCATATTATTCCTTTATATGCAAAAATCCAGGGATGTTCTTTGAAAATTTTGAGTGAATCAACCTCTTTTTCATTCTGGACCAGACTTGTGTTTTCTACTGCAACCCTACTCATTCTTGCTCTAGTGACCTTGTACTTCCTCCTGCTTGTAGTCAACCCTGCAAAACCCCTAAGTCCAGGAGCATGCAACCATTGGAATAATTTTGGTTCATGAGATGATGCCATTTACGCTCTGTCCAGAACTGGAGTTCTGCAAAACTTGCACTAGCAAGTTTGTGCTTTTCACAAACTAACCTCACCACCCTCCTGTGCATCCAAAGAGACTTCAATCTGGAAGAATTGGCCACTCCAAGAAAAGCCTAGGTGCCTGTGGCATTTTGTCAAACACCAGGAGTGCATGGACAGATTTGGCATGAGTTTTGGTTTGCATTGTGGACCTGATCCTCTGACCCAACAGGCATGTCCACTAGCATCCCAGCTACCCCTAGACTAAACCTGCTAATCCCCAGCTCCAACCAAGCCACCTAGCAGGCCATGACATTTCGTCGAGCAGATGGTGGGCGTGCACTGGACGCGCCCAGAGCGCGCCAACTGCAGCCACACATCCGAAACCGCCGCGTCGCGCCTGGTTTTGCCACTCATCAGAGCCACGCCACGCACTTCCCTCCTGCACCGCCACGCCACCCGACCACCTGGCACCCTCTGGCGCCGCCGTCGAGCACTCTTGGCGGCACGCCGGGCGTCCATGCGCCTCTGCCACGGTCGGCGCCGCCGAGCCTCCCGGCTCGCCACCTGCCTCGGAGCCGCAAGCTTATCCCTCGCTCGTCGGCTAGCTCTCGCCGCCTCCACGCCGCCTCGCCGCATGAGAATGGCGGTTCGCCGTCGTCCTTATCGCCGGCCGCCTCTGGACCGACCTCCACCGCCTATATAAGGGCCCCGGAGCTCAATCGAGTCCTCAAGCAACCTTAAATGATCCCCCTAGAGCTACCATGGCCAGCAGTCGAGGAGGGGAAGGCCATCTTCCCCGAGTCCGGCCGGTTCGGTCGCCGCCAAGTCCCGGCTGATTCCGTCGCAACCAAGGCACCTCCCGGCAATCTAGCGCCACCACCCAACTCCACGTGATCGTGCGGAGCCGCCCATCGCCTCAGCCCCGACCGAGAGCCACCATAGCCCAGGACCCCAAATCCACCCGAAGCCTCCTCCACCGCGAAGCTCGCCGCCGGCAGCTCACTCCGTCCCAGCCGACCCAACGACCACCAGAAGGACCGCTCTTGATCTGCGGATCCATCCCCGCTCTCAGCTCCCCGCAAGGACCCACCGTTCGCCGGCGATGATCGCCGGAGTCCCGCACCCCTGCTCGGGCAGAGGAAGGGGAGGGAGGGCGACTAGTCAAACCTGACCAGTGGGCCAGGCATGCCCACTGTCAGTGACCCAGCCCGCCTCCACGTGTAGTAAGTGAAGGCGCATTCTCAAAGACTTTGAAGAGAGAGAAGAAAACTTTCAAAAGTTTTGGAGTGCACCCTGCCTTACCACACATTGAAGGCAAGCATTCTGAACCCCGGCATAATATTTTTTGTGTTCGTTGACACGTCTATAACACCAACTCATTTAGGAGAACTTGTTATTTCATGTGACATGATCATTTGCATGAATGCATATTAGAGATTTCCATGCTGTTGGAAACGAACACACTTGTGATGATAATCATCCTCACGTGCCTTGCATGTATACCGGAAGGAATCCGGGAAAACCTCTGCCTTGGGTAGGCATGAGTTTGTCGCCGGTCTCCGTCGGGACGGTTATGTCCGGTATGGCATAGTAAGGTATAATGAGCGGTGATTCTGTTGGTTGGAATATTTTTGTTATACACGTCATGCAGGGAACATTATAAACCTCCTGAGTCGACCCTAGATCGAGTCTTGTTCCAGTAACCCCCATACTTGTTTCTGGCTACCACTAGTCTCTACAACAAGTAGAGTACGGTTCAGTAATTTGTCTACCCCTTTCTAGCACACACCGTACAGAGGGGCCGGGATGAGGGTACCACGGCCATGGATTAAAGCCAGTCATCCGGTGAGGGGGCATGGGTGTTTCGGTTGTAGCCGAGGGGGTAGCTTCTCAGTTTTGCGCGCGGTATAAATTTTGTGATCCCATGCTAATTGAGGTTGTAGCCTCCCCACTTAGAGTTTTGCTTAACGGGTGTCGTGGGTCATTCCAGACACCGGTGAGTTAAGCTGGTGTGTGCAAGTCAGGTGTGTTTTCATTTAAAAGACCATAGAAGAAATTAGTCCCGATGGACTAAGGGAATCCGTTACTCGTGGGTAAAGAGTACACCCTCTGCAGAGATTAAGACCTATTCGAATAGCCGTGTCCATGGTTAAGGATTACAGTCTGGGATGGGTCAAGTGTCGGTCTTAGTGTCGTTCTTCGGAGGTGAAACTGCTAAATCTGAAATGGTATTACGACTTGTGACATGTGATATTTATGATTATTATTTTTGTTGTGGGCTAACCCGTGATATTATTGGTATTATCGAATATCCCTGGGACGGTTCTACCTCCTGGATATTCACTGTGATTCTTTTAAAGCCCTTTATGTGGTGTCGCTAAGACGCCCGACTGTGGCATTTCTTTTATAAGCCCTTTATGTGGTGTCGCTAAGACGCCCGACTGTGGCATTTCTTTTATAAGCCCTTTATGTGGTGTCGCTGAGACGCCCGACTTGTGGCATTTCTTTTAAAGGCCTTTATGTGGTGTCGCTAAGACGCCCGACTGTGGCATTTCTTTTATAAGCCCTTTATTTGGTGTCGCTGAGACACCCGACTGTGGCATTTCTTTTAAAGCCCTTTATGTGGTGTCGCTAAGACGCCCGACTGCGGCATTTCTTTTAAAGCCCTTTATGTGGTGTCGCTGATACGTCCGACTGTGGCATTTCTTTTAAAGCCCTTTATGTGGTGTCGCTAAGACGCCCGACTACGGCATTTCTTTTAAAGCCCTTTATGTGGTGTCGCTAAGACGCGCGACCTTTATGTGGTGTCGCTAAGACGCCCGATTGCGGCATTTCTTTTAAAGCCCTTTATGTGGTGTCGCTAAGACGCCCGACTGTGGCATGCTTGTTATTTATTTCATAATTTTAATACTACTATGTTATGGCATATTCATAAATAACATGCTTGCGTGCATCAGAATTTTTATTATCTTTTGTGACTGACGTCATGAGCATAAAATATTTTCAGCACATCATTGTTATATTATTCCTGTGTTCATAATGTTTGCGAGTACATTCAAAGTACTCACAGGCTTGTCCCTGGCTATTGTCTTGGCCAGATTTCTTGCGCGGAGAGGAGCGACCGTGTTGACAGCCCCGGAACCTAAGCAACGGTGATAGCAGTCTCGCGAAGATAGGAGTTAACCTGGTCAGCTGTTCCTGTGGGAAATGGAGTCCCATAGACGATGATGATCCACAAACCGCTTCCGCCACCAACCACTAGAAACCATATTGTTGTACACATAGGCCAGAATGGTCTTGTACTACATATTTGTACCTTTGCTTGGAATTTCTGTATCAAGTTGGTGCCTCATCAGCTAACAGTTATCCTGGGGCTGGTGAGCACAAGGGCCATTTTTCTGGAAATTAATACCCGGAGAATCGGTCGCGACAGTTTTTGATCCTTTTGGTCCTTCGATGACAAAGGGGGAGAAAGTTGAGTTAGTGTTCAAGCGGGTCTATTATATGGGCGTTTTTTCGCTAAGTTACAACTCTCGCTCTTCCGAAACTTTATTGGATCGAGTTGTAATCTTAAACCCGATGGTGCTCTGATACTTTTGATGTGTTCCTCTGCATGCTTATTCCTTGTTATATGTTAATACATGCATGCTGAATTACATCATTCACCATATTTCATCATGCATTTCAAATTCTACATACTATATGTCAAATGCGTGTATGAATTACAAGATATAGGGGGAGATCTCCATGATTCAACTCTTCAAGTGTGCATTGCCTCAAAAGCAAATTCCTCACTATGCACATCTTCAGGGGGAATTCTTCTATATCTTGGAATCAAATTCCTCAATATCAGTATTTACACTTCATATGTTTATCCCCGTTGAAAACTTAACCTATATTGTCATCAATCACCAAAAAGGGGGAAATTGTAAGTGCATCTAGTGCCCCTTAGTGATTTTAGTGTATTGAAGACTTATAGGTTAAGGGTCTAATGCGTTTATGAGTGTACACATGTCTATAAGTCTATGAGGAGTTTGATATTTACAGTGAAAGTCGACCCCTAAAAATGAAGTTCTTCAACTGAAGACTTTGGTATTCTGAAGACTTTCTTAAGACTTTGAAAGTGAAGAAATTGGTGTGACCTTGAAGACTTGGTATTCATTTGAGGAACATGAAGCATGAAGACTTTTGTTTTCGTAGTTTCGTTTTTCTCTTTCTTGAGTCATAGGAAACACCGTACTGTTAAAGGGGGTCGAGGAAATACTAAGGAAAAATTTCCATGTGATGCTCAACTCAAAATCCTACACCTACCAATCCCTTCGAGTGAAGCCATTGGAATCTCATACAGTTCAGTCAATTTCTTCAGTGACAGAGACGAAGTTCTTCTGGTCGCTGAGGAATTTGTTCTGACTGAGGAGTTAGGAATTCGCCAGTGCGGATTGCCTACACAGTGAGGAACATGATAGCCCTGAGGAATTTGAACCTCAAATTTCCGACCGTTGCTGTGCTGCGCGCCAGCTGTCCCAAAATATCTTATCTACCTAACGGTCATATCATTGAAGGGCATTTATGTCTTATCATGTCGGGCTGCTCCCTAGGATATAAATAGTCACTTCTACAACCACTAGCTGGTTGGCTACTCCGAGAGAAACTGACACTTGTCATTTGAGAGCATCCCATCCTCCGAGGAATTTGAGTGAAAATCATCAAGTGAGGAAAACCGAACCCAAACACCTACAAACCCAAAGTGATTGAGCATCACTGAAGAGATTGATCCTGCGTGGATCCGACGCTCGTTACTTTTGAAGACTGTGCTTCTTCGAGACGGTTAGGCGTCATGGTCTAGAGCATCCAAGAGGAAATTGTGGATCGCCGAGTGACCGAGTTTGTGAAGGTTTGGAAGTCACCTGAAGACTTACCAAGAGTGATTGGACGAGGTCTGTGTGACCTTAGTTCAAGGAGAATACAGTGAGGACTTGGTTTCCTGAGTTGCGTGCTCAGGACTGGGTGTCCGGGACTGTGTGTCCTCGAGTTTAAATACTCAGCCGCTCCAACCAGACGTACAACTGAGACAGCAGTTGGAACTGGCTACCAAATCATTGTCTTCATCAACCTTACTGGTTCTATTTCCTCATTACTGTGTTAAGTGCTTCATCATATCTGTGTTTGCAGACTTTGAATGAAGACTTCCTAAATTTCCTCAGTTCAATTTCTTCAGTCTGTTTGTCTTCATCTTGTGTTATCCTGTGATTACGCTTTCTGTACTCTGTGCTTGTCTTCATTTCATCATGATGACTATGCCTGTATCCTGTTATGCTTAATTCCGAGTACTTATTCCGTTGCAAGTAGTTCTTCGCTAAGGAATTACCTCACCGGCAAATTCCTCAGTGAAGAATTCATAAAAATCGCATATTCACCCCCCCCCTCTAGTCGATATAACGCACTTTCAGGAAGGATCAAATTGACCGCCTAAGTGAGTTGAGGCGGGAGGTGGTCTGCATGTGGCCCCCGTCTCCGTCCTCCAGGTTGTTCGACTGGAGCGTCTCGCCGTGCGTGTACAAGCAACCGCTGTTCCCGCCGGAAAAGCTAGAGTACCTCCGGGTGCACACGGCCTTCTCATTCTAGGGTCGGGCCTATTGGGCCGATCTCAGGCAAGGTGTCCTCTCTTGCGACTACAATGATCTCTTGTCAGGTGGTCACAAGGTGCCCTTTCGCTTCATCCCACTACCGCCGGAGTGCCGCCTCTACCAGCTCTGCAGCAATAGTGCTAATCACACGTTTAGCTGCGCCATGAGTTGTTGTCCTGCCACCGGCAATGGTGGCGGCAGCAATTCCGTCAAGCTCATCTGCATCGGCAAGGAGCGTGGCTCTGAGGCCTGCAAAACATGCGACAAGCTCGTGCCGCCTGGGGACATGGCGGTAATGGTATGGGCATTGGACGTGGCCACGGAGCAGTGGCAGAGGGACGACGGCGGTGAGAACCTCCGTGTGGCTGAACTGTGAGAGATGGAGGGCTTCAAGGCGGCGAGGCTACCACGGGTCGAACCGATCCTCCCAATGTTGTGTGCATTGGGGGACAATGGTGGCGGTGGCGGCGTGTTGTGCTTCAGCCTCAATGCGGGGGACTACAAGCAGGTCCACCTATGCCAACTCGACATGAGCACCAAGACCTTGTTGCTGCCGCCCATTGCTACGTCTTGAGCTTGCGTTGGTTTTCCCCGAAGAGGAGAGGATGATGCAGCACAGTAGCATAAGTATTTCCCTCAGTTTTTGAGAACCAAGGTATCAATCCAGTAGGAGGCCACACATAAGTCCCTCGTACCTGCACAAAACGATAGCTACTCGCAACCAACGCGATTAGGGGTTGTCAATCCCTTCACGGTCACTTACGAGAGTGAGATCTGATAGAGATAATAATTTTGGTATTTTTGGTATAAAGATGCAAAGTGAAAAGTAAAGGCAAAGTAAAAACAAAGCAAGTATAAAAGTGATGGAGATTGATATGATGAGAATAGACCCGGGGGCCATAGGTTTCACTAGTGGCTTCTCTCAAGAGCATAATTATTCCATGGTGGGTGAACAAATTACTGTTGAGCAATTGACAGAATTGAGCATAGTTATGAGTATATCTAGGTATGATCATGTATATAGGCATCATGTCCGAGACAAGTAGACCGAAACGATTCTGCATCTACTACTATTACTCCACTCATCGACCGCTATCCAAAGATGCATCTAGAGTATTAAGTTAAAACAGAGTAACGCCTTAAGCAAGATGACATGATGTAGAGGAATAAATTCATGCAATATGATAAATACCCCATCTTGTTATCCTCGATAGCAACAATACAATATGTGCCTTGCAACCCTTTACATCCTGGGTAAGGACACCGCAAGATTGAACCCAAAGCCATGCACTTCCCCATTGCAAGAACTACCAATCTAGTTGGCCAAACCAAACGGATAATTCAAGAGACTTGCAAAGATAACTCAATCATACATAAAATAATTCAGAGAAGATTCAAATATTATTCATAGATAAGCTGGATCATAAACCCACAATTCATCGGTCTCAACAAACACACCGCAAAAAGAAGATTACATCAAATAGATCTCCACGAGAGAGGGGGAGAACATTGTATTGAGATCCAAAAAGAGAGAAGAAGCCATCTAGCTACTAGCTATGGACCCGAAGGTCTGAAGTAAACTACTCACACTTCATCGAAGAGGCTATGGTGTTGATGTCCCCTCCGGCGGAGCTCCGGAACAGGCCCCAAGATGGGATCTCGTGGATACAGGAAGTTGCGGCGGTGGAATTAGGTTTTTGGCTCCATATCTGATCGTTTGGGGGTACGTAGGTATATATAGGAGGAAGGAGTACGTCGGTGGAGCAACAGGGGGCCCACGAGGCAGGGGCGCGCCCTAGGAGGGGCGCCCCCCACCCTCGTGACCGCCTCTGATGTTCCTTGGCGTAGGGTCCAAGTCTCCTGGATCACGTTCAGTGAGAAAATCACGTTTCCGAAGGTTTCATTCCGTTTGGACTCCGTTTGATATTCCGTTTCTTCGAAACACTGAAAAAGGCAAAAAACTGCAATTCTGGGCTGGGCCTCCGGTTAATAGGTTAGTCCCAAAAGTAATATAAAAGTGGAAAATAAAGCCCATTATAGTCCAAAACAATAGATAAAGTAGCATGTAGCAATCAAAAATTATAGATACGTTGGAGACGTATCACCCATCTTGATCGATGACTGGTTGTCTAGTCCTCATCTCTGTTGCAGCTTCTTAAAATGCCTCGAGTTCGCCACCACACCTGACAACGACGATGAAAAAGACGTGGCGGAGATTCTCCCACCCAAGAGATGTTGCCGTGAGGAGGAGAAGGAGGAAGAAGATGATGTCTGCTCAGTTCCTCTGCCAAAGACGTCCATGCTGCCATTGCCAATCACCTCTAGACGACATTAACTATGTATTGCCCCGTGACAAGCGGTGCACATGTGATATACTCCCCCCGTTCCTAAATATAAGGTGTATTATTTTTTCAAAAAGTCAAACATTTCTAACTTTGACCAATTTTTAGAAAAAATATCAATATATAGAATACCACATCATTGTCACTACACTCACCATGAAATATATTTTTATATTTTACATATTCAATATTGTAAATCTTTATAGATTTTGCTATAAAGTTGGTCAAACATAGACAATGTTTGACTTTTTGAAAAACTAATACACCTTACATTAAGAAACGGAGGGAGTATGATACTCCCGTGGAGTATAAAAAAATGACTTATATTTTAATACAAGGGAATAAGTATTAACTCGCGTGCGTGTCACTTTAGGGCCAATTTGATTTTATAAGAATTTTTCATGCCTTATTAGGTTTATAGGATTGGAAGCCATAGGTCTCTTTTTCCTATGGAACTCAGAATACAAATTTCCATGGGGCCAATCTCATGAAGTTCTTGCGTTTTTATTATGGTGCAAATAAATCTATATCTATACCAATATAAAAAGACCCAAATGGGTAGATCCAATTAATCTCGGCCATCAAATCATTTCAATCCAACGACCTAGACGGCTTCGATGTCGAGCACTCAACACGTTTAGCGTCTAGTTCATTTCATGAAAAAATAGTGCTAATCATATAATAACGCGCAAATAATATCCTACTTAATATCTGCATGCACTTAATATACTTCCAAATTAACGTGCATTGCACGTACATTGACTAGTAACTAAAATAATACATCTTTGTGTTGTTATTTGCTGCATGATTCAGTATGCCGTGATATCTGAATCCTCGGTCGGTCAACCAAAGATGCCCTTCCATTTTTTTGCTTTATGCAACAGTACTAATTAAGAACATACCCACCTTGGAGCTCTATTGACAAATTAAGTTGCTTCCTCACAACCAGATTTTGTGCTGCTTTAGATAGCATATATGGAGTCATGGATAGGTCCTAGAAGAATTATTTAATTCTGCTTGGTTAATTTTCCTATGTTATATTTGATCCATCGCCCTGCTTTCCCATGCATGCGTATACACAAGCTTGGACTGAACCTTGCCAAAATGGTATAATTTGTTCATGTATATGGGCTTTTGGTGAAGTTGAGAAAAGTTCAAGGGATTCTTTTAGGATAATTCATTGAATGAGAACTCTATACTTAGCAGGAAATTTGTTTATCCCATCCCCATTTTATTATAATGACAATACACACCTTGATAAGTTTATTTTATCGAACCATGCAAGAGAGCTGCATGTTTTATATTAAGATAGAGAAAACATCCGATCAAACAGTCTGAACACATGATCTAGCTTACGAATAAGCCAGGTTGATAAACACAATACACATCTTGATAAGTATTTGCGTCATTTCTTTAGGGGAAAGTGTAAATGTTGTCCTAAAACTCATCTAGAGTTACAAAATACCACGCCGTGAAATCCTCAGTGAGGTCGGTTACATTATGAAATGTTCAACATACTCTTCTATATTTTGAATTTCTATGTGGCCCACTGGTTGCCAAGATGAAAATGCAACAAGGTTATATTAAGAGATATGAAGACCAAGCAGGTCAACCAAAGCATTAACTCAGCAGAGTTGGTTCCAGAACCATACCTCGACAATGCTATGATACGTGTCCAACGTATCTACTTTTCCAAACACTTTTGCCCTTGTTTTGGACTCTAACTTGCATGATTTGAATGAAACTAACCCGGACTGACGCTGTTTTCAGCAGAACTACCATGATGTTGTTTTATGTGTAGAAAAGAAAAGTTCTCGGAATGTCCTGGAAATCCACGGAGGCACTTTTTGGAATTTATAAGAATTATTGGGCGAAAGAAATACACCAGGGGGCCCAGGGCCTGTCCACGAGACAGGGGGGCGCCCCCCTAGGGCGCGCCCCCTATCTCGTGGGCCCCCTGGACCTCCTCCGACCTCAACTCCAACTCCATATATTCCGTCTCAGGGAAAAAATCAGAGAGAAAGTTTCATCGCGTTTCACGACACGGAGCCGCCAACAAGCCCTAATCTCTCTCGGGAGGGCTGATCTGGAGTCCGTTCGGGGCTCCGGAGAGGGGGATTCATCGCCGTCGTCATCATCAACCATCCTCCATCACCAATTTCATGATGCTCACCGCCGTGCGTGAGTAATTCCATCGTAGGCTTGCTGGACGGTGATGGTATGGATGAGATTTACCATGTAATCAAGTTAGTTTTGTTAGGGTTTGATCCCTAGTATCCACTATGTTCTGAGATTGATGTTGCTATGACTTTGCTATGCTTAATGCTTGTCACTAGGGCCCGAAAAGCCATGATTTTAGATCTGAACCTATTATGTTTTCATGAATATATGTGTGTTCTTGATCCTATCTTGCAAGTCTATAGTCACCTATTATGTGTTATGATCCGACAACCCGAAGTGACAATAATCGGGACACTTCTCGGTGATGACCGTAGTTTGAGGAGTTCATGTATTCATTATGTGCTAATGCTTTGTTCCGGTTCTCTATTAAAAGGAGGCCTTAATATCCCTTAGTTTCTGTAAGGACCCCGCTGCAACGGGAGGGTAGGACAAAAGATGCCATGCAAGTTCTTTTCCATAAGCACGTATGACTATTTACGGAATACATGCCTACATTACATCGATGAATTGGAGCTAGTTCTACATCACCCTATGTTATAACTATTGCATGAGGAATCACATCCGACATAATTATCCATCACTGATCCATTGCCTACGAGCTTTTCATATATTGTTCTTCGCTTATTTACTTTTCCGTTGCTACTGTTACAACTATTACAAAAACCCAAAAACATTTATCTTTACTTTTGCTACCGTTACTATTATTATCATACCACTTTTGCTACTAAACACTTTGCTGCAGATACTAAGTTATCCAGGTGTGGTTGAATTGACAACTCAACTGCTAATACTCAAGAATATTCTTTGGCTCCCCTTGTGTCGAATCAATAAATTTGGGTTGAATACTCTACCCTCGAAAGTTGTTGGATCCCCTATACTTGTGGGTTATCAAGACTAATTTCTGGTGCCGTTGCCGGGGAGCATAGCTCTATTCTCGGAGTCACTTGGGATTTATATCTTTGATCACTATGAAGAACTTGAAAGATGCTAAGACCAAGATTTTGCCCTCAACTACGAGGGGAGGTAAGGAACTGCCATCTAGCTCTGCACTAGATTCTCCTTCCGTTATTAGTAAGCTTGCGACACCTAAACCTGCTACTGCTATGAATTCTGATATGTCGCATGTTATTGATGATGCCACTTCTGCTATGCATGATGAAACTACTTCTGTGCGTGATACTACTTTGCCATTAGGTGAATTTCTAGATGAACAACTTGCTAGAGTTAGGGGGGATGAAAATATTGAAGAACCTATTATTGATGATAGTGATGTTGAAGGTTCCCCCAATGATTATGTATTACCTATTGTTCCTAAGGGTTATGTTATGAATGAAAAACCTGCTATGGAAATCCTTGCTTGCAATGATAGAAATGATCATAAGAAATTATTAGCTAAATGGAAGCAGCAGTCTCTTAATGCTAGAATGAAACCCGATCCTGCGTTTGCTACTTCACCTATCTGTGTCACTGATAAGGATTATGAATTCTTTGTTGATCCTAATATTATTACTTTAGTTGAATCTGATCCTTTTTATGGCCTTTTGTCGGAGTAATTGGACACGGATACCCCGAAGACGGCGAGCCAATAATTCAAGACATCGGTGTTGGGGAACGTTGCAGAAAATTAAAATTTTCCTACGGTTTCACCAAGATCCATCTATGAGTTCATCTAAGCAACGAGTCATGGGAGAGAGATTGCATCTACATACCACTTATAGATCGCGTGTGGAAGCGTTCACTAGAACGTGGATGATGGAGTCGTACTTGCCGTGATCCAAATCACCGATGACCGAGTGCCGAATGGACGGCAGCTCCGCGTTCAACACACGTACGGAGCGGATGACGTCTCCTCCTTCTTGATCCAGCAAGGGGGAAGGAGAGGTTGAAGAAGATGGCTCCAGCAGCAGCACGACGGCGTGGTGGTGGTGGAGCAGCAAGATTCTCAGGGCTTCGCCAAGCTCGTGACGGAGGAGGAAGAGGTGTAGCAGGGGAGGGAGGCGCCAACTTCAGGTGCGGCTGCCCCTACCCTCCCTTTATATAGGCCCTCAGGCGCCTGCCCCTGAGATCTGATCTCCTGTGGGGCGGCGGCTGTGGGGTGGAGTGCCCCAAGGCAAGTGGGCGCCCACCCTAGGGTTTCAACCCTAGGCGCAGGGTGGGCTATAGCGCACCCGCCCACTAAGGGCTGGTTCCCCTCCCCACTTCATCCCAAGGGGCCCTCCGGGATGGGACGCCCCACCCGGAGGACCCCGGGACCCATCCGGGGGTCCCGGTACAATACCGTGACCCGAAACTTTCCCGATGGCCGAAACAACACTTCCTATATATAATTCTTTACCTCCAGACCATTCCGGAACTCCTCGTGACGTCCAGGATCTCATCCGGGACTCCGAACAACATTAGGTTTACTGCATACTCATATTCATACAACCCTAGCGTCACGGAACCTTAAGTGTGTAGACCCTACGGGTTCGGGAGACACGTAGACATGACCGAGACGGCTCTCGGGCAATAACCAACAGCGGGATCTGGATACCCATGTTGGTTCCCACATGCTCCTCGATGATCTCATCGGATGAACCACGATGTCGAGGATTCAAACAACCCCGTATACAATTCCCTTTGTCAATCGGTATGTTACTTGCCCGAGATTCGATCGTCGGTATCCCAATACCTCGTTCAATCTCGTTACCGGAAGTCACTTTACTCGTACCGTAATGCATGATCCCGTGACCAGACACTTGGTCACTTTGAGCTCATTATGATGATGCACTACCGAGTGGGCCCAGTGATACCTCTCCGTAATACGGAGTGACAAATCCCAGTCTCGATCCGTCTCAACCCAACAGACACTTTCGGAGATACCTGTAGTGCACCTTTATAGTCACCCAGTCACGTTGTGACGTTTGGTACACCCAAAGCACTCCTACGGTATCCGGGAGTTACACGATCTCATGGTCTAAGGAAAAGATACTTGACATTGGAAAAGCTCTAGCAAAACGAACTACACGATCTTGTGCTATGCTTAGGATTGGGTCTTGTCCATCACATCATTCTCCTAATGATGTGATCCCGTTATCAACGACATCCAATGTCCATAGTCAGGAAACCATGACTATCTATTGATCAATGAGCTAGTCAACTAGAGGCTCACTAGGGACATATTGTGGTCTATGTATTCACACGTGTATTACGATTTTTGGATAATACAATTATAGCAAGAATAAAAGACAATTATCACGAACAAGGAATTATAATAATAATCCTTTTATTATTGCCTCTAGGGCATATTTCCAACAGTCTCCCACTTGCACTAGAGTCAATAATCTAGTTACATTGTGATGAACCGAACACCCATAGAGTTCTGGTGTTGATCATGTTTTGCTCGCGGAAGAGGTTTAGTCAACGGATCTACGACATTCAGATCCGTATGCACTTTGCAAATTTCTATGTCTCCGTCTTGAACATTTTCACGGATGTAATTGAAGCGACGCTTGATGTGCCTGGTCTTCTTGTGAAACCTGGGCTCCTTGGCAAGTGCAATAGCTCCAGTGTTGTCACAGAAGAGTTTGATCGGCCCCGACGCATTGGGTATGACTCCTAGGTCGGTGATGAACTCCTTCACCCAAATTGCTTCATGCGCTGCCTCCGAGGCTGCCATGTACTCCGCTTCACATGTAGATCCCGCCACGACACTCTGCTTGCAGCTGCACCAGCTTGCTCCACCATTCAACATATACACGTATCCGGTTTGTGACTTAGAGTCATCCAGATCTGTGTCGAAGCTAGCGTCGACGTAACCCTTTACGACGAGCTCTTCGTCACCTCCATAAACGAGAAACATGTCCTTTGTCCTTTTCAGGTACTTCAGGATATTCTTGACCGCTGTCCAGTGTTCCTTGCCGGGATTACTTTGGTACCTTCCTACCAAACTTACGGCAAGGTTTACATCAGTTCTGGTACACAGCATGGCATACATAATAGATCTAATGGCCGAGGCATAGGGGATGTCGCTCATCTCATCTTTATCTTTTGCCGTGGTCGGGCATTGAGCCGAGCTCAATCTCACACCTTGCAGTACAGGCAAGAACCCTTTCTTGGACTGATCCATTTTGAACTTCTTCAAAATCTTATCAAGGTATGTGCTTTGTGAAAGACCTATGAGGCGTCTCGATCTATCTCTATAGATCTTGATGCCTAATATATAAGCAGCTTCTCCAAGGTCCTTCATTGAAAAACGTTTATTCAAGTAGGCCTTAATGCTGTCCAAGAGTTCTATATCATTTCCCATCAAAAGTATGTCATCTACATATAATATGAGAAATGCTACAGAGCTCCCACTCACTTTCTTGTAAACGCAGGCTTCTCCATAAGTCTGCATAAACCCAAACGCTTTGATCATCTCATCAAAGTGAATGCTCCAACTCCGAGATGCTTGCACCAGCCCATAAATGGATCGCTGGAGCTTGCATACTTTGTTAGCATTTTTAGGATCGACAAAACCTTCCGGCTGCATCATATACAGCTCTTCCTTAAGATAACCGTTAAGGAATGCCGTTTTGACATCCATCTGCCATATCTCATAATTATAGTATGCGGCAATTGCTAACATGATTCGGACAGACTTAAGCTTCGCTACGGGAGAGAAAGTCTCATCGTAGTCAATCACTTGAACTTGCCGATAACCGTTAGCGACAAGTCGAGCTTTATAAATGGTGACATTACCATCCGCGTCCGTCTTCTTCTTAAAGATCCATTTGTTTTCTATCGCTCGCCGATCATCGGGCAAGTCTGTCAAAGTCCATACTTTGTTTTCATACATGGATCCTATCTCGGATTGCATGGCTTCAAGCCATTTGTTGGAATCCGGGCCCGCCATCGCTTCTTCATAGTTCAAGGTTCACCGTTGTCTAACAACATGATTTCCGGAGACAGGGTTGCCATACCACTCACGGTGTGTAACGTGTCCTTGTGGACCTACGAAGTTCAGTAGCAACTTGATCCGAAGTACCTTGATCATCATCATTAATTTCCTCTCCAGTAGGTGTAGGCACCATAGGAACATTTTCCTGAGCTGCACTACTTTCCGGTTAAAGAGGTAATACTTCATCGAGTTCTACTTTCCTCCCACTTACTCCTTTCGAGAGAAACTCTTTTCCGTAAAGGATCCGTTCTTGGCAACAAAGATCTTGCCTTCGGATCTAAGGTAGAAGGTATACCCAATGGTTTCCTTAGGGTATCCTATGAAGACGCATTTTTCCGACTTGGGTTCGAGCTTTTCAGGTTGAAGTTTCTTGACATAAGCATCGCATCCCCAAACTTTTAGAAACGACAGCTTAGGTTTCTTACCAAACCATAATTCATACGGTGTCGTCTCAAAGGATTTAGACGGTGCCCTATTTAAAGTGAATGTAGCTGTCTCTAGAGTGTATCCCCAAAATGATAGCGGTAAATCTGTAAGAGACATCATAGATCGCACCATATCCAATAGAGTGCGATTACGACGTTCGGACACACCATTACGCTGAGGTGTTCCAGGCGGCGTGAGTTGTGAAACGATTCCACATTTCCTTAAGTGTGTACCAAATTAATGACTTAAATATTCTCCTCCACGATCTGATCGTAAGAACTTTATTTTTCGGTCACGTTGATTCTCTACCTCATTCTGAAATTCCTTGAACTTTTCAAAGGTCTTAGACTTGTGTTTCATCAAGTAGACATACCCATATCTACTCAAGTCATCAGTGAGAGTGAGAACATAACGATATCCTCCGCGAGCCTCAACGCTCATTGGACCGCACGCATCGGTATGTATGATTTCCAATAAGTTGGTTGCTCGCTCCATTGTCCCGGAGAATGGAGTCTTGGTCATTTTGCCCATGAGGCATGGTTCGCATGTGTCAAATGATTCATAATCGAGAGACTCTAAAAGTCCATCAGAATGGAGCTTCTTCATGCGCTTGACACCAATGTGACCAAGGCGGCGGTGCCACAAGTATGTGGGACTATCGTTATCAACTTTACATCTTTTGGTATTCACACTATGAATATGTGTAATATTACGCTCGAGATTCATTAAGAATAAACCATTGACCATCGGAGCATGACCATAAAACATATCTCTCATATAAATAGAACAACCATTATTCTCGGATTTAAATGAGCAGCCATCTCGCATTAAACGAGATCCTGATACAATGTTCATGCTCAAACTTGGCACTAAATAACAATTATTGAGGTTTAAAACTAATCCCGTAGGTAAATGTAGAGGTAGCGTGCCGACGGCGATCACATCGACCTTGGAACCATTCCCGACGCGCATCGTCACCTCGTCCTTTGCCAGTCTCCGTTTATTCCGCAGCTCCTGCTGTGAGTTACAAATATGAGCAACGGCACCGGTATCAAATACCCAGGAGTTACTACGAGTACTGGTAAGGTGCACATCAACTACATGTATATCAAATATACCTTTAGTGTTGCCGGCCTTCTTGTCCGCTAAGTATTTGGGGCAGTTCCGCTTCCAGTGGCCCTTCCCTTTGCAATAAAAGCACTCTGTCTTAGGTTTGGGTCCATTCTTTTACTTCTTCCCGGCAACTTGCTTACCGGGCGCGGCAACATCCTTGCCTTCCTTCTTGAAGTTCTTCTTACCCTTGCCCTTTTTGAACTTAGTGGTTTTATTGACCATCAACACTTGATGTTCTTTCTTGATTTCAACCTCTGCTGACTTCAGCATTGAGAATACTTCGGGAATGGTCTTCACCATCCCTGCATATTGTAGTTCATCACGAAGCTCTTGTAGCTTGGTGGGAGCGATCAAGGATTCTGTCAATGACCGCCTCGTCCGGGAGGTTAATGTCCAGCTGGGACAGGCGGTTGTGCAACCCAGACATTTTGAGTATGTGCTCACTGACGGTACTGTTTTCCTCCATCTTACAACTATAGAACTTGTCGGAGACTTCATATCTCTCGACCGGGCATGAGCTTGGAAAACCATTTTCAGCTCCTCGAACATCTCATATGCTCTGTGTTGCTCAAAACACTTTTGGAGCCCTGGTTCTAAGCTGTAAAGCATGCCGCACAGAACGAGGGAGTAATCATCAGCACGAGACTGCCAAGCATTCATAATGTCTTGGTTCTCTGGGATGGGTGCATCACCTAGCGGTGCTTCTAGGACATATTGTTTCTAGGCTGCTATGAGAATGATCCTCAGGTTCCGGACCCAGTCCGAATAGTTGCTGCCATCGTCTTTCAGCTTGGTTTTTTCTAGGAACGCGTTGAAGTTCATGGTGACATGAGCGTTGGCCATTTGATCTACAAGACATTTTGCAAAGATTTTAGACTAATGTTCATGATAATTAAGTTCATCTAATCAAATTATTTAATGAACTCCCACTCAGATTTGACATCCCTCTAGTCATCTAAGTGTTACATGATGCGAGTCGACTAGGCCGTGTCTGATCATCACGTGAGACGGACTAGTCATCGTCGGTGAACATCTCCATGTTGATCGTATTTTCCATACGACTCATGTTCGACCTTTCGGTCTCTTGTGTTCCGAGGCCATGTCTGTACATGCTAGGCTCGTCAAGTTAACCCTAAGTGTTTATGCATGTTGATCTTATTACTGTCGTCGTTCTATGTAAACAAGATGCATAAAACATAATAAACATCACATGCAATTATATAAAGTAGTGACATGATATGGCCAATATCATATAGCTCCTTTGATCTTCATCTTCGGGGCTCCATGATCATCTTGTCACCGCATGACACCATGATCTCCATCATCATGATCTCCATCATCGTGTCTCCATGACGTTGCTCGCCAACTATTACTTCTACTACTATGGCTAACGCGTTTAGCAATAAAGTAAAGTAATTTACATGGCGTTCTTTAATGACATGCAGGTCATACAAAAAATAAAGACAACTCCTATGGCTCCTGCCGGTTGTCATACTCATCGACATGCAAGTCTTGATTTCTATTACAAGAACATGATCTCATACATCACAATATATCATTCATCATTCATCATAACTTCTGGCCATATCACATCACATGACAATTGCTGCAAAAACAAGTTAGACGTCCTCTAATATTTGTTGCATCTTTTACGTGGCTGCAATTGGGTTCTAGCAAGAACGTTTTCTTACCTACGAATAACCAGAACGTGATTTTGTCAACTTATATTTACCCTTCATAAGGACCCTTTTCATCGAATCCGCTCCAACTAAAGTGGGAGAGATGACACCCGCCAGCCACCTTATGCAACTAGTGCATGTCACCGGTGGAACCGGTCTCACGTAAGCGCACGTGTAAGGTTGGTCCGGGCCGCTTCATCCCACAATACCGCTGAAGCAAGATAAGACTAGTAGCGGCAAGCAAGTTGACAAGATCTACGCCCACAACAAAATTGTGTTCTACTCGTGCAATAGAGAACTACGTATAGACCTAGCTCATGATGCCACTGTTGGGGAACCTTGTAGAAAATTAAAATTTTCCTACGGTTTCACCAAGATCCATCTATGAGTTCATCTAAGCAACGAGTCATGGGAGAGAGATTGCATCTACATACCACTTGTAGATCGCGTGCGGAAGCGTTCACTAGAACGTGGATGATGGAGTCGTACTCGCCGTGATCCAGATCACCGATGACCGAGTGCCGAACGGACGGCACCTCCGCGTTCAACACACGTACGGAGCGAATGACGTCTCCTCCTTCTTGATCCAGCAATGGGGAAGGAGAGGTTGAAGAAGATGGCTCCAGCAGCAGCACGACAACGTGGTGGTGGTGGAGCAGCAGTATTCCGGCAGAGCTTCGCCAAGCTCGTAACAGAGGAGGAAGAGGTGTAGCAGGGGGAGGGAGGCGCCAGAACTTCAGGGGTGCGGCTGCCGCCTCCCCCTTTATATAGGCCCCTCAGGGCGCCGCCCCGAGATCTGATCTCCTGTGGGGCGGCGGCTAGGGGTGGAGTGCCCCCAAGGCAAGTGGGCGCCCCCACCCTAGGGTTTCAACCCTAGGCGCAGGGGGTGGGCCAAGGGGGGTGCACCAGCCCACTATGGGCTGGTTCCCCTCCCCACTTCAGCCCATGGGGCCCTCCGGGATGGGTGGCCCCACCCGGTGGACCCCCGGGACCCTTCCGGTGGTCCCGGTACAATACCGGGTGACCCCGAAACTTTCCCGATGGCCGAAACAACACTTCCTATATATAATTCTTTACCTCCGGACCATTCCGGAACTCCTCGTGACGTCCGGGATCTCATCCGGACTCCGAACAACATTCGGTTTACTGCATACTCATATTCATACAACCCTAGCGTCACCGAACCTTAAGTGTGTAGACCCTACGGGTTCGGGAGACACGTAGATATGACCGAGACAGCTCTCGGGCAATAACCAACAACGGGATCTGGATACCCATGTTGGTTCCCACATGCTCCTCGATGATCTCATCGGATGAACCACGATGTCGAGGATTCAAACAACCCCGTATACAATTCCCTTTGTCAATCGGTATGTTACTTGCCCGAGATTCGATCGTCGGTATCCCAATACCTCGTTCAATCTCGTTACCGGCAAGTCACTTTACTCGCATCGTAATGCATGATCCCGTGACCAGACACTTGGTCACTTTGAGCTCATTATGATGATGCACTACCGAGTGGGCCCAGTGATACCTCTCCGTAATACGGAGTGACAAATCCCAGTCTCGATCCGTGTCAACCCAAAAGACACTTTCGGAGATACCTGTAGTGTACCTTTATAGTCACCCAGTTACGTTGTGACGCTTGGTACACCCAAAGCACTCCTACGGTATCCGGGAGTTACACGATCTCATGGTCTAAGGAAAAGATACTTGACATTGGAAAAGCTCTAGCAAAACGAACTACACGATCTTATGCTATGCTTAGGATTGGGTCTTGTCCATCACATCATTCTCCTAATGATGTGATCCCGTTATCAACGACATCCAATGTCCATAGTCAAAACCATGAATATCTATTGATCAACGAGCTAGTCAACTAGAGGCTCACTAGGGACATATTGTGGTCTATGTATTCACACGTGTATTACGATTTCTGGATAATACAATTATAGCATGAATAAAAGACAATTATCACGAACAAGAAAATATAATAATAATCCTTTTATTATTGCCTCTAGGGCATATTTTCATCAGTCGGGGCTAGCAAAGCCCCTCAGTCCGACTGCCCGGCTGCTCCTGCCGGTTCCCCGTCCGACTGCTCTGACCGGCCGGCTGCCGGCTGCCGACTGCAGCTCGACCCGACACCGACAAGACATCGACGAGACGGCCATACCACGATATCATCTACGATGTATCTGTCCCTGGGCACTGTTTTATAAAGTGCCCCAGGACAAGGAGGCATGCACATCACATCCATACCTCTCATGGGCATGGTGCCCCATGTCCCCTTGCCCCCCACGTCACTACCTTAGCTTAGGTAGTAAGCTAGCTCACCTATATATATGCCATCCATCCATCCACTCCAGGCTCACACTCACGCATGCCCCATGCTCACTCACGGTGGAGCTCTCTCATGCCCATTAGCTAGCTAGCTCATACACACATATGAGACATATACAAAGCCAGATGCCTATAGCATTAAGCTCGGATACAGCTCCAGGAGCACTCTGTACTAGATATATCAGATACACTCAAACATGCAGCAGTAGGAGTATTATCTCTCTGAAGAGCTCCGAAGCTGGGTAAACCACCGTGTGCTACTCGCATACCCGCTCCCGGTCCTATCAGCAGCAGTCTTATCCTCACACTAAGCCCTTGTGGCATCTGTCGACTCGCAAGCCCCTGTGAGAATACCACGACAGTTGGCGCCCACCGTGGTGCGGTACTACTACTATGCTACCATGCTGCGGACGGGACCATTTTCATCATCATCACCGCGGCCTCGCGCCGTCCCTCTGATAGCGCTCGGGGGCTCGACATCGACCCGCCCCCGGAGCGACCACGCGGGACGGTGCGTCCTCGTCATCACCACGGCGACGTTGCCGCCGTCCCTCGCGCCCCCGCGCTGCGCCTCGCTCCGGCCCGGTTGTCCGCGTGTCCTCACGGCCGTTCCGGCCACGCGCCCGTGGAGCCCAGTCGCCCGCGTCTGCGCAGAACGGCTGCTGCTTCGTCCGCGTCCGCGCGCCGCGCCCCGTCGCTCCGCCCGTGTCCGGGCACTGCCATAAGCTGATGCGTGAATCCCACGCGCAGCCGCTTCGCGCCGGCACTCCAACGTTTTTTTTTCCCGCCTCCGCCGCTAGCTCGCCCGCTTCGCTATAGCTACAGCCACCACCCCCTATAGCCACAGCTGCTGCCATGCAGCCCTTCGCTGTAGCTACAGTAGCTGCCACGCCTCGCTGTCGCTCCCTGTGCGTACAACTACTCGTGCCTGGCTAGCTAGCTAGCTAGCAAAACCCGATGGATTCGTGCATGACATGCTAGCTTAGCTAGCTAGTCCAGTTCATGTGCGCATGGCCGCGCCGGCCGGCCACCTGGAGCTCGCCTCGGCCTCGGCCGTCTCGGCGCTCGTCCCGCTCCGGCCTCTGCTCAGCCCCCGCATGCTCGCGTCTCCGCTGCCCGCTGCACCGTCGAGCTCGGGCCCGACTCGCTCAAGCTCGCCCACTCCTCTCGCTGTAGCGCGCTGCCGCGCGGCCGTCCACGTCCTCCCATGCCTCTGCATCACCAAACTGGTCGCGGCACCGGCTCCGCACCCGCGCGCACCTCCTCGACCTCGAGCGCATTGGCCACCAGCGCCTCGCCGCCAGTAGGCTTGTCCTCCATCCGCGCTGGCCGCCTCTCGCTCGCCCCACCGCAGCTGTCACCCACGCCTCCCGCGCGCTCCCGCGGCGGCGCCACCGCGCTCCGCCCCCCTCCACCCGCCTCGCCCCTCCCCTCTCCAAGCAGACACGTCCGGCGACCCTCGACCGCGTGCTCTCCGACCTGGAGGCCCAGCCGCGCCTCCTCACGCCGTCCCTCCTTGCGCCCCTCCTCGCCGCGCTGCCGCTCCACCCGTCCCCGCGCCGCCGCCTCGCGGCATCCTGCCCGTCTCCCTCCTCCGCCGCCACCCGGACCTCGCGCTCCGGCTCCTCCACATCCACGCCTCCCTCGGCCTCCTCGCCTACGCGCACCACATCTTCGACCACCTCCTCCCCGCGCGCACCGGCCGGGAGCGCGCGTTCCCGTGGAACTGCCTCATCGCCGGATAGGCACACGTCGGCCGCTACGACGACGCGCTCGCGCTCTAGCTCCAGATGGACGAGGCGAGAGCGCGCTCCGGGCCTGCGCTGGCGCCCGGTCCGCCGAGCTCGGTCGGGCCGTGCACCGCGACGCCCTGAGCGCCGGCCTCTCCGCCGACGCCTCCGTGTGCGACGCCCTCGTGGAAATGTACGCCCAGTGCGGCGACATGGAGATGGCGTGCCAGGTGTTTGACGCAATGCCGGAGAGGGACGCCGTCTCGTGCAACGTCATGCTCGCTGGCTTGCTGGGGCACGGTGGTCTCTCTCCTCAGGCAACGGAGGTATGGAGGAGGATGCTCGGAGAAGGGCACAAGCCCGACTCCGTCGTGCTGTCGACGATTCTCTGCCATCACCCTGATGATGGCAAACAGGGACTGGAGGTTCATGCCTGGGTAATACGCCATGGGCTCGAGACAGAGTTGTCAGTGGCAAACGCTCTCATTGAAATGTACTCCAGAAAGAATGACCTAGGCCATGCCTTGTCCGTGTTCGAGTCGATGCCGATGAGGGACCTGGCCTCGTGGAATGCTATAATCTCCGCGCACAGCCAAGACTTCAGAGTTCTCATGATGTTCCGCCGCATGGTGGACTCCGGAGTGCGGCCGGATGAGACCACCTTTGCCGCGGTGCTCTCCGCGTGCGACAGTCTAGGATTGGTGGAGGGTGGCATGAGGCTGTTCTCTGAGATGGAGAACAAGTACACAATTCAGCCTACTGTACAGCACTGTACCTCTGTGGTGAACATGCTAGGCAAAGCTGGGATGGTGGATGAGGCTTATGAGTTAACGTCGAAGCGGGCGTGTCTCGGCAGCGAGCCAACAGTCTTGAAGGGCGCTGCTTCATGCTAGTTCAGTACATGCCAACATCAGGATAGGCGAAATTGCCGCCAAGAAGTTATTGGACCTGGAGCCTGACAATGCGCATCATTTCGTCACACTGATGAAGATGTACGAGAACACAGGTAGGTTCGAAGACCTCGAGAAGGTGAAGAAGATGATGAGGGATAAAGGGCTTCAACATTTGGCCTGTTGGATCATCACTGATTCCAACCTCTGTATAAAGGTCGAGCATCTTCTTTGCTGCCAAGTACTTACCAGTCTGGCCCTGCACATAGGATTATTAACATACGTTAAGATGCAAATGTTTTTACAGTAAAGGATCAGTAGGACAGGGATTCTGATGTTTATACCGGTATCAAAACAGAGTCATGTTTCATGGCGCAAAGTGTACAATATTTATTCTGTCTGGAAAACAGAAATTCTTCGATTTCATCCTGCTGATCAAATACCTGATCTCTTGGCACAAAACTGGAAGTTGCTTCTTAGGGAGTGCGAGCTTCTTGTCCATGACCGACAAGGATCAGATGATGAATGAATGAAAGGAGAAAAGCTCTGGAAGAAATGTAACTGGCAGATGAATCAAGGTACTAAAGTCTCAAAGTTGCCCATGGACGCCCACTCTTTTTTTTTCGAAACGGATGGACGCCCACTCTGAATCTGCAAATGATGTCTGTATCTAGCACTGGGCTTATAGCATGCAATGAAGATCTGTTACATCTGTTAGTTGCTTGAGACCTTTGGGAGGGTAGGTTGTATAGCTTCAGAGGATCTGGCTCTCAGCACTGTCGCTACTTGATCAAATGCCCGATGTCATGAGAAATGTGAACAGCCTGGGTTGACATTTGGGAGCAATTATATCATGTCCCCTCAACGTGCTAGCTGCCTGAGACCTTTGGGAGAGAAGGTTGTGCAAAGCTTCAGATGATCTGGCGCTCTGCACCATCGCTACTGGAGCAGTGTCTGGCTGCTGCTGCTGTGGCGAATTTGGAACCATCGACACGATGTCATGTTCCATGCTAGGCGGCCTTCTCTCAACCGCCTCCTCACTGCCGCTGCCGCGGACTTCATGGTCTGGTCTTTCAGGCTAAGCAACCAGACTTAAAATGATCATGGGAAGATTTGGGAAGCACTGACCAAAGTTTCAGAATATTTGGGAAACAACCCGAGCCTGCATGTTTAACTGCGGTTCCGAACCAATTCACTATACTCTGGAATATTTGGACCAGTTTCAAAATATTTGGGAAACAACCCGAGTACGCACAATATTTTGGACCAATTTCATTAGATTATTTATAATAAAGGATAACTAAACCAAAAACCGGCAGAAAACAGTCAAATTTAAAACTTGGACACAACCTAGTGTAGATTGTAATGGTACAACACTAGGAATAATATTCTACTCCCTTCGTTTCTAAATATAAGCCCATTTTGAGATTTCAATACGGACTACATACAAATGTATATAGACATATTTTAGAGTGTAGATTCACTCATTTTGCTTCGTATGTAGTCCATATTGGAATTTCTAAAAAGGCTTATATTTAGGAACGGAGGGAGTATCATATAGTACCCTGACATGAACTAAATTTCGCAGCATCTGATTGTCTATTATGGATAAATTGTGGGAATCCAACACTTTTCTCATAGTAGAAGAAATATAAATGCTATTTTAGCTGCACATAGAGTCTATGCTGCATTTAATGTCATTGGCGATGTTCTTAGCATCCATGGCAATACCGGCCAATCCCCTTCTCCCTAACCCAACACAATAGAGCCCATTTGCCCCTTTCCAATGATTAAGGAATTCCTTCTTGGGCACGCCGTCGCTATTAAGCATGTCCTCATCATTCTGCACTTGCAAATCTTACTTGATTAAGAACATATAACAAGTCTTGCATCTAGAAGTTACAGTGAACGAAATTCAAATCTCAGTTTATCTTATTACCTTGAGCCACGAATTTGTTGTGCTTTTGTATCCGGTTGCAAACACAATGGCATCAAAGGAGGCTTCCTTCCCACCTTCAAATTCAATTGTTTTTCCTTTGATCTTAGTAATCCTTCCATGAACCTACAGCAGGTTAAAAACTATGACTTGTCATATATGAAACTAAATTTCTTATACTATGTATGTTTTGACCGAGGATATGCTCACTTTAATTTTGTCTTTCTTGGTTAACCCTATGGTGCCAACATCAATCACTGTGGATCGACCAGTTTCCGACTTCAGCACAAATGGACCCTTTTCTGGTCTTGTGATGCCATGCCTAGAGAGGTCCCCAAATACGGCATTTGCCATCATCAAAAGGAACCATCTATCATCTTTAGTGAAAGATAATGGACTAGTGTCATCCCTAGTCGGATTAATTCCTTTGTCATTACATGAATCTGCAGCCACAAAAGGGTCACCATCTTTTTCAATATGCAAGATAAAATAAGATCTATAAAAGAGATTTGCAGTTAAAGTCACATATAGTATACATACCGGACTTCGTATAACTATAGAAGTATTGGCACCATGAGAAGCAAGGTCGTAGGCTATCTCCATCCCAGAGTTACCAGATCCGATGACCAACACGTTCTTCCCGGAGTAGTCGATGCCTGACTAGTAACATGATGAGTGGATGGCCACACCCGGAAAGTTTTCTAGGCCAGGGACCACTGGAATATTCTCAACACTATTCTCACCACTTGCCACAACAAGAAACTTCGCCCTGTAATTAACTATTTTGCACTTTGCCATGTCGCGAGCCATGATGGACCAATATTTTCCATTGAAGTCATATGTGGATGACTCAACAACAGTAAGATACCTCGGATGGATAGTGAAACACTCAATGTAGTCATCCACGTACTTGATGAAAGTGTTCTTTGGTATGTATGTCGGGGTATCTGCTGGGTACGGCATGTGTGGCAACTCACAAAATTCGCTCGCTAGATGTAGCTTCAGACGGTCATATGTGTGGTTGCGCCATAGTGATGCGCTGCAGTTCTCACGCTCAGCGATGACATAGGGATGGAGAATTGGCTAACGCATGCTGCAGTTGCGAGGCCTGCAGGCCCTGCACAAACAATCAAAACTACGACCTCCTCCATCACTACAACAACAGAGCCTATGAATGTGCGAGATTACATATGTATGTAGGATGGACACTTCATAGTAACTCGAGGTATATTTTGCTCCCTTGATAGAATATTGGGAAGAGTACCTACATATGAGGCTTATATATATTAGTAATTTTCACATGGCAATTCTGTCTTTTGAACATGTTTATATTTTGAAAGTTAAAAGAAAACACATGTTTATATTATGGGATGCAAAAATGCTAAACTTTGGTGTACATTAACTTGGTATGTCATAATCCCTTCAATAATTAGAGAATTATAAATACCACATTTATTGTGAAATCTAATCTAGATAAAAAATTGGTAGGAAACACAACTCCGTTCTGTTACATTTCCCATCTAAATTCACAATAGAGAGGTGATTTCCTATGCATGGTGGTAGCTACGCATGCACGGTGATAGCTGCACACCCTTTGGCATAAGTGCCTTTCTTTTATATATGATGTGTCAGGTTTCTTCTGGCATTGGCACAAGTGCATTTTTGTTGTATGGAAATGACCTTTTCCCACTTCTCTTTGTCTTTTTATTATCTTTTTGACACGTGACTTTTCGTTGTGTAGAAAGGGCCTTCTCTCACTTCTCACAGTTTTTTAGCTTGCCTTTTTGGCATAATTGCCTGTTTGCTTGCCTGGCTGGTCCAAGGTTACGATACTTCCGTTATAGAGTTATTTTTCATAGTCCAAAATAATTTACCATAATAATTAGAAATAAAAATTAGGAGGAAATACAAATCCATTCTGTTACATTTTCCATCTAAATTCACAATATGATTCAGATATATTTAGGCCATATTTGATGCTTCTATTTTATTTTTGCAGGGAATTGCTTCTAATTACAATAACTACAAATTAAAATAAGATAAGGTTATGTTCAGAAATTTTTGTAATGTTTCTTCTTTTTCTTATGAACGTTTCAAATCCTAATTGTATTAGTTTGGTGTACTCAGCTTTGATCTCTTGAGCGTAACAACGACATCTATCATAGTCATCCTCTGGCCAGGCAAGTCGCTAGAGCAGATCAATCCCAATTCGAAGATCGACGCTGGAAAACAACCGTCCCGGCTGCAGCAAGGAAGAGAGGAACGTTGCAGCAGCTGACCATTTACAACTTGGACAAGTTCTGCAGAAAATGCCCGATGAATAAACCCACTGCCTAAGTGTTAGTTGTGCGCCAAATTTAGGGTCTATGGGTCTCCTTTCAGTGAAGGCTTCAGGGAGCATAATTCCGTAGCTTAACACGTCGCTATTCCTTGATGCCTTTCCGAGTGACCCGTACTCTGTTCAAGAAAATGTTGTAGGGGAATGCGACAGAAAACGAAAAATTTCCGCACTACGAACATGCCCAGGATCACTATGGAGATGCATACAAGGTTTAGATCTGATTATTACCGACTTGTAGCGCAGTGGAAGTACAGTCGGTGTAGATCATCAATGCAGATCCCCGCAGCTAGGATTTACAACCTCCCAACCGCGAGGATGTTCTCCCGCATCTATACCTCGGACAACCCTTCGGAACGCGGTCGGACAGTCCCTTGGACGGTGTCACGGACAGTCCTTAGGGAGGCACTCTCAGAAACTCGGACGGTCACTCGGACAATCCTTCGGAAGGACCCTCGAGCAGCCCCTCAAGCAAAAGATCGAACCTACAACCTCTCTATGGGGTTGCACACATACGGTGTCAGCTATCCAGCAGGCACTAGTAGAAAAAGGGCCTATCGTTGAGGCCTGTTTTGCCCATTAGTCCCGGTTCAATCCAGAACCGGGACTAATGCGAGCATTTATCCCGGTTCGTGAGCCCAGGGGGCCGGCCGGGCCACGTGGCCATTGGTCCCGGTTCGTCCGGACCTTTTGGTCCCGGTTGGTGGGACGAACCGGGACCAATGGTCCTGGCTCCTGGCCCACCACTATTGGTCCCGGTTGGTGGCATGAACCGGGACCAAAGGCTTCCCTTTAGTACCGGGTCATGCCACCAACCGGGGCTAATGGTGCTGCCTATATATAGCCCCTCGCGCAAGAGCAGAGCACACTGCTCTGTTTTTTTCTGGTCGAGGGAGAGGGGGCTTGGTGGTGCTCTAGCTCACCTCCTGTGCACACAAGGTGTTCGATGGAATGCCCGAGCCACACTACTTAAGCTTTCTCCTCTCCAAGCTCGACCTCTAACCTCCATTTTCCTCAATATTTGTCTAGGTTTAGCGGTCCACACGCCCGTCCCGTCTTCACCGCCGTCGATCACCACAAGCGATCTCATCGCCAAGACCACCGTGGTGAGCCTCTTGTTCTTATCTTCTTTCTGAAAGGAAAAATATTCTTACTTGTATTATTTTCTTAGTTTTATTATTGCATCTTATATAGTGCGATGGTTTTGGTATCCGCCTCACGGCCCTCGTCCTGTCTATGATTCGGATGTGGTATATATTATCTTTTCATAACTATTGGTTCATTTATTGTTTATAAAAATTAAGCCGACCAACGTGACATAGATTTTATTTATCTAGGAGGTTGTTGAACCGGAAATTCCAACCGACCCTATTGTCGAGAGGTTAAATTTAGTTGAAGAAGAAAACAATTTCTTGAAGGAAAAAATAAAAAACTTGAGGAGGAGAAGATGATATTGGAGTTGCATGTTGCGGATGTCGCCGATGATCACAAGATCAAGATGGATGCAATGCGCTTGAAGATGAGAAAGATTAGAAAATATGCCATTCATACCGAGGCTTGGTATCATTATGCCGTTGGATCAGTTGTTACCTTGGTTGCGATTATGATCAGATTTGTTTTCACATTGAAATGTTTTACATAGTTTCAATGTATGGTTTAATTAATTTAGATGCTCTGCAGAGCTTTATGTTGTTAGATGAGAACTATGTATGTACTTTGGTTTTATGTGATGATGAACTTCTATTAATTTGGTCATTTAATTATCTATTCATGATGTTCTGTAATGATTTTTGACACACTTAATTATATATAATGCACGCAGATGAACCGGCAATGGATGTACGGTGACAGACACACCTCCGAGTACATTAAGGGCGTGCATGCTTCTCAAAGTGGCTGAGGCAAACAAGCAGAATGGTTTTATGTGTTGTCCATGCCCTATATGTGGGAATACGAAGTCTTACTCTGATCGGAAAATCCTTCACACCCACCTGCTTTACAAGGGTTTCATGCCACACTATAATGTTTGGACGAGGCACGGAGAAATAGGGGTTATGATGGAAGACGGAAAGGAAGAAGAGTACGATGACAACTATGTGCCCCTGAATACGGTGATGCTATCAACATCAAGTTGCACCAGACGATGTGCACGATGGTGCTGCAACGGGCGAAGCTGCTGAAGATCAAGATGAACCAGACGATGTGCCCCATGATTATGATCTCCGCCGGGTCATTGTCGATGCAAGGACACAATGCGAAAGTCAAAAGGAGAAGCTGAAGTTCGATCGCATGTTAGAGGATCACAAAAAGGGTTGTACCCCAATTGCGAAGATGGCAACACAAAGCTCGGTACCGCATCGAATTGCTGCAGTGGAAGGCAGAGAATGCTGTGCTCGATAAAGGATTTGAGAAGCTACTGAAAATAATGAAGAAGAAGCTTCCAAAGGATAACGAATTGCCCGACAGTACATACGCAGCAAAGAAGGTCGTATGCCCTCTAGGATTGGAGGTGGAGAAGATACATGCATGCCCTAATGACTGTATCCTCTACCGTGGTGCCTACAAGGATCTGAACGCATGCCCGGTATGCGGTGCATTGCGGTATAAGATCAGACGAGATGACCTGGTGATGTTGACGGCGAGCCTCCCGGAAGAGGGTTCTGCGAAGGTGATGTGGTATGCTCCTATAATACCACGGTTGAAACGTCTGCTCGTAAACGGAGAGCATGCCAAGTTGATGCGATGGCACAGTGAGGACCGTAAGAAAGACGGGAAGTTGAGAGCACCCACGACGGGTCGCAGTGGAGAAAAATCGAGAGAAAGTACTGGGATGAGTTTGCAAAGGACCCAAGGAACGTATGGTTTGCTTTAAGCGCGGATGGCATTAATCCTTTCAGGGAGCAGAGCAGCAATCACAGCACCTGGCCCGTGACTCTATGTATGTATAACCTTCCTCCTTAGATGTGCATGAAGCGGAAGTTCATTATGATGCCAGTTCTCATCCAAGGCCCTAAGCAACCCGGCAACGACATTGATGTGTACCTAAGGCCATTAGTTGAGGAACTTTTACAGCTGTGGAATGGAAATGGTGTACGTACGTGGGATGAGCACAAAAGGAGGAATTTGACCTGAAGGCGTTGTTGTTCGTGACAATCAACGATTGGCCCGCTCTCGAGAACCTTTCGTGACAGACAAACAAGGGATACCACGCATGCACGCACTGTTTACTTGACAATCGATAGTATATACCGAAGCTGCAGGAAGAATGTGTACCGCCATCGCCGATTTCTTCCGACCAACCATCAATGTCGAAAGAAAGGCAAGCATTTCAAAGGCGAGGCAGATCACCGGAAGAAGCCCGCCATGCGCATCGGTGATCACGCATTTGCTATGGTCAATGATTTACACGTAATCTTTGGAAAGGGTCCCGCGGACTAGCTGTTCCGAATGACGCTGAGAATCACGCACCCATGTGGAAGAAGAAATCTATATTTTGGGACCTACCCTCTTTGGAAAGACCTAGAGGTCCGCTCTTCGATCGACGTGATGCACGTGACGAAGAACCTTGCGTGAACCTGCTAGGCTTCTTGGGCGTGTATGGGAAGACAAAAGATACACCGAGGCACGAGAGGACCTGCAACGCTTGCACGAAAAGAGGGCATGCCTCCCAAGCAGTATGAAGGTCCTGCCAGCTACGCTCTTATTTAAAGAAGAGAAAGAAATATTCTTTCAATGCCTGCTCAAGATGAAGGTCCCGACTGGCTTCTCGTCGAATATAAAGGGAATAATAAATATGTCGAGAAAAAGTTCCAGTAACCTAAAGTCTCATGACTGCCACGTGATTATGACGCAATCGCTTTCCGGTTGCATTGAGAGGGCTTCTACCGGAAAACGTCCGATTAGCCATTGTGAAGCTATGTGCATTCCTCAATGCAATATCTCGTAAGGTGATCGATCCAGAAATCGTAGTAACGCTTAAGGAGTGATGTGGCGTAATGTCTTGTCGGGTTCGAGCTGGTGTTCCCACCATCCTTCTTCAATATCATGACGCCTGGCCCTAGTTCATCTAGTCGACGAGATTGTCATTCTGGGGCCCGCATTTCTACACAATATGTACCCTTTTGAGAGGTTCATGGGAGTCCTAAAGAAATATGTTCAGAATCGTGCTAGGGCCGAAGGAAGCATCTCCATGGGCCATCAAACAGAGGATGTCATCGGGTTTTGTGTTGACTTCATTCCTGGCCTTAATAAGATAGGTCTCCCTAAATCGCGGTATGAGGGGAGACTGACTGAAAAGGCACGCTTGGAAGAGACTCAATAATATGCAGGGACGGATATTCTTGGTCTCAAGCACACTACAGTTCTCTGTAACTCTACCTTGGTGACCCCAGTATGTCGATGAACACAAGAACAGTCTGCGCTCCAAACACCCGGAGCAAAGGTCGACGATCGGATTACATGTGAACACATCAGACTTTCAGCAGTTGGTTGGAAACACGCCTTAGAGGTGACAGCACTGTTTGTGATGAGTTGTACTTGTTGTCCAGGGACCATCTTCGATCTGTAATGATTTGGAAAGGATACGAGATAAATGGGAATACATTTTACACGATTGACCAAGATGAAAAGAGCACCAACCAAAACAGCGGTGTCCGCTTTGATGCAGCAACCGACAAGGGAAATGACACATATTATGGTTACATAGTAGACATATGGGAACTTGACTACGGAGTAGATTTTAAGGTCCCTTTGTTTAAGTGCAAGTGGGTCAATCTGTCAGAGGCGAGGTATGTGTAGACCCACAAAGACGGAATGACAACAAAGGATCTGAAAAATCTTGGGTACACTGACGAACCATTCGTCCTAGCCAATGATGTGGCACAGGTTATCTATGTGAAGGACATGTCTACCAGACCGAGGAAAAGAAAAGATAAGGAAGCGAATACATCATACAATGAGCCAAAGCGCCACATAGTTCTTTTCAGGAAAAAGGGACATCCTGGGAGTGGAGGGCAAGACAGACATGTCTGAAGAGTATGAAAAGTTTCATAAAATTCCCCCCTTCAAAGTCAAGGCTGACCCAAGCATCCTGATAAATGATGAATATTATCCATGGTTACGGCGCAATAAGCAAACGACACAAGCGAAGAAAAAGTGAAGACTTTCTCCCGCAACTATTATGATGATACCATGCCAACTTTATAACACACGAGTATGATACCATTGTCCGTTTTGTTCATGAACATACTATGCCAACTTTGAGAACCTCGCCAACCAAGGGCGCTCACACCGGTTTATAAGCCCGTCCCTCTACGCCTTGTTGAGCTCACAAACTTGTGATTCACACAAATTTCAGAGAATTCAAATTTTATAAAACTAATGGCACAAACAGAAAGTTTATAATTGTTCTAAAACAAATGGCACTAACAGAAAGTTTATAATTTTGCTGACCTAAAAGCAAAAAGAATTAAAAAATAAAGCAAAAACCAAAAGAAAATAAATAATGCAGGAAACAAAACAAAAAACTTGAAAAAATAATAATAATAGCAACAATAAGCATTTTGTTGTAAGTAGAAACAAAATAAAATAAATAAAGCAACAAAGAAAACAAAAAAAGTGTTTTTAAAACTAATGGCACAAACAGAAAGTTTATATTTTTTCTAAAACTAAAAGCACTAACAGAAAGTTTATAATTTTGCTGACCTAAAAGCAAAAAGAATTAAAAAATAAAGCAAAAAACCAAAAGAAAATAAATAATGCAGAAAACAAAACAAAAAACTTGAAAAAATAAAAATAGCAACAATAAGTATTTTGTTGTAAGTAGAAACAAAATAAAATAAATAAAGCAACAAAGAAAACAAAAAAGTGTTTTCAAATTTTAAAACTAATGGCACTAATAGAAAGTTCATATTTTTCTAAAACTAAAAGCAAAAAGAAATAAAATATAAAGCAAAAAAAAAACTACCACCTACTAGGCCCCCACGGCCTGAATACGACTAGAAACCCTACATGGGCCTGGATTCAGGCCCGCAGATGCCCAATAGGCCCACAGGCAGTACGATTAGGCCCAAAGCCTGCATTTGAGAGGAGCTCGAAGGGACGACACCAGCGCTTATAAACCAGTGTCGGCGCCTTCAACTAGCGAGGTGGGACTAAACATTTTGCACGGGCAGCACAGTTTTGGTCCCGGTTGGTGGCTCCAACCGAGACTAAAAAGTGGGTTTAGTCGGTTCGTGGCACGACCCGGGACTAATGCCCCTTAGTCCCGGTTGGTGCCACCAACCGACCAAAGGTCGCCGCTTCCCGCCTTTGGGCTGCTGAAATTTGTTTGGTCCCGGTTGGTGGCACCAACCGACTAAAGGGGCATTAGTCCCGGTCGTGCCACGAACCGGAACCAATGCTCTTTCTATATAAGCAAGACTTGTGAAATTTTCACATCTCCCTCGCCTCCCTAGCTGGGCTTGCCCCCGCCGCCAGTTGCCCAAATCACGCTGGCCTCGTCATGCCGCCGCTGCCGGCCGCCATCCCCTGCCTCCCCCTGCACCGCCTCACGCCGAGCCCACGCCGCCGCCGCCTGCGCTTCGCCCTCGAAAGCACGCATGGTCGCCACCGCGCTTCACGCCGGCCGCCGCCTCGCCTGCCTCGCCCTCGAAAGCACGCACGGTCACGCTTCTTCACGCCGCCGCCGCCTGCCCTGCCTGCCCACGAAAGCACGCACGGCTGCGCCTCACGCCTCACGCCGCCTCCGCCTGCCCCCGCGCCTGCCCGCCTCACCTCGTGCCGCCGGGCGCCTCGCCCCCACCGCCGCCTCGCCTCGACGCCTCCTCCCGTTCGGTCCGGCTCCGCGACCCCACCTTTCCTCCCTGTCCCCTCGTCCTCTTCATAAAAAAAATTCATATAATTTTTTAGGCAGATTTATGTTCATGTATATATGTTCATTATATGAACATAATATGGATGATGTATGCATGCTTTTTATATGTTCATTATATATGTTCATTATATGAATGGATGGATGGATGGATAATTTTTAGGCAGATTTTTAGATTTTTAGGCAGATTTTTAGAATTTTTGTGTATGTATGTTATGTTTATATGTATGTATGTATGTTCATATGTATGTATGTTTATATGCAAAGCATATGCAAAGAAAATGTATGAATGGTCATATGCAAAGAAAAATGTATGTATGGTCATATGCAAAGAAAATGTATGTATGTATGTTCATATGAAAGAAAAATGTATGTATGTATGTTCATATGCATATGCAAAGAAAATGTATGTTCATATATATGATGGTATGTTCATATAAAAGGAAAATAAGAAGAGGAAGAAAGGAGAAGAAGAGGAGAGGAAGAAGAGGAGAAATAAATAAGAAGAGGAAAAAGAAGAAGAAGAGGAGAAGAAGAAAGGAATAGAAGAGAAGGAGAAAAATAGAAAAATTCTATTTTTTCTTCTCTTCTATTCCTTTCTTCTTCTCTTCTATTCCTTTCTTCTTCTCCTCTTCTCTTCTATTCCTTTCTTCTATTTTCTTCTTTTTTTCTTCTTCTTCTTCCTTCTTCCTTCTTCCTCTTTTCTTCCTTTTCCTTATTTTCCTTTCTCGAGGGATAAGAAGAAAAAGAAGAGGAGAAGAAGAAAGAAAGGAATAGAGGAGAAAGAAGAAACTTTGACACGAGGGGGGGGGGGCGTCGTTGTCGATATAACGAGGGTGTCGAGGATAGCCGAGGGGTCTAGGGTCAGGAACTAGGGTAGAGGGTCGAGGGTAATTAAGGGGGCACGGGTCGTAGGGTTCAGGGTCGAGGGTTCCTATAGTGTCAAAGTATTGAAGAAATCCATCGCTTCATCATTAGCCGGAAGTAACCATGGCATGATGGTACGAAGTCCTCAAAGTTGTTCGAATGGAGTCCCGGATAGGATAATTTGCCTTTTGCTGAACTTTGTACCAAAAGCGAATTATCCTATCTGGGACTCCGTTCCAAAACAACTTTGGAGAGCTTCGCACCATCATGCACCTGTTACTTTCGCCTAATGACGAAGACATGGTTTTGTTGAATCCTTTGACACTAGGCAACGTCCCGACCCCTCGTCGATCTTCGACCTTGACCTCGACCGCTCGGCGATCGACGACCCTCTACCCTACTGTGGGACATAGATGTCTTGTTCAACGCCGACCCCTCCCGATAGCTTCAACACAGGGGTCGATATTACGCACCCTCCTAGCTTGAAGCGTTCGAGGCCACCCCTAACCCTTGAAGCGTTGTCGAGGCCACCCCAAACCCTAGAGAAGCAGCGCCGAGGCCACTAATATGAGTCCTTATTGTGATTAGCTAGCTAGTTCTACGTTGGCACTAATATATCCATATCTGTCATGTTTGAATAATAATTGCCATGTTGTAAATATTTGTAGAAACTACGGACACCCCCGAGACGAAGCACAAGAAGCGTTGTTGAGGGACATAATCGCATTACGTAAGTGATGCCGTCTCCTCGATGATGTTTCTCAACGTCGATAACGATGGTCCGGAAGGAGAGGGTGAAGAAGCAGCTGGCTATGATTTACATGGCTCCGATGACCCAATGCCGGTGCAAGAAGTAGACCGTGAGGACGGCTCCGGTGATCACCAAACCGAGTACATGAAAACCTGCAAAGAGTCTGACGGGAGGAATACTTTGTATTTGAGAGTTAAAAAGGAGCATGACCTCCTTGGAATTGAACTGTTGCCTATTCCATTTGAGGAGTTCTATCAGTTTTTCAATCAATTGTCCATCGATAAAGCAACGGTCACCTGCTACTGTCTGTAAGTAGTACTACTTCTGTCATTAAGTATCTCTATATAACTCAGCTCTTTCATTGCATGTATTTATAAATATCCTCACTATATTATGCAGATTGAAGATCACAGAAATGAAGAAAAAACAAGTGGGTGATATTGGGTTCATTAACACATATCTCATAGATGCAAATGAGGTTAAATATCGTGCCAAGGAAACCGAGGCCAACTTGCTACGATCGTTGGAAATAAATGAACACAAAATACAATACTCTTTCCTTACAACTACACGTGAGTGTTACTGTCTTGTGGCATATTCGGTTTCCCTTATTTAGTCCAGGTTATAGAAATGTAATATTGATGAGTTATGCATGCGCATGCAGGTTCCACTATATTCTCCTAGAGATTAAGCTTGAGCAGGAGTAGTAACTGTCTTAGACTCGAGACGAAAAGATCCCAAGGAGTATGCGGAAATGACTGAAATGCTCGAGAAGTAAGTTAAATCGATCATTATCCACCATATCAGCAACTTTGTTCATTTCTGATATCAAGTAACTGTTTTCTTTGTATGGCAGGGCTTGGGAAAATTCACCAAAAAGCTCCGGGACTACCAAGAAGCTGCAATTTAGACACCAGTAAGTACTATATAGTAGCATATTCCACGCGCATCTCCTAGTGATTCAAGCGCTAGTTTCATCAATACCATTTAGCATGTGCTTGCTATATATAATTATCAGTTTGATTGACCTCTGTTTCTTGTAAAGTGGTTGTGGCAGGAACAAGGGAATGATTTCTGTGGATACTACGCTTATGCGAGTCCATCCGCCACACGACCTGTGAGAGGGCTACTCCTACAAACAATTTAGAAGTTCTTAAATAAAAATATACACAATTTTTTTTTATTAAAATAATTTGTTTTGAGTTTCATTCATTCATATATATATATATATATATATATATATATATATATATATATGTATGTATTGACCCCTTTCTTAAAATTAGATGTTTGACAGCGGATGAACTCCTAGCACCAGATCGCATGCGAGCAATTCAAGAGGAATTGGCGGCATTCTTTCTTGACTATGTGATCGCTGAAGACGGGGAATACCATGTGGACCACGCGTCCGTATTTTAAAAGATAATTATTGTATATATGTAGCCGATAGCGTCGGATAGATATCTGAGAACTTGTTGTTCGACCAATCTCTCGGAGAAGGAGAGGTGGTCGATATCACTTCTCTGTATGCATATATATGTTCATGACGATCTTCTGTTTGCTTAATTACTAGCTAGCTAGCATGTCTAGTTAGTCCTCTCTATACGTATGTATAGTACGTAGCGTCGACCAAGCACGGACAAAAGAAAGGACACTTTTCTCTATTAATTAGCTAGCTATAGCACAATATATGAAACACCTAAATTAAACCCCCAAAACCCCCAAAACCCCCCCCCCCTCTTTTGAAAAAAAACAAAAACCAGAGCTAAAGAAATGTCGACGTGGATGCCTATTGGTCCCGGTTGGTGCCACCAACCGGGACCAAAGGCCTCCCGCCTGGGCTCAGCGGACAGGCCACGTGACGCTTGATCTGTCCTGTTCTGGATAGAACCGGGACTATAGGGTGATTGTATTAGTACAGACCCTTTAGTCCCGGTTCACGAACCGGGACTAAAGGCCCTTATGAACCGGGACTATAGGCCCTTTTTCTACTAGTGAGGGCTTCGCCGTCCAGAACTAGTTCCTGCTTCGGCTCTACGAAATTATTTTGTAGGAGGGAGAGAGAAAGTCAGATCATGCATGGCATGTGTATGAGATTTGGAGTGAGTGTGGAGAGCTCCTCTCCACCTCTATTTATAGGAAAATGCAAAGGGTAGGGTGGCACATGTAAACCCCAAAATGCCCATGCTATATGTCTCACATAAAAGACATAATGGGGAGGCAAGTGGAGCTCCACCCCTTGGCTGGCCACCACTAGCGGGCCCCTTTAAAAAGGGGCTCTTATCCTTCCATGTCATCCCTCTAGATTTTTTTAGAAAAAGCCCCAAAAAGTGGCTTTCCAAAAAGCATCTAAATAGTGTTTTCCACTATTCATGAAAACATTTTTCCGTGACCATTTAATCCAAAAATATTTGTGAAGGTCCAGAACATTTCCAGTACCCTTGTGCAAGCCGTGGTGCGCCGTTGTGGACCATCTTAGGCTGCTCCGGCCGCACATGCTGCCACACTCCGTCACTGGCATCATCAGCAACTACTTTGGCTTCCCGCGCTTCTTCACCCGTCCCTCCTGCATGAGAATCGACGCCGCATTCAACTCCGTCCAGCGTGGCAAAGACGGCCTGACCAGCATGATCGTCGACCACTGCAATGGTCTCCTCCTCAACGATGATGGCTGGCAATGGACGCACATCTACGTCTGCAACCCCACCACCCGGGCGCTGGGCGCTCCTCCCGTATGTTCTGGGCCTCGATCTCTTCCCATGTCTGTGCTTCGTCGACGCCTACCTTGCCTTCGACCCTGCCGTATCACTGCACTGCGAGGTGTTGTTGATTCCAGACGTGCCTAAGAAAACCACTAAGTATGACGAGGAGGACCCAGAGGACTTGATGGAATGGCCACAGTCGTGCCATCAGCTGATGGTGTTCTCGTCGAGGACCGGGAGATTGGAGGAGAGGGCGTTCGTTCACGTAGGCGAGGTGGCGGGAACCGTAGCCGACGTGTGGTTACATCTGGTGGTGGATCACAACTGGAAGACGGGGTATACCTATGCTGAGTACTGGAGAGGAGCCCCGGGAAAGAAGCTTGGCCGCCCATCTAGAGAGGTACTTTAGAAAGCGCTGGATGATAGGTTCAAAAGCAGAGAACGGGAGGCACGTCTGAGATAGAGGTAGACCGAGGTAAATTTGGGGGAAGGAGGAAAGTGCACAGCCGAAGGTGAGGGCGATATTTTGGCTAGTGATAGTATTTGTGTTGAGGGGCACGAGGGTAGTTTTATGGAAGTTGATGGCAAGACAAGTAGCGACGGTGAAATTGTAAGGATATCCTTGAGGATGGTCGCGGCTTGGGTGGAGGCCTGGGCTATGATTAGCGTGTCGTCGGCGTATTGAAGCACAGATGCAGGACGATTGGTGTAAATCGGATGGCAAAGCTGGTCGAGAGAAGAAGCTTGAAAGATTAAACGTTGAAGCAGGTCGGCGCCGATAATGAAAAGGTAGGAGGATAGGGGTGTTGGGGAACACAGTAATTTCAACAAAAAATCCTAGGAGGACGCAATATCTATCTAGGTGATGCAAAGCAACAAGAGGGGAGAGTGTTGTCTACGTACCCTTGCAAACCGAAAGAGGAAGCGTTATGACAACGCGGTTGATGTAGTCATACGTCTTCACGATCCGACCAATCCTAGCACCGAACGTACGGCACCTCCGTGATCTGCACACGTTCAGCTCGGTGACGTCCCACGAACTCTAGATCCAGCTGAGGTCGAGGGAGAGTTTCGTCAGCACGACGGCATGATGACGGTGATGATGAAGTTACCAACGCAGGGCTTCGCCTAAGCACTACAACGATATGACCGAGGTGGAAATCTTTGGAGGGGGGCACCGCACACGGCTAAACAATCAACTTGTGTGTCTATGGGGTGCCCCCCTGTTGGGGAACGTTGCAGAAAATTAAAATTTTTCCTACGGTTTCACCAAGATCCATCTATGAGTTCATCTAAGCAACGAGTCATGGGAGAGAGATTGCATCTACATACCACTTGTAGATCAAGGCGGAAGCGTTCACTAGAACGTGGATGATGGAGTCGCACTCGCCGTGATCCAAATCACCGATGACCGAAAGTGCCGAACGGACGGCACCTCCGCGTTCAACACACGTACGGAGCGGATGACGTCTCCTCCTTCTTGATCCAGCAAGGGGGAAGGAGAGGTTGAGGAAGATGGCTCCAGCAGCAGCACGACGGCGTGGTGTTGGTGGAAAAGCAGCACTCCGGCAGGGCTTCGCCAAGCACGTGACGGAGGAGGAGAGGTGTAGCAGGGGAGAGGGAGGCACCAGAACTTCAGGGTGCGGCTTCCCCCTCCCCCTCCCTTTATATAGGCCCCCAGGGGGGCGCCGTCCCTTGGAGATCCCATCTCCCAAGGGGGGCGGCGGCCAAGGGGGGTGGAGTGCCCCCCAAGGCAAGTGGGGCGCCCCCCCCACCCTAGGGTTTCAACACTAGGCGCAGGGCGTGGGCCAAGGGGGGCGCATCAGCCCACTATGGGCTGGTTCCCCTCCCCACTTCAGCCCATGGAGCCCTCCGGGATGGGTGGCCCCACCCGGTGGACCCCCGGGACCCTTCCGGTGGTCCCGGTACAATACCGGTGACCTCAAACTTTCCCGATGGTCAAAACAATACTTCCTATATATAATTCTTTACCTCCGACCATTCCGGAACTCCTCGTGACGTCCGGGATCTCATCCGGGACTCCGAACAACATTCGGTTTACTGCATACTCATATTCATACAACCCTAGCGTCGTCGAACCTTAAGTGTGTAGACCCTACGGGTTCGGGAGACACGTAGACATGACCGAGACGGCTCTCGGGCAATAACCAACAGCGGGATCTGGATACCCACGTTGGCTCCCACATGCTCCTCGATGATCTCATCGGATGAACCACGATGTCGAGGATTCAAACAACCCCGAATACAATTCCCTTTGTCAATCGGTATGTTACTTGCCCGAGATTCGATCGTCGCTATCCCAATACCTCATTCAATCTCGTTACCGGCAAGTCACTTTACTCGTATCGTAATGCATGATCCCGTGACCAGACACTTGGTCACTTTGAGCTCATTATGATGATGCACTACCGAGTGGGCCCAGTGATACCTCTCCGTAACACGGAGTGACAAATCCCAGTCTCGATCCGTGTCAACCCAACAGACACTTTCAGAGATACCTGTAGTGCACCTTTATAGTCACCCAGTTACGTTGTGACGTTTGGTACACCCAAAGCACTCCTACGGTATCCGGGAGTTACACGATCTCATGGTCTAAGGAAGAGATACTTGACATTGGAAAAGCTCTAGCAAAACGAACTACACGATCTTGTGCTATGCTTAGGATTGGGTCTTGTCCATCACATCATTCTCCTAATGATGTGATCCCGTTATCATTGACATCCAATGTCCATAGTCGTGAAACCATGACTATCTATTGATCAACGAGCTAGTCAACTAGAGGCTCACTAGGGACACATTGTGGTCTATGTATTCACACGTGTATTACGATTTCCGGATAATACAATTATAGCATGAATAAAAGACAATTATAATGAACAAGGAAATATAATAATAACCCTTTTATTATTGCCTCTAGGTCATATTTCCAACAGTCTCCCAGTTGCACTAGAGTCAATAATCTAGTTACATTGTGATGAATCGAACACCCATAGAGTTCTGGTGTTGATCATGTTTTGCCCATGAAGAGGTTTAGTCAACGGATCCGCGACATTCAGATCCGTATGCACTTTGCAAATTTCTATGTCTCCATCTTGAACATTTTCACGGATGGAGTTGAAGCGACGCTTGATGTGCTCTGGTCTTCTTGTGAAACCTGGGCTCCTTGGCAAGTGCAATAGCTCCGGTGTTGTCACGTAAGAGTTTGATCGGCCCCGATGCATTGGGTATGACTCCTAGGTCGGTGATGAACTCCTTCACCCAAATTGCTTCATGCGCTGCCTCCGAGGCTGCCATGTACTCCGCTTCACATGTAGATCCCGCCACGACGCTCTGCTTGCAGCTGCACCGGCTTACTGCTCCACCATTCAACATATACACGTATCCGGTTTGTGACTTAGAGTCATCCAGATCTGTGTCGAAGCTAGTGTCGACGTAACCCTTTACGACGAGCTCTTCGTCACCTCCATAAACGAGAAACATGTCCGTTGTCCTTTTCAGGTACTTCAGGATATTCTTGACCGCTGTCCAGTGTTCCTTGCCGGGATTACTTTGGTACCTTCCTACCAAACTTACGGCAAGGTTTACATCAGGTCTGGTACACAGAATGGCATACATAATAGATCCTATGGCTGAGGCATAGGGGATGACGCTCATCTCTTCTTTATCTTTTGCCGTGGTCGGGCATTGAGCTGAGCTCAATCTCACACCTTGCAGCACAGGCAAGAACCCTTTCTTGGACTGATCCATTTTGAACTTCTTCAAAATCTTATCAAGGTATGTGCTTTGTGAAAGACCTATGAGGCGTCTCGATCTATCTCTATAGATCTTGATGCCTAATATATAAGCAGCTTCTCCAAGGTCCTTCATTGAAAAGCTTTTATTCAAGTAGGCCTTAATGCTGTCCAAGAGTTCTATATCATTTCTCATCAAAAGTATGTCATCTACATATAATATGAGAAATGCTACAGAGCTCCCACTCACTTTCTTGTAAACGCAGGCTTCTCCATAAGTCTGCATAAACCCAAACGCTTTGATCATCTCATCAAAGCGAATGTTCCAACTCCGAGATGCTTGCACCAGCCCATAAATGGATCGCTGGAGCTTGCATACCTTGTTAGCATTCTTAGGGTCGACAAAACCTTCCGGCTGCATCATATACAGCTGTTCCTTAAGATAACCGTTATGAACGCTGTTTTGGCGATCCATCTGCCATATCTCATAATCATAGTATGCGGCAATTGCTAACATGATTCGGACGGACTTAAGCTTCGCTACGGGAGAGAAAGTCTCATCATAGTCAATCCCTTGAACTTGCTGATAACCCTTAGCGACAAGTCGAGCCTTATAGATGGTGACATCACCATCCGCGTCTGTCTTCTTCTTAAAGATCCATTTGTTTTCTATCGCTCGCCGATCTTCGGGCAAGTCCGTCAAAGTCCATACTTTGTTTTCATACATGGATCCTATCTCGGATTGCATGGCTTCAAGCCATTTGTTGGAATCCGGGCCCGCCATTGCTTCTTCATAGTTCGAAGGTTCACCGTTGTCTAACAACATGATTTCCGTGACAGGGTTGCCATACCACTCTGGTGTGGAACGTGTCCTTGTGGACCTCTGAAGTTCAAGAGCAACTTGATCCGAAGTACCTTGATCATCATCATTAATTTCCTCTCCAAGAGGTGTAGGCACCACAGGAACAATTTCTGAGCTGCACTACTTTCCGGTTCAAGAGGTAGTACTTCATCGAAGTTCTACTTTCCTCCCACTTACTCCTTTCGAGAGAAACTCTTTTTCCAGAAAGGATCCGTTCTTGGCAACAAAGATCTTGCCTTCGGATATAAGGTAGAAGGTATACCCAATGGTTTCCTTAGGGTATCCTATGAAGACGCATTTTTCCGACTTGGTTTCGAGCTTTTCAGGTTGAAGTTTCTTGACATAAGCATCGCATCCCCAAACTTTTAGAAACGACAGCTTAGATTTCTTTCCAAACCATAATTCATACGGTGTCGTCTCAACGGATTTAGACGGTGCCCTATTTAAAGTGAATGTAGCTGTCTCTAGAGCATATCCCCAAAATGATAGCGGTAAATCTGTAAGAGACATCATAGATCGCACCATATCCAATAGAGTGCGACATTACGTTCGGACACACCATTACGCTGAGGTGTTCCAGGTGGCGTGAGTTGTGAAACGATTCCACATTTCCTTAAGTGTGTACCAAATTCGTGACTTAAATATTCTCCTCCACGATCTGATCGTAAGAACTTTATTTTTCGGTCACGTTGATTCTCTACCTCATTCTGAAATTCCTTGAACTTTTCAAAGGTCTCAGACTTTTGTTTCATCAAGTAGACATACCCATATCTACTTAAGTCGCTGCTGTGAGAGTGAGAACATAACGATATCCTCCATGAGCCTCAACGCTCATTGGACCGCTTTTACATCGGTATGTATGATTTCCAATAAGTTGGTTGCTCGCTCCATTGTTCCGGAGAACGGAGTCTTGGTCATTTTGCCCATAAGGCATGGTTCGCATGTGTCAAATGATTCATAATCGAGAGACTCTAAAGTCCATCGAATGGAGCTTCTTCATGCGCTTGACACCAATGTGACCATAAGGCGGCAGTGCCACAAGTATGTGGGACTATCGTTATCAACTTTACATCTTTTGGTATTCACACTATGAATATGTGTAATATTACGTTCGAGATTCATTAAGAATAAACCATTGACCATCGGAGCATGACCATAAAACATATCTCTCATATAAATAGAACAACCATTATTCACGGATTTAAATGAGTAGCCATCTCGCATTAAATGAGATCCTGATACAATGTTCATGCTCAAACTTGGCACTAAATAACAATTATTGAGGTTTAAAACTAATCCTGTAGGTAAATGTAGAGGTAGCGTGCCGACGGCGATCACATCGACCTTGGAACCATTCCCGACGCGCATCGTCACCTCGTCCTTCGCCAGTCTCCTTTTATTCTGCAGCTCCTGCTGTGAGTTACAAATATGAGCAACGGCACCGGTGTCAAATACCCAGGAGTTACTACGAGTACTTGTAAGGTACACATCAATTACATGTATATCAAATATACCTTTAGTGTTGCCGGCCTTCTTGTCCGCTAAGTATTTGGGGCAGTTCCGCTTCCAGTGGCCCTTCCCTTTGCAATAAAAGCACTCTATCTCAGGTTTGCGTCCATTCTTTGACTTCTTCCCGACAACTTGCTTACCGGGCGCGGCAACATCCTTGCCGTCCTTCTTGAAGTTCTTCTTACCCTTGCCCCTTTTGAACTTAGTGGTTTTATTGACCATCAACACTTGATGTTCTTTCTTGATTTCAAACTCTGCTGACTTCAGCATTGAGAATACTTCGGGAATGGTCTTCACCATCCCCTGCATATTGTGGTTCAGTACAAAGCTCTTGTAGCTTGGTGGGAGCGACTGAAGGATTCTGTCAATGACCGCCTCATCCGGGAGGTTAATGTTCAGCTGGGTCATACGGTTGTGCAACCCAGACATTTTGAGTATGTGCTCACCGACAGAACTGTTTTCCTCCATCTTACAACTATAGAACTTGTCGGAGACATCATATCTCTCGACCCGGGCATGAGCTTGGAAAACTAGTTTCAGCTCCTCGAACATCTCATATGCTCCGTGTTGCTCAAAACGCTTTTGGAGCCCCGGTTCTAAGCTGTAAAGCATGCCGCATCGAACGAGGGAGTAATCATCAAGACGAGACTGCCAAGCATTCATAATGTCTTGGTTCTTCCGGGACGGGTGCATCACCTAGCGGTCCTTCTAGGACATATTGTTTCCTGGCAGCTATGAGGATGATCCTCAGGTTCCGGACCCAGTCCGTATAGTTGCTGCCATCATCTTTCAGCTTGGTTTTCTCTAGGAACGCGTTGAAGTTCATGTTGACATGAGCGTTGGCCATTTGATCTACAAGACATATTTGCAAAGTTTTTAGACTAAGTTCATGATAATTAAGTTCATCTAATCAAATTATTTTAATGAACTCCCACTCAGATTAGACATCCCTCTAGTCATCTAAGTGTTACACGATCCGAGTCGACTAGGCCGTGTCCGATCATCACGTGAGACGGACTAGTCATCGTCGGTGAACATCTCCATGTTGATCGTATCTTCCATACGACTCGTGTTCGACCTTTCGGTCTCCGTGTTCCGAGGCCATGTCTGTACATGCTAGGCTCGTCAAGTTAACCCTAAGTGTTTTGCATGTGTAAAACTGTCTTACACCTGTTGTATGTGAACGTAAGGATCTATCACACCCGATCATCACGTGGTGCTTCGAAACGACGAACTTTAGCAACGGTGCACAGTTAGAAGAGAACACTTCTTGATATTGTTGTAAGGGATCATCTTATTTACTACCGTCGTTCTAAGTAAACAAGATGCATAAACATAATAAACATCACATGCAATTATATAGTAGTGACATGATATGGCCAATATCATATAGCTCCATTGATCTCCATCTTCGGGCTCCATGATCATCTTGTCACCGGCATGACACCATGATCTCCATCATCATGATCTCCATCATCGTGTCTTCATGAAGTTGTCACGCCAACGACTACTTCTACTTCTATGGCTAACGCGTTTAGCAATAAAGTAAAGTAATTTACATGGCGTTCTTTAATGACACGCAGGTCATACAAAAAATAAAGACAACTCCTATGGCTCCTGCCAGTTGTCATACTCATCAACATGCAAGTCGTGATTCCTATTACAAGAACATGATCTCATACATCACAATATGTCATTCATCATTCATCACAACTTCTGGCCATATCACATCACATGACAATTGCTGCAAAAACAAGTTAGACGTCCTCTAATTGTTGTTGCATCTTTTACGTGGCTGCAATTGGGTTCTAGCAAGAACGTTTTCTTACCTACGAATAACCACAACGTGATTTTGTCAACTTCTATTTACCCTTCATAAGGACCCTTTTCATCGAATCCGCTCCAACTAAAGTGGGAGAGACAGACACCCGCCAGCCACCTTATGCAACTAGTGCATGTCGATTCGGTGGAACCGGTCTCACGTAAGCGTACGTGTAAGGTTGGTCCGGGCCGCTTCATCCCACAATACCGCTGAAGCAAGATAAGACTAGTAGCGGCAAGCAAGTTGACAAGATCTACGCCCACAACAAAATTGTGTTCTACTCATGCAATAGAGAACTACGCATAGACCTAGCTCATGATGCCACCGTTGAGAACGTTGCAGAAAATTAAAAAATTTCCTACGGTTTCACCAAGATCCACCTATGAGTTCATCTAAGCAACGATTCATGGGAGAGAGATTGCATTTACATACCACTTGTAGATCACGTGCGGAAGCGTTCACTAGAACGTGGATGATGGAGTCGTACTCGCCGTGATCCAAATCACCGATGACCGAGTGCCGAACGGACAGCACCTCCGCGTTCAACACACGTACGGAGCGGATGACGTCTCCTCCTTCTTGATCCAGCAAGGGGGAAGGAGAGGTTGAGGAAGATGGCTCCAGCAGCAGCACGACGGCGCGGTGTTGGTGGAAAAGCAGCACTCCGGCAGGGCTTCGCCAAGCACGTGACGGAGGAGGAGAGGTGTAGCAGGGAGAGGAGGCGCCAGAACTTCAGGTGCGGCTGCCCCTCCCCTACCTTTATATAGGCCCCTGGGGCGCCGCCCTTGAGATCCCATCTCCCAAGGGGCGGCGGCCAAGGGGTGGAGTGCCCGCCAAGGCAGTGGGCGCCCACCCTAGGGTTTCAACCCTAGGCGCAGGGGGTGGGCCAAGGGGGGCGCATCAGCCCACTATGGGCTGGTTCCCCTCCCCACTTCAGCCCATGGATCCCTCCGGGATGGGTGGCCCCACCCGGTGGACCCCCGGGACCCTTCCGGTGGTCCCGGTACAATACCGGGTGACCCCGAAACTTTCCCGATGGCCGAAACAATACTTACTATATATAATTCTTTACCTCCGGACCATTCCGGAACTCCTCGTGTCGTCCGGGATCTCATCCGGGACTCCGAACAACATTCGGTTTACTGCATACTCATATTCATACAACCCTAGCGTCACTGATCCTTAAGTGTAGACCCTACGGGTTCGGGAGACACGTAGACATGACCGAGACGGCTCTCGGGCAATAACCAACAGCGGGATCTGGATACCCATGTTAGCTCCCACATGCTCCTCGATGATCTCATCGGATGAACCACGATGTTGAGGATTCAAACAACCCCGTATACAATTCCCTTTGTCAATCGGTATGTTACTTGCCCGAGATTCGATCGTCGCTATCCCAATACCTCGTTCAATCTCGTTACCGGCAAGTCACTTTACTCGTACCGTAATGCATGATCCCGTGACCAGACACTTGGTCACTTTGAGCTCATTATGATGATGCACTACCGAGTGGCCCAGTGGTACCTCTCCGTAATACGGAGTGACAAATCCAGTCTCGATCCGTGTCAACCCAATGACACTTTCGGAGATACCTGTAGTGCACCTTTATAGTCACCCGATTACGTTGTGACGTTTGGTACACCCAAAGCACTCCTACGGTATCCGGGAGTTACACGATCTCATGGTCTAAGGAAGAGATACTTGACATTGGAAAAGCTCTAGCAAAACGAACTACACGATCTTGTGCTATGCTTAGGATTGGGTCTTGTCCATCACATCATTCTCCTAATGATGTGATCCCGTTATCATTGACATCCAATGTCCATAGTCAGGAAACCATGACTATCTATTGATTAACGAGCTAGTCAACTAGAGGCTCACTAGGGACACATTGTGGTCTATGTATTCACACGTGTATTACGATTTCCGGATAATACAATTATAGCATGAATAAAAGACAATTATAATGAACAAGGAAATATAATAATAACCCTTTTATTATTGCCTCTAGGGCATATTTCCAACACCCCCTCCCCTGTATATAAAGGAGTGGAGGAGGGGGAGGGCCGGCCTCCTATGGCGCGCCCAAGGGGGGGAGTCCTACTCCCAGTAGGAGTAGGTTTCCCCCCTTTCCTAGTTGGAGTAGGAGAAGAAGGAAGAGGAGAGGGAGAGAAGGAAGGGGGGCCGACCCCCCTCCCAATTCGGATTGGGCTTGGGGGGCGTGCCCCCACCTTGGCCGCCTCCTCCTCTCTTCCACCATGGCCCATTAAGGCCCATTAACTTCCCGGGGGGTTCCGGTAATCCCCCGGTACTTCGGAAAAATGCCCGAACCACTCAGAACATTTCCGGTGTCCAAACATAGCCTTCCAATATATCAATCTTTATGTATTGACCATTTTGAGACTCCTTGTCATGTTCGTGATCACATCCGGGACTCCGAACTACCTTCGGTACATCACAACACATAAACTCATAATACCGATGGTCATCGAACGTTAAGTGTGCGGACCCTACGGGTTCGAGAACTATGTAGACATGACCGAGACTCACTTCCGGCCAATAACCAATAGCGGAACCTAGATGCTCATATTGGTTCCTACATATTCTACGAAGATGTTTATTGTTCAAACCGCATAACAACATACGTTGGTCCCTTTGCCATCGGTATGTTATTTGCCCGAGATTCGATCGTCGGTATCTCAATACCTAGTTCAATCTCGTTACCGGCAAGTCTCCTTACTCGTTCCGTAATGCATCATCCCGTGATTAACTCATTAGTCACATTGCTTGCAAGGCTTATAGTGATGTGCATTACCGAGAGGGCCCAGAGATACCTCTCTGAAACACGGAGTGACAAATCCTAATCTTGATCTATGCCAACCCAACAAACACCATCGGAAACACCTGTAGAGCATCTTTATAATCACCCAGTTACGTTGTGACGTTTGATAGCACACTAAGTGTTCCTTCGGTATTCGGGAGTTGCATAATCTCATAGTCATAGGAACATGTATAAGTCATGAAGAAAGCAATAGCAACAAACTAAACGATCATCGTGCTAAGCTAACGGATGTGTCTTGTCAATCACATCATTATCTAATGATGTGATCCCATTAATCAAATGACAACTCATGTCTATGGCTAGGAAACTTAATCATTTTTTATTAACGAGCTAGTCAAGTAGAGGCATACTAGTGACACTCTGTTTGTCTATGTATTCACACATGTACTAAGTTTCCGGTTAATACAATTCTAGCATGAATAATAAACATTTATCATGATATAAGGAAATAAATATAACTTTAGTATTGCCTCTGGGGCATATTTCCTTCAGTCTCCCACTTGCACTAGAGTAAATAATCTAGTTCACATCGCCATGTGATTTAACACCTATAGTTCACATCACCATGTGATTAACTCCCATAGTTCAAATCGCTAATGTGACCAACGCTCAAAAGGTTTTACTAGAGTCAATAATCTAGTTCACATCGCTTTGTGATTTAACACCCAAGAGCACTAAGGTGTGATCATGTTTTGCTTGTGAGATAAATTTTAGTCTACGGATCTGCAACATTCAGATCCGTATGTATTTTGAAATTTCTATGTCTACAATGCTCTGCACAGAGCTACTTTTAGCTAATTGCTCCCACTTTCAATAGATCGAGACTCAGATTCATCCAGATCAGTGTCAAAGCTTGCATCAACGTAACTCTTTACGATGAACTCTTTATCACCTCCATAACCGAGAAATATTTCCTTATTCTACTAAGGATAATTTTGACCGTTGTCCAGTGATCCACTCTTGGATCACTATTGTACCCTCTTGCCAAACTCATGGTGAGGTACACAATTGGTCCGGTACACAGCATATCATACTTTATAGAACCTATGACTGAGGCATAGGGAATGACTTTCATTCTCTTTGTATTTTCTGCCGTGGTCGGGTTTTGAGTCTTACTCAACTTCACACCTTGCAACACAGGCACGAACTCCTTCTTTTACTGTTCCATTTTGAACTACTTCAAAATCTTTGTCAAGGTATGTACTCATTGAAAAATCTTATCAAGCGTCTTGATCTATCTCTATAGATCTTGATGCTCAATGTGTAAGCAGCTTCACCGAGGTCTTTCTTTGAAAAACTCATTTCAAACACTCCTTTATGCTTTCCAGAAAATTCTACATCATTTCCGATCAAAAATATGTCACTCACATATACTTATCAGAAAGGTTGTAGTGCTCCCACTCACTTTCTTGTAAATACAGGCTTCACATCAAGTTTGTATAAAACTATATGCTTTGATCAACTCATCAAAGCGTATATTCCAACTCCGAGATGCTTGCACCAGTCCATAGATGGATCGCTGGAGCTTGCACACTTTGTTAACATGATTGCATCATATACAACTCTTCTTCCAGAAAACCATTCAGGAATGCAGTTTTGACAACCATTCGCCAAATTTCATAATCATAAAATGCGGCAATTGCTAACATGATTCAGACAGACTTAAGCATCGACGCGAGTGAGAAAATCTCATCATAGTCAACACCTTAAACTTGTCAAAAACCTTTTTCGACAAGTCGAGCTTTGTAGATAGTAACACTACTATCAGCGTCCCTCTTCCTCTTGAAGATCCATTTATTCTCAATGGTTTGCCGATCATCGGGCAAGTCAACCAAAGTCCACACTTTGTTCTCATACATGGACACCATCTCAGATGTCATGGCCTCAACTTATTTCGCGGAATCTGGGCTCATCATCGCTTCCTCATAGTTCGTAGGTTTGTCATGGTCTAGTAACATGACTTCCAGAACAGGATCGTACCACTCTGGTGCGGAACGTACTGATACGTCTCCGTCGTATCTATAATTTTTGATTGTTCCATGCCAATATTATTCAACTTTCATATACTTTTGGCAACTTTTTATATTATTTTTGGGACTAACATATTGATCCAGTGCCCAGTACCACACTAGTAGAAAAAGGGCCTATTGTCCCGGTTGGTGAGGGCCTTTAGTCCCGGTTCATGAACCAGGACTAAAGGGTTGGTACTAATGCCCTGGCCCTTTAGTCCCGATTCAATCCAGAACCGGGACAGATGGGCCTCCACGTGGCCTGTGCGCTGAGCCCAGGCAGGAGGGCCTTTGGTCCCGGTTGGTGGCACCAACCGGGACCAATAGGCATCCACGCGTCAGCATTTCTGTGGCTGGGGTTTTTTTTGAAAGGGGGGGGGGTTTGGGGGTTTTGGGGGGTTAATTTAGGTGTTTCATATATTGTGTTAGCTAGCTAATTAATAGAGAGAAGTGTCCTGTCTTTTGTCCGTGCTTGGTCGACGCTACGTACTATATATACGTATAGAGAGGACTAGCTAGACACGCTAGCTAGCTAGTAAGCAAATGAAGGAAACAAAATATCATCATGAACATATATGCATACAGAGAGAAGTGATATCGACCACCTTTCCTTCTCCGAGAGATTGGTCGAACAACAAGTTCTCGTATATCTATCCGACACTACCGGCTACATATATACAATAATTATCTTCTACAAATATAATCTCCTAACATACGGACGCCTGGTCCACATAGTATTCTCCGTCTTCGGCGATCACGTGGTCAAGAAAGAATGCCGCCAATTCCTCTTGAATTGCTCGCAGGTGATCTGGTGCTAGGAGTTCATCCCGCATCCGAAACATCTAATTTTAAGAAGGGGGTCAATACATACATACATATATATATATATATATATATATATATATATATATATATGAATGAATGAAACTCAACACAAATGATGGTAATAAAATAAAATTGTGAATATTGTTATTTACGCACTTCATATTGTTTGTCAGAGTAGCCCCGCTCACAGGTCATGTGGCGAATGGACTCGCAAATGTAGTATCCACATAAATCATTCCCTTGTTCCTGCCACAACCACTTTACAAGAAATAGAGGTCAATCAAACTGATAATTAGCAAGCATGCTAAATGGTATTGATGAAACTAGCGCTTGAATCACTAGGAGATGCGTGGAATATGCTACTATAGTACTTACTTTCGGTGTCTAAATTGCAGCTTCTTGGCAGTCCTGGAGCTTTTTTGGTGAATTTTCTCCAAACCCTGCCATACAAAGAAAACAATTACTTGATATCAGAAATGAACAAAGTTGCTGATATGGTGGATAATGATCGATTTAACTTACTTCTCGAGCATTTCAGTCATGTCTGCATACTCCTTGGGATCTTTTCGCTTGGAGTCTAAGACAGTTACTACTCCCTGCTCAAGCTTAATCTCTACGAGAATATAGTGGTACCTACGCACGCATGCATAACTCATCAATATTACATTACTATAACCTGGACTAATAAGGGAAACCTAATATGCCACAAGACAGTAACAATCACTTGAAGTTGTAAGGAAAGAGTATTATATCTTTGTGTTCATTTCTTACCAACGATTGTAGCAAGTTGGCCTCGGTATTTTCGGCATGAAATTCAACCTCAGTTGCATCTATGAGATATGTGTTAATGAACCCGATATCACCCACTTGTCTTTTCTTCAATTCGGTGATCTTCAATCTGCATAATATAGTGAGGATAATTATAAATACATGTAATGAAAGAGCTGAGTTATATAGAGATACTTAATGATGAAGTAGTACTACTTACAGACAGTAGCAGGTGACCGTTGCTTTATCGATGGCCAATTGATTGAAAAACTGATAGAACTCCTCAAATGGAATAGGCAATAGTTCAATTCCAACGAGGTCATGCTCCTTTTTAACTCTCACATACAAAGTACTCCTCCCGTCAGACTCTCTGCAGGTTTTCATGTACCAATCATGCAATCTTCGCATCATCGTTGATAGAGATCTTTCATCTTTGATGAGAGGCTTCCCGTACTCGTATCTTTGTATCTGCACCTCCAAGAAATCATAATGTACATCGTCGGGCAGGTAATCTTCAGGATTGCCATAACCGGGCACCATCCTCGGATCGACGATGTCGCTAGCAGGCACCTTGAGCGGGGGGCACGATTGCTTCGCTTGTTCGCGGAGCTGGGCAATTTGTTTCCCAGCTTGTCGTTCTTTCATCCTTTGATCACTTTTAGTACTTCCCGACCTCTCCGCTTCGGCAAATGCCTTTCCAATAATGCGCTCATAGTTGCCTTTCGGTGGAGACTTGGGTGGTTTTGTCAGGGCAGCCAGAGTGCGCTTCGCTTTCACCGGATCTACCTTCTCCTCCGGAGGTGGATGTCTCTTTCCTTTCAACCCTTCAAACGAGTCATCCACTTTGGTCTGCGCGATCTTCGCGTTTTCCTCCTTGGTCCTCTCGTACGGTAACTTCTCTGGAGTCTTCAGAGAAGGACCGAACCTGTATCTCCTCCCGCCTTTGGCTGTACTGCTAGACGCGGCAGAGCAGACGGAGCGGATGTCTTCTTTCCTTTCTTATGAGGCGGAGGAGAAGGACTACGACGCGCCGGAGCAGCCGGAGCAGCGGCGGGTCTTTTCCGCCCTTGCTGACGGGGCGGAGAAGGAGGAGGCTGGCTGCTCGGGCAAGGCCGGGCGCAGCGGAGAAGGAGGCGGAGTGCCGGCACACGCCGGAGAAGGAGCCGGCCGAGTGCCCTGATCGTCACTCGCCAGAGGAGGAGGCGGTGGAGGAGGCGGAGTGCCCTCACTCGCCGGAGGAGGAGGAGGAGGCGGAGGCGTCCAGTTCGGAAGGTTGATGAGATCCTTCCGCCATAGGCATGGAGTCTTCAGAGCATAACCCAGCCGATACTCCCCTTCACCGGTAGGGTGGTCAAGCCGGAGGTCCTCAAATCCCTCCGTTATTTCATCCACCATCACCTTAGCATATCCTTCTGGAATCGGCCGGCAGTGAAAAGTTGAGTCAGGTTTAGTAGGATAAACAGAGCCAACAGCCGCCTTGACCTTCAAATTGCTCCATTCCGCCATAAGGTGGAAATTTTGAGACTCTGTGATAGCATCCACAAGATAGCTGGCAGGAGCCGTCAAGGCATGCTCCGGCTGAAGCAGCTCGGTGGAAGCCACGCCGCTTCTCCGCTGAGATGGTGGGGTAGCTTTGGGGGAAGCTTCGGCAGGTCATTTGCTCCGTTCTGCTTCTCGTTCCTCTAGCCCCATTACCCTTTCATGCAGCGCCTGCAGTTGGCTCTGCTCCAGTTTCTTCCTCCTCTCCTGGGTTTTGTAACCCCCTGCGTCCGGAAATCCAGCCTTCCATGAAACAGAACCTGGCGTGCCTCGTGTCCGTCCAGGGTGCTCAGGATTCCCGAGGGCCATTGTGAGCTCGTCCTTCTCCCTGGCTGGAACGAACGTCCCTTACTGCGCTGCTTCAATATATTGCTTAAGACTCTTGACTGGTATGTCCAATTGATCGTCCGTCCAAATGCACTTCCCTGATATAGGGTCCAAGGTTCCGCCAGCCCCGAAGAACCAAGTCCGGCAACGGTCTGGCCAGTTCATTGTCTCTGGTTCGATTCCTTTATCAAGCAGATCATTCTCAGCCTTGGCCCACTTAGGCCGGGCTATGAGGTAGCCACCTGACCCCGTGCGATGGTGAAGCTTCTTCTTCGCAGCATTTTGCTTGTTTGTCGCCGACATCTTTTTACTCTTTTCTGATGTCTTGTAGGGCACAAATGCGGGCCAGTCATCTCTGATCTTCTCATATTTGCCCTTGAATTCTGGTGTCTCTTTTTTATCGACAAACTTATTGAGGTCTTTCTTCCAATCCCTGAATAGGTCTGCCATCTTCTTAAGAGCAAAAGACTTGATTAATGGCTCTATAACTGGCTTCTCTAGATCATCCTCTGGTGGTAGGGTGAAATTTGACTTCAGCTCAGTCCAAAGATCATTTTTCTGCAGATCATTGACATAAGACACCTCAGGGTCTTCGTTCTTAGGCTTAACCATTGCTGGATGCTGATCGGGATCTTGTCCCTAATCAGAACCCCGCACTGAGCAACAAATGCCTTGTTTGTCCGGATGGGTTCAATCGGTTGGCCGTCATGAGCGATTTCTATGATCTCAAACCTTTCATCCGAGCTCAACTTTTTCTTCGGGCCTCGTCTCTTTACCGAAGTTGTGCTCGATATGGAGGGCTAGAAAAAAGAAACAAAGACAAGAGTTAATTAATATGTGTACATACCAAAACAATGAATGCATCAATTAGCTAGTCAGCCCAGGCTTAACTAATATATATACCTGGCCGGACTCAGTTCGGTGATCACCGGAGCCGTCCTCACAGTCTACTTCTTCACCCTCTCCTTCTTGCACCGGCATTGGGTCATCGGAGCCATCATTATCATAGCCAGCTGCTTCTTCACCCTCTCCTTCCAGACCATCGGTGTCGTTGAGAAACATCAACGAGCATTTACATCACTTCCTTCTGCGATTATGTCCCTCAACAACGCTTCTTGTGCTTCGTCTCGGGGCGGGGTGTCCATAGTTTCTACAAATATTTACAACATGGCAATTATTATTCAAACATGACAGATATGGATATATTAGTGGCAAACGTAGAACTAGCTAGAGAATCACAATAAGGAATCATATTAATTAGTGGCCTCGACGCTGCTTCTCTAGGGTTTCGGGTGGCCTCGACAATACTTCAAGGGTTAGGGGTGGCCTCGAGAACGCTTCAAGGAGGGGGTAATATCGACCCCCCCCCCCACGTGTTGAAGCTATCGGGAGGGGGTATATCGACAACAACAACGCATTTACACTACATCTATGTCCCACAAGTGACGTGGGCATCGACGCCCGCGTCACTTGTGGGACGTGGATGTAGTGTCCGACACCGACAACCACATGTATCTCACACCGATGATACTTGCTATTTAATTAGGGTTTCCTCTACCGCTCGGGGACCCTCGACGACCCTCGTTCCCAATAAAAAAAAGAGGAAGAAGAAGAAAAAAAAGAGGAGAAGAAAGAATAGAGGAGAAGAACTCCTCTATTCTTTCTTCTCCTCTTTTTTTTCTTCTTCCTCTTCTTTTTTATCCTCTTCTTCCTCTCATGTTCGACGACCCTCGACCCCGATAACATACATCCATCGATATCATTCCATACATACATAGACATCTACATTATATATGAACAAACATCTATGTCCCACAAGTGACATGGGCATCGACGCCCGCGGTAGGGTAGAGGGTTGTGGATCGCCGAGCGGTCGAGGGTCAAGGGGTCGAGGATCGCCGAGGGGTCGGGAGGTTGCCTAGTGTCAAAGGATTCAACAAAACCATGTCTTCATCATTAGGCGAAAGTAACCGGTGCATGATGGTACGAAGCTCTCCAAAGTTATTTTGGAACGGAGTCCCAGATAGGATAATTCGCTTTTTGGTACAAAGTTCAGCAAGAACCTTCCAAATATCGTTATTTGGAAGGCATTTTCTGAAATTCGTATAAAAAGGCAAATTATCCTATCCGGGACTCCATTCTAGAATAACTTTGGAGGACTTCGTACCATCATGCCCTGGTTACTTCCGGCTAATGATGAAGCCATGGATTTCTTCAATACTTTGACACTAGGAAACCTCTCGACCCTCAAAACCTCGACGACCCTAGAACCCTCGACCCTAGATCACCCTCGAACCTCGACCTCGATCCTCGACCCTATAGAACCCTCGAACCCTCGACCACAAACCCTCGACCCTTGACCGCTTAACGACCCTCGACCCTCTACCCTAGTTCCCGACCCTCGACCCCTTGGCGATCCTCGACACCCTCGTTTCCGATAAAAATTAAGAAGAAGAAGAAGAAGAAAAAGGAGGAGCAGAAGAAAGGAATAGCTAGAGGAGAAGATCGAAGAAAAAAAATAAGAAAAAAACAGGAGAAGAAGAAAGGAATAGTGGAGAAGAAGAGAAAATAGAATATTCTATTTTCTCTTCCTCTCCACTATTCATTTCTTCTTCTCCTCTTCTTTTTCTTATTTTTTTATTCTTCTTATTTATTTCTCCTTTTCTTCCTCTCCTCTTGTTCTTTCTCTCCTCTTCGTATTTTCTTCTTTCCTATCCTTCTTTTCCTTCCTTTCTTAATATCACTTAGCAAATTAAAAAAATCTGTGAATTAAAAAAACATCATCTATGATCCCTCAACGTCCCCGCCTCTCTCATGAACAAAAAAAATCTGTGAATTAAAAAACATCATGTTCTATGAACAAAAAGCATTATATTTCATCCACATTTGTGCATACATCATATATGTGATCATCTATGAAAAAAACATCATATTCTATAAAAAATCATTACATATATATAAAAAACAAGCATATATATATATATATATATATATATATATATGACAAGCATATATATGAAAAAAAATGCAAAGGGAGGGCGCCGGCGGCCGGACCAAGCTGAGGAGAGGATGGCGGGGCCGGCGGCGAGGATGGCGTCAGGCGGCGAGGCGAGGCGGCGAGGCGGGCAGGCGGCGCCGTCGGGCAGGCGCGGGCGACGGTGACGGGTGGGCCAGGCGGAGCGCGTTGGGGAAGGGCGGGCAGGCGGCGCGTCGAAGGGCAGGCCTGGCTACTGACGACGGGGTGGGCCGGGCGAGCACGTCGAGGCAGGGCGGGCAGGCGGTCTTGGCGTCAGGCGGTGGCGGCGGTGGCGGCAGCGAGGCCGGGCGATGGCGACGGCACGGGCGCAGGCGGCGACGGCGACGGCGAAGCGGCGGCGGCGTCGGGGCTGCCTGGCGGCGTCGATGTGCTCGTCGTCGTCGGGGGGATACTGGCGACGGAAATCTGAAATTTCCTAAGTGCTGGCTTATATAGCAAAGCCATTGGTCCCGGTTCATGGCATAAACCGGGACTAATGCCCCCATTGAGTCCCGGTTGGTGCCACCAACCGGGACCAAAGGCCTCATTTCAGCAGTCCAAAGGGCGGAAGCGTTTTGGTCCGTGGCACCAACCGGGACTAAGAGCATTAGTCCCGGTTTGTGCCACGAACCGGGACCAATGCCCCCCTTTAGTCCCGGTTGGTGCCACCAACCGGGACCAAAGGCCTTGTGCTGCCCCGCGCCCAAATGTTTAGTCCCACCTCGCTAGTTGAGAGGGAGCCGCACTTGTTTATAAGGTGCGGTGCGCCTTCCCTCTCGAGCTCCTCTCTAAAGCAGGCTTTCGCGCCTAACCGTGCAATCTGTGCCTGTGGACCTACTGGGCCTCCCGCGGGCCTGAATCCTGGCCCATGGCAGGGTTTCTAGTCGTATTCACGCCGTGGGGGGCCAGTAGGTGGCACTTTTTTGTTTTTTGTTTTATTTGTTGCTTTATTTAGTTTATTTTGTTTCTATTTACAACAAAATACTTATTGTCGCTATATTTATTTTTTTCCAGTTTTTTTGTTTTGTTTTCTGCATTATTTATTTTCTTTTGTTTTTGCTTTATTTTTTAATTCTTTTTGCTTTTAGTTTTAGAAAAATTATAAACTTTCTGTTAGTGCCATTAGTTTTCAAATTTGAAAACACTTTTTTGTTTTCTTTGTTGATTTATTCATTTTATTTTGTTTCTACTTACAACAAAATACTTATTGTTGCTATTTTTATTTTTATTTCCAGTTTTTTGTTTTGTTTTCTGCATTATTTATTTTCTTTTGGTTTTTGCTTTATTTTTAATTTTTTTTCTTTTAGTTTTAGAAAAAATATAAACTTTCTGTTAGTGCCATTAGTTTTCAAATTTGAAAACACTTTTTTTGTTTTCTTTGTTGCTTTATTTATTTTATTTTGTTTCTACTTACACCAAAATACTTATTGTTGCTATTTTTATTTTTATTTTCCAGCTTTTTGTTTTGTTTTCTGCATTATTTATTTTCTTTTGGTTTTTTGCTTTATTTTTTAATTCTTTTTGCTTTTAGGTCAGCAAAATTATAAACTTTCTGTTAGTGCCATTAGTTTTAGAAAAATTATAAACTTTCTGTTTGTGCCATTAGTTTACAAATTTGAATAGTTAAAATTTGAATTCTTTGAAGTTTGTGTGAACCACAAGTTTGTGATTAACTTTACTAAAAAAATGAACATACATGCACCTATAGAGAAAATTTGACCTAAATTCATAATCAATTTCTATGAATTTCACTTTTTCAAATTCCCTGTATAGGGGCATCTATTTTCACTTTGAGAGGAGCTCAGCAAGGCAGAGAGGGACGGGCTTATAAACCGGTGTGAGCGCCCTTCGGCTGGTGAGGTTTTCAAATGAACTCTGAAAAAGTTGGCATAGCATGTGCATGTACAATACGAACAATGGTATCATACTCGTCTGTTACAAAGTTGGCATGGTATCATCATAATAGTTGCGGGAGAAAGTCTTCACTTTTTCTTCGCTTGTGTCATTTGCTTATTGCGCCGTAACCATGAATAATCTTCATCGTTTATCAGGATGCTTGGGTCAGCCTTGACTTTGAAGGGAGGAATTTCATGAAACTTTTCATAATCTTCAGACATGTCTGTCTTGCCCTCCACTCCCACGATGTCCCTCTTTCCTGAAAGAACTATGTGGCGCTTTGGCTCATCGTATGATGTATTCGCTTCCTTATATTTTCTTTTCCTCGGTCTGGTAGACATGTCCTTCACATAGATAACCTGTGCCACATCATTGGTCACCCCGCCTATACCCCGCCTCCTGACAGATTGACCCACTTGCACTTAAATAAAGGGACCTTAAAATCTACTCCGTAGTCAAGTTCCCATATGTCTACTATGTAACCATAATATGTGTCCTTTCCCCTGTCGGTTGCTGCATCAAAGCGGACACCGCTGTTTTGGTTGGTAATCTTTTGATCTTGGTCAATCGTGTAAAATGTATTACCATTTATCTCATATCCTTTCCAAATCATTACAGTCGAAGATGGTCCCCTGGACAACAAGTACAACTCATCACAAATAGTGCTTTCACCTCTGAGACATGTTTCCAACCAACTGCTGAAAGTCCTGATGTGTTCACATGTAATCCAGTCGTCACACTCCTCCGGGTGTTTGGAGCGCAGACTGTTCTTGTGTTCATCGACATACGGGGTCACCAAGGTAGAGTTTTGTAGAACTGTGTAGTGTGCTTGAGACCAAGAATATCCGTCCCTGCATATTATTGAGTCCCTTCGAAGCGTGTCTTTTTCCAACAGTCTCCCCTCATACCGCGATTTAGGGAGACCTATCTTCTTAAGGCCAGGAATGAAGTCAACACAAAACCCGATGACATCCTCTGCTTGATGGCCCATGGAGATGCTTCCTTCTGGCCTAGCGTGGTTACGAACATATTTCTTTAGGACTCCCATGAACCTCTCAAAGGGGTACATATTGTGTAGAAATACGGGCCCCAAAATGACAATCTCGTCCACTAGATGAACTAGGACGTGCGTCATGATATTGAAGAAGGATGGTGGGAACACCAGCTCGAAACTGACAAGACATTGCGCCACATCACTCCTTAGCGTTGGTACGATTTCTGGATCGATCACCTTCTGAGATATTGCATTGAGGAATGCACATAGATTCACAATGGATAATCGGACGTTTTCCGGTAGAAGCCCCATCAATGCAACCGGAAGCGATTGCGTCATAATCACGTGGCAGTCATGAGACTTTAGGTTCGGAACTTTTCTCCGCATATTTATTATTCCCTTTATATTCGACGAGAAGCCAGTCGGGACCTTCATCTTGAGGAGGCATTCAAAGAAGATTTCTTTCTCTTCTTTCGTAAGAGCGTAGCTGGAAGGACCTTCATATCGCTTCGGAGGCATGCCCTCTTTTCGTGCAAGCGTTGCAGGTCCTCCCGTGCCTCGTGTGTATCGTTCGTCTTCCCATACATGCCCAAGAAGCCTAGCAGGTTCACGCAAGGTTCTTCGTCACGTGCATCACGTCGATCGATGAGCGGACCTCTAGGTCTTTCCAGTAGGGTAGGTCCCAAAATATAGATTTCTTCTTCCACATGGGTGTGTGATTCTCAGCGTCATTCGGAACAGCTAGTCCGCCGGGACCCTTTCCAAAGATTACCTGTAAATCATTGACCATAGAAAGTACGTGATCACCGGTACGCATGGCGGGCTTCTTCCGGTGATCTGCCTCGCCTTTGAAATGCTTGCCTTTCTTTTGACATTGATGGTTGGTCGGAAGAAATCGACGATGGCCCAAATACACATTCTTCCTGCAGCTTCCCAGGTATATACTATCGGTGTCAAGTAAACAGTGCGTGCATGCGTGGTATCCCTTGTTTGTCTGTCCTGAAAGGTTACTGAGAGCGGGACAATCGTTGATGGTCACGAACAGCAACGCCTTTAGGTCAAATTCCTCCTTTTCGTGCTCATCCCACGTACGTACACCGTTTCCATTCCACAGCTGTAAAAGTTCTTCAACTAATGGCCTTAGGTACACATCAATGTCGTTGCCGGGTTGCTTAGGGCCTTGGATGAGAACTGGCATCATAATGAACTTCCGCTTCATGCACATCCAAGGAGGAAGGTTATACATACATAGAGTCACGGGCCAGGTGCTGTGATTGCTGCTCTGCTCCCGAAAGGATTAATGCCATCCGCGCTTAAAGCAAACCATACGTTCCTTGGGTCTTCGCAAACTCATCCCAAAGATTTTCTCTTGATTTTTCTCCATCGCGACCCGTCACGGGTGCTCTCAACTTCCCGCCTTTCTTACGGTCCTCACCGTGCCATCACATCAACTTGGCATGCTCTCCGCTTCTGAACATACGTTTCAACCGTGGTATTATAGGAGCATACCACATCACCTTCGCAGAACCCTCTTCCTGGGAGGCTCGCCGTCAACATCACGTGGTCATCTCGTCTGATCTTATACCACAATGCACCGCATACCGGGCATGCGTTCAGATCCTTGTATGCACCACGGTAGAGGATGCAGTCATTAGGGCATGCATGTATCTTCTCCACCTCGAATCCTAGAGGGCATACGACCTTCTTTGCTGCGTATGTACTGTCGGGCAATTCGTTATCCTTTGGAAGCTTCTTCTTCATTATTTTCAGTAGCTTCTCAAATCCTTTATCAGGCACAACATTCTCTGCCTTCCACTGCAGCAATTCTAGTACGGTACCGAGCTTTGTGTTGCCATCTTCGCAATTGGGGTACAACCCTTTTTTGTGATCCTCTAACATGCAATCGAACTTCAGCTTCTCCTTTTGACTTCTGCATTGCGTCATTGCATCGACAATGACCCGGCGGAGATCATCATCATCGGGCACATCGTCTGGTTCCTCTTGATCTTCAGCAGCTTCGCCCGTTGCAGCATCATCGTGCACATCGTCTGGTTCCTCTTGATGTTCAGTAGCATCACCGTATTCAGGGGCACATAGTTGTCATCGCATTCTTCTTCTTCGCCGTCTTCCATCATAACCCCTATTTCTCCGTGTCTCGTCCAAACATTATAGTGTGGCATTAAACCCTTGTAAAGTAGGTGGGTGTGAAGGATTTTCCGGTCAGAGTAAGACTTCGTATTCCCACATATAGGGCATGGACAACACATAAAACCATTCTGCTTGTTTGCCTCAGCCACTTCGAGAAAATCATGCACACCCTTAGTGTACTCGAAGGTGTGTCTGTCACCGTACATCCATTGCCGGTTCATCTGGGTGCATTATATATAAATAAGTGTGTCAAAAATCATTACAGAACATCATGAATAGATAATTAAGTGACCAAATTAATATAAGTTCATCATCACATAAAAACCAAAGTACATACATAGTTCTCATCTAACAACATAAAGCTCTGCAGAGCATCTAAATTAATTAAACCATACACTGAAACTATGTAAAACATTTCAATGCGAAAACAAATGCGATCATAATCGCAACCAAGGTAACAACTGATCCAAAGGCATAATGATACCAAGCCTCGGTATGAATGGCATATTTTCTAATCTTTCTAATCTTCAAGCGCATTGCATCCATCTTGATCTTGTGATCATCGACGACATCCGCAACATGCAACTCCAATATCATCTTCTCCTCAAGTTTTTTTATTTTTTCCTTCAAGAAATTGTTTTCTTCTTCAACTAAATTTAACCTCTCGACAATAGGGTCGGTTGGAATTTCCGGTTCAACAACCTCCTAGATAAATAAAATCTATGTCACGTTTGTCTGCATAATTTTCATAAACAATAAATGAACCAATAGTTATGAAAATATAATATATACCACATCCGAATCATAGACATGACGAGGGCCGACGGGGGCGGATACCAAAACCATCGCACTATATAAGATGCAATAATAAAAGTTAGAAAATAATACAAGTATCTATCTAAACATACAAGTAAGAATATTTTTCCTTTCGTAAAGAAGATAAGAACAAGAGGCTCACCACGGTGGTGCCGGGCGATGAGATCGGGCGCTGGTGATCAACGGCGGTGAAGACGGGGACGGGGCGTGACGGACCGCTAAACCTAGATAAATATTGAGGAAAATGGAGCTTGGCGGTCGAGCTTGGAGAGGAGAAACCTTAAGTAGTATGGCTTGGGCATTCCATCGAACACCTTGTGTGCATAGGAGGTGAGCTAGAGCACCACCAAGCCCTCTCCCCCTCGGCCAGAAAAAACAGAGCAGTATGCTCTGCTCTTGCGCGAGGGGGTATATATAGGCACCACAATTGGTCCTGGTTGGTGGCATGAACCGGGACTAAAGGGAAGCCTTTGTTCCCGGTTCAAGCCACCAACCGGGACCAATAGTGGTGGGCCAGGAGCCAGGCCCATTGGTCCCGGTTCGTCCCACCAACCGGGACCAAAACGTCCGGACGAACCGGGACCAATGGCCCATGTGGCCCGGCCGGCCCCCTGGGCTCGCGAACCGGGACAATTACCTCCATTGGTCCCGGTTCGTGGCAGAACCGGGACTAATGGGCTGAACCGGCCTGGGCCATTGCCCCCTTTTCTACTAGTGCCAGTTCCTATTTGTTGCATGTTTTATGTTTCGCAGAATATCCATATCAAACGGAATCCAAATGGGGTAAAAATGGATGGAGCTTATTTTTGGAATATTTGGAAAATTCTGGAAGAAAAATCCACGCGAGACAGTGCCCGAGGTGGCCACGAGGTAGGTGGGCGCCCCTGCCCCCCCAGGGCGCGCCCCTGACCCTCGTGGGCCACCCGTAAGGCCGTTGATGCCCTTCTTCGGCCTCAAGAAAGCTAATTTTCAGAAGAAAAAAAAATCACGGCGAAGGTTTCAGTCCAATCGGAGTTATGGATCTCCATATATATACGAAATGGTGAAAGGGCACCAGAACAGAACGCAGAAACAGAGAGAAACCGAGAGATAGATCCAATCTCGGTTGGGCTCTCGCCTCTCCCACGCCATGGAGGCTGTCGATGTCAAAACAGGCGGATCTCGGGTAGGGGGTCCCGAACTGTGCATCTAGGCCGATGGTAACAGGAGACAAGGGACACGATGTTTTTACCCAGGTTCGGGCCCTCTCGATGGAGGTAATACCCTACTCCTGCTTGATTAATATTGATGATATGGGTAGTACAAGAGTAGATCTACCACGAGATCGGAGAGGCTAAACCCTAGAAGCTAGCCTATGGTATGATTGTTGTTCGTCCTATGGACTAAAACCCTTCGGTTTATATAGACACCGGATAGGGTTAGGGTTATACAGAGTCGGTTACAACGGTAGGAGATCTACATATCCGTATCGCCAAGCTTGCCTTCCACGCCAAGGAAAGTCCCATCCGGACAAGGGACGAAGTCTTCAATCTTGCATCTTCATAGTCTTGGAGTCCGGCCACGATGATAGTCCGGCTATCCGGACACCCCCTAGTCCAGGACTCCCTCTGTAGCCCCTGAACCAGGCTTCAATGACGACGAGTCCGGCGCGCATATTGTCTTCAGCATTGCAAGGTGGGTTCCTCCTCTGAGTACTTCATAGAAGGTTTTGAACACAAGGATAGTGTCCGGCTCTGCAAAACAAGTTCCACATACCACCGTAGAGAGAATAATTTTTGCACAGATCTGCTGACGTATTCCGTGGCGTGGCATCACACCACGGCCAGGCCTTTATACGAATCGTTTTTTTACTGTTCCACCTTAGCGCGTTTAGCGAGGCGGTTTCCTTGGCACGTCTTATCAAAGCAGAGATCGTGCCCCCTTATTCCGGGATTCCCGTCAATACGGACGTGGGTAAACCATCCGCGCCATTTATTACGGCGCTTGGGAGATAAGCGAGTTTTACCGGTGGCGGGGACGATAGCTTCGTCCGTCCATATAAGGGATAAGGATCCACCTTTTCACCCACGCCTTCTTCCTCCTTTGCTCATCCATTTCCGCGCACTCGAGCTCCAGCGCCCAAGTCCGCACATCCCACCTCAACCTTCTCCAACTATGTCCGGAGCGGGAGGCAGGTGGATGGCCTCCTCCGTCACGGAGGGGCACATCGAAAAGTTGCGGGAGGCCGGATACTTGTCCAGCAACATCGTGCACCGGCTACCCGACGAGGGGCAGCTCATTCCAACCCCTAGGCCCCATGAGAGGGTGTTGTTTCTCCCCCACTTCCTCCACGGACTAGGTTTTCCACTTCACCCATTTGTCCGGGGGCTCATGTTCTACTACGGCCTGGATTTCCACGATCTGGCCCCGAACTTCATCCTCAACATCTCGGCGTTTATCATCGTGTGCGAGGCCTTCCTCGCATCCAGCCCCACTTCGCTTATGGCTTAAGATCTTCAATGTCAAGCCGAAGGTAGTGGCGGCCGCCAAGCCGGAGTGCGCAGCGCCATGGTTGGCAAGATGGCCAAAGTCCTATGGCTCGAGGGCTCCTTTGTGGAGACCATAAAGGGGTGGCAATCGGGGTGGTTCTACATCACCGAGGCGCGCGACTCTCAATGGGCGGCGGCCCCCGAATTACGATCTGGCTTCCCCACACGGCTCACATCATGGAAAGAGACGGCCTGATGTGGGGGAATTCGGATGAGCTATCCGGACTCCAAACCTGCGTCTGCAACCTGGTGGAGAAGAATCTCAGGCTTGTCAACGTAATCCAGGTGATGCTCATCCGCCGGATTCTCCCATGCCAACAACGGGCCTTCAAATTGTGGGAGTTCGATCCGGCACAGCACTCAACTCTGAAAAGGCTCTTCGACACTACGCATAAAGATGCACGGAAGGTGCTGTTCAAGGGCGCCGAGGTTCTACATCCGCCATCAAGATCGCGGATTCAGCTCGCAGCGTCAAGCCAGCGAGGTAAGTTATTTTACCCTTTATGGGACTCTTTTTCATAGTTTGACTCTATGCGGGATCTAAAACTCCCTAACCTTTGACAGATCGGGTTGAAGATGTCCGGACAGATTAACCGTCGGCCCCTTGCCGAAGACCAGTGGACGCCCGATTGACAGGGCTGCTGGCTCCGGTACCCCACGTGGTGCCGGAGAAGAAGGCCAAGAAGGAGGCCATGGGAACTCGAAAGAGCTCCCGGCGCCAGGTGCTGTCGGACTCACCGCCCGACAACTCTGAGGCGGAATCCTCCTCTGAGGAAGAGGAGGAGGAAAAAGAAGCCTCTCCCCCAGCGGGGAGAGAGAAGAAAAGGAAGTCCGCCCCAACTGGGGAGGCCGGAGGGTCCAAGAAGGGAAGGAACCTTCATCCGGACTTCTCCACCCACGCCGACAACGACGAGGAGTGGCCAACAAGGGCCAAGCCCCTGGCGAGATCGTAAGTGTCCGGATACCCATGTTTTTTTTCATTGTATAGTGTTCTCTAATGCCGAACAATCATGCAGCCCGCCCAAGGGCGAGCTAGCCGCTTCGTCGAGCGGGTCCCTGAATTCATCGGAAGTGGAGAGTACTTCACTTCCAGCCGCCTCCTCACCTCACGCTGCGGACGACGCCGAGGTGGGGCCCCGAGGGGGGCCTGGTCAAGAGGAGGTGGCGCAAGAGGTGCCGCAAGGCAGCCTCCCGGACTCCAGGCGCGAGGGGAGCGAGACCTCCAGGGGCTCTAAGCCCGACCCTTGTCCGGACTCCATACCGGAACCTTCAGCGGTTCCGAAGTCCAGCAAGCGGCCCCTTCATAGGAAGGGTAAGACGCTGGTGTCCTCCGTCCAACCGGAGGCACCGGATTTACTGGAGGCGCTTAACAGCGCCTCCATCGAGGAGGAGCACCGCACTGTTATGAGTGTGGTGATCCAGAAAGTTCAGTCCGCCAAGAGCGGGCTGACTGAAGCCTGTACCAGCCTTCTAACAGGCTTTGAGGTAAGTTTAGAATATGTAAAAATATTACAGCATAGACAGTAGCCCATGATGCTTAGTTCGGTGTTCGGAAAGAAAAGCCGGACTAAGGATCTAAAAAGATATACGCAGGAGTCTAACATAATTATGTCAATATGGGAATGCAGGCGCTTGCTGACCTCTGCCGACCGATCATGGAGGTCAATGCATTGAAGCAGAGCCTCGAGCGGTCCGAGAACGAGCTCGGCCTTGCCAAGAATCAGCTCGAGGACAAGGAAGGTAAGTAATACCTTATTAAAGAAATACCTTATAGAAAGGATTTGGTTGCAAAAGATAACAGGAATAACGTGGGTACTGCAGGGGCCACGAGCGAGGTGGCGACCCTGAAGGAGGCGGTGTCCGCGGCCGAAAACAAAGTGGTTGCGGAGCGCACCGAGCGAGAGAAGGGGGAGGCGCAGCTGGCGGAGGTACGGCAAGAGCTCCAGGCTCTCGTGAGAAAACACGAGGATTTGGAGCGTGACTCGAACACCCGAGAGTCCGAGCTTGCCTCGGCTCTTGAGAGTGCCAAAGCTGCTAAGGCCGAGGCCCAAAAAGCCCTCCAGGAGACTAAATCATTAAAGAAGATAGCGGCGGGTAAGGCATTCTTTATGCAAAGCAAGCATGTGAAAGTGAATTACCTATTACTTACCCGGATTCGGAGCTCTCCAGGAGCATTCACAGATCTGCCCCGTAGTGTATCTGATGCTGCCGCGTTCTACCGCGCCTAGGAGGGGAGCTCGACGGAGAAGGTGTTCTGTCTCGATGTCGAGGCCGAACGTCCGGTGCCTGGCGCCAGCTGAAGCAGCTGGTCGAGCTCCACAATGTCGCCGAACAGGCCATGAAGGGCCTCATAGTTTGGCCGTGGCCATTGGAAGCCATGCCTGGGAGCTACTTCGGGTTAGTGCAGCGGCTGGTGGACGCATGTCCATGGATTGAAATCATCAAGCACTCCGTCTGCATTGAAGGTGCCCGTCGGGCCCTTGCCCGTGCTAAAGTGCACTGGGGCAAGCTGGATGCGGAGAAGCTTGTGACGGATGGGCCACCGAAGGGCAAAGATCATCGCAAGCCCGAAATGTACTATGAGGGCGTCCTGAAGGGTGCCCGCCGTATAGCGGATGAGTGCTCCAAAGATGTAATTTTTGAATAGACTCGCATTTGTTATCCTGTACGCTGAAAACTTGTTCATATGCGCTAAGCAACGCTTGTTAATTTAAAATATTACCTTCTGTGTGGCCGTTTATCAAATTTGAGAGATGGCAAGTCGTTGGCTTCAGCCCCCATGCCACGAGTGTTGGGGTGTTCGGGATAAACTTGAGCGCTCTTGTTCCCATTCTTTGGTCCATCGAGGGAGGCGCTCAACGCAACGAACAAGGCAACCGGACTTATAGTGCTTGAACACTCTCACTTAGCCATAGAATTCTATAATTTTAAATTTCGCGAAGCCCCTAGTATTCGGAAGACCGAGTTCGGGCGCTATCCACGCCTTTGGCGGACAATGCCGGTTCCTCGCTCTAAGCGACATAAGTCTTTAGGGAGTCGAAGAAACCTCTCGAACAGCGACCGGCTCTCGCCTTATCATGACGGTCAGTTTTAGCTTTCTCCACTGAGGTGCTCAACCCAGCTCAACCGGGGCACAATCGCAGTGGTTATCCTAGTGCTACCTTAGCCGATATAACGGAACGTAAGGTACCAAACATGGGAGCCGGGCAAACCCAACTATTGACCCAAGACATGATTCGGAGCCGATGCATATAATGCTATAAGTTCGGGGTGCCGCACTTGTGAAAGTGTTCGGACTTATCACACCATACTTTTGGGGTACTTAAGCCCCTGGTGTATTGGCCGTACCAAAGTGTACGGGTGCAACATGTCATGAAATGAACATATATATAGATAAAGAAAGGAGTGCAATAATAGGCAAAAGCTATGTATTGTTTATTCAAAAAGAAACTGCAAATAAAAGCATAACGATGCAAATTGTATGGTAAGCAAGGGATGGGACTATTTAACATGTCCCCCTCCAGGGGTAAACTGCGGGATGGTATGTAAAACAGGTATAATGCTCGTAGTAGAGACCACCTGGACACTCGACGTAGCTTTCTGTTTCCCTGGCTGTTCCATCGTGAGTTCGGCGCGAATGTCGGACAGGGCTTCTGGAGAACAGAGTCCTGAAAGTAAGAAAAAAGAAAAAAGAAAAAGAATGACACAATCGGGAGCCCCTGGTGCGGTTTAGCCGCATTCTGGGCGTGTCGTGGTCGTGCCCCTCTCCTTATGCCCATGGTATCTCCAGAGCGTAGTTATGTACGCGTAGTACTGGCTTCGCAATTTCGCGAGGGCTGGGGTTGGGGCCGGATTGCTACGCGTGCTCGGATCGTGCCAGGCGGTCTTGTTGTAGGTTACTCTGGGTGCGTTTGACAGTGTCCGGACGTTTAATGGCCGAACTCGAGAATTGCTGTGAGAGGCTGCTTTCCACCTCCGCCGCGAGGGCCGCCGTGTGCTTCTCCGTTCGGAGAGAGCGTTCGATGTTTCCATTGACCGTGATTAGTTCTCGAGGGCCTGGCATCTTGAGCTTGAGGTATGCGTAGTGCGGCACCGCATTGAATTTTGCGAATGCGGTTCGTCCGAGCAGTGCGTGATAGCCGCTGCGGAACGGGACTATGTCGAAGATTAACTCTTTGCTTCAGAAGTTATCCGGGGATCCGAAGACCACTTCGAGTGTAACTGAGCCTGTACAATTGGCCTCTACACCCGGTATGACGCCTTTAAAGGTCGTCTTTGTGGGTTTAATCCTTGATGGGTCTATGCCCATTTTGTGCACTGTATCCTGATAAAGCAGGTTTAGGCTGCTACCGCCATCCATCAGGACTCTAGTGAGGTGAAATCCGTCGATAATTGGGTCAAGAACCAATGCGGCGAAACCGCCGTGACGGATGCTAGTGGGGTGGTCCCTTCGATCGAATGTGATCGGGCAGGAGGACCATGGGTTGAACTTCGGGGCGACTGGCTTCGTCGCATATACGTCCCTTAGTACACGCTTCCGCTCCCTTTTGGGTATGTGGGTTGCGTATATCATGTTCACCGTCCGCACTTGTGTGGGAAAGCCCTTCTGTCCTCTATTGTTCGGCGGCCAGGGCTCTTCCTCGTCGTCGCTATGCAGCCCCTTGTCATTGAGTTTGGCAATTAACTTGCCTGCTTGCTTGAACACCCAACAATCCCTGTTGGTGTGGTTGGCTAGTTTTTCAGGGGTGCCATGTATCTGGCACAAGCGATCGAGTATTCGGTCCAAGTTGGACGGGCCCTGGGTATTTCTTTTGAATGGCTTCTTCCGCTGACCGGGTTTAGAGCCTCTGAATCCGGCATTGATGGCCGTATCTTCAGCATTATCGTCGTTAATGCGGCGCTTGTTCTTGTTGCGATGCGACCTGCCATTGCTGTCCTTGGTATCCAAACTACCAGGGTGTTTGGCCAAGTTGTTGCTTCGAGCTAGCCAGTTGTCCTCTCCCGCGCAAAAGCGGGTCATGAGTGTGGTGAGGGCTGCCATGGATTTCGGCTTTTCCTGTCCTAGGTGCCGGGCTAGCCACTTGTCGCGGATGTTGTGTTTGAAGGTTGCTAGCGCCTCTGCATCCGGACAGTCTACAATCTGATTTTTCTTTGTTAGGAACCGCGTCCAGAATTGTCTGGCCGATTCTTCTGGTTGCTGAATTATATGGCTAAGGTCATCGGCGTCTGGTGGTCGCACATATGTGCCCTGGAAGTTATCAAGGAATGCGGCTTCCAGGTCCTCCCAACAACCAATTGATTCTGCTGGCAAGCTGTTGAGCCAATGCCGAGCTGGTCCTTTAAGCTTGAGTGGGAGGTATTTGATGGCGTGTAGATCATCGCCGCGGGCCATGTGGATATGGAGGTAGTCCTCGATCCAAACCGCAGGATCTGTTGTGCCATTGTATGATTCGATGTTTACGGGTTTTGAAACCCTCGGGGATTTGATGATCCATTACTTCATCTGGGAAGCATAGTGGGTGTCTTGGCGCCTACGTATTGAGCTATATCACGACGCAGCTCAAATGAGCTTTGTCTCATCGTGTTCGCCCGGCCGGAGTTGCTGTATCCGGCGTGACGGTTATCATCACGTGTCATGGGGCGCCCACGCGATCCGTAGATCGATCTTGTTTGCCTTGCCTTGCCCTCCAATATGTCTCGCAGGTCTGGCGCGTTTCCCCGTGCCTTGGTCGAGCGACGCCGGGGTGCGGCTTGAATGGAGGGTCTAGAGGCCTCTCTGTCGCGACCACGGGTGGTCGGTCGGCCGCATCATGCGCTGGTGATGTAGGTTTGGGTGCTGCTTCCTCTAATTGGGGTAGCAGCCTGCGTTTGGGGTATCTCTTGGAGGGGCGTTCGAGTTCATACTCTTCGGCTGCAAGGACTTCAGTCCATCTGTCAGCTAGTAAGTCTTGGTCAGCTCTAAGCTGCTACTGCTTTTTCTTGAGGATGCTTGCCGTGGCCATAAGCCTGCATTTGAAATGCTCCTGTTCGGCTGGATCCTCAGGCACGACAAATTCGTCGTCGTCGAGGCTTGCCTCGTCTTCGGAGGGGGCGCATAATTATCATCCTCTACCTCTCTTTCTGCCGCACTGTCGTGCGGACATGCTTCTCCCTCCTCCTGTGCTGAATCCTACTTGAGGGGGGTCGTCTTTGGCACTGTCCGGGGTATTATTATCTCCTGTGCCGGAATCACCGTTTTTACTGTGGCGGGATTTAGAACGGCGCCGCTGACGTCGACGCTTGGGTTGTTTCTTGGAGGGGTCATCCTCCGCCGTTCCATCGCCATTCGCATCTTTTGGGATGTCCACCATGTATATGTCGTATGACGAGGTGGCCTTCTAGTGCCCTGTAGGCGCTGGTTCTTGGTCATCTCCGGCATCGTCGTCCATACCGTTGATGTCTTCGGAGTCGAATTCGAGCATGTCGGTTAAATCATCGACAGTGGCTACAAAGTGGGTGGTGGGTGGGCGTTGAATTTCTTCGTCGTTCGCATCCCAACCTTCCTGACCGTAATCCGGCCAGGGCTCTCCTGATAAAGAGAGAGACTTTTAGTGAATTCAAGATGTCGCCAAAGGGCGAGTGCTGAAAGATGTCTACGGCAGTGAACTCCATGACCGGCGCCCAATCGGATTCGATTGGCAGGGGCGCGGAGGGTTCGGAATCCGGAGAGGAGTCCAGCACCCTGGTGGCAAGGTCTTCGCAAAGGACAGGGATGGAGTTCGGCTCAATCGCCGTTGAGATCGTAGCCCCCGAGGCGGTGTCCAACCACTCGTCCTCGATCAGGGGAGTCGGCTCCGAGCTAAGGGTCGGAGCCGACTGCAAGCTTGACTTCAAGGCAATCGCTCGCGGCAGAGCTAGATCATGCCCATCGAGACAGTGCGGCGCGCTTGGCTGTGGCTCGAATCCGTCGAAGATCAAGTCTCCGCGGATGTCGGCTGTGTAGTTCAAACTCCCAAATCTGACCTGATGGCCAGGGGCGTAGCTTTCGATCTGCTCCATATGGCCAAGGGAATTGCCCCGGTGCAAAGCCGAATCTGAAGATCTGTCCGGGAGAAAAGTCTCACCTGGACTGCGTCGTTGTTGATGATCGAAGGAGCCATCGGGCCTATAGGTGACGCCACAGAGGAACTCTCAATGAAAGCACCAATGTCGGTGTCAAAACCGGCGGATCTCGGGTAGGGGGTCCTGAACTGTGCGTCTAGGCGGATGGTAACAGGAGACAAGGGACACGAATTTTTTACCCAGGTTCGTGCCCTCTCGATGGAGGTAATACCCTACTCTTGCTTGATTAATATTGATGATATGGGTAGTACAAGAGTAGATCTACCACGAGATCGGAGAGGCTAAACCCTAGAAGCTAGCCTATGGTATGATTGTTGTTCGTCCTACGGACTAAAACCCTCCGGTTTATATAGACACCGGATAGGGTTAGGGTTATACAGAGTCGGTTACAACGGTAGGAGATCTACATATCCGTATCGCCAAGGAAAGTCCCATCCGGACAAGGGACGAAGTCTTCAATCTTGTATCTTCATAGTCTTGGAGTCCGGCCACGATGATAGTCCGGCTATCCGGACACCCCCTAGTCCAGGAATCCCTCAGAGGCCAAGGACCAGAGGGGAAACCCTTCTCCCATCTAGGGAGGAGGTCAAGGAAGAAGAAGACGAAGGGCCCCCCTCTCCCCTTCTCTTCCGGTGGCGCCGGAACGCCGCCGTGGCCATCATCATCACTGCAATCTTCACCAACAACTTCACCGCCATCATCACCAACTCTTCCCCCCTCTATGCAGCAGTGTAACCTCTCTCTTACCCGCTGTAATCTCTATTTAAACATGGTGCTCAACACTATATATTATTTCCCAATGATGTATGGCTATCCTATGATGTTTGAGTATATCTGTTTTGTCCTATGGGTTATTTGATGATCAAGATTGGTTTGAGTTGCATGTTTTATTATTGGTGTTTTCCTATGGTGCTCTCCGTGTCGCGCAAGCGTGAGGGATTCCCGCTGTAGGGTTTGCAATATGTTTATGGTTTGCTTATAGTGGGTGGCGTGAGTGAACAGAAGCACAGACCCAAGTAAGTAGGTTGTTTGCGTATGGGATAAAGAGGACTTGATACTTTAATGTTGTGGTTGGGTTTTACCTTAATGATGTTTAGTAGTTGCGGATGCTTGCTAGAGTTCCAATCATAAGAGCATACAATCCAAGTAGAGAAAGTATGTTAGCTTATGCCTCTCCCTCAAATAAAATTGCAATAATGATTACCGGTCTAGTTGTCGATTGCCTAGGGACAAATAACTTTATCGTGATGACAAGCTCTCTACTAAAACTAATTTAGTTGTGTCTTTATCTAAACAGCCCCTAGCTTTTATTTACGCTCTCTTTATTTTCTTGCAAACCTATCCAAAAACACCTACAAAGTACTTCTAGTTTCATACTTGTTCTAGGTAAAGCGAACGTCAAGCGTGCGTAGAGTTGTATCGGTGGTCGATATAACTTGAGGGAATATTTGTTCTACCTTTAGCTCCTCGTTGGGTTCGACACTCTTACTTATCGAAAGAGGCTACAATTGATCCACTATACTTGTGGGTTATCAAGACCTTTTTCTGGCGCCGTTGCCGGGGAGTCATAGCGTGGGGTGAATATTCTCGTGTGTGCTTGTTTGCTTTATCACTAAGTAATTTGTATTTGCTGTTCTTAGTTGTTATTTATCTTTATTTATGGATATGGAACACGAAATACCAAAAAATTTAGGTCTACTTGCTACTCATGGAGATGAGGAACCTCCTAAAACCCTCGATGCTGGTTATGTGAAAGATATTATTACTACTTTAATAATCCTGAGAAAACCCCATTTAATTATGTAATGGGAGTAACGTTGGATCAATGTGAATACTTTAGGGATTATTGCTTAACACAAAAAGGGAAACTATTATGGGATCAAATTCATATATTGAAGTGGTATGCTTGGCAACTATGCGTGACTTATGATTATACTTGTTGCTCTAGGATGAAGGCTCCACACCTTCCCTTTTCATGCAAATTTAATGATAATAAAACCTTAGATTCTTATGCTAATGGTATATATGATTACTATGATGTGGAACAAATAGAAGAATTTGTTGCTTTTATGTGTGCTTATGAAATTGAATCTATGCGTAAAGAGTTTGAATATTTTGATGATGCTGTTTATAGATCTGAAAATTTAGCCATCCTGAAATATTGTTATGATAGTTATGAATACAATTATGAAATTAATGCACTTATTGCGAAAGTCTCCGCTGTCCAAGAAGAGACTAATATTTTGCAGGAGCCTATGGAAGAAGAAATTGATGAAACTATGAGCTCATTGGATGAAAAATATGAGGAGGAGAGCGAAGAACAAAAGGAGGAAGAGCGGATTGATCACGGTGCCCACCTTCTAATGAGAGTAACCCTTCAACTCATACATTGTTTAATTCCCCTTCGTGCTTACCGAAGGATGATTGCTATGATGACTATTATGATCCCATTAATTCTTTTGAAATATCCCTTTTTGATGATGCTTGCTATGCTTATGGCCAAGATGCCAATATGAATTATGCTTATGGAGATGAACTTTCTATAGTTCCTTATGTTAAACATGAAATTGTTGCTATTGCACCCACGCATGATAGTTTTATTATCTTTTTTAATTCTCCCGACTACACTATATCGGACAAGTTTGCTCTTATTAAGGATTATATTGATGGGTTGCCTTTTACCGTTGCACATGATGATTTTGATAGATATAATATGCATGTGCTTGCTGCTCCTACTTGCAATTATTATGAGAGAGGAACTATATCTCCACCTCTCTATGTTTCCAATACAATAAAATTGCAAGAACTGTTTATACTATGCATTGGCCTTTACTATGTGTGCATGAATTGTTCTTTTATGACATGCCGATGCATAGGAAGAGAGTTAGACTTCGTCATTACATGATATATATTACTTTGTGCTCACTACTAAATTACAAATCATTGCTAATTAAAATTGGTTTTGATATACCTTGGGATCCGGGTGGATTCACTACTTGAGCACTATATGCCTAGCTTAATGGCTTTAAAGAAAGCGCTGGCAGGGAGACAACCCGGAAGTTTTAGAGAGTAATTTATTTCTGTTGAGTTCTTTCATATAGTTTAAAAACAACAAAAATAAAGAGGGGAACCCAAAACTTTTCAAAAAGAAAAGCGAAAGTGAGAAAGACAAGCATTGTTGAAGTGGGAGCTAGCCTTGAACTTTGTTCATGCTCACGGAAACTTTGTGAATCTTGATTACAGAAAATTTTCAACAAAAAAAATTATCCCCTTGTACAATTCCATTGTATTATAAAAATAATGTGCCAAGGTTTGCCTTTAGGATGTTTACAATGCTTGTTGGTTTGTGCGGTGCAGGACAGAAACTTTGGCTGTGGTGCGCGATTTTTAATGTTTTACTGGAGCGTCAAATGGTTCTGATTCTTTTTGCACTGTCTTGATATACAAATTTTTTATTTTTTCCTAATTTTGGCAGAATTTTTAAAGTATCAGAAGTATGGTGAATGTTCAGATTGCTACAGACTGTTCTGTTTTAGACAGATTCTGTTTTTGATGCATAGTTTGCTTGTTTTGATGAAACTATCAATTTATATCAGTGGATTAAGCAATGAAAAAGCTATACTACAGTAGACACAATGCAAAACAAAATATGAATTGGGTTGCTACAGTACTTAGAGTAGTATTTGCTTTATTATACTAACGGATCTTACCGAGTTTTCTGTTGAAGTTTTGTGTGGATGAAGTGTTCGATGATCGAGAAGGTCTCGATGTGAGAAGAAGGAAGAGAGGAAAGAGCTCAAACTTAGGGGTGCCCAAGGCACCCCAAGTAAATATTCAAGGAGAATCAAGCATCTAAGCTTGGGGATGCCCCGGAAGGCATCCCCTCTTTCTTCAACAAATATCGGTATGTTTTCAGATTTGTTTCGTTCATGTGATATGTGCAAATCTTGGAGCATCTTTTGCATTTAGTTTTCATTTTTCTTTTATGCACCATGCTGGTATGAGATAGTCCTTGGTTGATTTATAGAATTCTCATTGCACTTCACTTATATCTTTTGAGTATGGCTTCATAGAATGCTTCATGTGCTTCACTTATATCATTTGAAGTTGGATTGCCTGTTTCTCTTCACTTAGACAACCGCCATTTGTAGAATGCTCTTTTGCTTCACTTATATTTGTTAGATCTTGGGCATATCTTTTGTAGAAAGAATTAAACTCTCTTGCTTCACTTATATCTATTTAGAGAGATGACAGGAACTGGTCATTCACATGGTTAGTCATAAAATCCTACATAAAACTTGTAGATCACTGAATATGATATATTTGATTCCTTGCAATAGTTTTGCGATATAAAGGTGGTGATATTAGAGTCGTGCTAGTTGAGTAATTGTGAAATTGATAAATACTTGTGTTGAGGTTTGCAAGTCCCGTAGCATGCAGGTATGGTGAACCGTTATGTAATGAAATCGGAGCATGAGGTGTTTATTGATTGTCTTCCTTATGAGTGGCGGTCGGGGACGAGCGATGGTCTTTTCCTACCAATATATCCCCCTAGGAGCATGCGCGTAGTACTTTGTTTTGATGACTAATAGATTTTTGCAATAAGTATGTGAGTTCTTTATGACTAATGTTGAGTCCATGGATTATACGCACTCTCACCCTTCCATCATTGCTAGCCTCTTCGATTGCCGTGCATTGCCCTTTCTCACCTCGAGAGTTGGTGCAAACTTCGCCGGTGCATCCAAACCCCGTGATACGATACGCTCTGTCACACATAAGCCTCATTATATCTTCCTCAAAATAGCCACCATACCTACCTATCATGGCATTTCCATAGCCATTCTGAGATATATTGCCATGCAACTTCCATCATCATCATATACATGACTTGAGCATTCATTGTCATATTGCTTTGCATGATCGTAAGATAGCTAGCATGATGTTTTCATGGCTTGTCCATTTTTGATATCATTGCTACGCTAGATCATTGCACATCCTGCACACCGCCGGAGGCATTCATATAGAGTCATATCTTTGTTCTAGATATCGATTTGTAATATTGATTTGTAAGTAAATAAAAGTGTGATGATCATCATTATTAGAGCATTGCCCCAGTGAGGAAAGGATGATGGAGACTATGATTCCCCCACAAGTCGGGATGAGACTCCGGACGAAAAAAAGAGAAAGGCCAAAAAAAAGAGAAGGCCCAAAAAAAGAGAGAAAAAAACAAAAAAATGAGAGAAAAAGAGAGAAGGGGCAATGTTACTATCCTTTTACCACACTTGTGCTTCAAAGTAGCACCATGTTCTTCATATAGAGAGTCTCTTGAGTTATCACTTTCATATACTAGTGGGAATTTTCATTATAGAACTTGGCTTGTATATTCCAACGATGGGCTTCCTCAAATGCCCTAGGTCTTCATGAGCAAGCAAGTTGGATGCACACCCACTTAGTTTCAGTTTGAGCTTTCATACACTTATAGCTCTAGTGCATCCGTTGCATGGGAATCCCTACTCCTCACATTGATATCTAATAATGGGCATCTCCATAGCCCGTTGATACGCCTAGTTGATGTGAGACTTTCTCCTTTTTTGTCTTCTCCAGATAACCCCCATCATATTCTATTCCACCTATAGTGCTATGTCCATGGCTCACGCTCATGTATTGCGTGAAAGTTGAAAAGGTTTGAGAAACGTCAAAAGTATGAAACAATTGCTTGACTTGTCATCGGGGTTGTGCATGATGTGAATATTTTGTGTGGTGAAGATGGAGCATAGCCAGACTATATGATTTTGTAGGGATGAGATTTCTTTGGCTATGTTATTTCAATAAGACATAATTGCTTGGTTGGTATGCTTGAAGTATTATTGTTTTTATGTCAAACGATAGACTATTGCCTTGAATCACTCGTGTCTTAATATTCATGCCATGATTAGACATATGATCAAGATTATGCTAGGTAGCATTCCACATCAAAAATTATCTTTTTTATCATTTACCTACTCGAGGACGAGCAGGAATTAAGCTTGGCGATGTTGATACGTCTCCGTCGTATCTATAATTTTTTATTGTTCCATGCCAATATTATTCAACTTTCATATACTTTTGGCAAATTTTTATATTATTTTTGGGACTAACATATTGATCCAGTGCCCAGTGCCAGTTCCTATTTATTGCATGTTTTCTGTTTCGCAGAATATCCATATCAAACAGAATCCAAACGGGATAAAAACGGACGGAGCTTATTTTTGGAATATTTGGAAAATTCCGGAAGAAAAATCCACGCGCGACAGTGCCCGAGGTGGCCACGAGGTAGGGGGCGCCCTTCAGTATGCCGCCCCTGACCCTCATGGGCCACCCGTAAGGCGATTGATGCCCTTCTTCGGCCGCAAGAAAGCTAATTTTCAGAAGAAGAAAAATCACGGCGAAGGTTTCAGTCCAATTGTAGTTACGGATCTCCATATATATATGAAACGGTGAAAGGGCACCAGAACAGAACGTAGAAACAGAGAGATAGATCCAATCTCGGAGGGGCTCTCGCCCCTCCCACGCCATGGAGGCCAAGGACCAGAGGGGAAACCCTTCTCCCATCTAGGGAGGAGGTCAAGGAAGAAGAAGACGAAGGGCCCCCATCTCCCCTTCTCTTCCGGTGGCGCCGGAACGTCGCCGTGGCCATCATCATCACCGCAATCTTCACCAACTACTTCACCGCCATCATCACCAACTCTTCCCCCCTCTAGGCAGCGGTGTAACCTCTCTCTTACCTGCTGTAATCTCTATTTAAACATGGTGCTCAACGCTATATATTATTTCCCAATGATGTATGGCTATCCTATGATGTTTGAGTAGATCTGTTTTGTCCTATGGGTTATTTGATGATCAAGATTTGTTTGAGTTGCATGTTTTATTATTGGTGTTGTCCTATGGTGCTCTCCGTGTCGCGCAAGCGTGAGGGATTCCCGCTGTAGGGTTTGCAATATGTTTATGATTTTCTTATAGTGGGTGGCGTGAGTGAACAGAAGCACAGACCCGAGTAAGTAGGTTGTTTGCGTATGGATAAAGAGGACTTGATACTTTAATGCTATGGTTGGGTTTTACCTTAATGATCTTTAGTAGTTGCGGATGCTTGCTAGAGTTCCAATCATAATTGCATACGATCCAAGTAGAGAAAGTATGTTAGCTTATGCCTCTCCCTCAAATAAAATTGCAATAATGATTACCGGTCTAGTTATCGATTGCCTAGGGACAAATAACTTTCTCGTGACGACAAGCTCTCTACTAAAACTAATTTAGTTGTGTCTTTATCTAAACAGCCCCTAGCTTTTATTTATGCTCTCTTTATTTTCTTGCAAATCTATCCAAAAACACCTACAAAGTACTTCTAGTTTCATACTTGTTCTAGGTAAAGCGAACGTCAAGCGTGCGTAGAGTTGTATCGGTGGTCGATAGAACTTGAGGGAATATTTGTTCTACCTTTAGCTCCTCGTTGGGTTCGACACTCTTACTTATCGAAAGAGGCTACAATTGATCCCCTATACTTGTGGGTTATCACGTACTCTGGTTGACCTACAAGTTTCATGATCATCATCATTAACTTCCTCACTAATTGGTGTAGGCATCACTGGAACTGATTTCCGTGATGAACTACTTTCCAATTCGGGAGAAGATACAATTACCTCATCAAGTTGTACTTTCCTCCCACTCACTTCTTTCAAGAGAAACTCCTTCTCTCGAAAGGATCCATTCTTAACAACGAATATCTTGCCTTCAGATCTGTGATAGAAGGTGTACCCAACAGTTTCTTTTGGGTATCCTATGAAGGCGCACTTCTCCGATTTGGGTTCAAGCTTATCAGTCTGAAACTTTTTCACATAAGCATCGCCACCCCAAACTTTAAGAAACAACAACTTAGGTTTCTTGCTAAACCACAATTCATACTGTGTCGTCTCAACAGGTTTAGACGGTGCCCTATTTAACGTGAATGTAGCTGTCTCGAATGCATGACCCCAAAACGATAATGGTAAATCGGTAAGAGACATCATAGATCGCACCATATCTAATAAAGTACGGTTACAACATTCAGACAGACCATTGTGTTGTGGTGTTCCAGGTTGCATGAGTTTGTGAAACTATTCCACATTGTTTTAATTGCAGGCCGAACTCGTAACTCAAATGTTCGTCTCCGCAATCAAATCGCGGAAAACTTTATTTTATTGTTACGATGATTCTCCACTTCACTCTGAAATTCTTTGAACTTTTCAAATGTTTCAGACTTGTGTTTCGTTAAGTAGATATAACCATATCTGCTCAAATCATCTGTGAAGGTAAGAAAATAACGATACCCGCCACGAGCCTCAACAGTCATTGGGCCACATACATCGGTATGTATTATTTCCAATAAGTCAGTAGCTCGTTCCATTGTTCCAGAGTACGAATTTTAGTCATCTTGCCCATGAGGCACGGTTCGCAAGCACCAAGTGATTCATAATCAAGTGATTCCAAAAGCCCATTAGCATGGAGATTCTTCAAGCGCTTTATACCGATATGACCTAAACGGCAGTGCCACAAATAAGTCACACTATCATTATTAACTTTGCATCTTTTGACTTCAATATTATGAATATGTGTATCACAACGATCGAGATTCAATAAAAAATTTATATTGAGTGTATGACCATAGAAGGTTTTATTCATGTAAATAGAACACCAATTATTCTTTGACTTAAATTAATAACCGTATCGCGATAAACATGATCCAATCATATTCATGCTCAATGCAAACACCAAATAACATTTATTTTGGTCCAACACTAATCTCGAAGGTAGAGGGAGTGTGCGGTGGTGATCTTATCAACCTTGGAATCACTCCTAACACACATCGTCACCTCACCCTTAACTAGTCTCTGTTTATTTTGCAACTTCTGTTTCGGGTTACTACTCTTAGCAACTGAACTAGTATCAAATACCAAGGGGCTATAAACACTAGTAAAGTACACATCAATAACATGTATATCAAATATACCTTTGTTCACTTTGCCATCCTTCTTATCCGCCAAGTATCTAGGGGCAGTTCCGCTAATAGTGACCATGTCCTTTGAAGTAGAAGCACTCAGTTTCACGCTTGGGTTTAGCTTTGGGCTTCTTCATGGGAGTGACAACTTTCTTGCCCTTCTTCTTGAAGTTCCCTTTCTTTCCTTTGCCCTTTTTCTTGAAACTAGTGGTCTTGTTAACCATCAACACTTGATGCTCTTACTTGATTTCTAGCTTCGCTGATTTTAACATCGCGAAGAGCTCGGGAATTGTTTTCGTCATCCCTTTCATATTATAGTTCATCATGAAGTTCCAGTAACTTGGTGATAGTGACTACATAAATTGGTCAATCACTATCTTATCTGGAAGATTAACTACCACTTGATTCAAGCGATTGTAGTACTCAGACATTCTGAGCACATGCTCACTGGTTGAGCTATTATCCTCCATCTTGTAGGCTAAATACTTGTCAGAGGTCTCATACCTCTCGACACGGACATGAGACTGAAATACCAATTTCATCTCTTGGAACATCTCATATGCTCTGTGGCGTTCAAAACATTTTGAAGTCCCGGTTCTAAGCCGTAAAGCATGGTGCACTAAACTATCAAGTAGTCATCATACCGAGCATTGTCAAACGTTCATAACGTCTGCATCTGCTCCTGCAATAGGTCTGTCACCTAGCGGTGCAACAAGGACATAATTCTTCTGTGCAACAACGAGGATAATACTCAGATCACGGACCCGTCCGCATCATTGCTACTATCATCTTTCAACTTATTTTTCTCTAGGAACATATCAAAAATAAAACAGGGGAGCTAAACGCGAGCTATTGATCTACAACATAGATATGCAAATACTACCAGGACTAAGTTCATGATAAATTAAAGTTTAATTAGTCATATTACTTAAGAACTCCCAATTAGATAGACATCCCTCTAATCATCTAAGTGATCACGTGATCCAAATCAACTAAACTATGTACGATCATCACGTGAGATGGAGTAGTTTTCAATGGTGAACATCACTATGTTGATCATATCTACTATATGATTCACGCACGACCTTTCGGTCTCAGTGTTCCGAGGCCATATCTGCATATGCTAGGCTCGTCAAGTTTAACCTGAGTATTATGTGTGTGCAAAACTGGCTTCCACCCGTTGTATGTGAACGTAGAGCTTATCACACCCGATCATCACGTGGTGTCTCGGCACGACATTTAACCGTCGCAATAAAGGCATACTCAGGGAGAACACTTATACCTTGAAGTTTAGTGAGAGATCATCTTATAATGCTGCCGCCGAACTAAGCAAAATAAGATGCACAAAGCATAAACATCACATGCAATCAATATAAGTGATATGATATGGCCATCATCATCTTGTGCCTTTGATCTCCATCTCCAAAGCACCATCATGATCACAATCGTCACCGGCTTGACACCTTGATCTCCATTGTAGCATCGTTGTCGTCTTGCCAACTATTGCTTCTACGACTATCGCTACCGCTTAGTGATAAGGTAAAGCAATTACATGGCGATTGCATTTCATAAGATAAAGCGACAACCATATGGCTCCTGCCAGTTGCCGATAATCGTTTCAGACTTATGTTTCATCAAGTAGATCTGCTCAGATCATCTGTGAAGGTCAGAAAATAACGATACCCGCCGCGAGCCTCAACATTCATTGGACCGCATACATCAGTATGTATTATTTCCAATAATTCAGTTGCTTGCTCCATTGTTCCGGAGAACGGAGTCTTAGTCATCTTGCCCATGAGGCATGGTTCGTAAGGATCAAGTGATTCATAATCAAGTGATAACAAAAACCCATCAGCATGGAGTTTCTTCATGCGCTTTACACCAATATGACCTAAACGGCAGTGCCACAAATAAGTTGCACTATCATTATTAACTTTGCATCTTTTGGTTTCAATGAATATGTGTATCACTAAGATCGAGATTCAGTAAACCATTTATATTGAGTGTATGACCGTAGAAGGTTTTATTCATGTAAATAGAATAACAATTATTCTTTGACTTAAATGAATAACTGTATTGCAATAAATATGATCCAATCATATTCATGCTCAACGCAAACACTTAGATCATGATAAATTAAACTTCAATTAATCATGTAAACACTATTAGGACTAAGTTCATGATAAATTAAACTTCAATTAATCATATTACTTAAGAACTCCCACTTAGATAGACATCCCTCTAGTCATCTAAATGATCATGTGATCCATATCAACTAAACCATGTCCGATCATCACGTGAGATGGAGTAGTTTTCAATGGTGGACGTCACTATGTTGATCATATCTACTATATGATTCATGTTCGATCTTTCGATCTCAGTATTCCGAGGCCATATCTGCATATGCTAGGCTCGTCAAGTTTAACCCGAGTATTCTGCGTGTGCAAAACTGGCTTGCACCCGTTGTATGTGAACGTAGAGCTTATCACACCCGATCATCACGTGGTGCCTCAGCACGAAGAACTGTCGCAACGGTGCATACTCAGGGAGAACAGTTATACCTTGAAATTTAGTGAGAGATCATCTTATAATATTACCGCCGTACTAAGGAAAATAAGATGCATAAAGGATAAACATCACATGCAATCAATATAAGTGATATGATATGGTCATCATCATCTTGTGCCTTTGATCTCCATCTCCAAAGCACCATTATGATCACCATCGTCACCGGCTTGACACCTTCATCTACATCGAAGAATCGTTCTCGTCTCGCCAACTATTGCTTCTACGACTGTCGCTACCGCTTAGTGATAAAGTAAAGCAATTACATGATGATTGAATTTCATACAATAAAGCGACAACCATATGGCTCCTGCCAGTTGCCGATAACTGTTATAAAACATGATCATCTCATACAACAATTTATATATCATCACGTCTTGACCATATCACATCACAACATGCCCTGCAAAAATAAGTTAGACGTCCTCTACTCTGTTGTTGCAAGTTTTACGTGGTTGCTACGGGCTTAGCAAGAACCGTTCTTACCTACACATCAAAACCACAATGATTTTTTGTCAAGTGTGCTGTTTTAACCTTCAACAAGGACCGAGCGTAGTCACACTTGATTCAACTAAAGTTGGAGAAACAGACACCCACTAGCCACCTGCGTGCGAAGCACGTTGGTAGAACCAGTCTCGCGTAAGCGTACGCGTAATGTCGGTCTGAGCCGCTTCATCCAACAATACTGCCGAATCAAAGTATGTCATGCTGGTAAGTAGTATGACTATTATCGCCCACAACTCTTTGTGTTCTACTCGTGCATATAAACACCTACGCATAGACCTGGCTCGGATGCCACTATTGAGGAACGCAGTATTTTAAAAAATTTACCTACGATCACGCAAGATCTATCTATGTGGTGCATAGCAATGAGCAGGAGAGTGTGTCCATGTACCCTCGTAGACCGAAAGCGGATGCGTTAAGCAACGCGGTTGATGTAGTCGAACGTCTTCGCGATCCAACCGATCAAGTACCGAACGCAAGGCACCTCCGCGATCTGCACACGTTCAGCTCGGTGACGTCCCTCGAACTCTTGATCTAGCTAGGGCCGAGGGAGAGTTTCATCAGCACGACGGCGTGATGACGGTGATGATGAAGTTACCGACGCAGGGCTTCGCCTAAGCACTACAACGATATGACCAAGGTGGAAATCTTTGGAGGGGGGCACCGCACACGGCTAAACAATCAACTTGTGTGTCTATGGGGTGCCCCCCTCCCCCGTATATGAAAGAGTGGAAGAGGGGGAGGGCCGGCCTCCTATGGCGCGCCCAAGGGGGGAGTCCTACTCCCAGTAGGAGTAGGTTTCCCCCCTTCCCTAGTTGGAGTAGGAGAAGAAGGAAGAGGGAGAGGGAGAGAAGGAAAGGGGCCGAGGGTCGTCCCCCCTCCCAATTCGGATTGGGCTTGGGGGGCGCGCCCCCACCTTGGCCGCCTCCTCCTCTCTTCCACCATGGCCCATTAAGGCCCATTAACTCCCCGGGGGGTTCCGGTAATCCCCTGGTACTCCGGAAAAATGCCCGAACCACTCGGAACCTTTCCGGTGTCCAAACTGTTGGAAATATGCCCTAGAGGCAATAATAATAGCATTATTATTATATTTCCTTATTCATGATAATTGTCTTTATTCGTGCTATAATTGTGTTAACCGGAAATCGTAATACATGTGTGAATAACAGACAACAACATGTCCCTAGTGAGCCTCTAGTTGACTAGCTCGTTGATCGACGGATAGTCATGGTTTCTGACTATGGACATTGGATGTCATCGATAACGGGATCACATCATTAGGAGGATGATGTGATGGACAAGACCCAATCCTAAACATAGCATAAGATCGCATAGTTCGTTTGCTAGAGTTTTCCAATGTCAAGTATCCTTTCCTTAGACCATGAGATCGTGTAACTCCCGGATACCGTAGGAGTGCTTTGGGTGTGCCAAACGTCACAACGTAATCGGGTGACTATAAAGGTATACTACGGGTATCTCTGAAAGTGTCTGTTGGGTTACATGGATCGAGATCGATTTGTCACTCCGCTTGACGGAGAGGTATCACCGGGCCCTCTCGGTAATGCATCATCACAATGAGCTCAATGTGATCGAAGTGTTTGATCACGGGATCATGCATTACGGTAACGAGAAAAGTGACTTGCGGTAGCTTGAGATTGAGCGAGGTATTGGTATACCGACGATCGAATCTCGGCAAGTAAAATACCGATTGACAAAGGGAATCGTATACGGGATTAATTGAATCCTTGACATCGTGGTTCATCCGATGAGATCATCGTGGAGCATGTGGGAGCCAACATGGGTATCCAGATCCCGCTGTTGGTTATTGCCCGAGAGCCGTCTCGGTCATGTTCAGATGTCTCCCGAACCCGTAGGGTCTACACACTTAAGGTTCGTGAACGCTTAGGGTTGTAGGAATATGTATGTGCAGTAACCCGAATGTTGTTCGGAGTCCCGGATGAGATCCTGGGCGTCACGAGGAGTTCCGGAATGGTCCGGAGGTAAAGAATTATATATAGGAAGTGCTGTTTTGACCATCGGGACAAGTTTGGTGATATCGGTATTGTCTGGGACCACGGAGGGGTCCCGAGGTCCACCAAGTGGGGCCACCAGCCCCGAGGGGCCACATGGGCCCTAGGTGGTGCGCCTAGGCCCACATGGGCCAAGGGAACCAGCCCCAAGGGGCCCATGCGCCTAGGGTTTAAGGAGGGAAGAGTCCATGAGGGGAAGGCACCTCAGGGTGCCTTGGGAGGGTGGACACCTCCCCTCTCTTGGCCGCACCCTCCCTTGGAGGAGGGGCAAGGCTGCGCCCTCCCCCTCCTTGGCACCTATATAAAGGGGGGAGGGGGCAGCACTTTGCCCTGGACGCCTCCTCTCCCTCTCCAACACATCCTCCTCCTCCGTAGTGCACGCGAAGCCCTGCCGAGTATCTTGCAAGTTCCACCATCACCACGCCGTCGTGCTGCTGCTGGAGCCATCTTCCTCAACCTCTCCTTCACCTTGCTGGATCAAGAAGAAGGGGACGTTACGCTGACCGTCACGTGTGTTGAACGCGGAGGTGCCGTCTGCTCGGCACTAGATCATCGGTGAATTGGATCGCGGCAAGTACGACTACCTCATCCACGTTCACTCCGAAGCTTCCGCTATGCGATCTACAAAGTGGTATGTAGATGCTATTTAATCTGAATACTCGTTGCTAGATGAACTCATAGATGGATCTTGGTGAAACCGTAGGAAAAATTTTAATTTTCTGCAACGTTCCCCAACAGTGGTATCAGAGCTAGGTCTATGCGTAGTTCTTCTTGCGCGAGTAGAACACAATTTGTTGTGGGCGTAGATGTTGTCAATTCTTCTTGCCGTTACTAGTCAATCTTGATTCAGCGGTATTGTGGGATGAAGCGGCCGGACCAACCTTACACGTGCGCTTACGTGAGACCGGTTCCACCGACTAACATGCACTAGTTGCATAAGGTGGTGGCGGGTGTCTGTCTCTCCTACTTTAGTTGGATCGGATTCGATGAACAGGGTCCTTATGAAGGGTAAATAGAGATTGACAAATCACGTTGTGGTTTGAACGTAGGTAAGAAAACGTTCTTGCTAGAACCCTAATTCAGCCACGTAAAACTTGCAACAACAATTAGAGGACGTCTAACTTGTTTTTGCAGCAAGTGCTTTGTGATATGATATGGCCAGAAGTTGTGATGAATGATGAATGATCTATATGTGATGTATGAGATGTTCATGCTATTGTAATAGGAATCACGACTTGCATGTCGATGAGTATGACAACATTCAGGAGCCATAGGAGTTGTCTTTATTTTTTGTATGACCTGCGTGTCATTGAAGAACGCCATGTAAACTACTTTACTTTATTGCTAAACACGTTAGTCATAGAAGTAGAAGTAGTCGTTGGCGTGACAACTTCATGAAGACACGATGATGGAGATCATGATGATGGAGATCATGGTGTCATGCGGTGACAAGATGATCATGGAGCCCGAAGATGAAGATCAAAGGAGCTATATGATATTGGCCATATCATGTCACTACTTTATATAATTGCATGTGATGTTTATTATGTTTTATGCATCTTGTTTACTTAGAACGACGGTAGTAAATAAGATGATCCCTCATAATAATTTCAAGAAGTGTTCACCCTAACTGTGCACCGTTGCTAAGGTTCGTCGTTCCGAAGCACCACGTGATGATCGGGTGTGATAGGTCCTTACGTTCGCATACTACTGGTGTAAGACAGATTTACACACGCAAATCACTTAGGTTGACTTTACGAGCCTAGAATGTACAGTCATGGCCTCGGAACACGTAAGACCGAAGGTCGAGCATGAGTCGTATAGAAGATACGATCAACATGAAGATGTTCACCGATGTTGACTAGTCCGTCTCACGTGATGATCGGACACGGCCTAGTTGACTCGGATCATGTAATACTTAGATGACTAGTAGAGGATGTCTATCTAAGTGGGAGTTCATTAAATTTGATTAAATGAACTTTATTATCATGAACTTAGTCTAAATATTTACAATATGTCTTGTAGATCAAATGGCCAACGTAGTCCTCAACTTCAACGCTGCGTTCCTAGAGAAAACCAAGCTGAAAGGCGATGGTAGCAACTATACGGACTGGGTCCGAACCCGAGATTATCCTCATAGCTGCCAAGAAAGATTATGTCCTAAGAGCACCGCTGGGTGACGCACCTATTCTCCCTGCAGAACAAGACGTTATGAACGCTTGGCAGTCACGCCATGCGATGATTACTCCCTCGTTCGGCGGCATGCTTTACAGCTTAGAGCCGGGACTCCAAAAAGCGTTTTGAGAGACATGGAGCATATGAGATGTTCAAGAGCTGAAAATGGTTTTCCAAGCTCATGCCCGGTCGAGAGATATGAAGTCTCCGATAAATTCTTTAGCTGTAAGATGGAGGAAAATGGCTCTGTCGGTGAACACATACTCAAAATGTCCGGGTTGCACAACCGCTTGACTCAATCGGAAGTTAATCTCCCGGATGAAGCGGTCATTGACAGAATCCTCGATCGCTTCCACCTAGCTACAAGAGCTTTGTGATGAACTACAATATGCAGGGGATGGTAAAGACCATTCCTGAAGTATATGCTATGCTTTGGAAATCAGCAGAGGTAGAAATCAAGAAGGAGCATCAAGTGTTGATGGTGAATAAAACCACTAAGTTCAAGAAGGGCAAGGGTAAAAGAACTTCAAGAAGGACGGCAAGGAAGTTGCACGCCCGATAAGCAAGTTTCCGGAAGAAGCCAAAGAATGGACCCAAGCCCGAACTGAGTGCTTTTATTGCAAGGGAAGTGGTCACCGAAGCGGAACTGCCCCAAATACTTAGCGGACAAGAAGGCCGGCAAAACCAAAGGTATATGTGATATACATGTAATTGATGTGTACCTTACCGGTACTCGTAGTAGCTCTTGGGTATTTGATACCGTGCAGTTGCTCATATTTGTAACTCAAAGCGGAGCTGCGGAATAAACGGAGACTGGCGAAGGGCGAGGTGACGATGCGTGTCGGGAATGGTTCCAAGGTCGATGTGATCGCCGTCGGCACACTGCCTCTGCATTTACCTACGGGATTAGTTTTAAACCTCAATAATTGTTATTTAGTGCCAAGTTTGAGCATGAACATTGTATCTGGATCTCGTTTAATTCGAGATGGCTACTCATTTAAATCCGAGAATAATGGTTGTTCTATTTATATGAGAGATATGTTTTATGGTCATGCTCCGATGGTTAATGGTTTATTCTTAATGAATCTCAAATGCGTGATGATACACATATTCATAGTGTGAGTACCAAAAGAGTTAAAGTTGATAACAATAGTCCCACATATTTGTGGCACCGCCGCCTTTGGTCACATAGGTGTCAAACGCATGAAGAAGCTCCATGCAGATGGACTTTTGGAGTCTCTTGATTATGAATCATTTGACACGTGCGAACCATGCCTCATGGGTAAAATGACCAAGACTCCATTCTCCGGAACAATGGAGCGAGCAACCAACTTATTGGAAATCATACATACCGATGTGTGCGGTCCAATGAGTGTTGAGGCTCGCGGTGGCTATCGTTATGTTCTCACCCTCACTGATGACTTGAGTAGATATGGGTATGTCTACTTAATGAAACACAAGTCTGAGACCTTTGAAAAGTTCAAGGAATTTCAGAGTGAGGTTGAAAATCAACGTGATAGAAAGATCAAGTTTCTACGATCGGATCGTGGAGGAGAATACTTGAGTCACGAATTTGGCACACACTTAAGAAAATGTGGAATAGTTTCACAACTCACGCCGCTGGAACACCTCAGCGTAATGGTGTGTCCGAACGTCGTAATCGCACTCTATTAGATATGGTGCGATCTATGATGTCTCTTACCGATTTACCGCTATCTTTTGGGGCTATGCTTTAGAGATCGCCGCATTCACTTTAAATAGGGCTCCGTCGAAATCCGTTGAGACGACACCGTATGAATTATGGTTTGGGAAGAAACCTAAGCTGTCGTTTCTAAAAGTTTGGGGATGCGATGCTTATGTCAAGAAACTTCAACCTGAGAAGCTCGAACCCAAGTCGGAAAAATGCGTCTTCATAGGATACCCGAAAGAAACTGTTGGGTATACCTTCTACCTCAGATCCGAAGGCAAGATCTTTGTTGCCAAGAATGGATTCTTTCTGAGAAAGAGTTTCTCTCGAAAAGAAGTAAGTGGGAGGAAAGTAGAACTTGATGAAGTGTTATCTCTTGAACTGGAAAATGGCGAAACTCAAGAAAACGCTTCTCGTGAGCCTGCACCGACTAGAGAGGAAATTAATGATGATGATCAAGATGCTTGATCAAGCTCCTACTGAAATTGAAGGTCCACAAGGACACGTTCCGCACTGTGAGTGGTACGGCAACCCTGTCTTGGAAATCATGTTGTTAGACAACGGTGAACCTTGAACTATGAGGAAGCAATGGCGGGCCCGGATTCCGACAAATGGCTGGAAGCCATGAAATCCGAGATAGGATCCATGTATGAAAATGAAGTATGGACTTTGACTGACTTGCCCGTTGAACGGCGAGCCATAGAAAATAAATGGATCTTTAAGAAGAAGACAGACGCGGATGGTAATGTGACCATCTATAAGCTCGGCTTGTCGCTAAGGGTTATCGACAAGTTCAAGGGGTTGACTACGATGAGACTTTCTCACCGGTAGCGAAGCTGAAGTCCGTCCGAATCATGTTAGCAATTGCCGCATACTTTGATTATGAGATATGGCAAATGGACGTCAAAACGGCATTCCTTAATGGTTTCCTTAAGGAAGAATTGTATATGATGCAGCCGGAAGGTTTTGTCGATCCTAAGAATGCTGACAAGGTGTGCAAGCTCCAACGCCGATTTATGGGCTGGTGCAAGCATCTCGGAGTTGGAACATTCGCTTTGATGAGATGATCAAAGCGTTTGGGTTTACAGACTTATGGAGAAGCCTGTGTTTACAAGAAAGTGAGTGGGAGCTCTATAGCATTTCTCATATTATATGTAGACGACATACTTTTGATGGGAAATGATATAGAACTTTTGGACAGCATTAAGGCCTATTTGAATAAAAGTTTTTCAATGAAGGACCTTGGAGAAGCTGCTTATATATTAGGCATCAAGATCTATAGAGATAGATCGAGACGCCTCATAGGTCTTTCACAAAGCACATACCTTGATAAGATATTGAAGAAGTTCAATATGGATCAATCTAAGAAGGGTTCTTACCTGTGTTACAAGGTGTGAAATTGAGCTCAGCTCAATGTCCCACCACGGCAGAAGATATAGAAGAGATGAGTGTCATCCCCTATGCCTCAGCCATAGGTTCTATTATGTATGCCATGCTGTGTACTGCACCTGATGTAAACCTTGCCGTAAGTTTGGTAGGAAGGTACCAAAGTAATCCCGCAAGGAACACCGGACAGCGGTCAAGAATATCCTGAAGTACACGAAAAGGACTAAGGAAATGTTTCGTTTATGGAGGTGACGAAGAGCTCGTCAGAAAAGGTTACGTCGACGCTAGCTTCGACACAGATCTGGATGACTCTAAGTCACAAACCGGATACGTGTATATTTTGAATGGTGGGGCAGTAAGCTGGTGCGATTTGCAAGCAAAGCGTCGTGGCGGGATCTACATGTGAAGCGGAGTACATGGCAGCCTCGGAGGCAGCACATGAAGCAATTTGGGTGAAGGAGTTCATCACCGACCTCGAGTCATACCCAATGCGTCGGGGCCAATCAAGCTCTTCTGTGACAACACCGGAGCTATTGCACTTGCAAAGGAGCCCAGGTTTCACAAGAAGACTAGGCACATCAAGCGTCGCTTCAACTCCATTCGTGAAAATGTTCAAGATGGAGACATAGAAATTTGTAAAGTGCACACGGATCTGAATGTCGCATCTCCGGTGACTAAACCACTCCCTAAGGCAAAACATGATCAGCACCATAACACTATGGGTGTTCGATTCATCACAATGTAACTAGATTATTGACTCTAGTGCAAGTGGGAGACTGTTGGAAATATGCCCTAGAGGCAATAATAATAGCATTATTATTATATTTCCTTATTCATGATAATTGTCTTTATTCGTGCTATAATTGTGTTAACCGGAAATCGTAATACATGTGTGAATAACAGACAACAACATGTCCCTAGTGAGCCTCTAGTTGACTAGCTCGTTGATCGACGAGATAGTCATGGTTTCCTGACTATGGACATTGGATGTCATCGATAACGGATCACATCATTAGGAGGATGATGTGATGGACAAGACCCAATCCTAAACATAGCATAAGATCGCATAGTTCGCTTGCTAGAGTTTTCCAATGTCAAGTATCCTTTCCTTAGACCATGAGATCGTGTAACTCCCGGATACCGTAGGAGTGCTTTGGTGTGCCAAACGTCCACAACGTAATCGGGTGACTATAAAGGTATACTACGGGTATCTCTGAAAGTGTCTGGGTTACATGGATCGAGATCGATTTGTCACTCCGCTTGACGGAGAGGTATCACCGGGCCCTCTCGGTAATGCATCATCACAATGAGCTCAATGTGATCGAAGTGTTTGATCACGGATCATGCATTACGGTAACGAGAAAAGTGACTTGCCGTAACGAGATTGAACGAGGTATTGGTATACCGACGATCGAATCTCGGGCAAGTAAAATACCGATTGACAAAGGGAATCGTATCACGGATTAATTGAATCCTTGACATCGTGGTTCATCCGATGAGATCATCGTGGAGCATGTGGGAGCCAACATGGGTATCCAGATCCCGCTGTTGGTTATTGCCCGAGAGCCGTCTCGGTCATGTTCAGCATGTCTCCCGAACCCGTAGGGTCTACACACTTAAGGTTCGATAACGCTTAGGGTTGTAGGAATATGTATGTGCAGTAACCCGAATGTTGTTGAGTCCCGGATGAGATCCTGGGCGTCACGAGGAGTTCGGAATGGTCCGGAGGTAAAGAATTATATATAGGAAGTGCTGTTTCGCCATCGGGACAAGTTTGGTGATATCGGTATTGTACCGGACCACCGGGAGGGGTCCTGGGGTCCACCAAGTGGGGCCACCAGCCCAGGGGGCCACATGGGCCCTAGGTGGTGCGCCTAGGCCCACATGGGCCAAGGGGAACCAGCCCCAAGGGGCCCATGCGCCTAGGGTTTAAGGAGGGAAGAGTCCATGAGGGGGAAGGCACCTCCGAGGTGCCTTGGGGAGGGTGGACACCTCCCCCCTCTTGGCCGCACCCCTCCCTTGGAGGAGGGGGCAAGGCTGCGCCCTCCCCCCTCCTTGGCACCTATATAAAGGGGGGAGGGGAGGGGGGCAGCAGCACCTTTTGCCCTGGACGCCTCCCTCTCCCTCTCCAACACATCCTCCTCCTCCGTAGTGCACGGCGAAGCCTGCCGAGTATCGCAAGTTCCACCATCACCACGCCGTCGTGCTGCTGCTGGAGCCATCTTCCTCAACCTCTCCTTCACCTTGCTGGATCAAGAAGAAGGGGGCGTTACGCTGACCGTGACGTGTGTTGAACGCGGAGGTGCCGTCCGTTCGGCACTAGATCATCGGTGAATTGGATCATGACAAGTACGACTACCTCATCCACGTTCACTCCGAAGCTTCCGTTGCGATCTACAAAGTGGTATGTAGATGCTATCCAATCTGAATACTCGTTGCTAGATGAACTCATAGATGGATCTTGGTGATACCGTAGGAAAAATTTTAATTTTCTGCAACGTTCCCCAACACAAACATAACCTTCCAATATAATAATCTTTATGTCTCGACCATTTCAAGACTCCTCGTCATGTCCGTGATCACATCCGGGACTCCGAACTACCTTTGGTACATCAAAACACATAAACTCATAATACCGATCGTCATCGAACGTTAAGCGTGCGGACCCTACGGGTTCGAGAACTATGTAGACATGACCGAGACTCACTTCCGGTCAATAACCAATAGCGGAATCTGGATGCTCATATTGGTTCCTACATATTCTACAAAGATCTTTATCGGTCAAACCGCATAACAACATATGTTGTTCCCTTTGTCATCGGTATGTTATTTGCCCAAGATTCGATCGTCGGTATCTCAATACCTAGTTCAATCTCGTTACTGCCAAGTCTCTTTACTCGTTCCGTAATGCATCATCCCATGATTAACTCATTAGTCACATTGCTTGCAAGGCTTATAGTGATGTGCATTACCGAGAGGGCCCAGAGATACCTCTCCGAAACATGGAGTGACAAATCCTAATCTCGATCTATGCCAACCCAACAAACACCATCGGAAACACCTGTAGAGCATCTTTATGATCACCCAGTTACGTTGTGACGTTTGATAGCACACTAAGTGTTCCTCCGGTAGTCGGGAGTTGCATAAGCTCATTGTCACACGAACATGTATAAGTCATGAAAGCAATAGCAACAAACTAAACGATCATCGTGCTAAGCTAACGGATGTGTATTGTCAATCACATCATTCTCTAGTGATGTGATCCCGTTAATCAAATGACAACTCATGTCTATGGCTAGGAAACTTAACCATCTTTGATTAACGAGCTAGTCAAGTAGAGGCATACTAGTGACACTCTGTTTGTCTATGTATTCACACATGTACTAAGTTTCCGGTTAATACAATTCTAGAATGAATAATAAGCATTTATCATGATATAAGGAAATAAATAATAACTTTATTATTGCCTCTATGGCATATTTCCTTCAAGGGGGTCACCCTGCCGGAGACCATTTTTGCACTTAATCCAGGGGCCCGGTTTTCCATTTAGGAGTATTGCAGTCTTGTCTGATCCAGGCTATAGTTTGTGTGTGTGGGGGAGCTAGTGAGCAGAAAGAGAAGAAGAGATTCCCAACAGATTGAATCGAAAGCTTTGCAGAAATCTAGTTTGAACACCATAGTGGGTGCCTTTCGAATGTGGCAGGCGCTGAGAAGGTCGGCAGCGTAGATGAAGTTTTCGGCAATGTACCTCCTAGTGATGAAACCGGTTTGGTCACCATGGACGAGAAGGGGGATGAGGGGCTTAATCCTGTTTGTGATAACTTTAGCTAGCGCCTTAGGTGTACAGTTTTGCAGCAAAATAGGTCTGAAGTTTTCCGGTGTTCTGGCCGATTCTTTTTTGGAAGAAGGATCATGTGGGCTCGGTTCAAACGCTCGACAGCCACTCAAAGGTCGGCGAAGTCATTGGAGAAAGGTAGGATTGTGTGTTTGATGTTATGCCAAAATTTTCGGTAGAAACCTGGTCCAAGGTCGTCGAGGCCAGGGCTGGCGTGTAAATTCAAAATTTGCTGAGCAGTGAAGGTGGAGTCCAGATGGCATAACTGAGGAATTTGCGTGGTGTAGAGAGCGGAAAGGGAGAAAAGCCATGTCAAGACCTTTTCAGTACCTAACAAATTTTTGAAGAAATTTTGGAGGATGGTTGCCTTATCATCATCATGGGCATAGAATTCCACCGTGTTATCCTCGAGGATCAGGCTGGACGTGGCGAGCGGGCTTTTGGCCCGGCTCGCGGCCCGCTAAGGACCGGACCGAACGGTCCTGGCCCGGTAAAATAATCACTCGGTCCGAGCTCAAGAATCAGGCCCGACAAAGCTTCGGTCCGGTCCTGTTTTTGACCGAGCCGACCGAGCGGACCGAGGATCCCAGCGGCGACTCTCGCGTGGGAATTCACCTGCGCGACATGGAGGAGCAGTGTAGGGAGGGCTGCAGCTGCCTGCGACGTCGACCGTCGCCGTCTTGACCTGCCTGTAGTAGACTCCGTCCTCCTCGTCTGGCTGCTGTCGACCATATCGGTTTACAACTGCTGTCGAAGTTTTAAAAAAATACAGTTTCGTCAGTTGTAGCCATAAGCTGTTATATTCAGTTTCGGCAGACAATGCATCTTTCTTCAGTTTCGTCAGAAAATACAGTTCTTGGAAGAGCACTGCCATGGCAGCCGTTTCAGCACAAGACGCACGTAGTTAAGACAGGCCTACATCTGGGAGAAACACTCGATCAGCCGTGATTTCCGCATCCACCAAATCAGGCAAGTACTTTTTGGACTTTCTATAATCACGGGCCATCACCCCACGATGCAGTTTCCTTTTATTCGGTCGAGCAGAAAACAAAATATACGAGAGAAACACGGCTTGATCCTAAAATCTTGGTGCCATTTGAGGAATAACTACACGTCAGATTTGCTCCTCTTATCTCGGCAAGACCCGCACCCAGAAAATCGTGGCCAGATAGACGTGCTACATTACTTGCATGCAATAGGAAAAACTGCTAATGAACAAATATGTGCAGGTTCGTGGATAATAGCCGCGCCGCCCAGCGCACACGTCGCCCACCTTACCGCCGGCGCTCCCGCATGTCACCCACACTGCCACAGCACCGCGCACCTCGCACACTTCGCCGTCGTACCTGTGCAAGTCGCCGCCGGTGATCGTTGGCCGGTCCGCTCGGTCCGGCCCGGGCTTCGCCGTCGTCGGTCCGGTCCCTGAAATCAGGACCGCCGTGCTGCTCGGTCCGGTCCGGTCCGGACCGCCGGCGGCCGGTCCAAACGACGGCTCGGACCGGGACCGGACCGGCCCGGACCGTGTCCACCCTGACTCGAGGATGGCGATGTTGTTTTTGCGGAACCGTTGGGAAGAGGAGACATGAAAGAACTTTGAGTTTTCGTCTCCGTCGACAACAGCTTTGATTTTTCTCCTTTGTTTCCAGAAGAGGACTTCTTCTCTGACCTCACGTTGAAGAGAAGTGATAACTACTAGTCGGAGGGACACCACGGTCCGAGAGAAAGCACGTTTTTCTTCAATGCGATCAATTCTGCCGATGACAAATTTACAGTCAATTTCCTTCTAGTGGACATGTCTTAAAGTTTTTGACCATGCTTTGAGGTTGGACCGAGTGCGTTGATGGCGGTGGCAAGGTCTAGGTCAGATTGAGAGGTTGAAAGAGCAGGAGGCCAGGCCTCAGAGACGATGTGTTTGCAAGCCGGGTGAATAGCCTAGAAGGACTCAAAACGGAATAGACGCGAGCGAGGGATATGCAAAGAAATGTTTACGATGAGCGGAACATGGTCGGAAGAGAACGTGTTAGGGGGAGAGGGTTGAGTTGGGAAAGTGATCATCCCAAACGAGGTTAAAGAAGGCTCTATCAATGCGTTCGAGGGTTGGGTTTAGCCGGTTGTTGGACCAAGTGAAGGACCGGTCGAGAAGAGGTAGCTCTAAGAGTTGCAGGTCAGAGATAGCCGTGTTAAACAATTTCAGAACAATATACCTCGAGTGTTCAGAACAGTTTCAGAAAGTAATTTGAAAGACTGTCATAGGATGTGAGGGAGCATGCCATGTATTACCGACAGACACGGCCATATATCTCCAAAGTAGTTGGATTCAGAGCCACTATAGCTTCATCATTCTTGTACTCGAAACATGTCAACTTTGTAGGTACTAATTGAGTAACTGTGCCATCGGTATCTGCTATATATGGATTGAGTGGCGTAAGATGAGCAACTTCCATATCTAAATGTGGTTGATTTCCAGGGATGAAATCTCAACCTTCCATCATCACACGATTGACCTCATGCTTTTGTGACAATTATAAAAAGAACCCAAATTCTTAAAAGTGCAACTGCACTTTTTAGTAGTCCCGAGCGCACACCCCTCCGATCCGTCGGATCTCCATCCCCCGTCGCGCACGTGCCCACGTGCTACCTGGTCGGGGATCCCGTTGCTGCATCTCCGCCGCCAGCGAGAACCGAGCCGAGCTCCGGCGCACTACCTCTCCTCCTTCTTCCCACTCTCCCTGTCTTTCCTCCTATGACCGAGCCGCCCTCCAGGTTCTTCCCGAGGGCGTCCATGGCGTTCCGCCGGAGGTCAACCCGCCAAGCCCCTGCCGGATTCTTGCCGCCCTGCCGCCTCCAGCCTCTCCCTTGACCACCGCCTGGACCTGCCGCCCATCCCCCGCGTCGCCCTCGCCGGATGAGCTCCAGCCGCCCGCCTTGGCTGCCGACCCGCACGGCGCACGCAACCGCTGGATCCAGATCGTGAGCTGCATAGAGCTCGTGTAGATTTTTGACCAGGCGGCGGTGGTTGCCTCCAGGGCTTGGGGAGGCAGAGCAAGTCACGAACGACGGAGGAGCCGGTCAGGGGGCGAGGCCGAACATGGCGCGCGGGGCGACAGAGTCAGCCATGGCGCGGCGGCGGGGTCGGCAGGGGGCACGTGTTAGAGTTAAGCACGATCAAACTTGCACGGCACGTGCATGAGTCCTAGTATGATTAGTATTCTAAATCAAGTAGGATTAGGAATACTACATCGAGTCCGTTAGACACTAGGCTATGAATAGCATACCAAGTAGGATTGATCCCTTGGGCTCGTACGTGTATATAAGTGCACCCAACTCCTGTAATCTGAACAAAGAAAGAGAAAAGCAATAAAGGAGCAAGGCTCGATACGAGCCTTTGGCGATCTAAATCGATCAGTTTGTTTCGTTCACAAGTGTTCTGTCGACGACGCCGGAGTACGCCGATCCAATTGATCAAGCTAGCCAGCCCAGGTCAAGTACACGTACGCAGGTCTACGGCAAGATACGTGCATGTACTATTGATTAAGAAGAAATCAATTAAGCAGTTTGCTTGCGTGCTTCGGTATTAGCGTTGCACGTACGTGTAGCTCCTGGTGATTGGATCTAGCGTTCTAAATCCAACAGCGCGGTGCTGCAGAGCCGGTCATGGCGCGGTGCTGCAGATACGGGGCGGCTCTGCCAGTTCTACACTCGCAAGACGAAAGGAGAGGCATGGAGGCTCAAATCATTCTCTGCAGGTGTGGCCTCTTCGCCTGTTGGCCATCACGTGAAGGCCCCCCTCCTGCTGCTTCCATTGCTATATGTGCGATTATTGGTGCTTTTGCTCTCCTGCAAATTACGGACCACGAACAAGATGCAGAGAAAGGCTTCAGTTCAAGTGTTGAACTGAAAGCAACATAAATCAACACGAATCATCTGGCGTCACCACCGGACAGCTTAAGGAGGAATTAAAATCATCACACATTCACGCTTCTGTTCTTTGGATTTACAAGTGACCAAACTTCAGCATTGTTGCACAAGTTTTAGCTTTCTTCTCCTCTTCCCTTCGGGGTTCATGGTGTGTAGCTGCTGGAAGATGTGAATGCTTTTTGTTGGCATCCACTGTAGTTGTAGTTACACACATAGTGGTCCTAGTTGGCACATGCATGGCCACAGAGTTGCACAATCTTATCCGCATAGTCGCATATGAATTATCATAGCTTATAATGTAATCTAGTTGCACACACATTGATATTTAGTTGGCTTGTAATGTAGTCTAGTTGCACACACATTGATGTTTAGTTGGCAGGAAGACTAGTTGCACACACATATCTTAGTTGGCTTGTAATTTAGTCTAGTTGCACAAACATTGATGTTTAGTTGGCAGGACACTAGTTGCACAAACATATGCGCAATTGGCGTGACAATGTAGTCTAGTTGCATACATATTGATATTTAGTTGGCAGGACTAGTTACGCACATATATGCTCAGTTGGCGCGGCAATGTAGTCTAGTTTCACACACATTGTTTTTTAGTTGGCAGGACTATTGGCACACACGTATGCTCAGTTGGCGCGGCAATGTAGTCTAGTTTCACACATATTAATGTTTAGTTGGCAGGACTATTGGCACATACATATGCTCAGTTGGCGCGGCAATATAGTCTAGTTACACACACATTGATGTTTAGTTGGCAGGACTATTGACACATACATATGCTCAGTTGGCGCGGCAATGTAGTCTAGTTGCACACATATTCATGTTTAGTTGGCAGGAAGAGCACCCCATGCGAGGTCTACTTTTGAAGAGCACGTCGAGAGAGTTTCAACAATGAAAACGGATCTGAATTTCGGCGAGCGGTTTAGAAGTTATGTCTTTTATAATTTTAAAAACGAAAAATTAATGCACAAGGACGAACACAGGAACATTAATGCAGCGGTAAGTAAGCATCCATCACGTGAGAAAAGACCACATAAGATGATTAGTTAACAGTGTTCTTTTTAATACTTTTAGATTAGTAGTAATTTTGCCTTTTTTAGTATATGCGGTGAGGACTACACGTGCTGACTGGACCAGGGGGCCGGCCGCTCGGGAGCGATAGCGCCCTAAAAAGAAAGACTATGTGCTGCGCCGCCGTGTGGCGAGCGACTGGCGATGGATCTGCTCCCCGAGGACGTGATTGGAGAAGTGCTGCGCTGCCTCCCCGGGCGGAGCCTCGCGGCATCGATCCCGTGGCGTGTGCAGGACGTGGCGCGACGTCGTGGACGCTCTCAACCTACTCGTGCCACACATGCTGCCGCACTCCGTCCGCGGCATCTTCACCAACTACAGCGGCTCGTCGCGCCCGCGCTTCTTCGGCCGTCCCTGCAGCTGCAGCCCACCGTCAGCCGACTGCAGCGCTCGGCAGTCCCTCGGCGGTGCGGGCGCTCGGCTGTGGTCGTTGCGACGTGCGCGCAGGCATGGCGCTGCAGCGGCCACCTCGTCTCCGCAAGACCGCGACGGCCTAACACCGCGTTGCAGCGGTGTCACTCGTCAACCGCGCGGCGGCGACCACCGCGGTCGTTGCATGAACCTGACGCGACACCCACGACCGATGCCATCCACGTCCTCGACCACAACGGGTCGACTCGCCGCCGCCTCGCAGAAGAGCGCCATCCCGCACTCAGATTTGTCGTGGACTGTCTCACCTTGCGGTGGACCCATGTTACAGCGGAAATGATTTGCTTGATTGGTGGACCAAAAGAAAAGCTTTAGTGTATCAAATTAGTGAAGAAAAATATATCTATGAAACTTAGGGGATTTAGGCAAGTACTGTATATATGTAGACAACTTGTCATATTGGAAATAGCAACTTTTTGCAAATTAAATCAATTTTTTGCTAAAAATATCCCTAGGCAACTCGCGCTAGCCATTCTAGCAACTAACTATCATGCGTTGGGAAAGTTTTGGGCGAAATAAAACAACACTCAAGAGCGGATCTTTGGGCAACTCATGCCATCATCTCTAGCAAACTAACTATCATATGTTGGACAAGTTTTGGACATTTTAGGCTAAAATCATTGACAATTCCAACCAAAACATCCACATGCCGCAAACCACCCCCGCGCTCAAAATTGTCGATTTTCCCAAAATCTCTAGACCCACACACCCCTCTTCAACCTTCCTATCCCGTCTCTATCGCATAGAATCATAGATTTGAGTAGAAAAAACATGCTTAGGGGGTTGATTCAAGGTAATTACTGACGATTTGTGGCCCAATTCCTCGACCACCGACAACAGTGCTTTCCTTGCTCTAGCTCCTCCCACTAGGTGGTCGCGGCGTACAGACGGCGTTGCCCCCTCGGCTCACGCTCCTGCTTTGCTTGCTGGTCGCCAGCACTCCGACACCTCATCTTCCCTTTGCTTGCTGGTTGCCGGCAATCTGACACCTGTCTCGTTCCTCTACTTGTAGGCAACTTTCATTAGGCAAGTCAAGGCTAGTGCAGAATCGTTGACTAGAAGATAGCATATTTTTTTGGCTAGAACTGAATGCACAAAAAATTTATACATTGTAGGGTAGATCATATGCCATAGTGTCAAGGATGCAGAGACAGAAACTACATACAGTACTTAAAAGGCTACTATAATCAACCCTTTATGCTTTCTAGTATATCAATTTTCAAAATGCAAAAATGTTGTAACTACTACAACACCAACCACAACAACCTAGGAGGCACGTCATACCCATTTGGTTATTTATGCCGACACCTATGATTATTTATTACAAGTACACAATGTGCTCCAGAAACACTGAGCACAAAACAATACCAAGTTAGTCTCCTTGATGTACCAAGGCCAATCTAGAACGATGCAATCGTAGGCCGCATGTAGGACAGCGTATATAAGTTCAATTTTGTATAGGCAGAAGAAAACGTACATTATGTCTACACTTTAATCACTGCATCCACCTCTCAAAAACCAGCATCAGTATATGCATCGATTGGTTTTACATGAGAAAAGGAAAGGGTAGCCTCCCTACTGACATATACTTGCCGAAGTGTTGGTTACAACTTGTCTGATCGCACAGAAAAAATTGCCTGAAGAAAAAAATAGTTGCCCATGTTGATTATTCAGTTCAAACAAGTTACCTAGTATACAAAGCAACACACCGGTCTGCATGATTTACCTACATTAGTAGAAAACGGAGCTTTAGCGCCGGTTCGTAAGGGCATTTAGTGTCGGTTCCATAACCGGCACTAAAGGGTGGGCACTAAAGCCCCCCCCCCCCCCCCTTAGTACCGGTTCGGCACGAACCGGCGCTAAAGTGCCACCACGTGGCGTGAGCTCACGCCCTGGTAAGGGGGACCTTTAGTACCAACCGGTACTAAAGGTTTTTTTTTTTAATTGAAAATTTTGGAATTTTTTTTTGATTTTTTTCCGATTTTTTATTTTTCTGAATTATTTGATGATTTAGTCTCTAATCACCTCTCTTAACTGCTCAAGTGTGGATCATTCATTCCAAATCATCTAACTTCCCGACCGGTCACCCATCCCTCTCACTACTCTAGCCCGAGCACGATTAACTTTCGGGTTCTATTCTCCTTCGTTTCCGAGTCTGCAATTGTTGTTTTCCTGACAATAGTAAGATGTCAATCCTATTAACCCTATGGAGTTTAGCTTGAGCATGAAGTCACACATTTCACCGTTTGAGTTTTTGAAACTATTATTCTAAAAAACAGTAATTATTTAGTAACGCTAATATTTCTTGAATAAGTTTGACCATAGTTTGACCAGATTTGACCAAAATTCAAAAAATTGAAATAATTATTTAGTAACACTAATATTCTTGAATAATTATGTAGTAACATTAATACTTCTTGAATAAGTAGTTTGACCAGATTTAACCAAATTTTTTAAAAAAACTGAAATTTGACCATATCTTTTTTTTTCCTTTTGGAATTTGAGGATTCTAAAAAATTCCAAACAGGCTGTAGGCCGTATCCATCGGATGCGGATTTTCGTGCTGAATTTTTTGATATATTATATGTTTTTTTCCGACATCGTATGCAAAAGTTATAGCCGTTTTACATTTTCCCTACACTTTTTGCAAAACATGTCCAAATTTAAGTTTTTTAATTTTCCTAACTAGTAGATGTAGTAATATAACTACATCTCAAGAATTTTATTTTTGAATTTTTATCATTTTCTTTTGTATTTTTCAAAACTGAAATGGCGATATACTGTGGGGGAAGGGGGTAGGGATTGAAAATTGCCCTTTAGTACCGGTTCGTGGCAAGAACCGGTACTATAGGTCAACCTTTAGTACCGGTTCGTGGCACGAACCGGTACTAAAGGTTAGCCTTTAGTACCGGTTTGTGCCATTTAACCGGTACTAAAGGTGATCGCGGCCCGCCTAACGCCACCACCATTCTTTAGTACCGGGTTCGTACACGAACCGGTACTAAAGGTTCAACACGAACCGGCAATAAAGCAAATCCGTTCGAACCGGCACTAATGGTACCATTAGTACCGGGCCAAAATCAAACCGGCACTAATGTGCTTCACGTTTGACCCTTTTTCTACTAGTGCTAGTATTCACTTCAAATGAGTTACTTAGTAACTCGCGCCAGCATCTCTAGCAACTATCATGCCTTGAGCAAGTTTTGGGCAAAAAATAGAACCCAACACCGGCAGCGGATCTCTGGGCAACTCACGCCAGCATCTCTAGTAACTAACTATTATGCGTTGGGCAAGTTTGGGCCAAAAGAACTAGCCCTCTTGGGAGCGGATCTCTGGGCAACTCGCGACAACATCTCTAGTAGCTAACCATCATGTATTCGGCAAGTTTTGGGTGGAAATAGAACCCAACATTCTCGGGAGCAGATCTCGGGCAACTAGCGCGAACATCTCTAGCAACTAATCATCATATGTTGGGCAAGTTTTGGTTAAAAAATATACCCAATACTCTCTGAAGCGGATCTCTGGGAAATTTGCACCAATATCTCTAGCAACTAACCATCATGCGTTGGCAAGTTTTAGAAACTTTTGGCACAAAATCGTCGACGACTCCATCCCCCACATCCCCAGGCCGCAAACCACCCATGTGCTCAAAATCATGGATTTTCCCAAAAAAAAAAGGACCACACACACCCTCTTCAACTAGCTGACACCTAAAAAAAGACTATGGTTGTCATTTAGCCAACTTTGCCTTTATCCTGCAGAAAAACAAAACTGGTGTCTCTATGTCCCACGCAACAAGTGGCCGTCGTTAGGCAACTTGCATCTTATACCAGACAACTAGTGATTCTTTTTAGGCAACTTTGCCTTTGACCGTGATAGTGGAGTAGAGGCAAGGTGGTGGCATTGAGATTCTAAATGAACACAAATTAATCGCAGAAAATCTCAGATATAACACACAAACAAACAATGGTGAAAATAGTTCAGTTCTTTGAAAACAGATAGCATTTACCTCGTGCAGACAAACGAACATGGTCTTTCTGTGCTAGCTTCCGCTTTGGGTTCCTTCGACATCCCTCTCGTAGCGGTGAACAGGCCCCCTTGCCTGTCCCACTCGCCACATCTTGTTCGTGCATTCCTCATCGTCGCCCCCGAAAATTGGCCAACACTGAAAATTTTAAAAGGGATTTAAAACAGCATCTTCCTGTCTCGCGCAAATCACGCCTACTATAGAAAAGCTTGTAGTATGTTTAGTCAACTACCTAGTAAACAGGAATATTGGGTGAAGAACATTACTAATAACAATAGTCTATAAAAGCAGAGGAGAACTACAGGATAACAAGAAGTTGTAAAAAATATAAATAACACAATGGTAAATCAATTGAAGGAACAAGCACCAAAAGTAATCAAGAAATCTTACATAATACTAGGAGTACTAGTGAAATGGTAAATCAATTGAAGGAACAAGCACCAAAAGTAATCAAGAAATCTTACATAATACTAGGAGTACTAGTGAAAATCCGTTGCTTCTTCATTGGCGCACTGCATGCTGTGCAACCTCGGCCTGCACTTTCCTTTCCTGCTGCATCGGCCGGCTGGCAGCCAACATCCATCCATGTCCTCCTCCCTCGTAAGCAGAGTTATTCAGATATCTACAACACTAAGGGGCTACAAGCCTAAAGCCAACATGACGGACGAAACTGAAGACCAAACTACTGCTGACCCTGTTGTACACACCCACCCAAAGAACCAACAGGAAACCAACATGATATGATTCAGCGATGCAGCTCCAGCTTGACACGGGCTGAGCAATCACCCTACAACGCAGGCCCAGCAATTCTTGATCTAGAGCAACTGCAGCCCAGTTCAGTTGTAGAATCAATCACAAGCCAGTATTTTTCTAAAAATTGCCTAAGTGATGGTTACAATTTGCTGGCTGCACTGAAAATTTTGCCTGAAGAAAAAAAGAAGAGATTCCGTCCCTCCCCTCCCAACAGTGCAGCGAAAAGCATATGTGTATATGCAGCAAAAAGCATGAACGTGGCATCATGTTGAGCATTCTTTTTTGAAGAATTGCTAAGCTTAGTCATTAATTAGACCCGCTATGTACTGCATCGCCGTGTACCTCATGTCGTCCAAGACGCAGCCGAGCTCCGGCACTTCAAATGGAGCGCCCAGGGGCCAGGGCGTCTGGGAGCGGTGGTGCTCGGACGAGCAGCACATCCGCGACGCTGTCGGCCTTCCCGCAGACGGCATCGCCATCTCTGTGGCCATCAACGACGCGCCCCTCACCCGCTACATCTGCTTCTGACGTGGACGCAGCCCCTGACGAGACGAGGTCTGCCGGGTGCGCCTACTTCTAGTGCCGCGGGTGCTGGAGCGGCAACGTGCGCGCCGCTGACAGGGATGGCGCCGCGGACATGGGCTTCCCCGCCGCCGTGGTCCGTGACATGGCCTCCGCCTGGACGACCCCGCCCAGTCACGGCGGCGGTTCCCCCGCCGGCCGCGCCCTTCCTTTATCGCCACAGGTCAGTGAGGTTTGGGTGGGAGGAGCGGGGGATTTCCTCATCTTACAGCGAACAGAGAGAGAAAGAGGGGGGGAGTGGGGAAGAGAGGTCGTCTATGCGCCGCTCGACGCGTGCCGGTGTGTCGTGGGGTCCCGACCAGGTAAGCGACAGACGAGCGCTCATGTTGCCGCGCGTCCTGACCATGTGGTTCCTGCGGGCTGGTGTGCACACCCGCGATCGCATCGGACGGTTCGTAAGGGTGTGTGCCCGATCTGTCTAAAAAGTGCAGCTGCAATTTTTAGAATTTGGAATATTAATTCCTTCCCATTTATGTCCTGCATGCATGCAGGAGATAAATGGCCGTGGGAAACGTCCATTACGTGCATGAATGGCCTTTACTCTTGCCTAATCATCGCTGATTAATGCCTCCTGCATGCATGTATAGGTTTTGGACATGGGCAACCCCGTCAATGCATCGTAACTGCAGGCGTTAGCAAATCCTTGTGACGGACGGAGTCAACATCATACTGCTACGTCCGACAACGACAGAAGCGCACCGCCACAACCGGAAGCTGGCTCTGCCCTCGCACACGACAGCGTCTGCCGCGTTGGAGGCACAAACCCGACGCGGCTTGGCGGCCAAGAATTGGCCACGTCGCCATACTCAGCAAATTCTTTCTCCGGCATCATTAACTCCCTCCAGTCGACATGGTCATTCAAATGGGACTAGCTCACTCGGACTAAACCAGATCAATGGCGCTCAGTTGCCCGTGCGCCGTCACTCGGCCGCCTGTGTGTCATCGCTCGGCTGGACATGTCCTCATCACACGGCCGCCCTGCATGCGGTCACGAAGCTGCCGACGTCATCAACAACTTGCCCGACTCGGTCGCCTTGCGCATTGTCATTTCGTAGAATGCGTCTATTTCACTAGGACGTCGCGCATCATCATTCCACGGGCGTGTCTACTTCACTAAGACGTCCTAAGCATGGCCAGTCCGCTGGAGGCGTCTACATCACTCAGACGTCCTGAGCGTCGCCAGTCTGTTGGAGGCGTCTACTTCACTCGAATACCCCACATCATCACTCCGCAGGACTCGTCTACTTCACTCGGACGCTCCGTGCATCGCAACTCCGCGGGACGCGCGTCTACTTCACTCGGACGCTCCGTGCGTCGCAACTCCGCGGGACGCGTCTACTTCACTCGGACGCTCCCCGCATCGTCACTCCGCGGCAAGCATCTTCATCACTTGGCCGCCCCGTGCGTCGTCACGCCGCGGGATGCATCTACATCAACCTGACGCCCCGTGCATCGTCACTCCGCGGGACACGCCAACTTCACTCGGACGTCCTGAGCGTCGCCAGTCCGCGAGAGACGTCTACTTCACTCAGACGCACCGCATCGTCACTCCGCGGGACGCGTCTACTTTACTCGGACGCTCCGTGCATCGCAACTCCGCGGGACGTGTCTACATCACTCGGACGGCCCGCGCATCGTCACTCCGCGGCAAGCATCTTCATCACTTGGCCACCCCGTGCGTCGCCACGGGATGCGTCTACATCAACCGGACGCCCCGTGCATTGTCACTGCGTGGGATGCGTCTACATCACTCGGACGTCGCGCATCATCACTCTACGGGACGCGTCTACTTCATTCGGACGTCCTGAGCATCGCCAGTCTGCGGGAGGCCTCTACTTCACTCGGACGCCCCGCATCGTCACTCTACGGGACGCGTCTACTTCACTGGGACGCTCCGTGCATCGCAACTCCGCGGGACGCGTCTACATCACTCAGACGCCCCGCGCATCGTCACTCCGCGGCAAGCATCTTCATCACTTGGCCGCTCCGTGCGTCACCATGCCGTGGGATGCATCTACATCAACCGGACGCCCCGTGCATCGTCATTCCACGAGACGCGTCTAAGTCACTCGGATGCCACGCTCGCCGCCACTCCGCGGGACGTGTCTACATCACTCGGACGGCCCGCGCATCGTCACTCCGCGGCAAGCATCTTCATCACTTGGCCGCCCCGTGCGTCGCCGCGCCGCAGGATGCGTCTACATCAACCGGACGCCCCGTGCATTGTCACTCCGCGGGACGAGTCTACTTCACTAGGACGTCGCGCATCGTCACTCCGCGGGACGCGTCTACTTCACTCGGACGTCCTGAGCATCGCCAGTCCGAGGGAGGCGTCTAATTCACTCGGACGCTCCGTGCGTCGCAACTTCGCGGGACGCGTCTACATCACTCGGACGCCCTGCGCATTGTTACTCCGCTGCAAGCATCTTCATCACTTGGCCGCCCCGTGGGTCGCCACGCTGCGGGATGCGTCTACATCAACCAGACGCCACGTGCATCGTCACTCCGCGGGACACGTCTAAGTCACTCGGACACCCCGCTCGCCGCCACTCCGCGGGATGCCTCTACTTCTCTCGGACGCCCCGCGCATCGCCACTCTGCGGGACGTGTCTATGTCACTCAGATGCCCTGCTCGTCGCCACTCCGCGGTTCACGTCTACATCACTAAGGACGCCTCGCGCATCGTCACTCCGCGGGTCACGTCTACATCACTCGGTCGCCCCGCGCGTCGCCATCGGTTGGTCACCTCATCACCACTCGGCCGCCCCGCGCGTCGCCATCGGTTGGTCACCTCATCACCACTCGGCCGCCCCGCGCGTCGCCATCGGTTGGTCACCTCATCACCACTCGGCCGCCCCGCGCGTCGCCATCGGTTGGTCACCTCATCACCACTCGGCCGCCCCGCGCGTCGCCATCGGTTGGTCACCTCATCACCACTCGGCCGCCCCGCGCGTCGCCATCGGTTGGTCACCTCATCACCACTCGGCCGCCCCGCGCGTCGCCATCGGTTGGTCACCTCATCACCACTCGGTCGCCTCGCGCGCCGCCATCGGTTGGTCACCTCATCACCACTCGGCCGCCCCGCGCGTCGCCATCGGTTGGTCACCTCATCACCACTCGGCCGCCCCGCGCGTTGCCAACGGTTGGTCACCTCATCACCACTTGGCCGCCACGCGCATCGCCATCGGTTGGTCACCTCATCACCACTCGGGCGCCCCGTGCGTCGCCATCGGTTGGTCACCTCATCATCACTGGGCCGCCCCGCGCCTCGTCATCGGTTGGTCACCACATCACCACTCGGCCGCCCCGCGCGTCGCCATCGGTTGGACACCTCATCACCACTCGGCCACCCCGCGCGTCGCCATCGGTTGGTCACCTCATCACCACTCGGCCGCCCCGCGCGTCGCTATCGGTTGGTCACCTTATCACCACCTGGCGGTCCCGCGTGGCACCATCGGTTGGTCACCTCATCGTCACTCGGCCGCCCCGCGCGTCGCCACTCGGTTGGTCACCTCATCACCACTCGGCCACTCGCGCACCTTCAGACAGCTAAGTCATTCTACATGCACTACATTTTGTTATTTCCGCGTTCCCAAGTATCCTATTATTCACACATCACATTCACTCGGAGGCCACACCACCAAGTGTACATCTACGCTTGGCTGCTTATTTTCAACCGAGTCCAACTTTCATTTTTTTCGCGTACATCATTATCTAACACCATGTGTTCTTCATTTCGAGTTTGCATCGGTCCTCCGGGGCTGCAACTCAGTCGAAACACTACACTTCTGTTTTATTTGAGCCAGCACTTCGACAAGTTCGAACGGATCCTTCGCTCTTTCAGACTCTTCCTGATTAACCAGCAAGCCCCTTGCACTCCCAGCGGGTGTCTATGGGTGTTATTCACACAATTTATTTTAGCACACATCAAATTTCCTCGAGAAATTATTTCGTTGGCTTGTGCCATTTTTTACACAAGTTACGTGATCACTCGACGGCCCTATGCGCCAACTTCATCGCTGCTTGGACTCGGTCACCATACCGGTCCCAGCGCACCACAACATCGACCTTGTCATTCTGTTGACTTCAAACACATCCGGCCGACTCCTCGTGGAATCCTCTTCATCGTATCAATGATATAGACCTCGTCAGGCATGAGACAGATAAGTCTCTTTTATAATTAAACTTCACACTTCACTCCTTTGTGACTTTGCCTCTTTCGAGCATCACTCGGAAGCTCCTCCTGAGCATCACTCGGAAGCTCCTCCTCACCTTTACCCGATTCCGACTCGATGAATTACAATTTATCAATTCAAAACTATATTGATCGTGTTCCAACAGGACCGCGGTCGAAGCCTATAGTATGCTCGGGGGCTACGCCACTGATGTCTACTACGCAACCTTCTTCTTGTAGACGTTGTTGGGCCTGCAAGTGCACAGGTTTGTAGGACAGTAGCAAATTTCCCTCAAGTGGACGACCTAAGGTTTATCAATCCGCGGGAGGCGTAGGATGAAGATAGTCTCTCTCAAACAACCCTGCAACCAAATAACAAAGAGTCTCTTGTGTCCCCAACACACCCCCTACAATGGTAAATTGTATAGGTGCACTAGTTCGGCAAAGAGATGGTGATACAAGTGCAATATGGATGGTAGATATAGGTATTTGTAATCTGAAAATATAAAAACAGCAAGGTAACTAACGGTAAAAGTGAGCATAAACGGTATTGAAATGATAGGAAACAAGGCCTAGGGTTCATACATTCACTAGTGCAAGTTCTCTCAACAATAATAACATAGATAGATAATATAACAAGCCCTCAACATGCAACAAAGATTCACTCCAAAGCCACTAATAGTGGAGAACAAACGTAGAGATTATGGTAGGGTACGAAACCACCTCAAAGTTATTCTTTCGGATCAATCTATAAAAGAGTTCGTACTAGAATAACACCTTAAGATACAAATCAACCAAAACCTTGATGTCACCTAGATACTCCATTGTCACCTCAAGTATCCGTGGGCATGATTATACGATATGCATCACACAATCTCAGATTCATCCAACCAACACAAAGTACTTCAAAGAGTGCCCCAAAGTTTCTATCGGAAAGTCAAGAACGTGTGCCAACCCCTATGCATAGGTTCCCAAATGTCACGAAACCCGCAAGTTGATCACCAAAACATACATCAAGTGGCACATGATATCCCATTGTCACCACAGATAATCACGGCAAGACATACATCATCTGTTCTCATAAAAGACTCAATCCGATAAGATAACTTCAAAGGGGAAACTCAATTCATCACAAGAGAGTAGAGGGGGAGAAACATCATAAGATCCAACTACAATAGCAAAGCTCGGGATACATCAAGATCGTGCCATAGAACACGAGAGAGAACACGAGAGAGAGATCAAACACATAGCTACTGGTACATACCCTCAGCCCCGAGGGTGAACTACTCCCTCCTCGTCATGGATAGCGCCGGGATGATGAAGATGGCCACCGGTGATGGGATCCCCCTCCGGCAGGGTGCCGGAACAGGGTCCCGATTGGTTTTTGGTGGCTACAGAGGCTTGCGGCGGCGGAACTCCCGATCTATCTTCTGTTCTGGAAGTTTTAGGGTACGTAGGTATATATGGGTGAAAGGAGTACGTCGGTGGAGCTACGGGGGCCCCACGAGGCAGGGGGCGCGCCCGGGGGGGTGGGCGCGCTCCCCACCCTCGTGATCACCTCCCGTATCTTCTGACTTGGGGTCCAAGTCCATCAGGTGGATTTCCTTCCAAAAATAACTTCTCCAGTTGATTTCGTTCCGTTTTGACTCCGTCTGATATTCCTTTTCCTCGAAACACTGAAATAGGCATAAACAAAGAATCTGGGCTGGGCCTCCGGTTAATAGGTTAGTCCCAAAAGTAATATAAAAGTGGAAAATAAAGCCCAATATTGCCTAAAATAGTAGATAAAGTAGCATGGAGCAATAAAAAATTATAGATACGTTGGAGACGTATCAAGCATCCCCAAGCTTAATTCATGCTCGTCCTCGAGTAGGTAAATGATAAAAAAGTTAATTTTTGATGCGGAGTGCTACTTGGCATAATTTCAATATAAATCTTCTTACTTGTGATATGAATATTCAGATCCGAAAGATTTAAGACACAAGTTCATATTGACACAAAAATAATAATACTTCAAGCATACTAATCAAAGCAATCATGTCTTCTGAAAATAACATGGCAAAAGAAAGTTCATCCCTACAAAATGATATAGTTAGGCTATGCTTCATTTTTGTCACACAAAGATGTTCCCAACTTCTATACCCCCGATGACAAGCCAAGCAATTGTTTCATACTCAAATAATCTCAAACTCTTTCAACCTTCACGCAATACATGAGCGCGAGCCATGGATATAGCACTATGGGTGGAATAGAATATGATGATGGGATTGTGTAGAGAAGACAAAAAAGGAGAAAGTCTCATATCGACGAGGATAATCAACGGGCTATGGAGATGCCCATCAATTGATGTCAACATGAGGAGTAGGGACTGCCATGCAACGGATGCACTAGAGCTATACGTATATGAAAGCTCTACAAAAGAAACTAAGTGGGTGTGCATCCAACTTTCTTGCTCACGAAGACCTAGGGCACTTTGAGGAAGCCCATCTTTGGAATATACAAGCCAAGTTCTTTTTATTGAAAATTCCCACTATGAAAGTGATAAAATGAGAGACTCTCTATTATGAAGATCTTAGTGCTACTTTGAAGCACAATATATGAGACTCACTACATGAAGAAAACAAGGTGCTACTTTGAAGCACAAGTATGGTAAAAGGATAGTAGCATTGTCCCTTCTCTCTTTTTCTCTCATTTTTATTATTTTTATTTTTTATTTTTTTATTTTGGGCCTTTTTTCTCTTTTTTTATGGCCTCTTTTTTTTCGTCCGGAGTCTCATCCCGACTTATGGGGGAATCATAGTCCCCATCATCCTTTCCTCACTTGGGACAATGCTCTAATAATGATGATCATCACACTTTTATTTGTATTACAACTCAACAATTACAACTCGAAACTTAGAAAAAAATATAACTCTATATGAATGCCTCCGGCGGTGTACCGGGATGGTGCAATGAATCAAGAGTGACATGTATGGGAAATAATGCATGGTGGCTTTGCCACAAATACGATGTCAGCTACATGATCATGCAATGGCAATATGACAAAAGTAATGTATGTCATAATAATGATGATGGAAGTTGCATGGCAATATATCTCGTAATGGCTATGGAAATGCCATGATAGGTAGGTATGGTGGCTGTTTTGAGGAAGATATAAGGAGGTTTATGTGTGAAAGAGTGTATCATATCACAGGGTTTGGATGCACCGGCGGAGTTTGCACCAACTCACAAGGTGACAAAGGGCAATGCACGGTACCGAAGAGGCTAGCAAGTGCGGAAAGGTAAAAGTGCGTATAATCCATGGACTCAACATTAGTCAAAAGAACTCATATACTTATTGCAAAAATTTAGAAGCCATCAAAAATCAAGTAGTACGCGCAATGCTCCTAGGGGGATAGATTGGTAGGAAAAGACCATCGCTCGTCCCCGACCGCCACTCATAAGGATGCACAAGTCAGGTACACTTCATGTTTCAAATTTGTTACACAACTTTACCCATACGTGCATGCTACGGGACTTGCAAACTTCAATACAAGTATTTCTCAAATTCACAATTATCAACTAGCACGACTTTGATATTATTACCTCCATATCTCAAAACAATTATTAAGCATTAAATTTATCTTAGTATTCAATTCACTCAAAAGAAAGTTTCATATATCTCGAAAACCAAGTATATTAACATTAAGCAAATTACCATGCTATTAACGACTCTCAAAATGATCTAAGTGAAGCATGAGAGATCAAGTTTCTTTAAAACAAATCCACCACCGTGCTCTAAAAGATCTAAGTGAAGTACTAGAGCAAAACTATGAAGCTCAAAAGATATAAGTGAAGCACATAGAGTATTCTAACAAATTCCAAATCATGTATGGCTCTCACAAAAGGTGTGTACAGCAAGGATGATTGTGGTAAACTAACAACCAAAGACTCAAATAATACAAGACGCTCCAAGCAAAACACATATCATGTTGGTGAATAAAAATATAGCTCCAAGTAAATTACCGATGGAAGTAGCGAAAGAGGGATGCCTTCCGGCATCCCCAAGTTTTGACTTTTGGTGTCCTTGGATTATCTTGGGGTGCCATGGGCATCCTCAAGCTTAGGCTCTGCCACTCCTTGTTCCATAATCCATCAAAAGAATTCACCCAAAACTTGAAAACTTCACAACACAAAACTCAATAGAAATCTCGTGAGTTCCGTTAGAGAAAGAGAACAAAAGACTACTTTAAGGTACTGTAATGAACTCATTCTTTATTTATATTGGTGTTAAAACTACTGTATTCCAACTTCTCTATGTATTATAAACTATTTTAGTAGCCATAGATTCATCAAAATAAGCAAACAACACACGCAAAACAGAATCTGTCAAAAACAGAACAGTCTGTAGTAATCTGTAACTAACGCAAACTTCTAGAACTCCAACAAATCTACAAAAATTAGACGACCTAGAAAATTTGTTTATTGATCAGCAGCAACTGGAATCACTATTTTATCATGTTCTGGTGATTTTTAACAATTCGGGCACTGAGCACAAAGATTCTGGAAATTACAGCAAGATCAAATAACTATCACCCAAGAAGATCTAATAGGTTTAACTTGGCAGAAACACTAATTAAAAGATAAAACCACATCTAACAGAGGCTAGATGGATTATTTATTACTAAACAGAACCAAAAAGCAAGACACTAAAATAAAATTGGGTTGCCTCCCAACAAGCGCTATCGTTTAACGCCCCTAGCTAGGCATTATGATTTCAATGATGCTCACATAAGAGATAAGAATTGAAACATAAAGAGAGCATCATGAAGAATATGAATAGCACATTTAAGTCTAACCCACTTCCTATGCATAGGGATTTTGTGAGCAAACAACTTATGGGAACAATAATCAACTAGCATAGGAAGGCAAAACAAGCATAACCTCAACAATTTAAGCACATAGAGAGGAAACTTGATATTATTGCAATTCCTACAAGCATATGTTCCTCCCTCATAATAATTTTCAGTAGCATAATGAATGAATTCAACTAGATCATTCTTTTCATGATCTACTAGCATAGAATTTTTACTACTCTCCACATAAGCAAATTTCTTCTCATGAATAATAGTGGGAGCAAACTCAACAAAATAATTATCATGTGATTGAAAATTAAGATCAAGATGACAAGTTTCATGGTTATCATTATTCTTTAAAGCATATGTGTCATCACAATAATCATCATAGATAGGAGGCATGCTTTCATCATAGTAAATTTGCTCATCAAAGCTTGGGGAACAAAAAATATCATCTTCATCAAACATAGCTTCCCCAAGCTTGTGGCTTTGCATATCATTAGCATCATGGATATTCAAGGAATTCGTACTAACAACATTGCAGTAATGCTCATCATTCAAAGATTTAGTGCCAAACATTTTAATGCATTCTTCTTCTAGCAAGTGAGCACAATTTTCCTTTCCATCATTCTCATGAAAGATATTAAAAAGATGAAGCGTATGAGACAAACTCAATTCCATTTTTTGGTAGTTTTCTTTTACAATATAAACTAGTGCTAAAACAAGAAACAAAAAGATTCGATTGCAAGATCTAAAGATATACCTTCACTTACCTAGCCTCAACGGCAACGGCGCCAGAAAAGAGCTTCATGTCTACTACGCAACCTTCTTCTTGTAGACGTTGTTGGGCCTACAAGTGCACAGGTTTGTAGGACAGTAGCAAATTTCCCTCAAGTGGATGACCTAAGGTTTATCAATCCATGGGAGGCGTAGGATGAAGATAGTCTCTCTCAAACAACCCTGCAACCAAATAACAAAGAGTCTCTTGTGACCCCAACACACCCAATACAATGGTAAATTGTATAGGTGCACTAGTTAATGAAGAGATGGTGATACAAGTGCAATATGGATGGTAGATATAGGTATTTGTAATCTGAAAATATAAAAACAGCAAGGTAACTAACGGTAAAAGTGAGCATAAACGGTATTGCAATGATAGGAAACAAGGCCTAGGATTCATGCTTTCACTAGTGCAAGTTCTCGCAACAATAATAACATAGATAGATAATATAACAAGCCCTCAACATGCAACAAAGAGTCACTCCAAAGCCACTAATAGCGGAGAATAAACGTGGAGATTATGGTAGGGTACGAAACCACCTCAAAGTTATTCTTTCGGATCAATCTATAAAAGAGTTCGTACTAGAATAACACCTTAAGATACAAATCAACCAAAACCCTAATGTCACCTAGATACTCCATTGTCACCTCAAGTATCCGTGGGCATGATTATACGATATGCATCACACAATCTCAGATTCATCCAACCAACACAAAGTACTTCAAAGAGTGCCCCAAAGTTTCTATCGGAGAGTCAAGAACGTGTGCCAACCCCTATGCATAGGTTCCCAAATGTCACGAAACCCGCAAGTTGATCACCAAAACACACATCAAGTGGCACATGATATCCCATTGTCACCACAGATAATCACGGCAAGACATACATCAAGTGTTCTCATAAAAGACTCAATCCGATAAGATAACTTCAAAGGGGAAACTCAATTCATCACAAGAGAGTAGAGGGGGAGAAACATCATAAGATCCAACTACAATAGCAAAGCTCGGGATACATCAAGATCGTGCAATAGAACACGAGAGAGAACACGAGAGAGAGAGAGATCAAACACATAGCTTCTGGTACATACCCTCAGCCCCGAGGGTGAACTACTCCCTCCTCGTCATGGATAGCGTCGGGATGATGAAGATGGCCACCGGTGATGAGATCCCCCTCCGGCAGGGTGCCGGAACAGGGTCCTGATTGGTTTTTGGTGGCTACATAGGCTTGAGGCGTCGGAACTCCCGATCTATCTTCTGTTCTGGAAGTTTTAGGGTGCGTAGGTATATATGGGTGAAAGGAGTACGTCGGTGGAGCTACGGGGCCCCACGAGGCGGCGCGCTGAAGTGCGCGCCCCCACCCTCGTGGGCACCTCCCGTATCTTCGATCACGGGTCTAAGTCCATGAGGTGGGTTTCCTTCCAAAAATAACTTCTCCGATTGATTTCGTTCCGTTTTGACTCCGTCTGATATTCCTTTTCCTCGAAACACTGAAATAGGCATAAAACAGCAAATCTGGGCTGGGCCTCCGGTTAATAGGTTAGTCCCAAAAGTAATATAAAAGTGGAAAATAAAGCCCAATATTGCCTAAAATAGTAGATAAAGTAGCATGGAGCAATCAAAAATTATAGATACGTTGGAGACGTATCAGCCACACTCGGGGGCTACGTCGCACTTGGTGGCTGCTGCTAAAATCACACTCTCCTGAGTGGTCGAGTACTTCGACACCAGTCAGATCCTTCACTTCAACGAGTGCACTCGGATCCCGCCACTTTGTTAAGTTGCATGATCACTCAGACGGTCTGCGCGCCATCTTCGTTCCTACTCAGAATCAGTTGGCACACCGGTCTTCTCGCACCGCAACCACGTTACACTGACCTCGTCACTACATAAGCTTCGAAAGCATTCGACTAAGTCCTTTGAGGACCATTTTCACCGTCCGGTGGCACACGACTTCGCCTTAGCCGCCCCGCGCACTGCTACTCGGTTGTGCACGTCTTCACCACTCGGCTGCCCCGCGCATCTCCACTTGGCTGGATATGTAGTCCTACAGTCGACCACTTCACACGTCATCACCATTCAGCCGTCCCGCGCATCGCCACTCGGTTGCGCACGTCTTCACCGCTCGGCCGCCCCGCGCGTCGTGACTCGGTTGTACACATCATCGCCCCTCGGTCGCCTCGCGGTCACCATCAGTTGGACATGTCTTTACCTCTACACCCTCAACATGGGAACGACTAAGTTACTCATGTGATCAAACCTCATATCACACTCTCTAGCAAGCTTACCTCCTTCGAGCATCACTCGGGGGCTACGCACAGCCATTGGCCATGTTTCCCTCATGGGTTACGCCCATTCGATCAACCCATTGATCACATCAAGAATATCTTTCTGACCATACATGCTCGGTCCGCCGAAAATCTATAAGGGTAGTACTGTCCACTCGGACGATCGCCCAAATCATTACCTGAAGTCATCTTCAAGACTGCAAAGGGTGAAAACGACGCTCCTGTACGAATACACTTGACCCTTATCCGAGGCTCCAAGGCATCAGTTTCCCAAACTTGGACTCAGAGATGGCATGTGCCGGTGTTCCCCCGGGATAATGAGTGACCTCTCTCCGGAGAGTCAGCCCACACACTAGCCTCGCCACTCGGGTTTCATAGCACGTCCATGTCAGACCACTAGTCTATCTCCTCCGGGAGACATACGAGTGCCACCAAGTTTTTCCTTGCAGTCAACATACCCCGATCAGTCGGGAAGCACGTCCACTCGGACAAATACCCCTTTCATGCAAAAGGGTGAAAATGAAGCTCCTCTACGGATACAATATACTCTTGCAAATACCCCTTTCACGCAAAATCTAACGATCAATATAAGAAGTACTACTGGAACGATTACTCCCTGGAGTGTCCGGTTTTTTTCTACAGTCGGCAGTTTCAAAGCCAAATTCATTCGCCGTGCTGAGAGCACAAAGATTCACTTGTTGACCAAGTTCCGGGCTGAATTTATTTACCGTGCCGAGTGCATGAAGATCAGTCCGACTGACTCAGCTCCAGGCTGAGCTTATTTACCATGTCAAGTGCCTGAAGATGCATCCGATTGACTGAATTTCAGACTAAAAAGATATTTACCGTGTCGACTGCGTGGAGGTTTACTAGGAGACTTAAACCCTCTGCCAGGCTCATCTAGTCCGACAGAGGCTCGAGGACTACACACAATGGGTGCATTCAGCGTGCCCCCACTGGAAGAGAACTCGGAAAGAAACATTTTGCTCGATGCAAAAGCAGCTCCAGAATAATCGACCTCCGAGTCAGAGAAGAACAAGTTTGATCAGTACCAGCTAAGAAGATTTTTAGTTCTCTCAGACCCCCGCCGACTACCCGCAGTCGACGGCGGTCTCGGGGACTACACCCAGTGGGTACACCCAGCGTGCCCCCACTGGAGTAATCTCCACTCAGTACGGCCTGACCAGTCCTAGTGATGAACAACAACAAAAAGGCAGGCTCTAAGACTCCCGCCGACTGTTGGTATCCACTCGGTACGGTCCGCCCGGTCCGAGTGACAACCAAACAACAACAAAAAAGACAGGCTTTAAGACTCCCGTCGACTGCCCGTAGTCGACAGCAGTCTCGGGGACTACACCCAGTGGGTGCACTCAGCGTGCCCCCAATGGAATGGTATCCACTCGGAACGGTCCGCCCGGTCCGAGTGACGGCCAAACAACAACAAAAAAGACAAGCTCTAAGACTCCTGCCGTCTGCCCGCAGTCGACGGTAGTCTCGGGGACTACACCCAGTGGGTGCACTCAGCGTGCCCCCACTGGAATGGTATCCACTCGGAACGGTCCGCCCGGTCCGATTGACGGCCAAACAACAAAAAAATACATGTTCCAGGCGTGAAGAAATTTCGAGTAATCGGTTACTCGATGCAGGACCAGCTCCAAATCACTCCAAAGAAATTGCTATAAGGTGAGTTTAACGCTCCTCTGCGGACACGTTTTAGCTCATTTCACTCGTACACCATGCAGTCCGGAATCCGTCAAGGTAACACGCGGAGATAAGACCGCCGGGTGACCAGAGGGAGTTCATAAGTGCCTTTGTAGCACTCGACTCATCTGGGAATTCACCTCAACTCGACCCGGTCAACCTCGACCGATTCGGGGGCAAATGACGAGGACATGTATTGGGGGTGGGGTAACAGGCCTGACCTAAAGACCCTACCCATGGACACCGTACACTTTGTACTGGGCCCCTGGGCCAGATCGCCGTCCAGATGTACTGCAACTTGAAAGTCACTCGGACGGCAACAACCACTCGGAGCACGGCACTCCACTCAACAAGCTCATTCCACTCGACCGTGTAACTCACTCGGATATGCGAAGACCAATAGTCAGCATGACGGTTTTGTAGTGGGCATGCATTATGACATTGATGCTCCACCGTGTAACATAAGGGGTGAGGGGGTGGCGCACTCTATATAAGCCACCCCCACCACTAGACTAGGCAGGTTCTCATTCTTCTTCTCCTAGCTCTCTCTCTCTCTCTCTCTCGCCATTAGTCTCAGGACTTGTTTATGCATGAAGATCCGTTCTTCTCTCTCCCACACATACATTGTAATCTCCGGATACATACTAAGATAAAACAAAGCCTCTCCGGAGCACGAGACGTAGGGTTGTTATCTCCACTATGAGAGGCCTGAACTCGCTAAAATCACCGTGTCACCCCTTTGCATCTGAATAGATCATGCTCCTTTACCCTATCCCTTATTATTGTCGGAATCGTTCCCACGACATTGGGCCAATATGCAAGTCTTTGTGTTTCGGCAATTCACTATGGCTCGGGCCAACAATCCACTTATACCTCTATGACTTTTTTGTTTGCAAGCAATTTATGTCAAATTTTATCACTTCTCCCTCTTTACGGTCCATTATAAGGAAAATATAATACTGATGAACTAGGTATAAGACTGGTCGGAGCACCATTCCACTACTAGGGAAAACCCTAGCAGTAGCGCGGGTATTTTGCCTATCAGTAGCGCGGGATGCCGCGCTAAAGGTAACATGTAGCACTAGCGCGTGTCATCCAAAGCTACTGCTATACATGGCTAGCAGTAGCAAGCTTTAGTGCAAAGCTCTGCTGCTAATATCTACAACGCTTTTTAGCAGGAAGCGCTACTGGTAATGGAGCACTACTGCTAAGTTTATTCCCCTCGCTACTGCTAGTTTTATTAGTTTCTGTTTTTTTCTGCATATTTGTTTTGTATTTGAACAGGCTTTATACAATAATCTTTGGCATATCATACACATACAAATGTAATCATAGCATATACATACACATAGTCTCATCAAATCATGTCATCATCATAATCATCACCCAACACAAAGTGGTCTCTCGTCATCATCTCAAAAATAGCGACACAAGTCTCGATTACTTGCAACTACATCGTCATCCATCTAAACAATGATATACACGAGAAGAGCTATGCAGTACATGAGTTCGTATCCCTCTCTCGCATTAGCGTGAACCTAGCTAAACTAACTACTGGCTGTCGCTCGGAAACCGGAAACTGGTACACCTGGGCCTGACACTCCGGCCACTCGTCATATACTCCTGGCGTAGCACTTCTTCTCCATCGATGATCTATGCACCTGCATCGTCACATGAGTTGATGATATGCAACATATATAGTGGAGCAACAGAAAGAGACAGATTTGGCAAAAATAGAAGCAATATATCATAAGCATAAATAACAAAGTTCATCGTACCCAAAATGCCGTGACTAGAGTGATCTTCGCTAGTCGAGGAGGACGGTTTAATTACATCACAAATAAAGTTTTGTCCTGCATAAATCAAAGTTTCGTCATACAGAAATTATGGACTAAATGTACATATTGTCATATATCGACAATCACTCCAACATGTCTTGCCATCCATCCAAGTCAGGGAGATAGTCCCCGAGCTTAGTGTAAGGCTTCAGGTCGAGACGCTGAGCGGCTACGCATGTTCGGACGTCTTCCCGCGACATTTGTCCTTCTTCGTAGAACATCCCTGTTTTTTTTACGACCTCCTTCATGATGATTTGGGCAAGTTCGCGCTGGATGTGATAGAACTCAGCTCGAAGTTGATGATCCTCAATATCTCCTAAGTTCTTTTCCCATTGCAGAATATGGGCATCACCGGATCTAGATGACATGCAAAGGCTCTGGTGATCCCGTCTGTACTCCAGCATGTAGTGTAGGACATAGAATCCATCATTAAGAGAATCACTCGGTTGCAGGATGCAGCAGAAGTCAGTCTTATGGCTAAAGGCGGGCCTGCCATCCCGTTTCTTCTTGTCCTTGACCTCTCCACCCCGTGCGCCGTAGTAAAACATAGCACTGTCAAGAACAAACTTGATGTGGGTGTAATCTTTTTTTAATGTTCTTTGACGAGTCCAAGTAAAGAGCATGGGAGTATCGGAGGTAGATGATGATGAGGACAGCGCGCCCGCCGCTGCGGAAAATAAGTAAACCTCAAATTAATTAGCCTCCACCATGCAAATGAATGATTGAAATCGAAGGAAGGATATCCGCGCGGATGACTTACAGGGGATGATAAGGCACGAGAATCGCCTCCTTGTCCTTATTGGCGAGCATGAAATTGGCGATGTATTCCCTCGCGTATTCACGGTGCTCTGCGCAGACTCCCAAGAAGCCCTCGTGCATGAAGTACGGGTCAGCGACACAGATATGAGGTATCTGCTCAACCCCGATGAGGTAGTTCATGTGCAAGGCATAAAGGCGGGCAAACGTAAAATCCAGCTTCTTCAAGTGAAACATGTCAAAGATGTAATCGAATCGAAGAAAGAACTTCTCCACGGGGAATGTGTCGACGTACGACAATTGCCGTGGCACGTTAACCACATAGAGTGGGTATCCTGGATTTTTCGAGGCAATGAGGCCTTTCTCTATCCGCAACACATTGTCATGAAGTCTCCTTAGATCGTCGAATCTGGCCCCTAGTGCTGCTTTAGGTAGGATTGGTACACCGGGGATATGCCATTTTGCCGCACCGGGGATATCTATACGGTCTTGAACCCGAGGCTGCTAAGGCGGCTGGATCATAGAAGCAGCTTTGTTGACTTTCCTCGGTCTCTTCCTAGGCTTCTTTGCTACCGGAAGGTCATCTATAATATGTTCATCCTCCAGAGGTGGAAATTCAGGCACCGACTCATGACGCTCAAACCCTGATTAGGCGCCAGTATTGAAATACTGTTGAGTTTCATCGTCATCCTCATCCTCATCTATGGCGACGTCACGAGCAACTAATGGAGCCTCTTCCTCACCCCGTTCGCTATCACCCAGCACGATAGCCAACGCTATTTGGGTAGGTGGGGTGTTGATGTTCATACCTGACTGCGTGCTCGTGGGTGTGCTCCCGGCCGCCTCCAGACGAAGCAGACTCTTTGGCCACAACATGACCCACCCATTACAATCACCAAGCCGCCGCGGGGTCTCGTCATCATCCCCCTAGTACAAGAGGAGCCAAATTCTCGTGGCCCGGTTTGACACTGGCCACAGAAACCTTGAAGACGTTCGGGGGTATCGGCCGGCTGTGGAACAATGGTCCCTTCGGCTTCATTATCGTCGCCTTCCCCACATCCACCTTCTGGTTACCGATGGTGTACAATATGGTGCACGGGGTTACATCGGCCTGCAAAGACATGTCTGCGACGTGAGACATCCGAAAGGCAATGGAAACGAGAGATTATACATTTATTGAAGAGGGCCGGTGTGACAAATACCGTGAGGGCGTCCAGCACAGCAAAAGACGAAGCACCGCCGAGCATGTTCGGTGCTGGAGCCGGCGCCGGAGCAGGTGCGGGAGCTGGTGCAGGAGCAGGTGCAGGTGCTGGTGCAACGCTAGTCGAGCTGCTCCCAAAGAAGTCAGCAAGGGGAAAGTCCGCTGCATTTTTTTTCTGGATTTTGCCTGCTCCAATTGAAAAGGACGAAACCAAGACAGTAGACATATCTGCAACCACCTGTTTTGCGGCAGCTACCGCTATTGCGACTGTCTCAGATGATTTCTTCTCAACCGCAATCTCAACCTTCTTGTCGATGTTTTCTTCAGTGGTCTCACGGTCTTTCCTTTGCTAAAAAGTGGACAAATCTGCAACCTCCGTCTTTCCTTTCTCTCCTCCGTGGTCTCGCGCTAGTACTTCTTCCACGTGGCACCGTCTCCAACACCTTGCACGCGTCCATACGACGGCCGAGTCTCCACCGGGAGTCCTTTCAATATGTTCAACGCCTGATTGAATGGAATGTCCCACTTGGGCCTCGCCAACGCCTCAGACGGCGAGTCGCTTTCGGCCGCAACCTGTGCTGCTCTCTCTTTGAAAAGGAACAAGGATCATTTACAAATATGACTAACGTGCAGTCGAATTGATCAGAAACTAAAATTACCAGCAGTCTCATGAACTCCGTCATGACCGGGTCTGTCTCAAAAACCTTCTTGACTGAGTCCCAATGGTGCCGTGCCCTGAGGACATCACGCTCCTGCAGGACGGTGAAGTCCGCCAAGGGGTCTGGGATGCCCGGACTCTCGCGTTTCCCGTCCTCCTTGGCCCATATGGACCTCTTACCGCCGTAACCATGGCTTCCGAGGTGGTGGAACCCCATGTTCCTCTATTGAAGCCCCTAAAGGAAATATGCCCTAGAGGCAATAATAAAGTTTTTATTTATATTTCCTTATATCATGATAAATGTTTATTATTCATGCTAGAATTGTATTAACAGGAAACTTAGTACATGTGTGAATACATAGACAAACAGAGTGTCACTAGTATGCCTCTACTTGACTAGCTCGTTAATCAAAGATGGTTAAGTTTCCTAGCCATAGACATGAGTTGTCATTTGATGAACGTGATCACATCATTAGAGATTGATGTGATTGACTTGACCCATCCGCTAGCTTAGCACGATGATCGTTTAGTTTGTTGCTATTGCTGTCTTCATGACTTATACATGTTCCTATGACTATGAGAATATGCAACTCCTTAATACCGGAGGAACACTTTGTGTGCTATCAAACGTCACAACGTAACTGGGTGATTATAAAGATGCTCTAAAGGTGTCTCCGATGGTGTTTGTTGAGTTGGCATAGATCAAGATTAGGATTTGTCACTACGATTGTCGGAGAGGTATCTCTGGGCCCTCTCGGTAATGCATACCACTAGAAGCCTTGCAAGCAATGTGACTAATAAGTTAGTTACGGAATGATGCATTACGGAATGAGTAAAGAGACTTGCCAGTAACGAGATTGAACTAGGTATTGAGATACCGACGGTCGAATCTCGGGCAAGTAACATACCGATGACAAAGGGAACAAACGTATGTTGTTATGCGGTTTGACCGATAAAGATCTTCGTAGAATATGTAGGATCCAATATGAGCATCCAGGTTCCGCTATTGATTACTGACCGGAGACGTGTCTCGGTCATGTCTACATAGCTCTCGAACCCGTAGGGTCCGCATGCTTAAAGTTCGATTACGATCGGTATTATGAGTTTATGTGTTTTGATGTACCGAAGGTAGTTTGGAGTCCCGGATGTGATCACGGACATGACGAGGAGTCTCGAAATGGTCGAGACATAAATATTGATATATTGTACGGCTATATTCGGACACCGGAAGTGTTCCGGAGAAATTTCGGAAAAAAACCGAAGTGCCGGAGGGTTATGGGAACCCCCGGGGGAACTAATGGGCCTCGATGGGCCTTAGTGGAGAGAGAGAGGTGCGGCCAGGGCAGGCCGCGCGCCCCTCCCCCTTGAGTCTGAATTGGACTAGGAAGGGGGGGGGGCCTTTCCTTCCCCCTCTCTCCCTTTAGGTGGAAACCTACTAGGACTTGGAGTCCTAGTAGGATTCCCCTCTTGGGGGCGCGCCAAGGAGGGTCGGCCGACCTCCCCTCCCTCCTTTATATACGTGGGGAGGGGGCACCCTAGAACACACAAGTTGACAATTGTTTTAGCCGTGTGCAGTGCCCCCCTCCACAGAATTCCAGCTCGATCATATCGTTGTAGTGCTTAGCAAAGCCTTGCGTTGGTAACTTCATCAACACCGTCAACACGCTGTCGTGTTAACGGAACTCTCCCTCGGCCTCAGATGGATCTAGAGTTCGAGGGACGTCACCGAGCTGAACGTGTGCAGATCGTGGAGGTGGCGTGCTTTCGGTACTTGATCTGTTGGATCGCGAAGACGTTCGACTACATCAACCGCATCACTAGACGCTTACGCTTACAGTCTAAGAGGGTACGTGGACAACACTCTCCCGCTCGTTGCTATGCATCACATAGATCTTGCGTGATCGTAGGAATTTTTTTAAATTACTACATTCCCCAACAGCCCCTTCATGAACTTCGACTTTTTTGGTAGCTTCGGCCTCGCAAGCCGCCTAGAATATTTCAAAGTGCTCTTCCGTGATTGTCGGATTATCCTTTACAATCTCGGAGTAGGGTTCTGAAACGTCTCTGTCGTATCTATAATTTTTGACTGTTCCATGCCAATATTATTCAACTTTCATATACTTTTGGCAACTTTTTATACTATTTTTGGGACTAACATATTGATCCAAAGGCCCAGTGCCGCTTATGTACATTGCATGTTTTTTTGTTTAGCGTAAACCCAATATCAAACGGAGTCCAAACGGGATAAAAGCAGACGGAGATTTTTTTGAAATATTTATGATGATTTTGGGAAGTAAAATCAACGAAACAGTGTCCGGTGGCCACGAGACAGGGGGCCGCGCCACAGGGAGGCAGGCGCGCCCTGGGCTCTCGTGGGCCACCCGTAAGGCGGTTGACGCTCTTCTTTTGCCGCAAGAAAGCTAATTTTATGAGAAAAATCTGAGCGAAAGATTCACCCCAATAGGAGTTACGGATCTCCGGATATTTAAGAAACGGTGAAGGGGTAGAATCTGAGAACACAGAAACAGAGAGATAGATCCAATGTCGGATGGGCTCTCGCCCCTCCCAAGCCATGGGAGCCAAGGACCAGAGGGAAAACCCTTCTCCCATCTAGGGGGGAGGTCAAGGAAGAAGAAGAAGAAGGGGGCCTCTCTCCCCCTTGCTTCCGGTGGCGCCGGAGCGCTGCCGGGGGCCATCATCATCACCGCGATCTTCACCAACACCTCCGCCATCTTCACCAACATCTCCATCACCTTCCCCCCTCTATCTACAGCGGTCCACTCTCCCGCAACCCGCTGTACCCTCTACTTGAACATAGTGCTTTATGCTTCATATTATTTTCCAATGATGTGTTGCCATCCTATGATGTCTAAGTAGATTTCCGTTGTCCTATCGGTGATTGATGAATTGCTATGATTGGTTTGAGTTGCATGTTTTATTATTGGTGCTGTCCTATGGTGCCCTCCGTGTCGCGCAAGCGTGAGGGATTCCCACTGTAGGGTGTTGCAATGCGTTCATGATTCGCTTATAGTGGGTTGCGTGAGTGACTGAAACACAAACCCGAGTAAGTAGATTGTTGCGTATGGGATAAAAGGGACATGATAATTTAATGCTATGGTTGGGTTTTACCTTAATGAATCTTTAGTATTTGTGGATGCTTGCTAGAGTTCCAATCATAAGTGCATATTATCCAAGTAGAGAAAGTATGTTAGCTTATGCCTCTCCCTCAAATAAAAATGCAATAGTGATTACCGGTCTAGTAACATAGTCAATTGCTTAGGGACAATTCCACAACTCCTACCGCCACTTTTCCACACTCGCCATATTTACTTTAGTTGTGTTTTTATCTTAGCAGCCCCTAGTTTATGTTTACGCTCTCTTTACTTTCTTGCAAGCCTATCCAAAAACACCTACAACGTACATCTAGTTTTATACTTGTTCTAGGTAAAGCGAACGTCAAGCGTGCATAGAGTTGTATCGGTGGTCAATGGAACTTTAGGGAATATTTGTTCTACCTTTAGCTCCTCGTTGGGTCCGACACTCTTACTTATCGAAAACTGTTGCGATCCCCTATACTTGTGGGTTATCAAGACCTTTTAAGGCGCCATTGCCGGGAGTCATAAGCGTGGGGTGAATATTCTCGTGTGTGCTTGTTTGCTTTATCACTAAGTAATTTTTATTTGCTGTTCTTAGTTGTTCTCTATCTTTAGTTATGGATATGGAACATGAAATACCAAAAATTAGGTGTACTCGCTACACATGGAGATGGGGAACCTCCTAAAACCCTCGATGCTCGTTATGTTCAAGATATTATGTACTACTTTGATAATCCTGAGAAAACCCAACTCAATTATGTAATGGGAGTAACGTTGGATCAACATGAATACTTTAGGGATTATCACTTGACACAAAAAGGGAAACTATTATGGGATCAAATTCAACTGTTGAAGTGGTATGCTAGGCAACTATGCTTAATGCATGATTATACTTGTTGTTCTAGGATGAAGTCTCCACACCTTCCCTTTTCATGCAAATTTAATGATAATGAAACCTTAGCTTCTTATGCTAATGGTATCTTTGATTACTATGATGTGGAACAAATAGAAGAATTTGTTACTTTTATGGGTGCTTATGAGGTTGAACCTATGTTTAAAGCGTTTGATGATTTTGATGATTCAGTTTATAGACCAGAAAATCTTGCTATACTTAGATATTGCTATGAAAATTATGAATACAATTACTATATTAATGCATTTATTGAGAAAGTCTCCGCTATCCAAGAAGAGACTAATATTTTGCAGGAAGCTATGGAAGAAGAAATTGATGAAATTGTGAGCTCATTGGATGAAAAAGATGATGAGGGGAGCGAAGAACAAAAGGAGGAAGAGCGGATTAGATACCCGTGCCCACCTTCTAATGAGAGTAACCCTCCAACTCATACATTATTTAATTCCCCTTCTTGCTTACCGAAGGATGATTGCTATGATGATTGCTATGATCCCTTGAATTTGTTTGAAATATCCCTTTTTGATGATGCTTGCTATGCTTGTGGCCAAGATGCCAATATGAATTATGCTTATGGAGATGAACTTGCTATAGTTCCTTATGGTAAACATGAAATTGTTGCTATTGCACCCACACATGATAGTCCTGTTATCTTTTTGAATTCTCCCGATTATACTATATCGGAGAAGTTTGCTCTTATTAAGGATTATATTGATTGGTTGCCTTTTACCATTGCACATGATGATTTTTATGAATATAATATGCATGTGCTTGCTGCTTCTACTTGCAATTATTATGAGAGAGGAACTATATCTCCACCTCTCTATGTTTCCAATACGATAGAATTGCAAGAAACTGTTTATACTATGCATTGGCCTTTACTTGGTGTGCATGAATTGTTCTTTTATGACATGCCGATGCATAGGAAGAGATTTAGACTTCGTCATTACATGATATATGTTACTTTGTGCTCACTACTAAATTACAAATCATCGTTAATTAAAATTGGCTTTGATATACCTTGGGATCCATGTGGATTCATTACTTGAGCACTATATGCCTAGCTTAATGGCTTTAAAAAAAGCGCTGCCAGGGAGACAAGCCGGAAGTTTTAGAGAGTCATTTATTTATGTTGAGTGCTTTCATATAGTTTAAAAAAGACAAAAATAAAGAGGGGAACCTAAAAAGATTTCAAAAAGGAAAGTGAAAGTGAGAAAGACAAGCATTGTTGAAGTGGGAGCTAGCCTTGAACTTTGTTCATGCTCACGGAAACTTTGTGAATCTTGATTACAGAAACTTTTCAATAAAAATAATTATCCCCTTGTACAATTCCATTGTATTATAAAAATAATGTGCTAAGGTTTGCCTTTAGGATGTTTACAATGCTTGATGGTTTGTGCGGTGTAGGACAGAAACTTTGGCTGTAGTGCGCGAATTTTAATTTTTTTACTGGAACGTCAAATGGTTCTGATTCTTTTTGCACTGTATTTCTATACAACTTTTTTATTTTTCCTAATTTTGGTAGAAGTTTTGGGGTACCATAAGTATGGTGGATATTCATATTGCTACACACTGTTCTGTTTTTGACAGATTCTGTTTTTGATGCATAGTTTGCTTGTTTTGATGAATCTATCAATTTATATCAGTGGATTAAGCCATGAAAAAGTTATGTTACAGTATACACAATGCAAAAACAAGATATGAATTGGTTTTCTACAGTACTTAGAGTGGTGATTTGCTTTATTATACTAACGGATCTTACCGAGTTTTCTATTGAAGTTTTGTGTGGATGTAGTGTCTAATCGAGGATGTCTCGATATGAGGAAAAGGAAGAGAGGCAAGAGCTCAAGCTTGGGGATGCCCGAGGCACCCCAAGTAAATATTCAAGGAGACTCAAGCATCTAAGCTTGGGGATGCCCATCCCCTCTTTCTTCAACAAGTATCGTTATGTTTTCGAATTCGTTTCGTTCATGCATTATGTGCAAGTCTTGGAGCGTCTTTTGCATTTAGTTTTCACTTTTCTTTTTTGCACCATGCTCTTATGAGATATTCCTTGGTTGATTTTAAGAATGCTCATTACACCTCACTTAAATCTTTTGAGTAGGGCTTTATAGAATGCTTCATGTGCTTCTCTTATATCATTTGAAGTTTGGATTGCCTGTTTCTCTTCACATAGAAAACCGCCATTTGAAGAATGCTCTTTTGCTTCACTTATATTTGTTAGAGCGCGGGCATATCTTTTGTAGAAAGAATAAAAGTCTCTTGCTTCACTTATATCTATTTAGAGAGATGACAGGAATTGGTCATTCACATGGTTAGTCATAAAATCCTACATAAACTTGTAGATCGCTGAATATGATATGTTTGATTCCTTGCAATAGTTTTGCGATGTAAAGGTGGTGATATTAGAGTCATGCTAGTGGGTGGTTGTGGATTAGTAGAAATACTTGTGTTGAGGTTTGTGATTCCCGTAGCATGCACGTATGGTGAACCGTTATGTGATGAAGTCGGAGCATGATTTATTTATTGATTGTCTTCCTTATGAGTGGCGGTCGGGGACGAGCGATGGTCTTTTCCTACCAATCTATCCCCCTAGGAGCATGCGCGTAGTATTTTGTTTCGATGACTAATAGATTTTTGCAATAAGTATGTGAGTTCTTTATGACTAATGTTGAGTCCATGGATTATACGCACTCTCACCCTTCCATCATTGCTGGCTCTTCGGTACTATGCATTGCCCTTTCTCATCTCGAGAGTTGGTGCAAACTTCACCGGTGCATCCAAACCCCGTGATACGATACGCTCTATCACGCATAAACCTCCTTATATCTTCCTCAAAACAGCCACCATACCTACCTATTATGGCATTTCCATAGCCATTCCGAGATATATTGCCATGCAACTTCCATCATCATCATATACATGACTTGAGCATTTATTGTCATATTGCTTTGCATGATCGTAAGATAGCTAGCATGATGTTTTCATGGCTTCTCCGTTTTTTGATGTCATTGCTACGCTAGATCATTGCACATCCCGGTACACCGCCGGAGGCATTCATATAGAGTCATATCTTTATTCTAGTATCGAGTTGTAATGTTGAGTTATAAGTAAATAGAAGTGTGATGATCATCATTATTAGAGCATTGCCCCAGTGAGGAAAGGATGATGGAGATATGATTCCCCCACAAGTCGAGATGAGACTCCGGACTTTACAAAAAAATAAAAGAGGCCAAAGAAGCCCAAATAAAAAAGAGGCCAAAGAAGCCCACCAAAAAATTAAAAAAAAGGAAAAGAGAGAAAAAGAGAGAAGGGGCAATGTTAATATCCTTTTACCACACTTGTGCTTCAAAGTAGCACCATGTTCTTCATATATAGAGTCTCTTAAGTTATCACCCACTAGTGGGAATTTTCATTATAGAACTTGTCTTGTATATTCCGATGATGGGCTTCCTCAAATGCCCGAGGTCTTTATGAGCAAGCAAGTTGGATGCACACCCACTTAGTTTCCAGTTTGAGCTTTCATACACTTATAGCTCTAGTGCATCCGTTGCATGGCAATCCGTACTCACACACATTGATATCTATTGATGGGCATCTCCATAGCCCGTTGATACGCCTAGTTGATGTGAGACTTTCTCCTTTTTGTCTTCTCCATACAACCTCCACCATAATATTATATTCCACCTATAGTGCTATGTCCATGGCTCACGCTCATGTATTGCGTGAAAGTTGAAAAGGTTTGAGAACATCAAAAGTATGAAACAATTGCTTGGCTTGTCATCGGGGTTGTGCATGATGTGAATATTTTGTGTGGTGAAGATGGAGCATAGCCAGACTATATGATTTTGTAGGGATAACTTTCTTTGGCCATGTTATTTTGAAAAGACATGATTGCTTTATTGGTACGCTCGAAGTATTATTTTCTTATGTCAAATGATAGACTATTGCTTTGAGTCACTCGTGTCTTAATATTCATGCCATGATTAGACATATGATCAAAATTATGCTAGGTAGCATTCCACATCAAAAATTATCTTTTTATCATTTATCTACTCGAGGACGAGCAGGAATTAAGCTTGGGGATGCTGATACGTCTCCGTTGTATCAATAATTTTTGATTGTTCCATGCCAATATTATTCAACTTTCATATACTTTTGGCAACTTTTTATACTATTTTTGGGACTAACATATTGATCCACTGCCCAGTGCCAGTTCCTATCTGTTGCATGTTTTTTTGTTTCGCAGAAACACAATATCAAACGGAGTCCAAACGGGATAAACGGATGGAGATTTTTTTTGGAATATTTATGATTTTTGGGAAGTAAAATCAGCAGCAGCGGTGTCCGGGGTGGCCACGAGACAGGGGGCCGCGCCCCAGGGAGGCAGGCGCGCCCTGGGCTCTCGTGGGCCACCCGTAAGGCGGTTGACGCTCTTCTTTTGGCGCAAGAAAGCTAATTTTATGAGAAAAATCTGAGCGAAAGATTCACCCCAATCGGAGTTACGGATCTCCGGATATTTAAGAAACGGTGAAGGGGTAGAATCTGAGAACGCAGAAACAGAGAGATAGATCCAATCTCGGAGGGGCTCTCGCCCACGCCATGGGAGCCAAGGACCAGAGGGGAAACCCTTCTCCCATCTAGGGAGGAGGTCAAGGAAGAAGAAGAAGAAGGGGGCCTCTCTCCCCCTTGCTTCCGGTGGCGCCGGAGCACTGCCGGGGGCCATCATCATCACCGCGATCTTCACCAACACCACCGTCATCTTCACCAACATCTCCATCACCTTCCCCCCTCTATCTACAGAGGTGCACTCTCCTGCAACCCGCTGTAACCTCTACTTGAACATGGTGCTTTATGCTTCATATTATTATCCAATGATGTGTTACCATTCTATGATGTTTGAGTAGATTTCCATTGTCCTATCGGTGATTGATGAATTGCTATGATTGGTTTGAGTTCCATGTTTTATTATTGGTGCTTTCCTATGGTGCCCTCCGTGTCGCGCAAGCGTGAGGGATTCCCGCTGTACATGTAGGGTGTTGCAATGCGTTCATGATTCGCTTATAGTGGGTTGCGTGAGTGACTGAAACACAAACCCGAGTAAGGGGATTGTTGCGTATGGGATAAAGGGGACTTGATGCTTTAATGCTATGGTTGGGTTTTACCTTAATGAATCTTTAGTAGTTGCGGTGCTTGCTAGAGTTCCACTCATAAGTGCATATGATCCAAGTAGAGAAAGTATGTTAGCTTATGCCTCTCCCTCAAATAGAATTGTAATAGTGATTACCGGTCTAGTAACATAGTCAGTTGCCTAGGGACAATTTCTCAACTCCTACCACCACTTTTCCACACTCTCTATATTTACTTTATTGCTTCTTTACTTACAACAGCCCCTAGTCTTTATTTTCGTGCTCTTTACTTTCTTGCAAGCCTATCCAAAAACACCTACAAAGTACTTCTAGTTTCATACTTGTTCTAGGTAAATCGAACGTCAAGCGTGCGTAGAGTTGTATCGATGGTCGATAGAACTTTACGGAATATTTCTTCTACCTTTAGCTCCTCGTTGGGTTCGACACTCTTACTTATCGAAAACTGTTGTGATCCCCTATACTTGTGGGTTATCAAGACCTTTTTCTGGCGCCGTTGCCGGGGAGTCATATCGTGGGGTGAATATTCTCGTGTGTGCTTATTTGCTTTATCACTAAGTAATTTTTATTTGCTGTTCTAAGTTGTTCTATATCTTTAGTTATGGATATGGAACACGAAATGCCAAAAAAATTAGCTGTACTTGCTACTCATGTAGATGGGGTTACTCCTAAAACCCTCGATTCTCATTATGCGAAAGATATTATGTACTACTTTGATAATCCTGAGAAAGCCCCATTCAACTTTATAATGGGAGACACATTGGATCAACGTGAATACTTTAGGGATTATCGCTCAACACAAAAAGGGAAACTATTATGGGATCAATTTATTATGTTGCGTTGGTATGCCTGGAATCTATGCTTGAGATATGATATTACTTGTTGCTCTAGGATGGAGGCTCCACACCTTCCCTTTTCATGCAAATTTAATGATAATGAAACCTTAGCTTCTTATGCTAATGGTATATATGATTACTATGATGTGGAACAAATAGAAGAATTTGTTGCTTTTAAGGCTGCTTATGAAATTGAAGCTTTGTTTGAAAAGTATGAAGCTTTTGATGATGATGGTTATAGGCCTGAAAATCTTGCTATACTTAGATATTTCTATGAAAATTATGAATACAATTACTATATTAATGCTTTTATGAAGAAAGTCAACGCTGTCCAAGAAGAGAATAATATTTTGCAGGAAGCTATGGAAGAAGAAATTGATGAAACTATGAGCTCATTGGATGAAAAATATGATGAGGAGAGCGAAGAACTAAAGGAGGAAGAGCGGATTAGCTACCCGTGCCCACCTTCTAATGAGAGTAACCCTCCAACTCATACATTATTTAATTCCCCTTTGTGCTTACCAAAGGATGATTGCTATGATGATTACTATGATCCCTTGAATTTGTCTGAAATATCCCTTTTTGATGATACTTGCTATGCTTCTGGCCAAGATGCCAATATGAATTATGCTTACGGAGATGAACTTGCTATAGTTCCTTATGTTAAACATGAAATTGTTGCTATTGCACCCACGCATAATAGTCCTATTATCTTTTTGAATTCTCCAAACTACACTATATCGGAGAAGTTTGTGCTTATTAAGGATTGTATTGATGGGTTGCCTTCTACCATTGCACATGATGATTTTGATATGCATGTGCTTGCTGCTCCTACTTGAAATTATTATGAGAGAGGAACTATATCTCCACCTCTCTATGTTTCCCACATGATAAAATTGCAAGAAACTGTTTATACTATGCATTGGCCTTTACTATGTTTGCATGAATTGTTCTGTTATGACATGCCGATGCATAGGAGGAGAGTTAGACTTCGTCATTGCTTGATATAGGTTGCTTTGTGCTCACTACTAAATGCCAAATCATTGCTAATTAAAATTGGCTTTGATATACCTTGGGATCCGGGTGGATTCACTACTTGAGCACTATATGACTAGCTTAATGGCTTTAAAGAAAGCGCTGCACAGGAGACAACCGGAAGTTTTAGAGAGTCATTTATTTCTGTTGAGTGCTTTCATATAGTTTAAAAACAACAAAAATAAAGAGGGGAACCCAAAACTTTTTCAAAAAGAAAAGTGAAAGTGAGAGAGACAAGCATTGTGAAAGTGGGGGACGTCCTTGAACTTTGTTCATGCCCATAGGAACTTCGTGAATCTTAATTACATAAACTTTTCAATAAAAATAATTATCCCCTTGTACAATTCCATTGTATTATAAAAATAATGTGCCAAGGTTTGCCTTTAGGATGTTTACAATGCTAGTTGGTTTGTACGGTGCAGGTCAGAAACTTTGGCTGTAGTGCGCGAATTTTAATTTTTTTACTGGAACGTCAAATGGTTCTGATTCTTTTTGCACTGTCTTTCTGTACAACTTGTTTATTTTTCGTAATTTTTGTAGAAGTTTTGGGGTAGTAGAAGTATGGTGAATGTTCATATTGCTACAGACTGTTCTGTTTTTGACAGATTCTGTTTTTGATGCATAGTTTGCTTGTTTTGATGAATCTATCAATTTATATTAGTGGATTAAGCCATGGAAAAGCTATATTACAGTAGACACAATGCAAAAACAAAATATGAATTGGTTTGCAACAGTACTTAGAGTGGGGGTTTGCTTTATTATACTAACGGATCTTATCGAGTTTTCTGTTGAAGTTTTGTGTGGATGTAGTGTCTAATTGAGGATGTCTCGATATGAGGAAAAGGAAGAGAGGCAAGAGCTCAAGCTTGAGGATGCCTGAGGCACCCCAAGTAAATATTCAAGGAGACTCAAGCATCTAAGCTTGGGGATGCCTCGGAAGGCATCCCCTCTTTCTTCAACAAGTATCGGTATGTTTTCGAATTCGTTTCATTCATGCATTATGTGCAAGTCTTGGAGAGTCTTTTGCATTTAGTTTTCATTTTTCTTTTATGAACCATGCTGGTATGAGATAGTCCTTGGTTGTATAGAATGCTCATTGCACTTCACTTAAATCTTTTGAGTATGGCTTTATAGAATGCTTCATGTGCTTCACTTATATCATTTGAAGTTTGGATTGCCTGTTTCTCTTTACATAGACAACCGCCATTTGTAGAATGCTCGTTTGCTTCACTTATATTTGTTAGAGCGTCGGCATATCTTTTTAAGAAAGAATTAAACTCTCTTGCTTCACTTATATCTATTTAGAGAGATGACAGGAATTGGTCATTCACATGGTTAGTCATAAAATCCTACATAAACTTGTAGATCACTGAATATGATATGTTTGATTCTTTGCAATAGTTTTGCGATATAAAGGTGGTGATATTAGAGTAATGCTAGTGGGTAGTTGTGCATTCGTAGAAATACTTGTGTTGAGGTTTGTGATTCCCGTAGCATGCACGTATGGTGAACCGTTATGTGATGAAGTCGGAGCATGATTTATTTGTTGATTGTCTTCCTTATGAGTGGCGGTCGGGGACGAGCGACGGTCTTTTCCTACCAATCTATCCACCTAGGAGCATGCGCGTAGTACTTTGTTTCGATGACTAATATATTTTTGCAATAAGTATGTGAGTTCTTTATGACTAATGTTGAGTCCATGGATTATACGCACTCTCACCCTTCCATCATTGCTAGCCTCTTCGGTACCGCGCATTACCCTTTCTCACCTAGAGAGTTGGTGCAAACTTCGCCGGTGCATCGAAACCCCGTGATACGATACGCTCTGTCACACATAAGCCTCATTATATCTTCCTCAAAACAGCCACCATACCTACCTATCATGGCATTTCCATAGCCATTCCGAATATATTGCCATGCAACTTCCATGATCATCATATACATGACTTGAGCATTCATTGTCATATTGCTTTGCATGATCGTAAGATAGCTAGCATGATGTTTTCATGTCTTGTCCGTTTTTTTATGTCATTGCTACGCTAGATCATTGCACATCCCGGTCTCGGCGCCGGAGGCATTCATATAGAGTCATATCTTTGTTGTAGATATCGAGTTGTAATATTGAGTTGTAAGTAAATAAAAGTGTGATAATAATCATTATTAGAGCATTGCCCCAGTGAGGAAAGGATGATGGATACTATGATTCCCTCACAAGTCGGGATGAGACTCCGGACGAAAAAAAATAAAAAAAAAGAGAAAGGCCAAAAAAAGAGAAAAAAAGAGAAAAAAAATGAGAGAAAAAGAGAGAAGGGGCAATGTTACTATCCTTTTACCACACTTGTGCTTTCAAGTAGCACCATGTTCTTCATAGAGAGAGTCTCTTGAGTTATCACTTTCATATACTAGTGGGAATTTTCATTATAGAACTTGGCTTGTATATTCCGATGATGGGCTTCCTCAAACGCCCGAGGTCCTCATGAGCAAGCAAGTTGGATGCACACCCACTTAGTTTCCAGTTTGAGCTTTCATACACTTATAGCTCTAGTGCATCCGTTGCATGGCAATCCCTACTCCTCACATTGATATCTATTAATGGGCATCTTCATAGCCCGTTGATACGCCTAGTTGATGTGAGACTTCCTTTTTTTGTCTTCTCCACATAACCCCCACCATCATATTCTATTCCACCTATAGTGCTATGTCCATGGCTCACGCTCATGTATTGCGTGAAAGTTGAAAAGGTTTGAGAACATCAAAAGTATGAAACAATTGCTTGGCTTGTCATCGAGGTTGTGCATGATGTGAATATTTTGTGTGGTGAAGATGGAGCATAGCCAGACTATATGATTTTGTAGGGATAACTTTCTTTGGCCATGTTATTTTGAAAAGACATGATTGCTTTATTAGTAGGCTTGAAGTATTATTGTTTTTATGTCAAAGCATAGACTATTGCTTTGAATCACTCGTGTCTTAATATTCATGCCATGATTAGACATATGATCAAGATTATGCTAGGTAGCATTCCACATAAAAAAATATCTTTTTTATCATTTACCCACTCGAGGGCAAAGAGTCGATAAGAAATTGAATGTTATCCAGTATGCTAGTAAGACTCTTGATACTGCCCAGAGAAATTATGCTACTATTGAAAAAGAGTTCTTAGCAGTTGTGTTTGCATGTGATAAGTTTAGACCTTATATTGTTGATTCCAAAGTTACTATTCACACTGATCATGCTGCTATTAAATATCTTATGGAAAAGAAAGATGCTAAGCCTAGACTCATTAGATGGGTTCTCTTGCTCCAAGAATTTGATTTGCATATTATTGATAGAAAGGGAGATGAGAACCCCGTTGCAGACAACTTGTCTAGGTTAGAGAATGTTCTTGATGACCCACTGCCTATTAATGATAGCTTTCCTGATGAACAATTAGCGGTCGTCAATGCTTCTCGTCTTTGCTCCTTGGTATGCTGATTATGCTAATTACATTGTTGCTAAATATATACCGCCTAGTTTCACATGCCAGTAAAAGAAAAAGTTCTTTTATGATTTAAGACATTACTTCTGGGATGATCCACACCTTTATAAAGAAGGAGTAGATGGTATTATTAGACGTTGTGTGCCTGAGCATGAATAGGAGCAAATCCTACGCAAGTGTCACTCTGAATCCTATGGAGGACACCACGCTGGAGATAGAATTGCACACAAGGTACTACAATCTGGTTTTTACTGGCCTACTCTTTTCAAAGATGCTCGTAAGTTTGTCTTATCTTGTGATGAATGTCAAAGAATAGGTAACATTAGTAGACGTCAAGAAATGCCTATGAATTATTCTCTAGTTATTGAACCGTTTGATGTTTGGGGCTTTGATTATATGGGTCCTTTTCCTGCCTCCAATGGTTATACACATATTTTAGTTGCTGTTGATTACGTTACTAAGTGGGTAGAAGCTATTCCAACTAGTAGTGCTGATCATAACACTTCTATTAAAATGCTTAAAGAAGTTATTTTTCCGAGGTTTGGAGTCCATAGATATCTTATGACCGATGGTGGTTCACACTTTATTCATGGTGCTTTCCGTAAGATGCTTGCTAAGTATGATGTCAATCATAGAATCGCATCTCCTTATCACCCATGATCTAGTGGTCAAGTAGATTTGAGCAATAGAGAGCTCAAATTAATTTTGCAGAAGAATGTGAATAGATCTAGAAAGAATTGGTCCAAAAAACTTGATGATGCATTATGGGCCTATAGAACTGCATACAAAAATCCTATGGGTATGTCTCCATATAAGATGGTTTATGGAAAAGCATGTCATCTGCCTCTTGAACTTGAGCATAAGGCATATTGGGCTATTAAAGAGCTCAATTATGACTTCAAACTTGCCGGTGAGAAGAGGTTGTTTGATATTAGCTCACTTGATGAATGGAGAACCCAAGCATATGAGAATGCCAAGCTTTTCAAAGAAAAAGTCAAACGCTGGCATGATAAGAGGATACAAAAGCGTGAGTTTAACGTAGGAGATTATGTTTTATTGTTCAACTCTCGTTTAAGATTTTTTGCAGGAAAACTTCTCTCAAAATGGGAAGGTCCCTACGTTATCGAGGAAGTCTATCGTTCTGGTGCTATAAAAATCAACAACTTCGAAGGCACAAATCCGAGGGTGGTAAACGGTCAAAGAATTAAACATTATATTATAGGTAATCCTATCAATGTTGAAACTAATATTATTGAAACCATAACCCCTGAGGAATACATAAGAGACACTTTCCAGAACGTTCCAGACTCCAAAAAGGTATAGGTACGTGGTACGGTAAGTAAACCGACTCCGAAACAACTCTAATGGCAATTTTTATCAGTTTTGTTATTTAAGAATTTTAGGAAGAAAGAAGTAGTCCAAAAGGGACACGAGGCTCCCACGAGAGAGGAGGGCGCCCCCCCCCCCTGTAGGGCGCGGCCCCCTGTCTTGTGGGCACCTCGTGTGCCTCCCGGACTCCGTTTTTTTGTATGTTACATATTTTGGTCGGTAAAAATTCATTATATATACTCCCGAAGGTTTTGACCAGCGTATCACGCAAATATCCTCTGTTTTCTTTTTGAGCTGTTCCTGTTGCAGAATAAAGCAAGATGTCTTCTCAGGAGTCAGTTGGGGAGAGCCGGGTGTCTCACCCAACGCCAGGTCCAGGAGCAAATAGCGATGCCTATCACTTTGGACCATCAACGGAGGATGAGATGGAGGCTGATTTGAAAAGGATAGATGCCATGGAGGAGGATCAAGAAGTTACCTCTCGTCTTCGAGTAGAATTCACTATGGGGGAACTACCTAGCCTGGCTGTCCCTACTTTGGTCACTCCTTCCAACTCTAGATTTCTTTCTTATGAAAAATATGAAAAAGAGTTTCACTTGTTCTCCAGAAGCTATGCAGCATCCTTGGGTAGAAGGAGCCTTGTCCGTTCTGGGCAAGCTCTGTAGAAAATATGGACCTCAAACAACAAGTCAATAAGCTCGAGGAGGAGAACCGTATCTTGAAGGGCATAATCGCCAAGAAGATCATAACACCAACCGTGAAGAAGGAGAAATAATAACATGGGTATGGGCACTCCCCTTGGCAACTGCCAAGCTTGGGGGAGGTGCCCCAGTATCGTATCACCATCACACTCTTATCTTTACCGCTTTATTCAGTTCGATACTTTTAGTAGTATCTTGATCTAGTAGATTGAAGTTTTGATATCAAGTAGTTTTGAGTTTTGCATTGTGAGTTCTTTATGTAAGCGAGTCCGTGTGCTATCTATAATAAAGATTAGTGTTGAGTCAAGGGCTTTGCTATGTTGCTATGATCTTGTGAAAGTAGAAAGAACAAAAAGAGTTCATATTGGTCTTATGGATAGTGATAACTTCACACATAGAAAGTATGAGGCATAAAAATTGTTGAGAGTTGATGAATGTAGCCTTGGTCATCGTTGCAATTAATAGGAAGTGATAAGGAGAGAGGGGTTCACATATAAATATATTATCTTGGACATCTTTTATGATTGTGAAGCACTCATTAAGTATGACATGATAAAAGAGTTGACGTTGGACAAGGAAGACAACGTAATGATTTATGTTTTCTGACATCTCAGTTAAATTATATTGTCATTGACCTTCCAAACATGTTGAGCTTGCCTTCCCCCCTCATGCTAGCCAAATTCTTTGCACCAAGTAGAGATACTACTTGTGCTTCCAAATATCCTTAAATCCAGTTTTGCCATGAGAGTCCACCATACCTACCTATGGATTGAATAAGATCCTTCAAGTAAGTTGTCATCGGTGCAAGCAATAAAAAATGCTCTCTAAATATGTATGACTTATTAGTGCAGAGAAAATAAACTTTGTACGAACTTGTTGTGGTAGTAATAAAAGCGACAGACTGCATAATAAAGGTCCACATACAAGGGGCAATATAAAGTGATGTTCTTTTGCACTAAGACTTTATGCATCAATCCTAAACGCGCATGACAACCTCTGCTTCCCTCTGCGAAGGGCCTATCTTTTACTTTACGTTTTACTTTATGCTTGAGTCAAGGTGATGCTCACCTTTCCCTTTTTATTTTTATCCTTTGGCAAGCTCCTCGTGTTTGAAAGATCATGATACATATATCCAACTGGATGTAAGTTGGCATAGGCTATTATTGTTGACATCACCTAAAGGTGAATACGTTGGGAGGCAACACAATAAGCCCCTATCTTTCTCAGTGTCCGGCTGAAACTCTATAACCACAAGTATTGCGTGAGTGTTAACAATTATGGGAGACTACGAGATAGTTGAGTATGTGAGCTTGTTGAAAAACTCTATTATTGACTCTTTCTGATGTTACGATAAATTGCAATTGCTTCAATAACTGAGATTATAGTTTGTTAGTTTCCAATAAAGTTTTTGAACCATACTTGACATTGTGAATTGATTATTACTTAAGCATAGGAAATCATATGACAAAATCCATATATGTTGCTGTTATTAGAATGATCATGATGCCCACATGTCCGTATTTTTTTTATCGACACCTCTATCTCTAAACATGTGGACATATTTTTCGATTTCGGCTTCCGCTTGAGGACAAGCGAGGTCTAAGCTTGGGGGAGTTGATATGTCCATTTTGCATCATGCTTTTATATCAATATTTATTGAATTATGGGCTATTATTACAAATTATATATGAATACTTATGTCTATTCTCTCTTATTTTACAAGGTTTACCCTGAAGAGGGGGAATGTCGGCAGCTGGAATTCTGGCTGGAAAAGGAGCAAATGTTAGAAACCTATTCTGCACAGCTCCAAAAGTCCTGAAACTCCACGAAACAACTTTTTGGAATTTATAAGAATTTCTAAGCGAAAGAAATAGGCCAGGGGGGCCACACCCTGTCCAGGAGACAACCCCCCCCCCCTATAGGGCGCGCCCCCTATCTCCTGGGCCCCCTGGTGGGCCTCCGGCGTCCATCTTCTGCTATATCATCACTTTTACCCTGGAAAAAAATCGTGGGCAAGCTTACGGGACGAAACTCCGCCGCCACGAGGCGGAACCTTGGCGGAATCAATCTAGGGCTCTGGCGGAGCTGTTCTGCCGGGGACACTTCCCTCCGGGAGGAGGAAATCATCACCAACGTCATCACCAACGATCCTCTCATCGAGAGGGGGTCAATCTCCATCAACATCTTCACCAGCACCATCTCCTCTCAAAACCCTAGTTCATCTCTTGTATCAAAACCACAAATTGGTACACCGGGTTGCTAGTAGTGTTGATTACTCCTTGTAGTTGATGCTAGTTGGTTTACTTGGTGGAAGATCATACGTTCAGATCCTTTATGCATATTATTACTCCTCTGATTATGAACATGAGTATGCTTTGTGAGTAGTTACGTTTGTTCCTGAGGACATGGGTGAAGTCTTGCTATTAGTAGTCATGTGAATTTGGTATTCGTTCGATATTTTGATGAGATGTATGTTGTGTTTCCTCTAGTGGTGTTATGTGAACGTCGAATACATTACACTTCATCATTATTTGGGCCTAGAGGAAGGCATAGGGAAGTAATAAGTAGATGATGGGTTGCTAGAGTGACAGAAGCTTAAACCCTAGTTTATGCGTTGCTTCGTTAGGGGCTGATATGGACCCATATGTTTAATGTTGTGGTTAGGTTTACCTTAATACTCCTTTTTGTAGTTGCGGATGCTTGCAATAGGGGTTAATCATAAGTGGGATGCTTGTCCAAGTTAGGACAGTACCCAAGTGTCGGTCCACCCACATATCAAATTATCAAAGTATCGAACGCGAATCTTATGAACATGATGAAAACTAGCTTGACTATAATTCCCAATGTGTCCTCGGGAGCTTCTTCCTCATTATTAGAATTTGTCCAGGCTTATCCTTTGCTATATAAAGGATTGGGCCACCTTGCTGCACTTTATTTACTTTATTTACTTTTTGCTCGTTACTATTTATCTTATCATAAAACTATCTATCACCTACTATTTTAGTGCTTACAGAGAAAACCTTACTGAAAACTGCTTATCATTTCCTTCTGCTCCTCGTTGGGTTCGACACTCTTACTTATCGAAAGGACTACGATAGATCCCATATACTTGTGGGTCATCAGGTTCCTTTTTGTTGACGATCCGATGTTTCACCCTTGCTTTCCAGGCGGCCAACGCGTCGCCAAACATGGTCATGGCGTGTTTGTTTATCTTCTTCATTGCCGGGTCCTTATCTGGATCTTCATAATGCTTTTCATTCCGGCCCGGGAACAAGAATATCTGGTGCAGCTTCTTTAGGAGGGAGGGCCTCATATTATCTATCTTCTATAGTTTCTCATCGTTGATGGTGGCGGTTGTCCGTACGATGCAACCTATTTGATTGACGTAGCACGATCGCGCTTCCTCGGGCGATAACTACTACAAAAACAGCTATAGCTAATATAGACACTAATGGCGCACTGTACATGTGGTGCGCCATTACTAAATACTAATGGCGCACCATGTGTTGGTGCGCCATTATTGTGCAAATACTAATAGCGCACCACATCCACAGTGCGCCATTAGTAAAAAAATAATTTTTTCAAAACTACTAATGGCGCACAGTGGGATGGTGCGCCATTACTAGTTCAACTAGTAATGGCGCACCACTCCCACGGTGCGCCATTAGTAATTATGTTTCAAAATTGTTTTCAAATTTTTTTTATTTTTATTTTTTAAACTATTAATGGCCCACCGTAGGAGTGGTGCGCCATTACTAGTTGACTAGTAATGGCGCACCACTCCCACGGTGCCATTAGTAATTTGGCCCAAACATTCCCCCCGAATGAACCCCCCCCCCCCGTCCGCCTTTTCAGTTTTAAAAATAAATAAAAGAAAATGAAAGAAATGTCAAAAAAATAAAAGAAAATAAGATTCCCATGTGATATGTGGTCTAGTTGTTAGCAAAATTTACAAACATGAATTTTCGACTTTTTTACAAAATCTCTCGAGAATTTGTAAAAATGGGCATAACTTTTGCATACGAACTTACTAATGGCGCACCTGCCCATGGTGCGCCATTAGTATCTTCCCGCCTTCAAAATTCAAAATAAATAAAAAATAAAAAAGTAGTAATGGCGCACCTGCCCACGGTGCGCCATTACTATGCCGTATATATGGCTGGGCGTGTCCTCTCCTCCTTACCTCTTCATTCTTCTCCTCCACTCCACCTCTCCTCCACTCCATATCCTCCTCTCCTTCACTCCATCTTCCCTTCTCTCCTCCACCATACTACCCTCCTCCTCTTCGGCGACCTCCTCCTCCTCCTCTGCCGCGACCTCCTCCTCCTCTCCGGCAACCTCCTCATCCCTCCTCTCCTCTCCTCCCCTCCCCTCCCCTCACGGTTTCTCCTCCCTCCTCTCCGGTGAGCTCCTCCTCCCTCATCTCCAGTGAGCTCCTCCTCCCTCATCTCCGGTGAGCTCCTCCTCCCTCCTCTCCTCCCATCCCCTCATGGTTTCTCCTTCCCCCTGTCCGATGCTCCGGTGAACTCCTCTCTAGCGACCTCCTCCTCCTCTCCGGCGATGTAGGCGAGCGCCTCTCCGGTCACCTCCTCCTCCTCCTCTCCGGCGAACTCCTCTCCGGCAAAAGAACATGCAAGATCCAAAAACGGGAACAAAATTTGAAATAATACCGTGCAAAAAAAACGAGCAAAAAAACAAGCAAAAAATGGGCCAAAAAATCGCGATCCAGATCCAAATTCAAAATTCAAAAATAACAATGGCGCACGATGGGGGTTAGACGGTGCGCCACTACTATTTTCCCACCTTCAAAATTCAAAAATACTAATGGCACACCGTAGCCTATACTAATGGCGCACTACGTGGTGCGCCATTAGAACACCAGATACTAATGGCGCACCAATGGTGTGCCATTAGAATTTAATTCTAATGGCGTGATGCTAGTGGCGCACCAGTAGTGCGCCATTAGAAGGCAAAACTGGTGCGCCACTAGCATGCCTTTTCCTAGTCTAGTAGTCATGAGTTGGTTTGGGCGTCGTGGCCTCTTTGCTTTCGGTTTTAGACCGGCTCCGCTAGTCTCGGCGCCGGTGTCGGTGCCGGTCTCAGTCTCATCGCCGGTCTGCATGTCAGTATCAGTCCCCGATGCAACAGGTAGGCCCAGCAACAACATCCGTTGATCGTCGGCAAGGCTCAAAAATTCGTCTGCCGCCAGGTAGACATCGTCGCAACCACCAGAACCCTGTCCTTCATCATTGCTAGCAATGTTTCCTATGATTAAATCTAGTCAATTAATTCTAGACCTAATAAAATGAATAATGACATAAAAAGTCCTATGTTTTGCAGGAACGTTGACTCCTTCCCGGTGCGGCAAATCCTGGGCACTCGATATGTCCTAGTTTGTAGCACAAGTCATGCCGAAATTCACGGAAAATTTCGGCATGACCTTTTCTAAAAAGTGGACAAATGGAGCACCTGAAATTTGCCGGAACGGAAATGAATCAACATTCCGGCAAAACATAGGCCACTCGGCTTCATTCCCACAGAAACAACAAAAGTCCACTTGGGCACAATCGAACCACTTCAATGAAAAGATATAACATGACCACTTCAATGAAAAGATATAATCAACAATAAAAGTCTAGGAAGGGATCATCTTTAAAATAAAACTTGCCTAAATTCTTTTCCTAGAAAAATAGTGGTCATTTCAAAAATCAAAAACCTTTGCAAAATGATCTTACTAAACACTTCTCTGCCTAGGACAGAACTCAAATTCTGTTCTAGCTATTCCTCTCTCTCTCTCACACACACACACACATTATTTTCTCTAACCCTTCTCTGCCTAGGACAGAACCCAATTAAATTGCAAAGGAACTCCATTTCTCTAACCCTTCTGACCCAATGCTTTAAAATATTTTTTCCTCTAACCTAGCGAACCTAGTTAACCTAGCTTGTTAACCTAACGAACCTAATTAACCTAGCTAGTTAGTTAACCTAGCTTGTTAACCTAGTTTACCTAGATAATTAACCTAATTAAACTAGTTAACCTAGCTAGTTCTCTGTCAAAGCCCTAAATAATTTTTTTCTTAACCTAGATAATTAACCTAATTAAACTAGTTAACCTAACTAGGTCTCTGTCAAAGCCCTAACTAAATTTTTGCACTAACCTAGATAATTAAACTAGTTAACCTAGCTAGTTAGTGTGTCCAATGTTTGTGCTATGCATGAGAGAGAGAGAGAGAGAGAGAGAGAGAGAAAGAGGAGGGGGTGCTTACAGAGGATGGCTCCGGTGGTGGCGAGGGAGGTAGTGGTGGCGAGGGAAGCAGGGGTGTCTCCGGTGATGGCGAGGGAGGCAGTTGTGGCGAGGGAGGCAGGGCGTCGAGGGTGGCTCCGGTGGCGTTGATGAGGCCGCACGGCTCCAGTGGCGGCTCTGGTGGCGTCAACGGCGCGTGGCTCTGGTGGCTCCGGGGGCGTCGGCGGCGGCAGGAGACGGCGGCGAAGTGGGGCGACGGCGAATTGGGGACACGGCGGCGAAGTGGGGCGACAGATTTGGGGGAGAAGTGGTGGTCGGGGGAGGGAAAACCGTTGGATAAGTGAAACATAGCGGTAACGCGTTACAGTTGCTATAGCGCGTTTCGCATAATGCACTACTACTAAGCCTTTCTCCATTCTTTTTCCTTTCTCATCTATTTTTCTTTACATTTTTTTTTCTTTCTCCTTTTTCTATTTCTTTCATTTTTATTTTACTTTTCTATTTGTTTTTTGGTTTATTTTCTTTTCATTAGCAGTAGCGCCTTTCTATGTAAACGCGCTGCTACAATAAACTTAGCGGTAGCGCGGTTTCTATAAGAACGCTACTACTATGTGTCTTATGGGCTTAGTAGTGAGAACTTTAGTAGTAGCGCATTTAAAGTTAGACACGCTACTACTGCGTTTGTATCTGTAGCGCGTTTATTCTGCACGCGCTACTGCTATTTAGCACTAGCGCTCTTTTTTAACAAGCGCTTCTGCTAAAGTTCTGTGTATAAGGTTTTTTCTACTAGTGTTTGTAGCAACTCTGGTAGGAGGTGTGGCCATGGGCTGCCGGCGTCATGCGTTGTTGGCGCGCTCTTGCTTGCCCAGGCGACAGCGATCGGGATTTCTGCCGCTACCATGGTCGCCTGCTTCTTCTACCATAGGGATGCACTGCTCGAAAGGTACGTGAACGGTGGGTGTGGGTTATTTTGATCGGAAACCTATTTGTTTAGACCCAATTCTTTTGGTGACTGATGGTGGTTTATGGTATAATAAATCATTCCCTTCCTAACTTCCTTTAGAAACCGTCGCTCATATTAGTTGGAATTTTTCATTAATGAAGGCAGTGGTTTTAATTGGGCCTTATTGAACTTCCATCTTCTTCTGCATCCAATATATCTCCAACTATTTGTGCCAATATGTAAGGAATCACATTGGTGGCAAGCTGGGAGTGCGCGACGGGCGCTCCTTTGTCTCGCTTGAACAATGTAGGGTAGCGCGAGGTGGGCCGGCCCAGGTGCGCTGGAGGCTATAGCCTCATTTTTATTTTTATTTTTTTCCATGTTTTATGTTTTTGTTTTTTCATTTTTTTACTTTTATGTATTATTTCCAATATTCTAAGTAAATATATTACAAAAATCAATCTACATAAAACATTTGAAAAATATTGACCACACATTCGAAAAATGTTAAATATTTATAGAGAAAATGTTTATCACATATACGAAAATGTATACAGAAATTGTTTCTGAAACAATTTGATCATGTATTTAAAAATATCAATCAAGCATTTGAATAATGTTGAATACTGTTTGGAAAATGTTAATCAAGCTCTCAGAACATGTTAAATGTGTATACAAAAAATATTGACCATTTATTAAAACAAATGACCATTTATTATAAAAATGTTGAAATTTCTTTTATTCATGGATATAAAAATGTTAATAAAACATGTGAGAAAACCTTGAAGAAGAAATTGAAAAATGTCAATCATTCATTTGAAAAATGTTAAATGTGTATGGAAAAAATTGACCGTGTATTAAAAAAAGAGACAAAATTTGATCATGTATATAAAAATATTAATGAAGGATTTGGAAGAATGTTGAGCAAGTATTTCAAAATTGTATATCAATCATTTGAAAATGTTAAATGTGTTTAGAAAAAATGCTGGTCATGTGTTAAAAATGCTCATATTGTATTTAATAAATATTAATCAAGCATTAAAAAAAGTCATATATGCCCAGAAAAAACAGTTGACGATGTATTAGATAATGTTAACCTTGTATTTAAAAATGTTAATTAAGCATTTGACTTTTTTTAAGTGTGTATAGAAAAATGTTGACCATGCATTGAAAAAATGTTGGTCTTTTATTTCAAAAATGGTAATCAAGCACTTGAAAAATATTAAAAATATTTATGAAAAACTGTTCATCTGGGATTACAAAAATGTTAAACTTGTATTGGAAAAATGTTAATTGTCCATTAGAAAAATAGTGTTGACACATGCAAAAAAAAATTGAATGAAAATCGAAATAAAGAAAGGAAACAAAAGAAATGAAAACCAAAAAGAAAAAAAATGAAAGCGAGAATTCAAAAAAAATGAAGAAACAAATGCAAAAAATGGAAAAGGTGTGAAAACCGATTAAGAAACATGAAACAATTGAAAATTTAAAGAAGAAGAAAAAACCAAAGCATAATGGTCAAAAAACAAATAAACCTGAGAAAACTATAAAAAACAAAAGAAAGAAAAGAAAACTGAGAAACCTAATAAAACGGCAGAAAAAATAAATAAAGGAAAATACTATTAAACAGAGAAAAAAAGCAAAGAAAACTAGTGAAAAACTGAAGTTATAACAAAGATAAAATAAACCGTAGAAAACATATAAAAAACAATTAATCATGTATATTAAAATATGAAAAGTGAATGAAAAAATACCCTAGGTTGATAAAAAATGTACAGCGTGTATGGCAAAAAAGTAGGCATAAAAACATATATATGGAAAAAGGTTTAATCATGCATTTAAAAAATGTTAATGTATTTGAAAAGCATTATATGTACATAAAAATGTTCCTGATGTATATAAAAATGTAGAATGTTTAGGAAAAATTAGACATAAAATCTATAATTATCCAAATATGTAAATTATGTATTTTAAAATGTTAAATGTGTACAAACAATGTTTCAGATGTATGCAGAAAACGTAGAATGTGCATGAACAAAGTTGAAATAAAATATTTATGTTGAAAAACAATGTTAATCATGTATCGGAAAAAAAGTGCAATGTGTACACACACAAAATTATGTATGCAGACAAATGTTTCATTTATTTGAATAAATGTGAATTGTGTCTCAAAATAAGTTCCTTCTCCATATGAAACGAGAACAAAATGATTGAACAAAAAAAAAAGAAGAGAAAGCAAACAAAACGAATGAACCAAAAACGAAAGAAAGGAAACTAAAGAAAACAACAGTGCAAAAGAATGGAAATCAGTGAAACTGAGAGAGAAACGAAGAAACCCGATGAAATCCAGAAGAGACAAAGAAACCCGAAGAAAAATGAAGAAAATAGGAAAGAAAAGAAAAAACCAGTGAAAACCAAGAAAGAAACAAAAAACAAAGAAAATCAAAGAAAAATGAAAGAAAAGTAGAAAACCAGTGAATACTGATAAAGAAACAAAGAAAACCGGTAAAAAAAGAAAATTAGATAAAACCAAAAAACTATAGTATGAATCAAATAAAACTAAAGAAACAAAAGAATAAATAAAAAGCATAAAACCGAAGTGAACAAAGCCAGCGAACAAACAATAGAAAATGGGTCGACTCATGAATGTAGCTTGCATGGAAAAGCTCGTACATATTGCTATAAGAGAGAAATAGCTCCCGCGGGCTTGTAGCTACAATGAGAGAAATAGGGAAATCATGTGTCTATTAAATTGACAGTATTGGGCCAATATGCAAATCTTTGTGTTTCTGCAATTTACTGTGGCCCGAGCCAACATCCCACTTCTACCTCTATGACTTTTTGCTTGCGACCAATTTATGTCAAATTTGATCGCTTCTCCCTCTTTATGGTTCATCTATATGCAAAATATAATACTGATGGACTAGGTATAAAAATTAAAAATAGGAGATATATATTTTGTCAGCGCTCTTCATTGTTCGTGTTTGTCTCAAGCTTATTCGATCCAATGTATTTTACTTAATATTCATAAAAAACATGTTTTCTGTTAAAAACAAGGAGTAAATGTCAACTGAAGCACAACAATTGTGGAGAAGGTTAAATCATAGGGTAGTCAAGCAAGGTCCATCCAGATTGACAATGGCCGAATCAATGAGCAAAGAAGAATAGAAAGGTGTGATCTACATACATGAATTTGTGTGGTTACACATCAGCGTCTGACAGGACAGCTCCAGATGAGTTCATTTGCCCCGCAGGTTACAAACACTATCGACAACTCTAATATGTACTCTGAATGTGGATGGACTATGTTCGGTTGCCCAGAAGTTGTGGTCAAGTGAAAGAAATCTAAATAGTTGTGGTTTTTTTTTTATCTTCGTCCCAAATGTCAGAATACCATAGTTCTTTCTTTGCGACCTAATTGGTGTGGTTTCTTGATATTTACTCAAAAAATGAGAGTGTAGTTAATAAGAAAACAAAAGATAATCTCTACAAGAGCGAGAGATTTATACAATTGAAATATTGGGCTGGATTTGGGGATGCACCCTGATTTTGAGGTTGTTAGTGATCAGTTTGGACGCATGCATGCATGGTTCTTGCTGGCTTGGAAGGCTGTCCCTTTGGGGTCTTTTTATGCTGCTTGAATTAGATTTGGTGAATTAATGCATCTTTGGTGTGATGTCTAGTTATCAACGAGGAAGGGAAGGCACACGTGACGCAACTACACAAAGCTAGTGGCCAAAAAGAAATAGTATATAGTTTCCTTTCAACTTTTCTTAATTAATTTCAGGTTTTTGTTTGGCTTGGTTTCCTCTTCCTCGTCTGCGTCAAGTCTCCTTTCTGGACGCAGCTAGTTTAGGCCACAACTTAAACGTAACGCAGCTAGTGATGCATACATGATTGAAGTACCTACCAGAGTTGCACTTCTCTGCTCTTGTCACGCATTACCTTTTTATATGTACTTCCTATAAATTACTCGTTCAAGAAATGAATGTATCTAGATGTATTTTAGTTATAGATATATCCATTTTTATCCATTTTTTGTGACAAGTAATTCCGAACAGAGGAAGTAGCTACTACTGTGAGTGTACACACTATTTAAATAAACTAGAATCTGCTTTTTTGTACATACAATTTGGGAGCAGATCGATGATCTCATCGGAAAGGTACAGTGCAGCGGCCGGTTATGACAATGATAGTGCGTATGTCGTAGCAAGAATGCATGACATGCACATTACACTGCTAAAGTACTCCATGTCCATGATGAACCTACCAATCATCATAAATGATTGTATATTCATTTTGATGGGTTTTGTTGCCATGGCCTTCCTGTACGGCGTCTAGCTATTAGGCAGATTTCAGACTGGTCGACAAATCGAAAACTAATTAATAATTGTGCAAGTTTGGCCCCACACAATATAGGGCTTTAAGCAAAAGATATATAATATGGGACGTATATATGTATGCTTCAATGAGTTGGTATATATGCAGCTTGTCGATGACCCTTGCAACATGGAACCAAGAAAGCGATGGTTCACCAACCAAACAGGAACTAGCTAGAAGTCCAACGTTCGCATGCTGCATGCCGCACTGCAATGTACAGTATACACTTGGATTGATCAAGCATTGCAATGGATGCAATTGCATGCATGTGAGGAACACATGAAAAGCTGGCCTGGCATGTCCACGCAAGGATCCAAACCATGTAACCTAACACTTACGTCACCGAACATATGTTATTATTACCTTCTCAAAGACAAGAGGGGTGCAACTTGGTACATACCTTTAGGGTGTTTTGTGACCTGTTTAGTTCAACTAAATAAACTAAATTTTCAGAAGTCATGTACTAACTTTTGGAAGTTCAGTTCATTTGGTTGAACTAATAAGGGCCAGAGGGTACCTGAAGAGTCACGGATTTGCATGGTTAGAGCATCTACAGTCGGACTCAGCAAATCCGGCCCCTCAAACGCGACCGGACGCGTCCGCGAGCACTGACCGGGCACCCCTTAAATAATGCAATCCACATCCGGACACCTCTATTATCATATCTCAAATCCATACAAACTCATGCAACTACCTCGATGCATATACATCATCCGGCTACTCCATCACTACTAACTAAACATGCCATCGGACTACCAAAATTTGGCATGTTGGCTATGGCGGAGTTCATCCACGACTGCCCTTGCCCTTCCCGGTGCCCTTGCTGTCCTTCTCGCGGAAGTACCGGTCGAAGACGCAGTACGGATCGAGCCGGATCTACTCGTCGCTGGAGCTGTCATCGTCGTCATTGTCTGCCTTCTCCTCCTTCGATGGCAGTTCGGCCATGACACATACCGCCCGATTCTGCTCTCGGGCGAGGGCACGTGTGTTCCTCCGCTACCGTTTATTCACAATGCGGGCGCGGATGGCTTCCTCCTCTGCGGCCGCCCGCGCCGCCGCATCAGCCGCCTCTGCCGCCGCCATTTCCACCGCGATACGAGCCTCGGCGGCCCTTATCCTCTCCTTCCCACGGTGGGCCACCCGGTCCCGGTGGGACTCATACTCTGCCCGACTGGTGATGGGGTAGGAGAGGGATTCCGGCTTCCAGGACCACGAGGATCCAGCCCCGAAGGACCCGAGCGGCCGGTGAGCCAAAACTGAGTCGCGGCGGACAGATCCATCCGTCGGTCGACGCTGTCCTCCCGGGAGTGGCGGAGGTGCAATGCGGACTGTCATTGCCTCCTCCAACCCGCACGGGATGACACCCCAGTCGACGGATCCGGACTGGTCAGAGCCCGATCCGCTACCTGCCATGGCTGAGAAGGCCGGAAATCGCCGAAGGTGAGCTCAGGTGGCGGAGGGGAGTCGAGGGGAGTGGAGTGAAGTGGCTAGGGTTTGCTCCGGCGAACGGACGGGGACGAATATATGTGGGATCGGGTGGTCCAGCGTGGGTCGGGTCCGATATGGCGGGCGTGCCCAGGCGCCCCTATATCGCCCCATATTTGGGCTATATATGAGGGGTGCCGGTCAGCCCGGGCATTTCAGGCCCGTTTGAGGCCTCTGTCTGGGTCAAAAAACCGTGACCGGGCGGCTCGTTTGGGCGTCCAAGGAGGGTTTAGGGCGCCCGGCTGTAGATGCTCTTATAGTGCTTCTCTTTTCTTGTCACGCATTTCCTTAATTTAATCTTAGCCTTTTAGTTAAATCCCAGATAATAGTAAGCAGCTACTTTGTCAATGTACATCTCATTGTGTGTACCTACTAACTAACTAGAATCTGCTTTTTGTACATATTATATGGGAGTAGAGTCGATAATGGATCTCCATGGAAAGGTACAGTGCAACGGCCGGTTATGACAGTGAGAGTACGTACGTACTAGCAAGATATATTACTCCAAGAACCTAACCCGGTTATCATAAATAGTTCCTCTATTAATTCGTTTTGACGGTTTTTGTTGCTTGGAACTTTGAGTTCATTTCAGACAGATTGACTCAATCACAAACGAATTGTATATCACGTAATACATAGTTGGGCCCACGCTAGCAAGGACACATGTGCTCGATCTATATATACTTTGATGAGCCGGACAGCATGAAATGATGTGGATCGGATCGATGGTGCAGCATGCAAGCTTGTGGATGACTTTTGCAGTATGAAACCAAGAAAGCGATGGTTCACCCAACAGCAAAGTTCAGCGTGAGCATGTGGCAAGACTCGATCGATCCATCTGCATGCATGTGCACATATGAACACACGAAAAGCTAAGCTGGCTAGCTAGCTAGAGCCCTGACATGTCCACACAAAAGTCCAGCACCTAACCCTGCGCCTAGTCCAACAATGAGCATGTATGCATGGAAAATCTTTTAGCTTTTCTAGTCTAGGACAAACAGAACGAGGTATACCAAACGGATTTTGGTATTAATTAATGAGTGAAATATACACTGCAAGTCCTAAAACTATCTGAGGATTGTCAAGTTAGTCATAATACTACGAAAATGTGCACATTTGGATCCTAAAATCTTGCTAAGGGCATCACCTGCAGTCCTACCGTACTGTATCATTGACTTAATTAATCCTTCCGCTTTTATCTACTCTGCATATTAGCTTTGTTTGAAGCCAACTTTATATATTTGACCAAATTTAATAGAAAAGTATTAACATAAACAATATCAAATCAATACCATTGTAGTCATCATTGATTATATTTTGACATCATATAGATTTTTTATTGTAAATGTTCATATTATTTTCTATAAACTTGATCAAACTTTATAAAGTTTGACTTTAGTCAAAGCTAATACTCGGAATAAATAGAAAATGAGGGAGAGTATATGGTGACCATTATCTATGACTTTGCAAAATATGACATGTAAATTTTGGTAAAATAATACATTATGGTTTTTATTATTTACTATACCCTCAAAACTGGTTTGTATTGACCGTAATGTAACAGGCATTTTAATTTCTTCTCAGTAGTTGATGAACTATAGGTATGTGTCATTGATCCATCGGGCGTTTACCCATTGCAAGGTTTCATGGATATCAAACCCAAATTATGTATTCTCATAATTTATATCTAATAAGAATGGAAACAACGGATGATAATTGAATATTGGCCAAAATGCTAAGAAATGGGGTTCTAGTTCAAGAAAATCTCAGGCAACCTAGAAACAAACAATCAAGTACCATTTTATAATTCTACTTTGTTCAAAAAAGAGTTATATGTATAAGTATTTTAGCCTTATATGAATGTCTCAATACAAACAATAGTCACTCATTGGTTACCGCGGTACGTACGCACAGGTCAGTGCAATGCAACTACAACCTACAAATGACATTTTGTAGGCTTATAACATTAAATTTTCATTCAAGGAAAATTTAAAATATTCAGGAAGCAATAATGGAAAAAGCCCACTTTTGACTTTAGAGAAAAATATTAATATGTGTTATCCTTGCTTAATTATGTAGAGAAAATATTGCCACCACATATTTTGGTACCTCCAAGTAATTTAGAGGTATGATAATTCCACACAGAATGCATATCTAGCACAGTGCAATTGCGCCGGTGACTCCGCTAGTTTATTGTAACATAAAAGACCTTCTTACATCATTCTATTGTAACTTACCGGTGTTGCCGCAGTTTGATGTACAGTAACTTAAAAATTTACTCATTGGGAAATCAATTAAAGTTTCTCAAGAGATTTCATATATACATTTGTCTGCATATCTTTTTAGATGCATCATTTTTTTTCATAACTTTTCACTGTCAAAAAGGGAAAAATTTCATAAATTTTGTAAGGTTGTAGTCTTGTTACACTATCATGATCACTTGTAGAGTATCAGAGAAATCGGACAGGAAGCTAGCTAACTAGAGAGCTGCCAATAGGGTTTTTAATTGCCATGAGTTTTGAGCTCGTGAGTCACAAGACGTTAACTTGTCATGCGGTTGCCTCACTGACACGGCCGAATTTAAGGGTACACGTGACAAGCTATATATTGCTAGCTGCCGCAGGAGTATATTATGGGTAGGACTTAACTGTTATGCTTATTAGGTTAGATCTATTTAATTGTGATCTGGTAGCTCGCTAATCTGTTCGTTATCTGTCTGTCCATGCGTTGATGATTCAACAATACACAATCAAAGTTAACGTAAGTAAAACAAGATACCGCAGTCAGGTAAATTTGAAGCAAGCATTTCGTGCTAATTAAACAACTTTAGCAAACTATTAGGAGTAGTTAGGTAGGCGGTCGAATGAGAATCGAGGCGTGTACCTGACAAAGAGGTTCAATCAACTTTAACAGCAGCAAGTCATGTACACGCGTCCACGCGCTTGTAGAGTACACACGGTGCAGGGTACTAGAGTCTACAGCGCTTACTGTGCTTAACTAATTTTGTGGTAGTAATGGCATACGTACTTACGTGGCGATGATCCGCTGCCTAACTAATCAGCCCAGCTAGCTAGCTGCTAATTTGCTACAGGAAAAACAGATGTACAGCTACAGAAGTTTGATGCATGACTTCGTCACAAAAGAAATAAGAGATCGACAGTAATTAAGTACAGTGACAAGGAGAGGGGCATTAGAGACAAAAGTTGGAGCACACCGGACCCAAAGTTTGTGAAGCTCAACGTTCATGCATCGTTCTTTGTTGATGCCGGTGATGATGCCACCGCGGCGGTTCTTAGAGATGACAAAGGAAATTTCCTGGCTCCAATGCAAAAATATGCCACATGCTGCCCATGTGGTTACCACGGAAGCAATGTCAACGCGTGATGGTTTGAACTTCGCAAATTTTCTGAGATTTCATCAAGTTGAGGCGGAATCCGATTCTACCCATGTGATAGATTCCTGCACTGGTCAATCAAGATGGCGGAATACAGCAGCCGCTTTTTTTACTGAGTGTGTGATCGAAAAGGTCAACTTAAGCATTGTTTTGGTACTTCTAATCAAGCGGTGCATGCGCTAACAAGTTATAGTTATTATAACAAAGTTTCATTGTGTTGGACAGATGAGCCTCTAGGTTGTCTGCTCTCTAGACTTATGGATGACGTAACTTCTATTTTAGTTCAATAAAGCCAGCCATGATGGTCTTCCCAAAAAAAAAAAGAGACGATTGTTGCACGGGTGCCTTTTTTTACTCAAGTCAAATTGTTTGATTCAAACTCGATGACGAAGAGCCTCTCTTCCTCTTCCAACCCTCATGACCCGTCTCCCCTACCGTCTGTCGAACGTCAACCCAATCACAGCCGGTGGCACTACCACGCGCGCCTCGCCACCCTTCCCTCCCCGACCTCCCCCAAACCGCCGAGTTACCGCTGCCCAAGCTTCTAATTAGGCAATTATTGGCTTTGCATTTTCAGAATTTTTTGCATGCTTGGTTACTCATTTTTTTCTCTAAAAAAGATCAGATCTATTATAAAGATTCACCGAAAGTACGAAGCACCTCAAACATAATAAAAATTACATCGAGGTCCATGGACCACCGAACGACCATTGCTGCTGCCAGAACGAGCCGCTGACGCGCCACTATCGTCGCTTCCATACCGGAGCCGGCCTAACCCTGTCGATGACAGCCGGAATTCTTCATGCAGGTAACCCTAAGGACCAGCGCCCTGGAGCCACAATCGACCCTACTTACAACTTGTTTACTTTACCTGATCCGCAAAACTGATCTGATCGACTGGTATACGTAGTATACATTGAACTAGTTTACAAACTTAAGTACCCGATGCAGCAAGCAGTACTATTCCGCCGTCCACGCGCAGGGCTCGGCCGGGAGGCAACATTAAATGGGGAGACACTGTTCAACCTTCGCGAATCGGGCCTGGCTGCACTTTGAGGGAATCCTCTCCCTCAAAATCAAATTTGTTTGGGAGAAGCTTCGCTCCGATCCGTCCAGCTGGTAGAACCACACTGCCGCCGGGTCTCCGTGCACGTGTACGCTCGTACGTACTTCAATATCTCGGTTGGCCGCGTACGTGACGTACGTGCGTGTCGACGCATGCATCGATGCCGATAACTTTTAAATACAATCGGCCGTACGAACTACGTACGTGCGTAACCTTGGGAGGACGAGTATGATTATTAGTTGCTCATTTTTATTTTATTTTTGAGTTGGATAACTGGATTATTACTTGTTCAAATTTTGAACAAGTGATGTGAATTTGAACCTCGCGTTGCTCAACATAAGAAGAAAATAGTCCGGGGGTACGTACGCTCGGCATTTATCGAAACTCACTGAGATTTCTCTACAGAGATTAGCTATATGTAAATGTAATCAAAGGAGATTAAAAGAGGTGGTGATAAATGGAAAGGCTAAAACCTTTTGCTCTCTTTTCTTTTTATATATATTTTTTTTGCGAAAATGATCAGATCTATTATAAAAGTTCACCGTCAAACATAATAAAAATTGCATTGAGATTCCGGGACCGTCAAACGGCCACTACTGCCCGTCAGACCAAGTCGTTGACGCGCCGTTATCGCCGCTCCCCTGTCGAAGGTGGCTTGACCTTGTCGTTGAGATTCAGTAAGTCTTCGCACATGGCTTTATCTATAAAGTCGGGCGTATGCCTTTTCTCAAAAAAAAATAAGTCTTCGCACGTGTCCCTCTTATTATTTAGTGATAGTTACCTCCATGTTTGGGTGTATTTTGCCTCTTAATTTACGAAGATTCAAAGAGTGTTTGGATGAGGACGGTTCTTATCTTACGAAAAAGAAAACATCTCTAACTCTTACCTTTTATTTCTCTCGTATGTTGCCGACAGTGCAAACACTTCCTCTCTAAGCTTTGACAGTGGATTTGTCACCATTCCGCGTGCCTCTCCAGTGGCCGGGAGGGAAATTCATGTGTCTTAGCTCCGACCAAGAGTTTTGGTTTGGGTTTTTCAGTCCCCGCAAGAGCGGTGCTCGAGTGGCCGGCGGCACTTCTTGTTCAAGTTTAGTTTTTGAAGATCCGATCGTCACCGAGTTCGTCCGTCTGGACAAAGTCAACGGAGCTCTGTCTTTGATTTATGTTAGGGATCTCGTTGCACGGTGCTTTCAAATCGAGTCAAGAGTTCAACAGCAACGGCTGTGGTTCAAGATGTTAGTCCTTAGGGGCACATGCACGAAGACTTGCCAACTATCATTGACATCAGATCATTCTGGCAGGACTATTTGAGCGATTGACGGTTCGGGGACCTCGATGTAATTTTTATTATGTTTAAGGTGTTCCGTACTTCTGACAAACTTTGAGAGTAGATCTGGATCTTTTTCGAAAAAGAAAATCTTTGAAAAAAAAAACGTTTAATACCTAGTTTAAATTTGAGCCAACTGATTAGCATTGAAGCCTCCAAAAACAATCACATGCTCCGTTAAAAAACTCCAAGTAAAGTGTATTCCATTAAACTCCTGCTGGACAATATATTCCTGCATGCTTTTCTCTTTTGAAATATGATATGAGCAGCAAGTTCCTACTACAAAATGTATTTGGTATACTACTAGTAGCACATAATCAAATCTTGTTTAATACTCCCTCCGTCCGAAAAAACTTGTCATCAAAATGGACAAAAAGGGTGTATCTAGAACTAAAATACATCTAGATACATCATTTTTTATTTATTTTGATGACAAGTATTTTCAGATGGAGGGAGTATCTAGGAGAGTATCCACCACACTACTACTACTAACTAAAGTTCACATTTTTGTCCTCCTCCGATTCTCTCCCATGCATATACATCGTACCCTCCCTTCCCCTTGTGTCCCTTCCGTCGCACTTCCCCCACACTCCAAGAAAGCAAGCAGGCCGAGCCCAGCGTCCGCGGGAGGCACGCGCGCGCGCGCTCACCACCGGCGGCGGCGGCATGGACGTGGCCATGGCGCTGGCCACGGTCTTCTTCTGCCTCCTGCTGCTCTCCTCCGCCGCCATCGCGCTCCTCCTCCTCCGCCTCTGCCTCGCCGCGCTCCGCCGCGCCCCCGCCCCCGCACATGCCGCGCGAGCCCCCTACGCAGCCGTCGACCCGGAGGCCGCCGCGCGGGCGGCGCCACCGCCAGTGCCGCAGCAGGAGCCGCCCCTTCCGGTGGCGTGGGCGAAGCCGAAGGCGCCGGAGCCCCGGCGGCTGGCGTGGCGGGAGGTGGAGGCGCTGACGGGCGGGTTCGACGAGGCGGCCGTGGTGGGCCGCGGCGGCTCCGGCGGCGCCGTATACCTGTCGAGGATCCCCGTGGTGGACGGCGGGCCGCCGGCCGCCGTGAAGGTGCACCGCTGGTGCGGCGGCGGCGAGCGCCGGCTCGGCGCGTTCCGGCGCGAGCTCGACCTGCTCCGCCGCGTCGGCCGCCACCCGCGCCTCGTCGCCCTCCTCGCCTACTCCGACGACCACGGTAAATATTCCCTCCTCCGACGATCCCGCACCAAAAGAAAATGAAAATGAAATCAAATGCCCATCACTGCTCCTGCCGCCGCTGTAGCTTTGACTCCACGCTCTCGCCTCCATGTGGCCGAGGAAACAACAGAGGGAACTTCCTCTTCCTTGAATTTTTTTTACTGTATTTTATTACCTTCTTACACTGCTGGTAGAAAGTACTCTATTACTTTATTAATAACTTAAATTCCTCTTCCTGTAAAGAACTCAAATTACCTTTTTCTATATTTCTTAAATAATAGTAGGAGTATATTTTATCATTGTCAGGTGTGTAGAAAATACAGAGGCTGAATTGAAACGTGGAGTAAATTGACTTATTTTTTTGGGTGATGGTACTACTGCCTACCTAACGAGAAAAACAACACCACCTCTCACCGAATTTTCCTTTTCTCCTGCTTTTTGAGCGTGATGGGGTAACGACAATGTTAGTTTCCGTCAGTCTTAAACAAAATATACTAATCAGAAAAGAGTTATATAATCTGCGTTCTTGCTTAATTACCACGCTCCCCTCTGGTTGTCTCTTCTGATTTACTACTAGTAAATGACTGAATTTGTTGTGGTGTTTGCAGAGGAGGGAGGCGCGCTGGTGCTGGAGTACATGCCGGGCGGCACGCTGGCGGACCGTCTCCGCCACGCCGCCACGCCGCCGCTCACCTGGCGCCACCGCATGCGGGTGCTCCACGACGTGGCCGCCGCGCTGGAGCACCTCCACGACGCCGTCTCCGTCGTGCACGGCGACCTGTCGGCCTCCAACGTGCTGCTCGACGCCGGCGGCCGCGCGCGGCTCTGCGACCTGGGGTCGGCCTGCGAGGGCACCTTCTCGGCGGCCGTGGCCCCCGCCCGGGGCGCGGCGGCCGTGGGGTCGCCGGGCTACGCCGACCCCTTCTTCCTCCGCACGGGCATCGTGTCCAAGAAGTCCGACGTGTACGGCTTCGGCGTGCTGCTGCTCGAGGCCGTCACCGGCTCGCCGGCCGCCGGCACGCCCGGCCTGGACGGCAGCTGCCAGTACCTGGCGGCCAGGGTGCTGCCGCGCGTGAGGGCGGCCGGGGTGGCGGGGCTCGTGGACGGCAGGCTGGGCGACGACTATGATGCCGTGGAGGCCGGCGACGTCGCGCGGATCGCCGTGGAGTGCGTGGCGCCGCAGCCGGGGCTCCGGCCGACCATGGCGCAGGTGCGGGCGGCCGTCGCGGAGAAGGCGGCGAGGTCCATCGCGGCGACGACAGACGGCGGCGACGGCGACCTGAAGTTGCTCGACTTGTTCCGCATGACCAGCTAGCTGACCGGAGCACCGGACCCTATTTTTCAGAAGCTCCATTAGCTTCATCATCTTCTTCTCCTCCTCCTTCTCTTTCTTGTGTGGGTGTGTGTGTTTTAGAGGACATTTAGTGGTAGAAAATGGATTGGTATAGTGTCTAGTGCTGGAACTGAGTGGGGGTGTAAATATGATCCGACTTCACTTACTTCCATAAACGGGTGCAATAAAAATCCTGGCCATGCAAAGCATAGTTTAAACTTTTACCCAACATGGTACTACTATTACCAAGATGTAGGCTAATGAGAAGAGAAATCTTGGTTCCGAAAATGCTCACTGCTCAATGATCATCCAATCATGGCTGCAGGAGCAGGTGTTGGACGACATAGATGTATCACGGGATCCTATAAAAGGAATTGGATACATATAATCGTTGGAGGATCTGAAGAAGGAATTGGATACTACTACACCACCAGTCGATGCCAGTTAAAAAGAGCACCAAGCGTTGGAGCTTCTGGGACGCTTGGTTCAAGCATGCATGCCTACTGTCAAAAGTGCTGGACAAGCAACAGTCAGTAATACAGAATGATTGCACCAACTTGAAAGTGTCATTATTGTCCGTCGAGTCGAGTCGAGTCGCCATATCGTGCATGGAACGGAGCATAGGGCTTCGTTGCTACGGGGCCGGATTTACCAGTAACAGAAAAAAAGAAAAACCACGAGCACGCGCACGGGAACGGAACAAAAAACGGTGTACCGGTTTAGGGATTTACAGAAGAGATGGTTTTGTCAGCGTTGTTGTTTCCGTTCCAGGCATGGGGCGGCGCCATCACTGGATTACTATCAATTTTGATGCGGGCGGTCCGGACCGCCCTGCCCGGGGTCCTGCCTGTGCCTCGTCCTCTTCATCTTTGCTTTGAACCTCAGCTTCAGGGCCAGCGTCTCCACCGTGTTGACGAAGTTGCCAACCGCCATCACCACCAGCAAGATCCCGCACACTATGACCTGGAAAGGTGGGCGGGCGACAAGAGTCGCTTCAGGGAGGCCAAATAATAGGCCAAACAACAACAAATATGACAGTTGACTAGTGCATGGCCTAATCGTCATGGAAACTTCGTATTGCAACTGCGAATACCATTGACTTAATACTTGCCTGCCATTCAGAGGTGAGCCCGTGCCACGCCGTCTGAAGAAGCAACACTCCAACATATGCTTCAAACCCCTGTAAACATGAGTGACCAAGATGAGATCCAATGGTGCAGACCGAGAAAGAATATAATGGCCTACTAGCCATCTTGTTGCTTCTATTCTCACTTCGACTGAACGGTAAGGTAAGGACACATGTAACTAAAGTATCAAGAGCCAAACAACATGACCACCAAGAATTGGTCATCTACCGACCGCTAATTAGTTTCCCAAGGCCCTGCTTAGTTGCCATATACTAAGAGCTGACATGTTCTATGGGCTCGCCAGACACCTACCTGTAATACAAAAAGAACAGGATATAGTAGCAATAGCTGCCCTTCCACACCAGCTGTTTCTCCAGCGACGACATCCATTCTTTTAGCCTGCAAGTAGTCAATGACAACAGAGTAAATCAAAATGAGACAAAGAAAATACTACTCTTACTGGTAATGAAAAGTCACAGTGGGAAACGTATAATTATGAGAACATCTAATCATCTATTTAACAGTCCATCAAGTTTACAAAAAGGCATTTTTGCATAAGATTTATTTTAGGGAACATCACAACTCTTATATTCATTTATTTGTGCAAGTGCTGTTTCCAACTTCTACCTAAACAAAAAGCGAACCGAATTGCTTTTCACAAGCACCAACTATAGATCTCCATGAACATACTTTGATTATATGCAGGATCATCTACAGTTGATACTGATCAGAATCCTATTTAATATTACTAGTTACTTTTTTTATAATCAAGTCGCAAAGTTCTAATACTAAATGAATAAAGGGCACATATCGATCTCTTGGTTAAATCAAAGGAAGGCCTCACCTTTCCCAGAGCAATTCGGGTGCGTAATCTTTGACGCTGGTACCTATTCTGTAGATGCATTGCAATTCCTTGCATGATTGCCCAACGCAAGAAAAGTTGTACCCCTCTCTGCAAAAAAGGCCAGATTGTGTGTTTTTTAGTCTTTAAAATTTGGGACTAACAACAAAGCAACATACCAACTTCTACAAAAATATCATATACCTGCTTACTCGAGCAATCAGGCTGTCCCTTTATCTCCCAAGTAAGGCTAACAAGAGCCATTAGCATTGCTAAATAGTGGTGGTATATCCACCTGAAAATATAGCAGCACTTATGATTATTATCAGATAGTCATGCTTTGGAGAAGAAATTGATTTTGCAAGATTTGGAGAACAAACTAAACATGGCCTTGCTGGAACAAAACAAACAGATGTGTCGATGCCAGATTTTAGAGCTAAATAAAGACATTTATTAAAATTTGAGCACACTTGACTGGACAAGTTTGAAAAAACTAATTGCTTGAATGCTGCAGTCTACAATTTTATATATTAAGTGATGAAAGTTTTGATCCTTACCAAGGACGGATATCACTTCCATTTACAAGCAACACATTCTCCCGCAAAGCAAAACTTGTGTAGAGGAATAATAACCAAGCCTGCAAAGTGGAAACATAGTCTTTTGATCAATTCTGTCGGACAATGATGCGATGAGCTGAGGAAATATACTCAGGGTATGTGAAAGTACTCAACAAATACCTGGTACACCTGAACTGCCAATGCTGGAAGGCACCCATCCCACACCCACCATCTCAGTAAGAGGAGAGTGGATGGAAACAACAGGAACATATAGGCAGCCCTATCCTGCCAATAGAAAAGGTTAAACCATCTAGATCGTCAGGCATGGTGTAGAAATTTGGAAGATAAAAAATGTTAGCAAGCTTACAATATTTCACTAACAAAATACAATTTGAACTGGACATAGATGGTAACCTTACAGAACCTTGAAGCAAATTACCAGCATACAGTACAACATTTTGTTTGTCTGTATTAACTAAGCCAACTTTATCACATGCAAAACAGGCAGGAGATTTTCAACTTACATGATTGTGAGCTTGAACATACAGACGTACAATTTTGATAGTTCAAATTTAGCTTACATGTCAGCAGTGTCAGGGTAACAGTGACATAGGCCATATCGTTTTTATGAATGCCTAACATAAACCAAAACTTATGCAGCACAAATAGGAACAACCATTAGAAGTTTTATGTTTCACCACAAAAAATCATGAACAGTTTAGAATGCATTAATCATCATACTAGAGGTCATGAAGAATATAAGCAGATAATTTTAATTTACTCAGTTCACGATGTCATACCCAAAAAAATATGCATACAATATCTTAAGGGAAAACATCTAAAGATTATTACCCTATAATTGTTGTATTCATCCTTCACTTTGAGCTTGTCCTCCTTCCTTGCCACCCGCACATTCACAGGGCCAACAAACTTCTTAAGGAACTTTCCTAAAGGTTCAGACATAGTGGGCTTCAACCACAACTCATAAAGAAACAACTAAACTTCAGCCCAGACAAAATGGGGGCCAGGAAGGAAACAAAATGTAACTGACCATTTCCCTTGCTTGGGAGAAACGCAGCCACGTCGCCGTCTAAGATTGCTGCCCTGGCACGTTCCAGTTCCTCCTCGACCTGCACATATGGCAACAGAATACAAACAAGAACATAAGACAAATAGTATATAAATTAGTAAGATAAGCAGTGGTAACATAACGGGACCTGGAGACGGCGATTCTTATTTAAGCAACTGAAACAATACAAACGAGAACATAAGAAAATAGTATGTATACTATCATTTGTGCATGCCGAAACAATACAAGGAAGTACTCGCAAAAAAATAAACACATGGGAGCACTTTGCAAGATGCGTGTGGCTAGCATATGGAGCAATAATCACTGGCTTCAGATGAACAACTCTGGGCTTAATAATCTCTAGCTTCAGATGAATAATCTCTAGCATATGGAGTAATAATCTCTAGCTTCGCGCTGCAAGGTTGGTGTTATCCCAACTATATACTCTGTCAGCTCGAGAACTGGTGAAGAGGATCCCCTGGTCCTGGTGCTCAGGCGAGATGAAGCAGCGATTGAATCGGCAAACACACCGCGTCGAGACAAAAATGATTTGCCGCACACACACAAATCCGTGCGCTCCTGGACCAAGCAGAAGCGCCAACGAATTCGGCCGGGATCACGGAGCAGATTCCGATGCCGCACACACACACACGGAGCCCGCATCTCCAGGCGCGCGCGCGCGCGAGGCAGCAGCGACGCGGAGAAGGCACGCCCTGAGGACCCACGGTGCTGCCTCGAGAGCTGGCCGCAGCGAGGGCCGCGGCGCGAGGGCGGGCGAGGAGGGAGCGACGGGGATCGAATTTCGAATCAGGCAGGGAGGGAGGGAGGAGGGGGCGGGCGAAGGGGGGGCACGTGGACCTTGTCGAGCGTGGCGGGGTCGAGGGGCGAGGGAGCCCTGGAGGCGGCGGACGTCGGCGTCGAGCGCGACGGCGCGGCGCCGCAGCGCGTCCTCGTCGGCGGCGCGGCGCACGGCGAGGGCCGCCGCGGCGTCCCGCAGCTCCCGCGCCGCCTCGGCCGCCGCTGCCGCCTGCTCCTCCAGGCCCTGGGCCCCGTCGCCCTCGCCGTCCATAGCCCTGGCCCGCCGGGGAGGAGGAGGAGGAGAGATGGGCGGCGCGGCGCGGCGGTGGCGGAGGAGGTTGGAGAGAGAGAGAGAAGCTTCTCCCTTGGCGTGGGTGACCGTGCCCGCGTGACGTGTCTGCCTCCTCCTCCTATCTGGTCGCGCGGGGCCCACCTGGAAGGCGACAGCTGTCGGGGCATATCCGGCGAGCGAACGTTCGCCACGAGAGATGGCATCTGCGAACGTTCGTCTGGCAGTTTGAGTGTTTTGGGAAAAATTCGGTGGCTTTTTTTAACAAAACTGCTATGGTGTTTCTTTCATTTTGAGTGCGGAAAAGTTTCCCAATCTCCACCGTAGGATCAAGATCATGGGGCGGTTCAGGCGTTCGCTGGCGGTTCCTCCCTGGCGAACGCTAGCCGGTTACTGCTTTCGTCATTTTTTGCAGATTAAATATGCTTACAGTTGGCATGATTAGTCCCAAAAAAAACTGCGCTTTATACTGCACCCAATAAATCGACAAAAAAACTGTGCCTCTTTGCATGCGACAAAAAACCACCATTAAATCGGACTTTCAGACCCGACTCATATGTGGAGCGAATTTGGGGCGGCTGAACCATATGTGGAGCAAACTCAGGGTAGCTTGGGCGCGGCCGGACACGTTCGACACACCGAATCCGACAGGTCCGACCCACCACATATCCCTTCAAATGTGACCAGTCCTTGCCCGATCTGCCCTCTTCCTCTCACTTCTGTCCTTGTCCGCGCCGCCCTTTGCCTAGATCCGCCGCTATCCGGGCCGTGACCCACAACGCCACCACCGCCCCTTGTTCCTCTAGGACTTCATTTGCCACTCGGACACGATCGTTGCCTCCTCGCCCCGGTACGTCCTACTCCGTCGAGCATACACCTCACCTGCCATGTGTTTAACAAAAATGTCAGAGCTATTTTTTAGATTCTTTTGCTCATTTATAGGCAAATGGCAGATTCATTGGATGATGAGTTTCCTTGGAGTTTGATAATTTCATTTTTCAAAGAGTTCATCAATTCATTGGTGTCAGACAAGATGACGAAAAATATGTTGACTTAGTGGTGATGATGAACATCCTTGAAGAAGTAGAGAAGAAATAGGAGCATGTCCCAAATTCAAGGGTTTGATGTGGGGGCAACATAGTTGTTGCCCATGGTAGGATGACGGGTCAACGATATCTCTATGACGACTACTTCAAACCCGGCCGGGTATTCCATGAGTTTTTTGGGGAATCCTTTATTCGGATAAGCAGTCATGTGTTCTTGTGCATAGTGTATGCTGTGAACGCATATGATCCTTACTTCACGCTGAAGAAGGATTGTTGTGGACAATTGTTGTTCTCTTCTATGCAGAAATGTGCTTGCTCTGATGATTCTTTCATATGGTACATCCGTAGATGTCGTTGATGGGGACGTATGGATGGGGAGAGCACATGAATTGAGGGAATGGCAAAATTTTCCTACACCGTGGTGAAGGTGTCTGGACTTGGGTACTTGATAAAACTAACTGTGGAGGTCATAGAAAGTTATTGGCAGTTGCAACAGCAAGAGGTTTGCCAAGTATGCTTGATTCAGTCGATTGTATGCATTGGCAATGGAAGAACTGCCCATGAGATTTGCACGCACAGTACCAAGGTCACACTAAAGAGGAAGCCATCATACTTAAAAAGTAGTTCAAAGGACTTGTGGATTTGACATGCTTTCTTTGGCATGCCTGGTTCTCACAGCGACATCAACGTGCTTTAGTGATCTCCATTGTTCAAGAGTCTTTGTGATGGGGCTCCAACGTACACAATCAACGGGTGGGGTACTGTCTGGCCAATGGCATCTATCTTCGGTGTGAGACATTGTGAAGACTATACCTAATCATAAGGTAGCAAACAAAGTCTCTTTGCATAAATGCAAGAATATATTAGGAAGGATGGTGAGAGGGCATTTGGAGTGCTGCAAACACATTGGTTATTGTTCCTGGAGCTACAAATACGTGTTATTCAAAGAAATTTGCGGTAGATGATAATTTGTCGTGTAATCTTGCACAACGTGATTGTGGCGGATGTGGGCGAAGGAGCAACCCGCATGTATGATTTTGAGAAGACCGGAGTACATGTACGCTTCATGAAACAAGATGCAGCCCCTGTTGTGAACTTCAGGAAGATACATCGACAACTTTGAGATACCCAGACACATATGCAACTACTAAATGATCTCGTGGAACATATGTGGATCCATACTGGAAGTCATTGAATTTAAAGTTTGAGCTATGCACTCCGAATAAATTTTATATTTGAGTCATGCATTATTCCAATCTGAACTTATTTTGTGTGTTTATATCAATTGTTTTGTGTATTTGTATTGTTCAGTTATCCACATGCATTTGTTTGGATGTATTTGATGTTTTGCAAATGAGAGATATGGTTGCCTAGTAGGATATAGGGGGCGGTGACATATAGAGTGTCCTATATGCCAATTGCAGTTGGAGATTCTCTAAGTTCAATATAACAAACAATAATCACTAGAGATGACATTAAGTGACAACCCATTGTATGATTATTATTTTTTCTTCTCTGGACAAATGGAAGGCATAAGAAAACATTATGAGCTCTTTATCAACCATTGTACATGATAAGATGCGTGCATACACATATGTATCGCACATTATTCATGGAATGGAGGGAGTACCACATGAAAATGGAATCACAACTACAAGATACATGGGCAAATACCATTAGCAGGACAACAATGTGCTCAGAAGGAAAGGCACAACTAGAACTTCAACATGTTTATGTTAGCTGAGGCACTTTCAATTTGTCTATTCATTGGTCCATGGAAGCAATGGTGCAACATTGAGAGGTCGGCCTTTGCAACAAAAATAATTGTGAATAAAGGAGCTCAAAGACCTCACACAAAGGGCCCTTGATCAGAATCACGTGAAAACACTTTGCAATGCAGGATCATATTTTCGCAAAAATATGGAGGATCAACAATCCTGTCATTTTCCTAAATTTCTTTTCAACATACATAATTTTTTCAATGCATTTGTGTTGCTTTAATAGTCCCTCTCTATTTCTTAAGAAACGATGGGAGTGAAACTTGCACTATAGAATGCTCTTTTTTTTTAACGGGGATGGAACGAATCGTTGATCTTCATCTAGAAGAAAAGTTGGAGTCAAGCAAACGAATGACAAAAATGTAATAAAAAGTAGGATGACAGAATGAATTGTGCATTAGTGAAAATGATGTTGCCATATGGTTTCATATGTGTGAAATATCAAAATATGTACGTACATGAAAGTACAATGTATATTTGAAAGGCCTCTCGGTGCCAACAAGCCATAGAAGAGTGGCATCGTTGAGAGCCCCAATGAGGTTATGCTGAAGGTGGAGGAGATCGACTCCGCCACCGTGATGTGTGACCCAACGACGCTCACTTTGATGGTTTCAAGTCGGACATGGCAGCTAGTGAATGGAATCCTTTTTGCAGATGCGCGTGAACCAAGTCAAGGAAAATGGCTCATCAAGGTTTTCTCTTCTTTTTTGAGAACTAGATGATGTTGCGTTTTGCGGTTGGAAACGATTGCAATATACTCTGATGATACTCGATTATTTTGACCATGATATTTGGATGAATAATATAAGAACTAAAACTAAGAACTAAAACACTTGTTATGATAACAGAGGAAAACAAAATCCTTCTCTTTTGCAATATCTATATCATCTAGCTGGAGGGACATTTGTTGCATATAATGATTCAGAAGTCTTAGAGTATAAAGTCTATTCGTATTGTGATCTATCTCTATTAGTCTAGTCTTAGAGTCCAAGCTTTTTAATCTATATAAACAGCCCTTGAGGCCCCAATCAATACAACAATTACTTCTCCAATATCTCAATCTATCATGGTATCTGACGCCTAGGTTTTCCACTTTGGTATGGCTCCGCCACCCGCGCCGCCGCCCCGGCCGATTCGGCCCCTCTTCTTCATGGCCGAGTTCCGCGCCGCCGGCGCCCCATCCCCTACCTCTTCCTCTACAACTACCAAAACACCTCCCCCCCCAAACCCATCATCCACCGCTCCCGCGCCACCAGCTCTGTCGTCATGGCCTCCTCAGCATGATCCTTAGACTGGCCTCGTCCAGGCTTGGTCGATGCCTTGGTCGGCCCCCTCGCCGTATGGTGCCCCTCCTGCGTGCAGGCACGTGGAGCCCCGGTCTTCGTCCAGCCACCGGCTCTCCGAACTCCTTGGACCCGGGCAGCGGCGCGCGTCTACACCGCCACTCCCACTCCGCCTACCGGCACGCCCAGACCGCCCGTCGCCTCCAACACCATGCCGGTCTTCTACGGCAACATGCAGGCTCAATCGCATACTACCCATCCGCTATCCCCTACGTCAACATGCAAGCTCCTGCCCCTCTGCTCCTCCCCAACAGCCGGCTTAGGACCAAGCCGCCTTCATCAACGCCATGAACAATTTTGTCCTCAACGACGCAGGTACGGATTGGATTTTCGATTATGGTGCATCAATGCATATGTCTTCAAATATGAATTTATTGTCAGCTTGTTTTCCTTCTGCTTTTTCCACTATCACCATTGGCGATGGCTCCACCATCCCTGTTACTCTTACATCCCTTCCTCTCATGCCAATTTTCTTCTCCGCAATATTCTTGTGGTTCCTTCCATCATCAAAAATCTTATTTCTGTTAGATAATTTTGCATTGACAACAAAGTTATCCTGGCCTTTGACCCTTTTGGTTTGTCTGTGAAGAATCTGACAACGGGGGCGGTCCTCGCTCGGTACAATAGCACGGTCGATCTTTATCCTCTTCATGGTGCGCCCACATCCACCCCTCGTGCCATGCTCGCATCCGTTGATCTATGGCATCGTCGCCTCGGTCATCCCAGCAAAAACACTTTGACGTCTTTACTCCAAGAATTTTGTATCCCTAGTTCTAGCAGTCCCAATAATCCCTCTCTCGTTAATGCATGTCAATGCGGCAAACATGTTAGATTACCTTTTGGAACCTCTACTACCATTAGTACTTTTCCTTTTGAGTTACTTCACTGTGATTTATGGACCTCCCCAGTCCCTAGTGTTTCTGGTTATAAATATTATCTTGTGATCTTGGATGATTATTCTCACTATACTTGGACCTTTCCTCTCCGCGCTAAATCTGAAGTACCTGCAATCTTTCTCAACTTTCGACAATATGTAATCACACACTTTGGCTTGCCAATTCGATTTATTCAATGTGATAACGGTCGTGAATTTGATAACACCCAAAACCGCACCTTCTTTCTCTCCCAAGGCATTCTTCTTCGCTTTTCATGCCCTTATACATCTTCTCAAAATGGTAAAGCTGAACGCTGTCTTCGCTCTATTAATGATGTTCTTCGCACATTGCTTTTACAAGCCTCTCTTCCTTCCCGTTTTTGGGTTGAAGCCCTTCGCACCGCCACACTCCTTCTTAATATTCGACCAACTAAAAATTGCCCTCTTTATTCGCCTTTCCAATCTCTTTTTCTCTCCCACCCTGACTATTCTTTTCTGCGTGTTTTTGGCTGTCTATGCTTTCCCAACATCGCCTCTACCGCCTCAAACAAACTAGAACCACGCTCACTACCTTGCATTCACCTTGGTCTTTCTGATGATCACAAAGGATATCGTTGTTTCGAACCATCTTCTGGTCGTATCACTCTCTCGTCATGTCACATTCGATGAAAATACTTTTCCTTTTTCTGTCACTACAACCACAACACCAATTCCACCACAATCCGCCACCACCAAAACCCCTTCCCTAGTTCGGCCTTCGGTCATCTCTGCTGCCATGGAATCTTGTTCCGTCTCTCAGCCGGAATCGCCCAACGTTAGCCACCCTCCAGCCCACGCCCCCACCACACCCCCAACAGCATCCACTACCCCAGCCATAAATCCCGCACCACAACCAACCACGGCAACCCCCACGACACCCACCACCTCCGATTCTTCATCCTCACCGTCCTCATCAACCGAAAACCCATCGCCACCCAATGCCGTTCTTATACCACCGCTCACCAATGATCATGTCATGTGCACCCGTGGAAAACGAGGATTTCTTCTCCCCACCAAACGTCTCAATCTTACCACCACCCCAACCATCTCTCCTATTCCAACCAGTTATAAGCGAGCTCTTCTTGACCCGCTCTGGCTTTACGCTATCTTGTGATGAATTTGAAGCTCTTCAGCAAAATAATACATGGACTCTTGTTCCCAAACCTCCTGGTGTTAACATTGTTTCTGGCAAATGGGTTTTTCGTCATAAATTTCATTCCGATGGCACTCTCGCTCGTTACAAAGCTCGTTGGGTGTGTCGTGGTTTCTTCCAGCAGCCTGGTATTGACTTTGATGAGAATTTTTCTCCTGTTGTTAAACCAAGCACTATTCGTGTTGTTCTTAGTCTTGCTGTTTCCTCTTCTTGGCCTATTCATCAACTTGATGTTAAAAATGATTTTCTTCATGGCACTCTCAATGAAACTGTTTATTGTCAGCAACCCTCTGGTTTTGAGAATCCCTCATCTCCAAATTTTGTTTGTCTCCTCAACAAATCTCTTTATGGCCTTAAACAAGCTCCTCGTGCATGGTTTCAATGCTTTGCTACTTTTATTCAAACCATAGGCTTTATTCCCTCCAAATCCGATTCTTATCTCTTTGTTTATCAGTCTTCTACTCACACTACCTACCTCTTGCTTTATGTTGATGATATCATTCTCACGGCTAGTTCTGATTCTTTTCTTCAACATACCATCTCTTCTCTCAATCGGGAGTTTTCCATGATTGGTCTTGGTCCTCTTCATCATTTTCTAGGTATTCATGTTTCTCGCACAAAATCTTCCCTCTTTCTTTCTCAACGTTCATACATTTTGGACTTGCTTTCTCGTTCTGGTATGTCTGATTGTCAACCCTCTCGTACTCCAGCCGGCGTTGGTGCTAAACTGTCGGCTGATGGTGATCCTCTTTTTGATCCTACTTTATATCGTAGCATCACTGGCGCTCTTCAATATGCCACTCTTACTCGTCCTGAAATCTCCTATTCAGTTCAGCAAGCCTGTCTCTTTATGCATGATCCTCGTGCTCCTCATCCGCTCATGTCGACGCATTCTCCGCTATTTAAAAGGCACTCTTGATCACGGTCTCCTTATTAATTCTTCTTCACCTACAAGCTTGACAGTTTATTCTCGATGCAGACCGGCAGGTTGTCCGGATACTCGACGATCTACATCCGGATTTTGCGTTTATTTGGGTGATAATCTTGTTTCTTGGTGTTCTAAAAGGCAGGTAACAGTTTCCGTGTCTTCTGCTGAGGCTGAGTATAGGGCGGTTGCTCACGCAGCTGTGGCGGCGGTGTGGCTACGGCAGCTTCTCGTTGAACTTCATCGTCCGCTCCCACGTGCTACCATTGTTTACTGTGATAACATCTTTGCAGTATACATGGCTTCCAATCCAGTTCAACATCGTCGCACAAAGCACGTTGAGATTGACATTCACTTTGTTCGTGAAAAGATGGCTCTTGGCGAGGTTCGCGTTCTTCATGTTCCTACAAGTGCCCAATTTGCTGATATTTTTACCAAAGGACTCCCGACTGCATCGTTCACCGACATAAGCTCCAGTCTCAACATTGTTTCACCTGACGTTGAGACTGCGGGGGGATCTTAGAGTATAAAGTCTATTCGTATTGTAATCTATCTCTATTAGTCTAGTCTTGGAGCCCAAGCTTTGTAATCTATATAAACAGCCCTTGAGGCCTCAATCAATACAATAATTACTTCTCCAATATCTCAATCTATCAAGAAGATACCTAGTGTTCCTGCGGGTTGTTTATTGATAAGTTTGTAGAGATTCAATAAAAAATTACAGTTTACTTGTGCAATCAGAAAATTATAGCTCCTGTTTACTAAGCTCAAAATAAGAGTTTGCTTTCATAATGAATGACTCAAAGGAGTTGCTTCTTGTGCAATTTCTCCTTAAATATATGTCAACCAGATCCATACATAAAACTCACTGGCCCTAACTTGTGTCTTGCTTATCTGGTTGTGGCTCAATAATACGACATCTTGATTAAGAAGGAACGCGTGATTAGTATGCTTCTTTCTGCTTGGACTCGAATAAGCCACATACCTTAAGAGTATCTCCAGCCGCGCCCCAGAAACACCCCAAGGCCATTTTTTTTAGCACCGCGGTAAAAAGTCCTCCCACTCGCGCCCCCAAAGCCTCATTTTTCGCTGAATTTGGAGAAAAATGACGCCGGCAAACCCACCCCAAACCCAGCCCCTAGGGGGCAGCTGGGCGTGCCGTCGGTTCATTTTTCTCGCTGTTGGGTCACCCTCAGCCTCCCACCTCCCTCTCTCCTCTCTTTTCATCTGGGCCCCACCCACATGCCCTCACCCTCTCTCCTCTCTCATGCCCCCCTCTCTCTCGTGCGGGCCGACGAGGCAGCGAGGCCGGCGTCCGGCGTCCGGCATGCGGGGCAGCGAGGTCGCGTGGCCGGCGTCCGGCGTTCTCGACAAGGTCGCCTGGGGCGGATGCTCCGCAGGCTCGCTGGCGTGAGGGGGCGCCCGGGTGCATCTCCACGCCCTGCTTCCTCCTCGACGAGCACTCACGTCGCGCCCTGCTTCCTCCCCGCCTCCTCGACGCCCGGCCGGCCGCGCGCGCCCTGCTTCCTCCTTGCCGCCCAGCTAGAGCAGCGCGAGCTGCGGTGTGGCCTCAACCTTGGTGTGGCTCGGCCCGGTCCTCATCCTCGCCGGCCTGCTCTGCGCGCTGGTCTGCTTCCTCGGCCTCGTGGCGCAGTGCGCGTGCTCGTCCTCGGCCTTGGCCTCATGGCGCGGATGCGCCGCCCATCGCCAACAGGGGCGTGAAGAAGGAGGTGATGCGTGCGCTACCCACCGTCAGGTACGTCGCCGACGGCGGCGAGGCGTCGGAGGCGGACGAGTGCGCCATCTGCCTCGCCGAGTTCAAGGACGGCCAGGACATGAGGGTGCAGGGTGCTGCCGCAGTGCAGCCACGCATTCCACGAGGCATGCATCGACGCCTGGCTGCGCTCACACTTCTCGTGCTCGTCGTGCCGGCGGGTGCTCGTCGCCGAGCTGCCGCGTGGCAAGCGGAGCAGACGCTGCGGCGCGCGGCCTGGCGGCATCGACACACGCTGTGCCGTTGAGCCAATCTCGGTGCCGCTGTGCCGCTGACGTCGCTAGAGCCCTCGCCCGTCCTCCTTGCCGCGCGTACTAGTGGGGTGGCGGCTGGAAAAATCCTTCTCCTCAGGGCAAAATTTTCGCCGGGGCAACCCCAAGAGGCCGATAAAACACGTCCTGGGGGGCACCACAGCTGGAGATGCTCTAAGAAGGACATACATAATCTGCCAGTTGCAAAATAATACAAAATGAAGTGATAAATGATTAGTTGATTTCCGAAGCACATGGATGTTCAGATGCAATCACCCCTCATGGATTTCTACAAAAGAAGTGCAGAAAATGATGGTAAGATAGCTAAGGTCATACGTGAATATGCTATTTTTTCCTAATGCGAAGAAGGAAACTAAAAAGAAATATGAATATTGTATCCAAATGTAGGATGCCAGCCATCCTGAGACGATTATTAATAGATGAAAGCACTCTTTGATACATGAACACTGATGATCCCATAAAACTTGAAGGAAAAAATTATAGCAGAATAACAAATCTCTATTACAACGGCCACATTCTTTACGAAAGTGAATAAGTTTATTGGATAACAATGATCTCCTTTTTAGCCTATTCTTAGTGTACTGCTGTTGTCGCTATAATACTGAATTAAAGTATAATGTCATGATGTGTAGATCAATTAATCATCCTGTTGTTTTTGCCATAATAACGGTATTAAGTATACAACATTACCTGGGTAATGTACCAGATTCTTGGTCCTTCCGATATGTTATCTGCAGGATTCTTTTGCCATCGCTATTGTTTCAATGTCAACATCACTAGTAGAAAACAGGGCTACCGTTCGGCCCTGGCCAGCCCATTAGTCCCGGTTCTTCAAGAACCGGGACCAATGGGGGGGTATTAGACCCGATTAAATGAGCCTGGGGGGCGGGGCCTCGTGGGCATTGGTCCCGGTTCATGTGGAACCATTTTGTCCCGGTTCGAGCCCCGAACCGGGACCAATGGTCCTTGCTGCTGGCCCACAACCACTGGTCCCAGTTCTTGGCTTGAACCGGGACGGAAGAAACTTTAGTCGGTTCATGCCATGAATCGGGACAAATAACTTGCCTATATATACCCCATCGCCGCGGCAGAGCACTCCACAGTGCTCTGTTTTGTCAAGCCGGCGAGGGGAGGGCATTTGGTGCTCTAGTTCACCTCCTATGCACATGAGGTGTTCGATGAAATGCCCGAGCCACACTAGTTAAGCTTTCTCCTCTCGAAACTCGACCTCCGAACTCCATTTTCAACGAGATTTGTCTAGATTTAGCGGTCTGTCACGCCCCGTCCCCGCCCCGTCTTCATCGCCGTCGATCGCCCGCGCCGATCTCGTCGCCGGCACCACTGTGGTGAGCCTCTTGTTCTTATCTTCTTTCTTAAAGAAAAAAATTCTGACTTCAGATAGATACTTGTCTAATTTTCTTACTTTTATTATTCCTTGTTATTATATAGTGCGATGGTTTTGGTATCCGCCCCTGTCGGCCCTCGTCCTGTCTATGATTCAGATGTGGTATATATTATCTTTTCATAACTAGTTGGTTCATTTATTGTTTATGACAATTATGCCGACCAATGTGACATATATTTTATTTATCTAGGAGGTTGTTGAACCGAAAATTCCAACCGACCCTATTGTCGAGAGGTTAAATTTAGTTGAAGAAGAAAACAATTACTTGAAGGAAAAAATAAGAAAAATTGAGGAGGAAAAGATGATATTGGAGTTGCATGTTGCGGATGTCGTCGACGATCACAAGATCAAGATGGATGCAATGCGGTTGAAGATTAAAAAGATTAGAAAATATGCCATTGATACCGAGGCTTGGTATCATTATGCAGTTGGATCAGTTGTTACCTTGGTTGCGGTTATGATCGCATTTGTTTTTGCATTGAAATGTTTTACATAATTTCAATGTATGGTTTAATTAGATGCTCTGGAGAGCTATATGTTGTTCAATGAGAACTATGTATGTACTTGGTTTTAATGCTGTGGAGAACTATGTATGTACTTTGGTTTCAGAGTTCATTTCAAATGCTTTTCAACTTCATGGTCTTATAGCTCAAAATAATCAGTAAATGCATGAAAAATAAAATGAAATCAGAAAGGGTTGTAAATTGATGATGTGGCTTTGAATGGTGCATTTTGAACACAGAAAAACAAGGGGGTTCAAATAAGTTCAAAAAAATGAAATCCCTTTGTAACAGACGAGTTTCCTTATGAAACCCTGATACTTCGAAGGAGATTGTCTGTTTTGTACACGAAGTGCATCCAGTTTTTGCCGTAAGCCTCTCTACTTTCTTGCACATGCTATGTGGGTGAAATGATGATACCATGCCAACTTGGAACCTTTTCAGAGTTCATTTCAAATGCTTTTCAATTTTATGGTCTTATAGCTCGTAATAATCGATAAATGCATCAAAATAACAAATGAAGTCAGAAAGGGTTGTAAATTCATGATGTGGCTTTGAATGGTGCATTTTGAACACAGAAAAACAAGGGGGTTCAAATAAGTTCAAAAGAAATGAAATCCCTTTGTAACAGATGAGTTTCTTATGAAACCCTGATACTTCGAAGGAGATTGTCTGTTTTGTACACGAAGTGCATCCAATTTTTGCCGTAAGCCTCTCTACTTTCTTGCACATGCTATGTGGGTGAAATGATGATACCATGCCAACTTGGAACCTTTTCAGAGTTCATTTCAAATGCTTTTTAATTTCATGGTCTTATAGCTCAAAATAATCAGTAATGCATGAAAAATAACAAATGAAGTCAGAAACAAAACAAAATAAAATAAATAAGTAATTTGAAACAAAATAATATAAACTTTAATAAAATAGATAAGTAGAAACAAAAAAAAACTTTAATAACATAAATAAAATTTATGAAAACAAAATTATCAAAGTATTTTCTGTTCAAAACATTATAAGCAACTTTAGTATTAAACTAAAATTATATAAAATTGATGCAACTAAAATTATCAAAGTATTTTCTGTTCAAAATCATTAAAAGCAAAAGGAATTTTCATAAAGAACTTTTTTTGTTAGAAACTTTAATAGCGAAAAGAATTATCATAAAATAAAATTAATAAGTAATTATAAACAAAATAAAATAAAATAAATAAGTATTTTGTTGTAAGTAGAAACAAAACAAAATAAATAAAGCAAAAAAGAAAACAAAAAAACTGGGAAAAAATAAAAAATTTGCCACCAACTGGGCCACCACGGCCTGAATACGACTAGAAACCCATCCATGGGCCAGGATTCAGGCCCGCAGTAGGCCCAGAAGGCCCATCAGGCAAAGCAGTAGCAAGTAGGCCCGCAAGCCTGCGGTGGAGAGGAGCTCGAGAGGGGTGTGGCAGTGGGGCTTATTTCTGTGTATGTTGATGATCTGAACATCATTGGAACCACACAAGATATTGATAAAGCACGCAATCACCTAAAGACGGAATTTGAGACGAAGGATTAGGGTAAAACCAATTTTTGCTTAGGATTACAACTTGAGCACCTTCCTCGGGTATTTTGGTTCATCAAACCGCCTATATCTAGAAAATATTGGAGAAATTCAATATGGACAAATCCTATCCATCCAGAACTCCTATGGTAGTTCGATCTTTAGACGTAGAGAAAGATCAATTTAGACCAAGGGACAATGGAGAAGAGATATTAGGACCTGAAGTTCCATATCTCAATGTCGTTGGAGCGCTCATGTATCTTGCAAATTGCACCATTCCTGATATTGCATTTGCAGTCAATTTACTAGCTAGACATAGCGCAGCTCCTACTAAACGCCATTGGACAGGAGTTAAGAATATATTTTGATATCTCCAAGGCACAAAGGATCTTGGCCTATTCTTTCAATTTCAGAGAAATTTGGACATTGATATGATTGGGTATGCTGATGCTGGGTACTTATCTAACCCCCACAATGCCAGATCACAAACCGGTTTTGTGTTCCTACATGGTGGGACAACCATATCATGGAAGTCTTCCAAACAGACTCTAGTGGCTACATCCACCAATCATTCTGAAATAATCTCTTTATTTGAGGCAACACGTGAATGTGTATGGCTTCGTAGAATGATAAACCACAGACAAAAATCATGCGGTAAAGGTTCTATCGAATCTTCAACCATTATCTACGAAGATAATGCAGCTTGTGTTGCTCAAATGCAAACAGGTTACATAAAGAGCAATATCACTAAGCATATTTCTCCTAAATTATTTCCCCCCATCAATTATTTCTCCAGACCTCTATCCGCTACCTCCGGGGGAAACCCTAGTTCAGTAGATCAGATGACGGCGGCGTGTTGGTGTCGTTTCCTCATTGGGGCGTCATTCTTGGAGGCGTACACGGGTTCGAGGGACCAGTGGGCGGCTTTTTTGGTGGAGCGGTGCTTCATCCTGCACATTGATGACGACGGATCTCGGCGGCGTGGTGCAGTGGAGACTCGGCGCCCGATGCGCGGTGCTGGAATCGCGTAGGAGGGGGTTGCTATCTGGCGTCATGGTGGCGTCGATGGCAGAGTGGCCTGACAAGGTAGAAGCCTCAATATCTGCTCTGAAGACGGACGAGTGAAAGATGGCGGCGACGACACATATGAGTGCGTCAGACCAGTTCATGCCCCAGACCCGGTATGTGGCTCGGCTGGGGCTTCTGGCTTTTGATGATAGGCTTAGGTGAGTGGACTGGGTATTTGGCCCAGCTAGCGCCCCTTCATCATATGAATAGGAGTAGTGGCATATGATGCCAAGATGGCGGATTCAGGCATATTGTTGTAATACTTTGTAAGGTCCTCGAGAATAATCAATAAAGTGGCCGCATGCATCTCCCAGATGCAGAGGCCGGGGGTCATCCTCCTTTTCTAAAAAAAATTACAAAAAAAAGGGAAGATAAACATTTTGCAAGTCAAATCATGCGATAATCTAGCTGATCTATTCACAAAGTCACTCCCAGTTTCAACATTTGAAAAATATGTTCATGGGATTGGTATACGACGACTTCGATATTTGCAAAGATCAGGGGGAGAGTCTCTCTGAATCATAACCTGTTCAAACATTATATTGCACTTTTTTTCTCTTTATGAGTTTACTCTCATGGTTCTCATCAAGGTTTTTAATGAGATAATATCAACATAAGAATATACATCATACATCTTATTTTTCCCCACTGGGGTTTTTAATGAGTGTATACAAGACATATTAATTGTCCTCTAAACTTACCAATGAGTTTTATCCTCAAGGTTTTCTCATATAGGTTATCAAAGAGACGATAACATATGTTGTAACATTTTCTCCTTATTTTTCTTACTGGGTTTTAATGGAGTTTTAACAACATATCAAGTTCTATTCTCCTCATATTTTTCCAACATGGTTTTTGGAGGAGTTGTTCAAGATCATATACGCTTGTGATTAAGAGCAATATTCTCAAAGCTATACAAGGATGCAAGACATAGAAGAAGCAGCTTTGTACAAGGGGGGTGTTAAGAATAAAGCGACGTCATTAGCGCTAAGAGTCGTCACATGTGTCCAAAGCGCCGTACGGGCGTCTTCTCGCGCCACTGGCGCCTATTGTAAACGGACGCCTCTCCGGAGGCGCCCCAAATCCTTGTATAAGTAGGGCTTTGCCCAGAATCAATAAACACAAGTTTCTCACGAATTCTTACACTTATTTCAAAATATGGCATCGTTCCTGGCTTATACATTTCTTGGAACAAGGTAGCTAATCTATAGGCGAGGCTTCGGCGGTGACCGAGACAGTTTCTTAAGGCACTCTTCCTTGCACACGTCCATCGACAAGTAGCAATAATAACCAATGAGGCAGCAGTAGCAGTGCGGTTTGTCGCCACCGCAGGCTGTGGAGCCTCGTTCGTAGACGCACAGCCCGTTGGGCAAACTAATCTTCTCGTCGCCGCCGTCAATGATCCGGCCTGCGTATGTATGGAGTAATTGAGTAGTCAAAATTCAGTGCCATGATGAACAAACGAAACAAGAATGACGGCAATTGCAAATATATAGGGAGCGGTCAGCAGGGTGTATTTACCTCGCGCCTCGGCAGCGAGGAGGCATATGATGAGGAGAAGCGTCGCCGTGTGCTTGTCCATCGTGCCTATGAATGATGTCGATGAGGTGACCGGCACAGCAGTAAACGACGCTTGTTGTCAAATGTCTTTGATGCATCGCAGCATCGGGGGCATGATCTTGTGCGCGTATATAACGATGGCTATGAAGCCTCCAACATACATTTTTGGGTATTAATTGATTGCTATACATGATCTCTTGCCAGATTTTTTTAGGGGTTGTATAAGGGCCGCAAATATTTTGTCTGCAATCATCCTGATTTTTACCTGCCATGGACAACGTGGTTCATGGCAACTGCAATAATCCAGATTGTTTTTGCTCCACGGAGGCATGATATTCTTCAATATAAGGATGGAAATTATGTGTTATGATCGATGGAAATCAGGTGCGCTTCTACACCTGTATCAACGCTACCATTCCAACGTAAATTTGGCCATTTTTTAGGGGTTGTATAAGGGCCGCAAATATTTTGTCTGCTATTAGTTGCTGTGAATATACCCGTATTAGCTAGTTGCACCATAGAGGTTAGCCAGATCCCCCCCTTCCCCCCTTGGCAATAATCATGATTTACCTGCCCTTTTATGTTGCCAAGAAAAGATTTTAGTCGCGAACTAAATCAGCACCTATTTAATTACCCACGAAAATATGATTTGCCAATAAAACGTGTGGTTTTGTGAAAAAAGAAATAAAGCCTGTGGTAGTTGAGCTGATTTTTTGAAGAAAAACCGGTAGTAGAAAAACCAGATGTGGTTGGGGCAAAATCAAAATGGAGGGTAGAACGTAGGGGGGACGAACACGGAGTAGGAGAGATATGAAGCCACATAATAGTAGTTAATCCCCGAAGGGACATTTTCACAATTAGTGCAATAGAATTATATCTTCGAAATCCTTTGGATTAGATTATATTTTCGAAATCCTTTAAACCAGTTCAGCGTGTACGGTCTTTTAAGAGGCGCCATATTCAGCCCCAATTTTTCCACCGCCTCGGTTCTCACCATGTTGACCGCAGAACCTTCATCAATCGTCAAATTAACACGTCGTTCCTTCACGACGCAACAAGTGTGAAAAAGAACGACCTCGCCAATGCCTTCCTCCTCCATCAATATGTTCCTGCTCAACGCCTTGATGCTCGGCTCCCGAGACGACATTGCCAATTGATCATCGTTACCAACCTTAGCTCTGAATACCACTTAACGTGGCACGGAGTAGCGAGATGCTAATTCGCGCGCGTAGACGGCCCGATCTTTCACGGCGATGCTTGATCAACAGTTCTTCCCCCTGTTCCTCCTTGCAAAATGACCCCCTTGGATCAGCACGTAGGTGTCGATATGATGATCAACCCTCCGTCGCTAGTAAAGTTCCACGATGGGAAAATCACATATGATACACAAGATATGGTCGTCCGAAACTCGGACGTTTTACTGTGTTGTTCATAACTCACGAATAAACTCAAAACTAGTGAAGAAAGTCATGGCGGCTGCGATCGGAGACTTGTAATGGCGAAGAGGAGTTTTGGTTGCGTCGAAGAATGGTGGCACATGTTTTTTTCCCTGTGTGTCGGGTGTTGAGCACTTGCAGCGGCGGTCTTGGCAGGAGGGGGCGGCAACACAGGTGGACAACATTTTTTGGGGTGTTACTCGAGTAACGAGGCACGATCTTCAGGGTGAAAGCCCAAGGTCTAACCTTCATTGCTTGTGCGCGGCAATGGTCGTGTGAAGGCATTGTTTTTGGGATCTCGGACTCTCTCCATGGTGAAAACTCAAAATCCTTAATCGAGCGATGACAACACTTGAGCATTGTTTCCTTCTTGAAGGCGTCGTTTTTGGAGAACCTTCTTCTGGTGTCTGGGTGTTGTATGGTGGTTAGAGAGTCGCTGTTGCGAGTGTTTCATCACTGCAACGGGTTCTTTATTTTTTTTATTTTCTCTCTTTTTTATTTTTGTTTTTGGCTTTGTGCACCCTTGATGTCTTTTGATATCTTGTTGGTGCAGAGGCCGGGTGTAATTGATATCTCGTGATATTAATATATTCCCTTTTATCAAAAAAGATTATATCCTATTTTAGGGTGATTTCCTCCTTTTTTAAGAACAACATGTTAAGTTTTAAAAGAATCAAAATGATTATAAGTTTATTTTAGAAAAGACACGAAAGAAAATCTTATATACGATAATTTTCAAGCTTCTACAATGAAAAAGATAACAAGACACCAAACAGCCATAAAAAAATAATGAAATTTCAACCAAAACAAATAACCTTCTTCTTCCTTTGATTGTAGGCTGCGAGTTGGAGCTTGAACACCACAGTAAATCCATTGTAAGGTGAATGCATACGCTGCGAGTTGGAGCTTCAAAATACATTTGGCGCTGGAAATCCAGGGCGGCGGCAGCACGGCATCAAGTGGAGGATCTACAACAGGAAAGGCACTCCCGCCAGCGGACCAGCGCCTCATCTCCGACTCAAGGCAGCTGATGAATGACAACACCATACTAGCAGACTGTGGAGTCACCTCCCCCGACGGCAATGAATGTTGGTGTAGATAGCTCTTGCCCTAGCTCACCCTGGTGTCCTCTCTCTAGCTCTCTCTCTCAGCTCGTCTCACTCTGGCTCTAACCGAAGAGGAAGAAGGAGATAGGAAGAAGAAGACACAGTGGACTTGGTGGTTTTTCCCGGCGCACGAACGCCGCCGCAACAAAAACGGCTGTACCCGTCAAGCAACAGACTCGAGCTGCCACACGGTTACAACGATCCCTGCAGGGCTTAAATAACTGGGCCACCGCACGATCTCCACGCGCGCCCCTGCGGAACTACCTACGACCTAGCCCGTACACTGGTCGGACACAGGTCAGACTATGGCCAGACATTAGCCAGACACATACACACACACGCACGCCACGCACCCGACACGTCCCGTGCACGCACACACGCGCACGCTGTGGCTTATTACCAACACTCCCCCTTAAGCCACAGCCTAGAGGAGTCCGTCGTGCTCGACGTTGGCGTCGGCGAGAAGGGCCTGCTCCACCGCCTGTGCCTTCCGCGGCTTCGGGCACTCACGCCGGAAATGCCCGCGTTCGCTGCAGTTTTAGCAGCGCCCTCGCCGCTTTGCTCCGCTGCCCGATGCCGTGCTCGGTGCTCCGTCATCGTCATGGTCGCCGAAGCCACGCCTGCCCTGCTGTCGCTGCCGTGCCGCCCATTGAGCAGCCGTCATCATCAGCTGCTCTCCCGCGCGCTCGCAGCCACCCCGTGCGCGCCGCCGCGTCCTCTCCTCGAACGCCTTGAGCCCTCCAAGCGCCTCATCGAACGCCATCTCCTCGACGTTGCAGAATTGCTCGATTCCGGCCACCGCGGCGTACAGGCGGTCCGGCACGGTGCCGAGCAACTTCTTCACCATGGCGCCGTCGTTGAGCGTCGACCCGAGCACAGCGTACCTCGCCGCTATGCCGCTGATCTTCCGGGCGTACTCCTCTAGCTCGTCGCCGTCGTCCATTCACAGACGGTCGAACTCGCCGCGCAGTGTCCTGAGCCTCGCCGCCCGCACCCCATCGGCACAGACGAAGCGAACCTTGAGGGAGTCCCATACCTCCTTCACCGTGGTTTTCGTCGCCACCTGCATCAAGACCTCCTCTGACAATGCACCGAGCAGCATCGCCCACGCCGTCTGGCTCCTGCCGGCGTCGATCGCCGCAACTTCCGCCGGCGCCACCACGCCCACAGCCCCTGGGCATCAAGGATCGCCTCCATCTTGATTGCCCAGAAGGTGCAGTTGGTCGGTGAGGGAGTCCCGGATTAGGGGGTGTCCGGATAGCCGAACTATCACCGTTGGCCGGACTCCTGGACTATGAAGATACAAGATTGAAGACTTCGTCCCGTGTCCGGATGGGACTTTTCTTGGCGTGGAAGGCAAGCTTGGCGATACGGATATGTAGATCTCCTACCATTGTAACCGACTCTGTGTAACCCTAACCTATCCGTGTCTATATAAACCGGAGGGTTTTAGTCCGTAGGACGAACAACAATCATACCATAGGCTAGCTTTTAGGGTTTAGCCTCTCTGATCTTGTGGTAGATCTACTCTTGTACTACCCATATCATCAGTATTAATCAAGCAGGAGTAGGGTATTACCTCTATCGAGAGGGCCCGAACCTGGGTAAAAACATCGTGTCCCTTGTCTCCTGTTACCATCCGCCTAGACGCACAGTTCGGGACCCCCTACCCGAGATCCGCCGGTTTTGACACCGACATTGGTGCTTTCATTGAGAGTTCCTCTGCTGTCGCCGCCCAGAAGGATGCCTCATCCCGTCTTTAAAGGCGATACTATCGCCAAAGGCCTTGGCCATCGCCGAACTCTCCGGCTGGGAGGTTTTCTTATGACCGTCGGTTGGCCGCGCGCCGACGATGACTTCTCGAGTCATCGAAACCAATCTTCACGTTAATTCGAACTTGCCGAACAGTTAGATCCGATCGAGCTCTCCTCCGTAACGAGCTCTTGGATCGCATCGCCGCCAGGAGTCGCCACAGACTACGACCAGATCGGGCCTAAAACCGATCTGAGAGAGATCAACTCTCCCCAGGTTACCCATCATGTTGCTGTGATAGAGTAGCAATGCGGCGATTCTTCTTCTATCTTAAGGACTAGCTATGTCCGGATTCCCGATCCCTCCATGCCGGATTCCCGTAGAGGGACGGATGTCGATCAAGCCCTGAACTTAAAGTCAGGCGGCGGGTTGGACTCATTGGATAGCATTCAAAAATCCAAACTTCCGAGTTCGGAAACTTCTCGGCCCCTGAGTCTTAAATTGGACGGCGTTCCGGATCTAGTTCCACCCGCCCACTCAAACATTAGCGATCTATCCCGAATCCGCAAGAGCCCGCTGAAACAAGACATCATTACTGGGCCAGATTCCTCCTGGTTATGGACAGGATAAAGGACTGCCGAGAGGAGGACGCAATCTCACTTTTCTGCAATAATTGCACGGACAAGGGAATCCTAAACGCCATAAGTTGTCGTGAAATTACACGCTTTGATGACTTGGTGACCATAGTAAAAAAGTACTGTATGATGGAGAGTGCTTGGAAAACCGAAAGTAAATTTTGGGATAATCCGGCCCCGAATACATCCCTAGTCCGAAATAAAAGGGTGCATCAGCACCAAGCACCTGGGTTAAACACCAAAAAACCAAAACCCCCTAAAGGGTACGGAACCGTACTGGAGGGTTGGCTAAACGGACCCTGCAAAATTCATAGCACAGAGGGCGCCACTCCAGCTCATAGCCTTCGAGCATGTTGGATACTACGGCAGATGGCCAAAAGTGGCGAGTAGCTTCTAGCCTCAGAATCCCAGCCCAGCAACAACCGTACAGTGTTAACAGTCTTCGAGACTTTCGCATCAATAATATGCGGAAACGAACACTCCGCAATCTTGCCGAAGTCTACCAAGTAGCAACAATAAATCCATGGAGTGACACGGCTATTACCTTTAATGCCAGTGACCCACCCAAATTCCGAACAGCCCGAGCACCAGCCGCATTGGTCCTCAGTCTGATAGTGGACGGCTTTCGCCTTACTAAGGTACTCATGGATGGCGGCAGCGGACTAAACCTCATCTATGAGGAAACCCTCCAAAAAATGGAAATAGACTGGAACCGCATTGAGCAAAGCAGCACAACCTTTAGAGGAATAATCCCTAGTCGGGAAGCATGCTGCATAGGAAAAATCACACTGGACATAGTGTTCGGCTCGCCGGACAATTACAGGTCCGAGGAGGTCATATTTCAAGTGGCCCCTTTCAGCAGCGGATATCACGCTTTATTAGGGCGAGAGGCATTCACAATTTTTCAAGCTATACCCCATTATGGGTACATGAAGCTTAAAATTCCCGGACCTAATGGAATCATCACTCTCGCTAGTGATCCGAACATAGCGCTCCGCGCCGAAAACAAGACAGCCGCACTAGCCCTCGAGGCACTATCCGAAGCCTTAGCGGCCGAGGAACTAACTGCGATGCGCTCCACGGTGAACAGGGACGATGTGATACTTGATAAAAGATCCAAGTCCACCTCTTTTAAACCAGCGGACGAAATAGTCAAATTCCAAATCCACCCAGCGGACCCTGCAAAGACGGCCTCCATTGGGGCACAATTAAACCCTGATGTAGACGCGCTTTCACGAGAATTTCTACAAGAAAACTGGGACATTTTTGCCTGGAACCCTTCAGACATGCCAGGAATCCCACGTCAGCTGGCCGAGCACAGCCTAAACATCCTAAAAGGATTCAAGCCAGTCAAACAGGCTCTTCGGCGCTTTTCCGAACCCAAGAGACAGGCCATGGGAGAGGAGCTAGCCAAACTTCTGAAGCCGGATTCATCAGAGATATGAAACATCCGGACTGGCTAGCAAACCTGGTGATGGTACCAAAGAACGATAAATCCTGGCGCCTATGTGTTGATTTCAAAGACCTTAATAAGGCTTGCCCAAAGGATCCCTTCCCCCTCCCTCGAATTGATCAAATTATCGACGTTACAGCAGGACACAACTCATTGTGCTTCCTCGACGCGCACTCCGGCTACCACCAAATCAAGATGGCGGAGCCAGACCAAGCTGCAACAGCATTCATCACTCCATACGGCCCATTCTGCTTCAACACATTGCCCTTCGGGCTCAAAAACGCCGGCGTAACATATCAGCGCATGATTCAGACATGTCTAGCAAACCAGATCGGCAAAACAGTGGAAGCATATGTAGATGACGTGGTCGTCAAATCCAAGCATGTCGAAACTATAGTAGATGATTTGAGGCTCACATTCGACAATCTTCGAAAATATGACATCAAGCTCAATCCGGAAAAATGCGTCTTCGGCGTTCCAGCCGGAAAGCTCCTGGGCTTCATTGTGTCCGGTAGAGGAATTGAAGCAAACCCAGCCAAGATTCGAGCTCTGTCACAATTGGATATTCCAAAAGACCTCAAACAAATACAAAAATTGATCGATGCGTGGCGGCTCTAAGCCGCTTTATTTCCCGTTGGGAGAAAAGGCGTTACCCCTTTACCGCCTCCTCCGCCGCACCGAACACTTCGAGTGGCCGGATGCCGCCACGGCGGTCTAGAAGAGATAAAAGCCATATTGGCAACAAATCCGGTCCTGGCGCCATAATGTGGGCGAACCAATGCTATTATATATCGCCGCAACACATCAAGTTGTCAGCGCGGTGCTCGTTGTCGAACGAGAAACGGACGGACACCGGTTCCCTCTTCAAAGACCGGTTTATTATGTGTCCACTGTCCTCACTCCATGCAAGTCCAGGTACCCACATTATCAAAAGATAGCATACGCGGTGTTCATGGCATCCCGGAAGCTGCGACACTACTTTCAATAGTGTTCGATAACGGTAGCCTCCGAAGTACCTCTTAACGACATTATAAACAACCGCGACGCGACGGCCGGATTGCCAAATGGGCCATAGAGCTCCTTCCATTCGACATAACCTATAAGCCACGACGATCTATTAAGTCGCAGGTTTTGGCCGACTTCGTGGCCGAATGGACCGAAGCCGAACTCCCTAAAGAGTACGGCCCATACTCCAATTGGATCATGCACTTTGTGGCTCCAAAATGTTGGCGGCACGGGGGCTGGCGTCGTCCTGACGTCCCCAACCAGAGACACAGTCCAATACGTCCTTCAGATAATGTATACGGACTCCAACAACTCAGCTGAATATGAGGCCCTTCTGCACGGCCTCCGGATGGCGGTCTCCATGGGCATTCAACGCCTAGAGGTGCGCGGGGATTCTAACCTCGCGATATCTCAAATAAACAGAGACTTTGATGCCAAAGATCCAAAAATGGCAGCATACCGCAATGCGGTCCTACAAATGTTAGCACGGTTCGAAGGGCTCGAATTTCATCATATAGCCCGGGATAACAACCAGGCGGCGGACATATTGACACGCATCGGTGCAAAACGCGATGCCGTCCCGCCCAACATCTTCCTGGAACGGCTGTTCAAGCCATCCGTACTATGGGAAGGAGTCCGGAAATAACAATCCGGACCCAACCGCCTTGCTGACGCCGAACACTCTGACACAATCGAAGGCTCTACCACCGAGATAACACCCTCCGCCCACGAAATAATGGCGGTTATCGCCCCGTGGACGGAACCATTCCTAGCCTACCTAACTAGGCAGGAACTTCCCGAAGACCAAAATGAGGCTCGCTGCATAGTACGGCGATCTAAAGCCTATAAAGTCCATGAGGGAGAGCTTTATAAGAAAAGCACTACAGGAGTCCTTCAAAGGTGTATCTCCGAAGAGGAAGGGCGAAACCTCCTGGCTGAAATTCATGCCGGACTGGGTGGGCACCACGCCGCAGCCTGGGCCCTTGTAGGCAAGGCCTTCCGTACATGATTTTATTGGCCGATGTCCCGGGTAGATGCGCAGGATTTACTCCAACGATGCGTCGGTTGCCAGCTTTTTGTTAACCAAAGCCACATGCCACCCACCGCCCTCAAAACTATACCCATCACCTGGCCGTTCGCGGTCTGGGGGCTTGACATGGTTGGACCCCTTAAGGGAGGAACCCACAAGCAAAAATACCTATTGGTCATGGTGGATAAATTCACCAAATGGATAGAGGCCAAGCTCGTTAAAAGCGGCGAATCCGGACCGGTGATAGACTTCATATCCGGGGTAGTGCACCGTTACGGTGTCCCCCACAGTATCATCACTGATAACGGCACCAACTTCACGGCCGATGAGGTGAAATTATGGTGCAAAAACATGGCATCAAGCTCGATTACGCCTCAGTCTATCACCCTCAAACCAACGGTCAAGTCGAACGAGCAAACGGTCTAATCATGAGCGGCATTAAACCCAGACTAGTGCGGTCCCTCAAGGAATCTAACACGACCGGGTTGAGGAGCTCAACTCCGTACTCTGGGGGCTGCGGACCACGCCGAATCGTACTACCGGATTCACACCATTTTTTATGGTGTACGGCGCAGAGGCAGTCCTGCCCTGCGACATAATTCATGACTCACCTCGTGTGCGCATGTATGAAGAAAGAGAAGCCGAGCTCGATCGGCAGGACAGTTTGGACGCATTGGAGGAGGAGCGCGACGTGGCAAAAGCTCGTTCCGCATTCTATCAACAGCAGGCTCAAGATATCAAAGCAGGAAATGCGGGCCAAAGCTTACAACGTTGGCAAACTAGTTCTACGCTGCCGGACAAGAAAAAGGACAAACTCAAGCCCAAATGGGAAGGTCCCTTCATCATCGACCAGGTCCTGACCGGCGGAGCATACCGTCTGCGAAACGCATCGGATAACCGACTCGAGCCGAACCCATGGAACGCAGCCCGTCTACGAAGATTTTGTTGGGGAACGTAGCATAAATTCAAATTTTTCCTACGTGTCACCAAGATCTATCTATGGAGAAACCAGCAACGAGGGGAAGGAGAGTGCATCTACATACCCTTGTAGATCGCTAAGCGGAAGCGTTCAAGTGAACGGGGTTGATGGAGTCGTGCTCGTCGTGATTCAAATCACCGATGATCCTAGTGCCGAACGGACGGCACCTCCGCGTTCAACACACGTACAGCCCGGTGACGTCTCCCATGCCTTGATCCAGCAAGGAGAGAGGGAGAGGTTGAGGAAGACTCCATCCAGCAGCAGCACAACGGCGTGGTGGTGGTGGAGCGTGGCAATCCTGCAGGGCTTCGCCAAGCACCTGCGGGAGAGGAGGAGGTGTCACGGGAGGGAGGGAGGTGCCAGGGACTCAGGTGCGGCTGCCCTCCCTCCCCTCCACTATATATAGGGGCAAGGGAGAGGGAGGAGGCGCAGCCTTGGCCCTTCCTCCAAGGAAGGGTGCGGCCAGGGAGGAGTCCATCCTCCCTAAGGCACCTAGGAGGTGCCTTCCCCCTTTAGGACTCTCCCTTTCCCTTATCTCTTGGCACATGGGCCTCTTGGGGGGCGCACCAGCCCACACAGGGCTGGTCCCTCCCACACTTGGCCCATGCAGCCCTCCGAGGATGGTGGCCCCACTTGGTGGACCCCGGGACCCTCCCGGTGGTCCCGGTACATTACCGATAAAACCCGAAACTTTTCCGGTGACCAAAACAGGACTTCCCATATATAATTCTTTACCTCCGGACCATTCCGGAACTCCTCGTGACGTCCGGGATCTCATCCAGGACTCCGAACAACATTCGGTAACCACATACAAACTTCCTTTATAACCCTAGCGTCGCCATCGAACCTTATGTGCAGACCCTACGGGTTCGGGAACCATGCGCATATGACCGAGACGTTCTCCGTCAATAACCAACAACGGGATCTGGATACCCATGTTGGCTCCACATGTTCCACGATGATCTCATCGGATGAACCCACGATGTCAAGGACTCAATCAATCCCGTATACAATTCCCTTTGTCTAGCGGTATTGTACTTGCCCGAGATTCGATCGTCGGTATCCGATACCTTGTTCAATCTCGTTACCGGCAAGTCTCTTTACTCGTTCCGTAACACATCATCCCGTGATCAACTCCTTGATCACATTGTGCACATTATGATGATGTCCTACCGAGTGGGCCCAGAGATACCTCTCCGTCAAACGGAGTGACAAATCCCAGTCTCGATTCGTGCCAACCCAACAGACACTTTCGGAGATACCTGTAATGCACCTTTATAGCCACCCAGTTACGTTGTGACGTTTGGTACACCCAAAGCATTCCTACGGTATCCGGGAGTTGCACAATATCATGGTCTAAGGAAATAATACTTGACATTTTAGAAAAGCTTTAGCATACGAACCACACGATCTGTGCTAGGCTTAGGATTGGGTCTTGTCCATCACATCATTCTCCTAATGACGTGATCCCGTTATCAATGACATCCAATGTCCATGGTCAGGAAACCGTAACCATCTATTGATTAACGAGCTAGTCAACTAGAGGCTTACTAGGGACATGGTGTTGTCTATATACCCACACATGTATCTGAAGTTTCCTATCAATACAATTATAGCATGGATAATAAAGCGATTATCATGAACAAGGAAATATAATAATAACTAATTTATTATTGCCTCTAGGGCATATTTCCAACAGTCTCCCACTTGCACTAGAGTCAATAATCTAATTCACATCGCCATGTGATTAACACTCACAGGTCACATCGCCATGTGACCAACATCCAAAGAGTTTACTAGTGTCATTAAACTAGTTCACATCATCATGTGATTAAGACTCAATGAGTTCTGGGGTTTGATCATGTTTTGCTTGTGAGAGAGGTTTTAGTCAACGGATCTGAACCTTTCAGATCCGTGTGTGCTTTGCAAATTTCTAGGTCATATTATAAATGCTGCTTCCAATCTCCATATGAAACTATTCCAAATGGTTGCTCCACTATACGTATCCGGTTTGCTATTCAGAGTCATTCGGATAGGTGTCAAAGCTTGCATCGACGTAACCCTTTACGCCAAACTCTTTATTACCTCCATAATCGAGAAACATGTCCTTATTTACTCCAAGGACAATTTTGACCGTTGTCCAATGATCCCCATTCCTGGATCATTCTTGTACCCCTTGACTGACTCATGGCAAGGCACACTTCCGGTGTGGTACACATCATAGCATACTATAGAGCCTACGTCTAAAGCATAGGGGATGACCTTCGTCCTTTCTCTCTTTTCTGCCGTGGTCGAGCTTTAAGTCTTAACTTCATACCTTACATCTCAGGCAAGAACTCCTTCTTTGACTGATCCATCTTGAACACCTTCGAGATCATGTCAAGGTATGTGCTCATTTGAAAGTATCATTTAGCGTTTTCGATCTATTCTCATAGATCTTGATGCTCAATGTTTAAGCAGCTTAATCCAGGTTTTCACTTGAAAACACCTTTCAAATAACCTGTATGCTTTCCAGAAATTCTACATCATTTCCGATCAACAATATGTCAACAACATATACTCATCAGAAATTCTATAGTGCTCCCACTCACTTCTTTGGAAATACAAGTTTCTCATAAACTTTGTATAAACCCAAAATCTTTGATCATCTCATCAAAGCGCACATTCCAACTCCGAGATGCTTACTCCAGTCCTTAGAAGGATCATGGAGCCAAAGATACCTTTTAGCATCCTTAGGATCGACAAAAACTTTCTGATTGTATCACATACAACCTTTCCTTATGAAGACTGGTAAGGAAACTCGTTTTGACATCCATCTGCCAAATTTCATAAATGCAGCTAATGCTAACATGATTCCGACGGACTTAAACATCGCTACGGATGAGAAAATCTCATCGTAGTCAACTCCTTGAACTTGTGAAAAACTCTTCGCCACAAGTCGAGCTTCATAGACGGTGACATTACCGTCCACGTCCGTCTTCTTCTTAAAGATCCATTTATCTCAATGGCTTGCCTATCGGGCAAGTCCACCAAAGTCCATGCTTTGTTACGATACATGGATCCTATCTCGGATTTCATGGCTTCTAACCATTTGTTGGAATATGGGCCCACCATTGCTTCTCCATAGCTCGTAGGTTCATTGTTGTCTAGCAACATGACATTCAAGACAGGATCACCGTACCACTCCAAAGCAGTACGCGTCCTTGTCGTCCTACGAGGTTCGGTAGTGACTTGATCTGAAGCTTCATGATCACTATCATAAGCTTCTTCTTCAATTGGTGTAGGTGCCACCGGAATAACTTCCCGTGCCCTGCTGCACACTAGTTGAAGTGATGGTTCAATAACCTCATCAAGTCTCCATCATCCTCCCACTCAATTCTTTCGAGAGAAACTTTTCCTCGAGAAAGGACCCGTTTCTAGAAACAATTACTTTTGCTTCTGGATCTTGAGATAGGAGGTATACCCAACTGTTTTGGGTGTCCTATGAAGATGCATTTATCCGTTTTTGGGTTCGAGCTTATCACGATGAAACTTTTTCACATAAGCGTCGCAGCCCCAAACTTTTAAGAAACGACAACTTAGGTTTCTCCAAACCATAGTTCAAACAGTGCCGTCTCAACGGAATTACGTGGTGCCCTATTAAAGTGAGTGCGGTTGTCTCTAATGCCTAACCCATGAACGATAGTGGTAATTCGATAAGAGACATCATGGTATGCACCATATCTAATAGGGTGCAACTATGATGTTCGGACACACCATCACACTATGGTGTTCCAGGCGGTATTAATTGTGAAACAATTTCCACAATGTCTTAATAGCGTGCCAAAGCTCGTAACTCAGATACTCATCTCTATGATCATATCATAGACATTTTATCCTCTTGTCACGATGATCTTTAACTTCACTCTGAAATTACTTGAACCATTCAATAATTCAGACTTGTGTTTCATCAAGTAAATACACTCAGTATCTACTTAAATCATCCGTGAAGTAAGAACATAACGATATTCACTGCATGCCTCAGCACCCATTGGACTGCACACATCAAAATGTGTTACTTCCAACAAGTTGCTATCTTGTTCCATCTTACTGAAACCGAGGCTTTTCAGTCATCTTGCCCATGTGGTATGATTTGCATATCTCAAGTGATTCAAAATCACGTGAGTCCAAACGATCCATCTGCATGGAGTTTCTTCATGCATATACACCAATAGACATGGTTCGCATGTCTCAAACTTTTCAAAACAAGTGAGTCCAAAGATCCATCAACATGGAGTTTCTTCATGCGTTTTACACCAATATGACTTACATGGCAGTGCCACAAGTAAGTGGTACTATCATTACTATCTTATATCTTTTGGCATGGAAATGTGTATCACTACGATCGAGATTAAACCATTCTTTTAGGTGCAAGACCATTGAAGGTATTTATTCAAATAAATAGAGTAACCATTATTCTCCTTAAATGAATAACCGTATTGCGTTAGACATAATCCAATCATGTCTATGCTCAACGCAAACACCAAATAATAATTTTAGGTTTAACTCCAATCTCGATGGTAGAGGGCGTCGATGCTTGATCACATCAACCTTGGAAACACTTCCAACACGTATCGTCAGCTCACCTTTAGCTAGTCTCCGTTTATTCCGTAGCTTTTGTTTCGAAAGTTACTAACACTTAGCAACCGAACCGGTATCTAATACCCTGGTGCTACTAGGAGTACTAGTAAAGTACCCATTAACATAATGTATATCCAATATACTTCTATCGACCTTGCCAACCTTCTTATCTACCAAGTATCTAGGGTAATTCTGCTCCAAGGGCTGTTCCCCTTATTACGTAAGCACTTAGTCTCGGGTTTGGGTTCAACCTTGGGTTTCTTCTTTGGAGCAGCAACTGATTTGCCGTTTCATGAAGTGTCCCTTCTTGCCCTTGCCCTTCTTGAAACTAGTGGTTTCACCAACTATCAACAATTGATGCTCCTTCTTGATTTCTACTTTCGCGGTGTCAAACATCGTGAATACCTCAAGGATCATCATATCTATCCCTGATATGTTATAGTTCATCACGAAGCTCTAGCAGCTTGGTGGCAATGACTTTGGAGAAACATCACTATCTCATCTCGGAAGATCAACTCCCACTCGATTCAAGTGATTGTTGCACTCAGACAATCTGAGCACAAGCTCAACGATTAAGCTTTTCTCCCTTAGTTTGCAGGCTAAGAAAATCGTCGGAGGTCTTATACCTCTTGGCGTGGGCACGAGCCTGAAATCCCAATTTCAGCCCTCGAAACATCTCATATGTTCCGCGACGTTTCGAAAAACGTCTTTGGTGCCTCAACTCTAAACCGTTTAACTGAACTATCACGTAGTTATCAAAACGTGTATGTCTGATGTTCGCAACATCCACAGACGACGATTGGGGTTCAGCACACTAAGCGGTGCATTAAGGACATAAGCTTTCTACTGTCCGCATAATCGCTACTGTCAACCTTCAACTATATTTTCTCTAGGGACATATTTAAACAGTGGAACTAAAGCGCGAGCTTACGACATAATTTGCAAAGATCTTTTGACTATGTTCAGGATAATTAAGTTCATCTCATGAACTCCCACTCAGATAGACATCCCTCTAGTCATATAAGTGATTACATGATCCGAGTCAACTAGGCCGTGTCCGATCATCACGTGAGACGGACTAGTCATCATTGGTGAACATCTTCATGTTGATCGTGTCTACTATACGACTCATGCTCGACCTTTCGGTCTCTTGTGTTCCGAGGCCATGTCTGTACATGCTAGGCTCGTCAAGTTAACCTAAGTGTTTTGCGTGTGTAAATCTGGCTTACACCCGTTGTATGTGAACGTAAGAATCTATCACACCCGATCATCACGTGGTGCTTCGAAACGACGAACTTTAGCAACGGTGCACAGTTAGGGAGAACACCTTCTTGAAATTTTAATGAGGGATCATCTTATTTACTACCGTCGTTCTAAGCAAATAAGATGCATAAACATGATAAACATCACATGCAATCAAATAGTGACATGATATGGCCAATATCATTTTGCTCCTTTTGATCTCCATCTTCGGGGCTCCATGATCATCATCGTCACCGGCATGACACCATGATCTTCATCATCATGATCTCCATCATCGTGTCTTCATGAAGTTGTCTCGCCAACTATAACTTCTACTACTATGGCTACCGGTTAGCAATAAAGTAAAGTAATTACATGGCGTTGTATAATGACACGCAGGTCATATAATAAATAAAGACAACTCCTATGGCTCCTGCCGGTTGTCATACTCATCGACATGCAAGTCGTGATTCCTATTACAAGAACATGATCAATCTCATACATCACATATCATTCATCGCATTCTTCTTGGCCATATCACATCACATAGCATACCCTGCAGAAACAAGTTAGACGCCCTCTAATTGTTGTTTGCATGTTTTACGTGGCTGCTATGGGTTTCTAGCAAGAACGTTTCTTACCTACGCAAAACCACAACGTGATATGTCAATTGCTATTTACCCTTCATAAGGACCCTTTTCATCGCATCCGATCCGACTAAAGTGGGAGAGATCGGCACCCGCTAGCCACCTTATGCACCAAGTGCATGTCGATCGGTGGAACCTGTCTCACGTGGAAATGCGTGTAAGGTCGGTCCGGGCCGCTTCATCCCACAATACCGTCGAAACAAGATTGGACTAGTAACGGCAAGCATATTGAACAAAATCAACGCCCACAACTACTTTGTGTTCTACTCGTGCAAAGAATCTACGCAATAGACCTGGCTCATGATGCCACTGTTGGGGAACGTAGCAGAAATTCAAAATTTTCCTACGTGTCACCAAGATCTATCTATGGAGAAACCAGCAACGAGGGAAGGAGAGTGCATCTACATACCCTTGTAGATCGCTAAGCGGAAGCGTTCAAGTGAACGGGGTTGATGGAGTCGTGCTCGTCGTGATTCAAATCACCGATGATCCTAGTGCCGAGCAGACGGCACCTCCGCGTTCAACACACGTACAGCCCGGTGGCGTCTCCCATGCCTTGATCCAGCAAGGAGAGAGGGAGAGGTTGAGGAAGACTCCATCCAGCAGCAGCACAACGGGCGTGGTGGTGGTGGAGGCGTGGCAATCCTGCAGGCTTCGCCAAGCACTGCGGGAGAGGAGGAGGTGTCACGGAGGGAGGGAGGTGCTGGGGACTCAGGTGCGGCTGCCCTCCCTCCCTCCACTATATAGGGGCAAGGGAGAGGGAGGCGCAGCCTTGGCCCTTCCTCCAAGGAAGGTGCGGCCAGGAGGAGTCCATCCTCCCTAAGGCACCTAGGAGGTGCCTTCGCCCTTTAGGACTCTCCTTTCCCTTATCTCTTGGCACATGGGCCTCTTGAGGCGCGCACCAGCCCACCGGGCTGGTCCCCTCCCACACTTGGCCCATGCAGCCCTTCGAGGATGGTGGCCCTACTTGGTGGACCCCCGGGACCCTCCCGGTGGTCCCGGTACATTACCGATAAAACCCGAAACTTTTCCGGTGACCAAAACAGGACTTCCCATATATAATTCTTTACCTCCGGACCATTCCGGAACTCCTCGTGACGTCCGGGATCTCATCCAGGACTCCGAACAACATTCGGTAACCACATACAAACTTCCTTTATAACCCTAGCGCCATCGAACCTTAAGTGTGTAGACCCTACGGGTTCGGGAACCATCTTGAACATGACCGAGGGCGTTCTCACGGTCAATAACCAACAGCGGATCTGGATACCCATGTTGGCTCCCACATGTTCCACGATGATCTCATCGGATGAACCACGATGTCAAGGACTCAATCAATCCCGTATACAATTCCCTTTGTCTAGCGGTATTGTACTTGCCCGAGATTCGATCGTCGGTATCCGATACCTTGTTCAATCTCGTTACCGGCAAGTCTCTTTACTCGTTCCGTAACACATCATCCCGTGATCAACTCCTTGATCACATTGTGCACATTATGATGATGTCCTACCGAGTGGGCCCAGAGATACCTCTCCGTCAAACGGAGAGACAAATCCCAGACTCGATACGTGACAACCAACAGACACTATCGGAGATACCTCTAATGCACCTTTATAGCCACCCGATTCGTTGTGACGTTTGGTACACCCAAAGCATTCCCTACGGTATCCGGGAGTTGCACAATCTCATGGTCTAAGGAAATGATACTTGACATTTTAGAAAAGCTTTAGCATACGAACTACACGATCTGTGCTAGGCTTAGGATTGGGTCTTGTCCATCACATCATTCTCCTAATGATGTGATCCCGTTATCAATGACATCCAATGTCCATGGTCAGGAAACCGTAACCATCTATTGATTAACGAGCTAGTCAACTAGAGGCTTACTAGGGACATGGTGTTGTCTATATACCCACACATGTATCTGAGTTTCCTATCAATACAATTATAGCATGGATAATAAACGATTATCATGAACAAGGAAATATAATAATAACTAATTTATTATTGCCTCTAGGGCATATTTCCAACAGTCTCCCACTTGCACTAGAGTCAATAATCTAATTCACATCGCCATGTGATTAACACTCACAGGTCACATCGCCATGTGACCAACATCCAAAGAGTTTACTAGTGTCATTAAACTAGTTCACATCATCATGTGATTAAGACTCAATGAGTTCTGGGGTTTGATCATGTTTTGCTTGTGAGAGAGGTTTTAGTCAACGGATCTGAACCTTTCAGATCCGTGTGTGCTTTGCAAATTTCTAGGTCATATTATAAATGCTGCTTCCAAGCTCCATTTGAAACTATTCCAAATGGTTGCTCCACTATACGTATCCGGTTTGCTATTCAGAGTCATTCGGATAGGTGTCAAAGCTTGCATCGACGTAACCCTTTACGCCAAACTCTTTATTACCTCCATAATCGAGAAACATGTCCTTATTTACTCCAAGGACAATTTTGACCGTTGTCCAATGATCCCCATTCCTGGATCATTCTTGTACCCCTTGACTGACTCATGGCAAGGCACACTTCCGGTGTGGTACACATCATAGCACACTGCCAGCTCTCCAATGCCTTCGGGCAGGGAGATAGATGGCCACAAGGCCTGGCCGACGCCTTTCATCACCTGCCGAACTCGTTCGTGCAGCTGGCGCAGTTCGGGAAGAAGATCACCCGAAGAACTAGGCATCTCCTCTTCAGGACGACCTGTGAGCAAACCTACATACATGTTTATGTCAGTCGCCTTCCTCGCCGAACTCTTTCAAAGTTCGCTCAAGCATTTACTGAAAATGCCGCGACGAAGCCGTCGATTCTCCTTTACGGAGTCAGACAACTGGGCACGAACATCCTTTAGTTCCTCACCCAGTTGGGTGTTGGCATCTTGGAGGTTATTTTTCTCCTGCCGCACCCTCGTAAGCACGCTCTCGCCGGCCTTTAGCTGGCGCAGGAGCTGTTGCTTATCCGGATCTACTCCGGTGCCATCTGCAATATTATTGTCAGATTTACACACACGCCGCACTTCATAACCTATTTATCTTTTGAAGCATATATTACCAGAGGGGGTCTCTGTGGCTCCCCCTGTAGCGGCTAGTGCGGCCTCAAGTTGGGCCTTGCCTTCTTCAAGCTCCTGGGACAGTCGGGTATTCTTTCTGGTAAGATCCTGCATAACACATGATCCTTAACTCAGTTATTCTAACTATTTTAAGTCTCGGGGCTACTTGGCAAATATAATCATCAAATTTCCTTACCAGATGTCCTTTACATACTGCTCCGTGGCTCGCTAGACCATCTTGAGCGGCACGGAGGTGCGCATCTCCCGAATTGAAGGCATTCAACGCCTCTTGGGAGAAACATGCGTCACGAAGAACTGTCCGGCGGCGCCTGTGATTCATGGCGCTCTCCACCTCGGAGTTGGTGGTGGACAATCTGTCAGCATCCTCTGTCGGAGGAGCATCCGACGCAAGCCTCGTGCTCGCCTCCGCTTCCGGACCCGGCTTTGGAGCCTGGTCGGCGGAGGTTCGATTGGCAACCTCTCCGGACTCAGTCCGGCGAGCGCTCTTTTTCCTGAAAGGAGCACCAGCGTTAGTACACCTCTCCGGAATCAATCCTGGGAATATGGTGACACGCCATACCGTTGCGGCGGTGTTTCGATCCGGACCGCACTTCTTTTCAGCCTGCGGGGCCGTACTGCCCCCTGTTGGCCAGCCGCCGCGGGCTCGGCTTCCTGCCTCGAAGGTACCCCCTGCGAAACACCATTGGTATACGATGATCAAGAAATAAGCACAGATAGGTCATTATCAGAGTATTGGGACCTCGGTCTCAGTTACCTGTGAGGCTGGAAGTATTCCGGGTAATCGGCCGTAATGGCAACCAAAGCATTGTCGATGCTAAGTTGGTGGAACACCCCGTCGATCAACTCCACCTTTATATCCGGATCCTCTTCGGAGGCCGGGTCGAGGGACCGTTCCGGATCCTCGGGTTGTGGGGGTGGGATGTGTATCTTCTCCACGGCCCGGCGCAGTTCCTGCGTAGAAACCATGAAATGAGATGTTTAACCACGGAAACATGGATCGGACAGGCCACAAAGATATTTGCTTACCCAACTTCGATGATTATTCGAAGAAAACTCGCTCAGTGGGTTGACGCGGAGAAAATCCTCCTCCTCCCCTTTATACATGGCAGACAAGGTCTTCACCAGTTCGGTGACCGATCCCGGCCCTTTGCGGCCATGGCGGGTGGCACCGTCCTCCCCGTTGAAGTCCCACATGGGGTGGCCCCTATATTGGATCAGCTGCACTCCCCTCATAATGCAGATTGCCATGACTCCAATCATGGTCAATCCGGCATGAGCCAGTAATCTTATTCGGCTCATCAAGTAAAGGACATCCCGGTCATTTTCCCTCTGGGGGCTCCGTGGGCGCCAGCTTAGGCGCTTCTTCAGAGGAGCATTGCTAAACTCCGGAAGGCCGATCCGAACAGGGTCCGGCAGCGGGACGTCCTCCATGTAAAACCATTCCGAAGGCCAGTCTTCGGACGCCTTCTTCGGGGTTCCGGATAGATATCTGGTCCCAGCGATGCGCCATAGTTCGCTCCGCCCACTTGATATATTGACCCCTCATGAGAACGGGGTACTAGGCAGAATAATCTCTTCCACAGCGCAAAATGAGCCTCAATGCCCAAGAACAGTTCGCAAAGGGCCATGAAGCCCGCGATGTGCAAAATGAAGGCAGGCGTAAGGTGGTGCAACTGGAGGCCGTAGAACTCCAAGAGCCCCCGGAGAAACGAATGAATTGGAAATCCCAGTCCTCTTACTAGATAAGAGATGAAGCATACCCGCTCTCCTTTAGAGGGATTGGGGACACTCTCCGCTTGCTTTCCGCCCTTGTAGGTGGCAAGTCCGGCTCGAATCGGAACCATGAAGGCCGGGGGAAGAAATCCCTTGGTTTGGAGTATAACTAGCTCGCTATGCGGGACTGAGCATCTCTCCCAATTTCCAGGCTGAGGGCTGGGAGCGCGAGAGGAGGAGCCGCGTCGACTGTCCATGATGGAATGGGTTTTGGTCAGAAGCGCTCCGATGAAAGCTCGCGAAGGGGGGATGGTGTGACCCAGATCTAGATCCTCGCCCCTTGTATAGGCGGCTCATTTGGGGGTAAGTGTAAAAATACCCTGGCTTTTCGCATTCATTCAAACACGTGGAAGATGGCCATTATTGGGCGTAGAAGCCAAGGAGCGCAGCATTTATCAGAAGCCGGACACTATTCGACAAGTATATGGAATTTGGAGAAGAACCCGCCGCAATGCGAAGACAATCAACGCGCCGGACTCATCGTCATTGAAGCCTGGTTCGGGGGCTACTGAGGGAGTCCCGGATTAGGGGGTGTCCGGATAGTCGAACTATCACCGTTGGTCGGACTCCTGGACTATGAAGATACAATATTGAAGACTTCGTCCCGTGTCCGGATGGGACTTTCCTTGGCGTGGAAGGCAAGCTTGGCGATACGGATATGTAGATCTCCTACCATTGTAACCGACTCTGTGTAACCCTAACCTATCCGGTGTCTATATAAACCGGAGGGTTTTAGTCCGTAGGACGAACAACAATCATACCATAGGCTAGCTTTTAGGGTTTAGCCTCTCTGATCTCGTGGTAGATCTACTCTTGTACTACCCATATCATCAGTATTAATCAAGCAGAGTAGGGTATTACCTCCATCGAGAGGGCCCGAACCTGGTTAAAAACATCGTGTCCCTTGTCTCCTGTTACCATCCGCCTAGACGCACAGTTCGGGACCCCCTACCCGAGATCCGCCGGTTTTGACACCGACAGTCGGCGTCAACGGCGGGACCAGCAGCGAGAACCCGCCACCACCGCCGCCATGCGGAATGAGCGCCATGGCCGCCGGTGATCGCCTCAAACCCTAGCTCCGATGCAAATTGTTGGTGTAGATAGCTCTTGCCCTAGCTCACCCTGGTGTCCTCTCTCTAGCTCTCTCTATCAGCTCGTCTCACTCTGGCTCTAACCGAAGAGGAAGAAGGAGATAGGAAGAAGAAGACACGGTGGACTCGGTGGTTTTTCCCGGCGCACGAACGCTGCCGCCGCAACAATGAAGCCGACGATGCGACCGCTGCTGCGCTCCTTCGTCTGATCGTTTGCTCCTATTTCCGACAAAAAATTTGTTTGGTGACCGAGCACACCAACACGAGAACCCGGGCGACAAGCACGTGTAGGTTCTGATCTCGAGGCAATCAAAGATTGTGCAAAAAGTTTATGACCTTGCTCGTAGGAAAACCGGTGATCGATCGATAATACTTGTTTCTTATTTCAAAATATGGCATCGTATGTGGCTCATACATTTCTTGGAACAAGGTAGCTAATCTATAGGGGAGGCCTCGGCGGCGACCGAGACAGTTTCTTAAGGCACTCTTCCTTGCAGGCTTCCATGGTCTCGTAGCAATAATAACCAAGGAGGCAGCAGTAGCAGTACGGCTTGTCGCCACTGCAGGAAGTCGACCCCTCATTGTGGACGCACAGCCCGTTGGGCAAATTAATCTTCTCCTCGCCGCCGTCGATGATCCGGCCTGCATATGTATGTGGCAAGAGATAGTAATTAATTGAGTAGCTGAAAATCAGTGCCAGGATTGACACCAAACAAGAACAAGCAATCGCAAATATAGGGAGGAATCAGTAATCGTGGGGATTATTACGGTATTACCTCGTGCCTCGGCAGCGAGTAGGCATATGATGAGAAGAAGTGTGACCACGCGGACGGGGGCCCTTTGCTTGACCATCGTGCATGTGATGCAGGAACACTAGGTTGCTTGGTGTGTTCAGAACCAGTGTGAGATGTTATGCTCAATGGAGGCATGATCTTCTTCAATATAAGGATGGAAATTAAGTGTTATGATCGATGGAATCAGCCGTGCTTTTGCACCTGTATCAACGCTATCATTCCAACATAAATTTGGCCATCTAGTTGCGCCAAATATTCTGCTATTAATTGCTCTGAATATACCCGTATTACTAGCTAGTTGCACTACGGTGGTTAGCCGAATTTTTTTTCGGGCACTACACGACAATTGTTTTGCCTGCAATAATCGTGATTTGCTTCCCGCAAAAATAAATAATCAAGATTTACCTACCCTTCTATGTTGCCAAAAAAATATTTTAGTTTTTTGATCCATTCATTTTCAATCATGACATTGCAACGAACACCAGAAATAATAAAAATAACATCTAGATCCATAGACCACCTAGCGATGATTACAATCACTGAAGCGAGCGGAAGGCGCGCCGCGGTCGTCGCCCTCGCTGGCCGGAGCCGGGCAAAACTTGCGGTAGTAGACAGTCGGGAAGTCTTCATACTAAGGCCCCACCTCATAGGACCAGTGCACCAGAACAACAATCGCCGCCGATGAAGAGGAGGGTAGATCGAAAGAATCCTACCTGAAGACACATGAACGTGAGCGAACAACAAGCAGATCCACCAAAGATAGATCCACCGGAGATACACTTCCATACACCTACCCACGATGCTAGATGCACCACCGGAATGAGGCCTAGACGGGGAGAACCTTATTCCATCTTCAGGGGGTCCCCGCCGTCTCGCCTTCCTTAGCAAGACACACACCCTACCCAAACTCAAATAAAAATCTAAAAAACGAGCCCTCCTGCCAGCAAGGGCCGAGATCCACGGCACCCCCATGACCCTAACGTCACTCAAGACGAGGCGGACCGTAGGCAGCGCCGGCGAGAGGCGGAGGAACCCTAAGATTTTTGGAGGAGAGAGGCAAAAAAAAAAGATTTAGTTGCCAACTAAATCAACACCTATTGAATTACCAACAAAAGTATGATTTACCGATAAAACATGTGGTTTAATAAAAAAGGAAATAAAATGTGTGATAGTTGAAGATGATTTTTTTGAAGAACAACCTGTAGTGAAAAAACCAGATGCGGTTGGGGCAATATCAAAACGGAGGGTAGAACGTAGGGGTGGACGATGGCGGAGTAGGAGAGATATGAAACTGCGTAATAATCCCCGAAGGGACATTTTCACAGTTGGTACGATAGAATTATACCTTTGAAATACTTTAGGAATTTAGACTTTAATGTCCCTCAAAAAAAATGAAAACTACTTTATTGGGATAGATTATGTCCTATTTTAGGATGATTCCCCCCTTTTTTAGAACTTGTTATGTTTTAAAGGAATCAAAATGATTATAGGTTTATTTTGGAAAAGACATGAAAGGACATCTTATCTGATAATTACTATCAAGCAAACATACTACTACAATGAAAACTATAACAAGACACCAAACAACCATAAAAAAAATGAAATTTCGACCAAAACCACACTAACCATCTTCTTACTTCAATTGTACGCTTTGGAGCTTGAAAGCCACACTAAATCCATAGTAAGGCGTAGATGCATACCTGCAAACTCCCTCTTCATACCAGGCTTTACAGACCACAATAGTCACTCGCCTCCAGGAAAAGTATCACGAAAACTCTCTCATGGTGACAACTAGCGGACATACTTACACACATGTCATTACGAGACGCATTTTGCGGTAAAGTTTGCAAAAGGTACCCCCTAAACAATGATATGGAATAAGAAAACTAGAGCGAGCCTGAAATGTTTGACCACATAATGCAGCTCAACATGTCTAAGAAAATGCAATTATATATTTTTATTAGCCTTCAAGATTCAAAAAATAGTTTTCCACCCAAACTAATGTCGAGCGTATGCTTACACAAGTGCTCATAAACATCCATCAACATTATAGCTCCGCACTAACTAGGCAGTTTTGAACAAGGAACAACCGCGTTGTCCAAATTCCACGGGGCTAAGCGGTGGGAAGGCCATGACGTGTCGATGTAACATAGGTCTCCCAACACCAACAAGAGGAAGCAGAGCGACATCACCAAGAGCCTCAACCGGGTTATTGTGGAGGTGGAGGACATCGAATCCGGTACCATAAAACGCGAGCTGGTGAAGGAGCCAATGATGTTCACTCTCATGGTATCTAGGGTGTGTGTGTTTGGGCTCCTAGGAGCAGCTTCTGTGGCTTCTGGCCTAAAAAAGCTGGAGCCCAAACAAACAGCTAATTTCTGGCCCGACTCCAGTTGTAGCTTCTGTGGAGCGCTCCGAAAATGACCCCGAGAAGCCGCAGCTGGGAAATCAGGCTTTTCCCGGGCGAAGCTGGCTCCAATCTTCACTTTTACTGTTTTGCCCTCCCACTAAAGTTTATTATACGCACCAAATGCCACTGACTGGTTCGTTTCTATCCTTATGTATCACATGACCCGGACGAACGGCACCGCTTCGGGCGACAGAAGTGGGTGTGCGCGTGCGACAGCTCGTACGTGCGTTGCTGTGTGTGCGTGCGTGCGTGCGGGATGGATGGTGCGTACGTATGTCATGCATGTGTGCTGGATGGATGATGGATGTGTTTGCTGGATGCAATGGAAGCGTGTGCTGAATGTATGGCGTTTGTTTATAAATTCTTGTAAACTGAATATAAAGATTTCCAAAGGATTTGTATGGTTTTAAATTATACTATATCCAAGTTTCTTTACATCAAACAAGTGTAACTTAAGCTGAAACCCATGAGACCGTACCGTCCACATTAAAAGTAGCTCTTAATCGGGTCATTTCCTGTTAAAGCGGCATAATTAGCACTAATGAACACTTAAACCCATTTTACAGAATAATAGAGGGCGTTCAGGTCATTTCAACATGTTTTAGCATCCGCCGCAGCTGTTACAGGACAACTACCAAACAACTGCACCTCAGCTTCAACCTTTCAGCTACAGCTAGCAGCTACAGCCGCTCCTTCCAGCCGGAGCCGTTGCAGCTGCAGCCGAAGAAGTTGCAGCCCAAACAAACACACCCCTAGTCGGGCGTGGTGGCGGGTGACTATAGTCTTATTTTTATTTTTGAGATACGGATGAATGAAATCGAGGAATACAATCGATGTCGGCCCCGGGGCAGTCTAGTGCAGTCTTGTCCAGCCCAGTCCAACGGACCAAACATTGAAGAAGCTAGTGCAAAACATTGAAGAAGCATTGAACTGGGTCAGCCCAAGACACAGTTTTTGGAAGCTTAAGAGGAGTGGTTCGCGGAACCTTGCACCTGGTTTTGTAAGGTTCTACGTGGTGTTTTATGTTTTCTCTGTCGATTTTCATTGTGCTTTTTTTCATTTTTCATTTTTCTAAATACATGTCTATTTTTCAACACACATTGAACATCTTTGATATACAAATTGAATATTTTTGAGATACATGTTGAACATCTTCTAAATACTTCAACATTTGTAAAATGCACATTGAACATTTTTAAAATGCACGAAGTGATCATTTTAAACACATGTTGATCATTTTACAATAATATCATGAAAACTTCTTTTAGATGTGCAATCATTTGTTAAGTATTATAACATTTTCTTAAATGTGATGGTCATTTTTTATACATTATGATTTTTTGAAAATTGTGCAAAATAGACTAACGAAAAATGCCCAGTAGCGCGCCCCTTGAGGACAGAGGCTAACGTGAAAATTGTGCAAAATAGACTAACGAAAGTAGACTAACGTGGGTAGAGGTGCGATATGCTAATTGCGCAAAATACCGCTGCTTCGTTCGTTAGTCCATTAGGCCAGCCCACTATCGCGCCCCTCAAGCAAGGAAAGGCTATGCTTGGGTAGAGGTGCCCACAAAACAAGTGCACGACGGCGACGATGCCACGGCCACGGCTAGACCGCTCATTCATTTGGTATGATCGACTACGTCTTTTGATCGAGCAACGCCGCCACGAGAAAGCCGGCAGGCGGCGAAGCATGCAGTAGGAGGTTCTAATTTCAAGGCGATAAAAGATTGTGCAAAAAGCTTATGACGCTGCTCCTAGCAACACCGGTGATACTAAGTTTCTTATTTCAAAATGTCACATCGGTTCGTGGATTATACTCCTTCCGTTCCAAATTACTCGTCGTGGTTTTAGTTCAAATCTAAACTAAAACCACGACGAGTAATTTGGAACGGAGGGAGTACCTCTTTGAAGAACGAACAAGGTGGCTAAGCTAGCGGAGGGGTGCTGCCGCCGCCGCCCCCGGCCGACGGCGGCGCGGCCAATTTCTTGACGCACTCCGTCTTGCACACGTCCATCGACCGGTAGCACAACTCCCAACCCACGCGACAGCAGTAGCAGTAGGGCTTGTCGCCCCTGCAGGCAGTCGACGTCTCATCGTGCACGCACAGCCCGTTGGGCAAATTGATCTTCTCGCCGTCGTCGTCGATGGCCCGGCCTGCATACGTAGAAGCAGATAGTGATTGAATAACTGATATCTAGCTCCATGCGTGATCAACAGAGCAAAACGAGATGAGAATCCGCAAATATACAGAGGAATGGAATCAATCGGTAGGGAGTATTACCTCGCGCCTCGGTAGCGAGGAGGAGGCATAGGATGAGAAGCAGCGTGGCCGCGCGGACGGGGGCCATCGCTCGTCTGATGACGATGACGACGTGATCGACGCAGCGCTAGGCAGCTAGGCGGATGCGTGTTGTGAGATGTTTTAGCTCCACATCCGGCGGTGTGAGTGATATTGGGCGTATATATAAGGATGGATCGATGGAAGTATATGGCCGATGGACCTAATCAGCGGGCGAATTTTATGCGACGCTATCATTTCACATGCTCTATGTATTTGGGTATTTTATTAATTGCCCCGAATATTTGGCCGTATTACCTAACTGCAGGAATTTTTTTGGTTTAAACTAAAATCATGACACTTATTTTGAAGCGGCGGGAGTACTTGGCAATTGCCGTGCGTCGTAGGGGGATCAAATAATTTTGTTTCCAATAATCGTGATTTGCCTGCCATTTTGTTGTGAAAAGATACATTTTAGCTAAGGAACGAATCTGCATCAAATATTTTGTCTCCAATAATCGTGATTTGCCTGTCTTTTGTTACCATAAAAATGGATTTCAATTATGGACTGAATAAACATATATCAACTTACCCCAGAAAACATGAGTTTTCCAGTGAAATGGTACTTGTGGCATTTTGGAGCATAAAAAGGTAGTGAAAAAACATACGTTGAGGGGAAAAATCAAAATGGGAGGGTAGAAACTGGAAGAAGGAGGAGTAGGAGAGATATGAACTTATTGCATATAATAATTAAAACTAGCGAGGTGCCCCGCACATTTGCGCGGCTAAATATAATTTAGGATTTTGATACGACTCAAGTACCCAATTTATTAATTATTTTTATATAAAATATATTTGTGTAAAATAACAGTATGAAGAAAACAAATCCAGAAAACATTTATTGTTTACACTTGATAAATAATTTGTATATCATAGTACATTTTTCTCGATTCTCATAATAAAAAATAGTATATTTTTCTCAAATTATGACCAATGCTTTTTTGCTATGCGTAATTCGATGCTATAGATTGAAAACTTATTATGATGTTTTTTCATCTTTTTTATTTCAACAAAAAGTTAGACTCAGCATTGATGTTTAGTATCATGTTCCCTTCCTACATCAACCTCGCCATTACTGTCACACTTCATTCAGTGCGATGTCAATAATCCGGATGCTTTGAGTGAGGCGTTTTGGCTTCCAAGCTCATATGAGCCCGGGAGTGAACAAGAAATAACTAAAAATAGTAAATAAATTAAAAAAAATCCATTTGTTTTTTTGGAGAAAGATGCCTGAGTACATGATGTATGTGCCAAATTTTAGAACGGATATCTGAGTGGCTCCCAACAAAAAGGACAAATTTTGGGTCTGTGAAAAAGTTTACTGTATGTGGACTATTCGGGCCCGATTTTGTTTTTCTTTTGCTCAGAGCTACTCAGATGTACAAATACTTTGAAATTTGATATGCATCAGACACATTCAAATATCTTTCATACAAAAAAATTGGATTTTTTGAATTTACTGTTCATCGGGTGCAGATGAGCCATGCTCAGAATTGGATATTCGGGATGCTACCACATATTTTGCCTTGCTCTATGTTCTTGCATTTTCTTGTCCATCTAGAGCAACGTATTCCTAGATGTATATTGTCATCAAATCTCCTAAACTCCCCATCATACTCAAGTTATGTTTTTAGCACAACTAAATGATTTATTGCATGTTTTGACAAAGCATGGTTACATTTTTGCCTCTAACTGCAATCACCACCTTGTTATTTCCTTTGTACTGTCTGCATTTACACATAGGATACTAGCATTCGTCCATCAATTCTTCTTCCTTGATGCCAAGCATGCCATCTACAACATATTCATAAACTTTTGTTGGTCCTTCTCGATCTAAGCTACATACTCATGTTGACATTTGATCCAGACGTTACCAATGAAAATAAATTTACTAATCGTATTTCACTTTAATTTTTCTGATTTTTAGTTTTAGTCAAAATTTCATTTCTAAATCAAAATACTCATTTTTCTTATAATTTATTACGAACTGAGCTACTTATAGACTTCATATTCATTAGTATACATATAAAGGGTTTTCCAAACATAGATACTACCGATTTTGTGTAGTGCTTATATTAAAATAAAATTATTGATTATGTTTTATTTAGTTATTCGAAATTATATTTACAATGTGTAGTTGTATTTTTCATCCACCTAGCTAATTAGAGTTTGTCTTCATATAATCTAACTGAACTTTAGCTACTTATTATGGATGTCATCTGGAGTCCAAATGAGTTCCGTCGCAAGGTTTCATGGCAATAGACATGATTTGGGGAATTTCTATGGAGGCAATGCACACGTGGAAGATCTAGGTATTGGATTTTACATAGTGAAGGTTTTACCCAGGTTCTCCTCCCCTATTTTCTTGCACAGTCACTGGCCATCGGCTCACCGCTCATCCCCTGCCAGCTCCACGACCACAACACACACGACACCGGCACACACACAAGAAGTGGCGGAGAAAGGGGACCTGCCCCCTAATGTCACTGATTTAACCCTAGCACTAATGTAAACACTGATTTTTTCGCTGTTAAAATTGTGTATTTTGATGATTGGACCTCTGTAACAAGGTTTCACAACGTTTGGCCCCGTTACTTGATTTTCCTGCCTCTGCCACTGCGCAGGAGCACAACACGCATGGCACCAGTGCACGCGCGCCGGCTCGGCACCAGCACAAGCACATGCACAACACGCATGGCAGCTGCGAACACACAGAAATCGCAGGCATGACACCGACGCACGCACGCATGGCACCATCGCACGACGCCCTCACTGAATAGTTTTATGACCATTGTGTATTTTTATCTTTAAAGTATACCCAAAAGCTTCTTTTACAGTACCGAGCGGGTTCCGACAAAACAAGTGCGTAAAAATCGTTTCAAGCCAGATGTGGAGCCCACCAGGAAAATAGCAAATACAATTGGGTCCCGGTGATAAAGGAGAGCCGAACGACCTAGCCTGCCGCGAGGATGCGAAGGATGAGAGGCATGTTGGTGTCGCCCGACGGTCAGTGAAGGACGAGTGCGAGAGTTGCGGTTGCGTCGGGCTTGGCTGTTGCCATGGCCTCGGCATCAAGCGGCTCTTGACCAGCCGATGGCGTGTGGTTGAGCAACTCTTAACTAGCAACGCAGTCGTGGCGGCTAGAGGCGCCACTGCCGTGATTTCCCTCGTGGATGCTATAGGCAGAGGCGGACGCCTACACAGAAGGCAGTCCCAGGCCGATTCAGGCGCCGCGGCCTCGGGATTGATGGTGGATGGCTTTGGCGGCTCCATGGTGTTGCGCGGGTGGTGGGATGAATGTGGGACGGTGCGGTGGCAGCGAGGCTAGCATTGGCACAGCCGCAAGGGCGGGAAGCAGAGGTGTTGAAACTTCCCTCCCATCAAGCATGCACGCCTATCTAGTTTGGTCAATTTTTTTTGTCTCCAAAACGCTAAAACGACAGTCTTACACGCAATCCGTGTAAGTCTATATCTGCGGTCTAAGACTTGTATAGATAAACACCATGCTACGAGATTGTAATCGTGTGTATAAAAATTAGAAGAGAACAAAGAGAAAAAGAAGGATACAACATGTGCACTTGCCCAAATTTTTTTGTGTGCGTGTGTTCGTTGTTTGATGCGATTGTTTCATGGACGGATTCCAACATCCAGTCACCCTTGCTCAGCACTGTGGCGAGGCGACCCCACCTCTCCCTCGCCGATCCGGCTCCGCGCGGCAGCACATCAAATTTTTCTTTATCATGTATATGAATTAGATATTAACATGTAGTTAGTGGTTACTCGATTACACATTTTCTTATCTATTGATTGGTGTATTTATTGATAAAAATATATATTATTTTATTGCTTAAAAATCGACAATCATTTGGTTGCGAGATCCTATGGGTTTTACCTTTAGCCTACCCCAACTTGTTTGGGACTAAAGGCTTTGTTGTTGTTGTTGTTGCTTAAAAATCAACAATCAAACCGGTGAACTGACGGTCCAATCGGTAAAAACCTGAATCCGCAACCTTGCCGGTTCGATTACCAGTTTGGCTTTTTAAAGTATGACTTACTCTCGTCGTTTGGTTCTATTTCCTGATAGTAACGTACGTCTGGTGACCGAGCAACACGAGGAAGCCGACGCCGAAGCAGTAGGTTCTGATCTAAGATGCGATCAAAGATGGTGCAGAAGCACCCCAGTAAAAATAAAAGATTGTGCAGAAGCTTATGACGCCGCTCGCAAGAAACCAGTGATCGATACTCGAATATTATTTGAAAAACATCCATCCTCGGTGGATTATACACTTGTCTGGAAGAACAAGCTTAAAGTAGCTAAGCTATCGGAGAGGCGTTGCCACCGCCGCCCTCGGCCGCCGGCGGCGGCCCCATTTTCTTGACGCACTCCGTCATGCACTCGTTCATCGACAAATAGCAAACTTCCACGGCCACGCGACAGCAGTAGCAGCGCTCGCCCTTGCATGCAAACGACCTCTTATCGTAGACGCACAGCCCGTAGGGCAAATTGATCTTCTTGCCGCCATCGTGCATGGTCCGGCCTGCATGTGTGGCAACAGATAGTAATTGAGTAACTATAAGCCAGCGCCATGATCAACGAGGCGGGATCAGGAGGGATCATTACATCGCGCCTGGGTAGCGAGGATGCATATGATGAGGAGCAGCGTGACCGCGCGGACGGGGGCCGTGTGCTTATCCATCGTGGGTATGAATGATGTCGTTGAGGTGAGCAGTAGGCAGTGCTGTGAGGTGGTTTTGGTGCGTCGGGGGCATGGTCCATTTATACAAGATGGAAATGAATCTACTATCGTGATTTACTTTTCTTGCGAGCATTGGGAAGATTGTGAAAAGATTGTGGAAAAAATCACAAGGCCCGGTTCTTAGGTATTAATTGCTTCGCTTGCTAGATTTTTTTTTCTTGGGTACTAGGCAATTACCGTGCGTTGTATGGGCCGCAAATATTAACACAATGAATTTTTGGTGTCGACCGAATCAGCACCAAATATTTTGTCAGCAGTAATCGTGATTTACTTGTCGGTGTATTATCATAAAATAGATTTCAGCTGCCAATCGAATCAGCATTTGTTGGCTTACCAAACGAGACATGATTTTGCCAATAAGCTCGGTAGGAGAGGCATGTTTGGGCGGTTTTGAAGATAACCCGGTAGTGAAAAATCTAATGTGGGAGGAAAAAAGATCAAAATGAGGAGGGTAGAGACCGGAGGGAGGATTAGGATAGACATGTTCTTATCCTAAATGGACATTTAGGGCATCTCCAACACTGACCCCAAATCGGACACTGTATCCATTCGCCGACCGGTGGGGATTAGTCCGCGAAAACTGATGGGGCAGCCGGCCAACAAAAACTAGCCGACTTCCGCCTCTTTTTTAAGACTGGGAGCTTAAATAACCGCATATGAAAACATAGTTCTTGTTGAACATAGGTACATGTACATAGGTCTGGGTTTTGTATGCCGCACTTGTAGTGTCTCTCTCCCTCTGTATTTACTTGTATCTTAGGAGACAAGACACCGGTCGCACCCCTTGTACCTATATATATGTGCCTAGTGCACGATCAATCAATTATCGATGCACCAAATCATTCTCTACATGGTATCTATCGCAAGTCGATCCTCCCGCTTCCGCTAGCCCTAGCCCTAGCCGCCGCCTCCTCCGTCCGCCGCCGCCGCCGCCGCAATTTGTCGCCGCCGCCACCCCACGCCGCCGCCGCTACCCACCTCCCGCCGCGCCCTCCCCGCCGCTGCCCTCTCCACCCGCCGCGCCTCCCCCTGCCGTGCTGCCCCTCTCCTCCCCGCCGCGCCTTCCCAACCCCGCCGCGCCGCCCCCTTCACCACCTCTTCGCCACCATGTCGTCCAACGCCTCCACCTACTTCAACCCCTTCGCCGTTGACCCTGCGGAAATCCGTGACATCAACGTCCATGCACGCGTTTCCGTCGTCCTCAACGCCTCCAACTCCACGTACTTCGCGTGGAAGACATACTTCATGCTGCTCTTCCGCGAGAACAACCTCGTGGATCATGTGGATGGGACCATTGACTCCCGCGCCATGGTGGATGACGCTGAGTGGACCGCGATCAATGCCACCATCATCCAGTGGTTCTTCACCACCATCTCCAAGGACCTGTTCCACACGGTCGTGAGCGTCGGCAACGACGCCCGCGCCTTGTGGGTCAAGCTGAACGGCCTTTTCACCGACAACAAACTTCAGCGCCGTGTTTTTTTGCAGCTGGAATTTTTTGACTGTCACCAGGATGAACAGTCCATTGATGACTACTGCCGCCGTATGAAGACGTTGGCGGATGAGCTCCGTGACATTGGCGCCAAGGTTGATGACGGCCTCCTCCTCAGCACGCTGACCGCCGGCCTCAACGAGGCCTTCGGCAATGCCGCCTCCAACCTCACCTTGATGCCGGAGCCCTCCTTCCCCAAGTTTGTGGCGTACTTGTGGTTGGAGAAGCGCCAGATGAAGGGGGTCAAGAAGCGCGTGCAGCATCACGCCCTCGCCGCCGGCACCTCCCGTGGCGCCCCACCAACGGCCGCCCCACCAGCGTTGCGCCAGCAGCCGCTGCCCCCCGTGCCTCCGGGGTACTTCCCCCTGCCGCCTGCACCTCCCGCTGCGCCCAGCAGCCCGGTGGCGGGCGCCGCGGCAACCGCCGTGGGGCGCAGCAGCAACAGTGCCGGGGCTTCGTCGGCCAGCGACAACAGGTCAACCCTCCGTGGACGTACGGCACCAACCCGTGGACCGGCGTTGTCCACGCGTCTCGATGCTGGTCCCTCAGGCTCCCGCCACGGGCATCCTTGGGCCTCGTCAGGCGAGCCATCAGGCCCTCTTCGCCGCGCAGAACGCCGCTCCCTACAGCGGTTACGGTGCCGCGCCTCTGCCCGCGCCCGCCTACGACGCCGCGCCCGCTACCGCCCTGGCGTGTTTTACCTCTCTCAAAGCCGCCATGGGACCCGGCCTTTCTCGCTGCCCTGCACTCTGCCCCGACACCGAGTTCCTACGGTGGCGGTGGTGACTGGTACATGGACTCGGGCGCCACCGCTCACATGACTGCTCATCCCGGTAACCTGACTTCTGCCACTCCTGTTCATACTCCCACTCGCATCACCATTGAAAACGGTTCCTCTCTACCCATTACACATGTCGGTCATATGTCGTTTCCTTCTACTTCTACTCCCGTTAACATGTCTAATGTTCTTGTGTCTCCTAACTTAGTAACTAATCTAGTTTCTGTTCGTCGTCTTGCTCATGAGAATCCTATAACTGTTGAATTTGACGATATCGGCTTTTCTGTGAAGGACGCCTTTACACGGATGGTACTCCACCGATGTGACTGCCCGGATGAGCTTTACCCGGTGCATCCCTCCGGCGCCACCACCACTCATCGTCCCGCCGCCTTCGCCGCTAGTGTCGATCTTTGGCACGCCCGCCTCGGTCATCCCAACTCCACCGTTATGCGTCAGATTCTTCAGAGTTTTTCTTTCTCATGTAATAAGGTTGACGACCACACTTGTGAGGCTTGCCATCTTGGCAAGCACGTTCGTCTCCCCTTTAGTGAGTCTACAAACATTTCCACCTTTCCGTTTCAGTTATAGCATAGTGATGTTTGGACGTTCCCGGTTGCGAGCAACACGGGCTATCTTTACTATTTGGTGATATTGAATGATTTTACCCATTATGCGTGGACATTTCCTCTTCGTCGCAAGTCCGACGCTCTTGCCACACTCATCGCTTTTTATTCATATGTCACCACATAGTTCGGTCATCCTATTCTCGCCTTGCAAACTGACAACGGCAAGGAGTTTGACAACGTCGCCGTCCGCAATCTCCTTGCGTCGCACAACACAATTTTTCGCCTCACTTGTCCCTACACGTCCCAACAGAATGGTCGCACCGAGTGCGTCATTCGCACCCTTAATGACTGTGTCCGCACGTTGCTTTTCCACTCCTACGTGCCTCCTCAGTTCTAGCCGGATGCGCTCGCGACCGCCAGCCTTCTCATTAACATTCGCCCGTGTCGTTCGCGCTGGAACTACACTCCTCACCAGCTCCTCTTTGGTGCGGTTCCATCTGGTGATGGTCTTCGCATTTTTAAGTGTCTCTGTTATCCTAGCACCGCGTCCACTGCTCCTCACAAACTTGCTCCCCGGTCGCTTCCATGCATCTTCCTTGGTTATCCTCCCAACACCCAAGGTTACCGGTCCTATGATCCAGTGTCCCACCGCGTTTTCACTTCGCGGCATGTGTACTTTGATGAGCTGGTGTTCCCGTTTCAGCAGGTACCGTCACCCTCGGCGTCTCCCGCGACGCGGTTCGCCCTGCCTCCTCCTCCTCTGGCGAACCGACCAGCCGCGCACTGGGCTCGACCCTGCCCGCGCTACCCGCGCCGGTGTCCCCCGTCGCTGCGGGCCCCACCACGGCCCCCACCGCGGCCCCTCGGCGGCCCTGTCGCCGTGGCCCCTCGGCGGTCCCCGTCGCCGTGGACCCGCTGCGGCCCCCTCGGCGGCCCCCGTCCCGGCCCCCTCAGCCGCCCCCGTCGTCGCGGCTGCACCCCTCAGCGGTGTGGTCACTCGGGCTCGGACTGGGACACTTCGGCCTAGCACGTGCTACACGTCTGACGAGGACGCGTGTGCTGCATCTACCTCGGCACCGTCTCCAGTCCCCACCTCCGCTCGCGTAGCTCTTCAGGATCCGACCTGGCTTGCTGTGATGCGTGAGGAGTTTGCCGCCCTGCAGCGCAACCGTACGTGGCAGCTTGTCCTGCGGCCTCCCCGTGCCAATGTGATAACTGGCAAGTGGGTCTTCCGCCACAAGACTCGCCCCGACGGCTCTCTCGAGCGCTACAAGGCGCGTTGGGTGATGCGCGGCTTTCGCCAGCGTGCCAGCGTGGACTTCACCGACACCTTCGCCCCGGCTGTCAAACCGGGCACGATTCGCTGTCCTCCAGCTTGCTGTTTCTCGCGCCTGGCCAGTTCACCAGCTCGATGTGTCTAATACTTTTTTGCATGGCCATCTCGACGAGCAGGTGTTTTGTCAGCAGCCTACTGGTTTCGTCGACACCGACTATCCGGACCACGTGTGCTTGCTCTCCCGTTCTCTCTACGGGTTGAAGCAGGCGCCTCGGGCCTGGTACCAGCGGATCGCGGCCTTCCTTCAGCAGCAGGGGTTCCGGTCCACACGGTCCGATGCCTCCCTGTTTGTTTATCACCAGGGTCCCGCCACCGCGTACCTCCTCCTGTACGTCGACGACATCATCCTGACTGCCTCCTCGCCAGCGCTCCTTCAGCAGATCACAGCTCGCCTCGGCACTGAGTTCGCCCTCAAGGATTTGGGGGCTCTCCACTACTTCCTCGGCATCGAGGTTGTGCGCCGGGCTACTGGCTTCTTCTTGCATCAGCAGAAGTACGCCTACGAGCTTCTGGAGCGAGTGGGCATGCTTAACTGCAAGCCTGCTCCTACGCCTGTCGATACGAAGGCTAAGGTGTCTGCCGTCGAGGGATCTCCGGCGTCCGATGCTCCCTTCTACCGCTCCATCGTCGGTGCGCTTCAGTACCTCACACTGACACATCCGGACATTAAGTACGCTGTCCAGCAGGTGTGCCTTCATATGCACGCTCCTCGTGATACTCATTGGGCTCTGGTGAAACGTATCCTTTGGTACATACGTGGCTCCACAGCTATGGGTCTCACCCTGACGGCATCACCTGACACCAGCCTTGTCGCCTACTCCGACGCCGACTGGGCTGGGTGTCCCGCCACTCGACGCTCCACTTCCGGCTACTGTGTCTACCTTGGGCCCTCTCTGATTTCGTGGTCGTCTAAACGACAACCCACGATCTCACGATCGAGTGCTGAAGCCGAGTACAGGGTCGTGGCCAACGTCGTTGCGGAGTGCTCTTGGCTACGACAGCTACTTCAGGAGTTGCTATGCGAGGTTACCAAGGTGACGCTTGTTTACTGCGACAACGTCTCCACGGTGTATCTCGCTGCCAACCCTGTCCATCACCGATGGACGAAGCATATTGAGCTCGACATTCACTTTGTCAGGGAGCACGTCGCACTTGGTCTTGTTCGAGTTCTCCATGTGCCCACCAATCAGCAGTTCGCCGATGTCACGACGAAGGGACTACCCACCTCGACGTTTGAGGGCTTTCGGTCCAGTCTCTGCGTCACCGGCGACGCTTCGACTGCGGGGTGTTGAACATGTGTACATGTACGTAGGTCTGGGTTTTGTATGTGCCGCACGTGTAGTGTCTCTCTCCCTCTGTATTTACTTGTATCTTGGGAGACAAGACACCGGTCGCACCCCTTGTACCTATATATATATGCCTAGTGCACGATCAATCAATTATCGATGCACCAAATCATTTTCTACAGTTCTAATTTAAATAGTACAAACTAAGAAAGGTTTTTAATTAACGTAGTTCAAACATGAAATGAACTAGCACATATGTTTCAGTTGTCCCCTTTAACCGCCCACAGGTGCTCAATCAAAGCTTCCTTGAGTTTCTCATGAATTTGTTGATTCATTTGAACAAACTCATCAAACATGGCTGAATTCTGATCTGGAGGTTCGATAGGATGCTCGTATATGTACTCCATGTCCGAATACATTGCTTCAACGAATGGGCAAAAAAATTAGCATGAGCATTTCACCAAACATTTGTTGAGCGTGGTGACTACCGTAGGGGTGAATTGTACCTATGTGGCGGACGGACGAGAGGTGTGGATTGGCGGCAAAGGATAAGCGGCATGGGGGCCTAGTGTAGCGGTGGATGTTGTGGAGTTTCGACAGGGGCTTGGCATGCCGCCGGGGTGGTAGAGTGGCGTCGACGAGAGAGAAAGCAGATGCATGGAAAGAGGGAAGGTTGGAGACGCGAGGTTTGGATGGGGTTTTGGATGGGGTTTGGTTCGGGCTGGGGTGTCGAAGTCCTATGTGGCTAGTGTAAAAACTCCCGCAAAGTTCCCCTAGTTTGCTTCCATTTTGCGAGAAAAGGACGTCTGGACTGGTCCGCAGACCGATGCATGATGCCGTTGAATGGAAAACTATGTCCAGACAGCTCGGTGTGGACGCTGGCAGGAGGTTTGATGGTCCACTTTGGAGATGCCCTTATTCCTTTATTAAGGTGGTTGGGCAACTCCTCACACCAATCACCTGATTTGGGGCATTCCTGGTCATCCGATCGTCCTTGTTTTGGTCAACTATGTTGTATGGGCGGACAAATCTTCAGTGGTCGATTTTCACCTCATGGTTCATTTCTATAGCCAATGAATGGTGGATTCGTTTCTTGTGTAAATTTACTGGGTGAGCCATTTGGACATGTGAGCTAGCCTGTCCCAGTGCACCGCATATGTGTTGTGTGTTTTTGCGCCCCGCGTGGGCGTTGTTTCAAACACCAACCGCCACTCCTAAAACCCTATCTCTCTTTCCCCTCAATCCCACAGTGCAACACCCCCCCCCCCCTCCCTGCTCCTCCCTCCTCCCTTAGGAACCGTCATTGCCATCGTCTCTGTCTGACACCGAGGACGGGCTCACCCCACAGTTTCTTCTCCAGCCATGACCTAGGGTTGGCGAGGCCGGGTCTTCTCGATCAGGGTGGAGGAGAAGGGGAGGGCCAGCCGGCAGTGGGGGACCTCTCTCTCCCTCTCTCCCTTCCTCTCCCCCCTCCCCCTCTCCTCCTCACCCCCTCACTCACCTTCTCTCATCCTCCCTCCCTCTCACCTTCTCTCACCCTCCCTCCCTCTCACCCTCTCTCACCCTCTCTCACCCTCCGTCCTCTCACCCCCTCTCCCTCCCTCCCTCTCACCCTCTCACCCTCTCTCTCCTCCCTCCCTCTCACCCTCTCTCTCGCTCCCTCCCTCCCTCCCTCCGTTTGTGGCGGCTCGAGCGTTGAGGGCGAGAATGTCAGCACGTCCTCACTGTTATTGCCCCTCGATAAAGGTTTGTGCTAGCCCTTAGGTTAGGGTACCATTGCCCTGGTTCACCCTGTGTTCCTAGTAGTGAAATTACATAGTAATGCACAAGTACATAATCTCGTCATAGAAAAATAGAATTATTTACTGATTATTTTAAGATCACAGTAAATATAATAGGGTAATTTAACATCATAGTGGGGTTTGGGTCACTGAAAATTCAGCATGTGTTGTCGCTAAGAAAAAAAGAGAGGATTAATGGGTTTGTTGACTAACAATTATTTCATCATATCCTTCCTTTTATCTATCAGGTTAGCAGTCCAATAATCTAGGATTATGTATATTCTACCAATGAAAATTAGGGTGTCTCTACTAAGTTCCAACTAAAAAAAGCTCAGTTTGACAATTTGACAATTTGCCTCTTGTACGCAGACCAAACTGAGTAGCTGCAAAAGAGTTTTACTACAAGTCCTATACTTTTGTAGTAGCTATAGCCCGTGTCCGAGTAGTACTAGTAGGATGTCAAGTCCGGTCAGGTTTTGTTAGACGTGTCAGTAGTAGGCTCTGTGTGTCTAGCTTGAGTCCAAGTACTCTTATAGCAACTATAGAAGAGACCGTAAAATCTTGTGCTATAAAAGCTGTTTGAAATAGAGTAAAATGTACCAGTAGCCGCCGTCGTGTGGTGAGGGGATCCGGGGCCGACGTGTGAGAGAGCGAGACCGGCTGCGATGCAGATGCGGGATGGCGGCCACTCGATCACGCAGAGAATCTGGGGAATGAAATGGATTGCTTGGTCAAATTGATGGCTAGACAACATCTGCGTATGCTTCGTGCAAAAAGGAGGCCTGTGCAAAATATCACCACATGGCAGTAGTCAATATGCTTGTGAGGTTGTATATGCGTATATGGATATGGCTTATACAATTCCATACCCGTACCAACTCTATGGCATGGGTTTGAGAATTCTAGGATGCGATCTAGAGTTGATCAAGCATTGTGCAAAATCTTATGACGCGGCTCACAAGAAAAGTAGAAAATCTATTCTAAAAAGAAAAGAGAGTTGAAAACCAGTGGTCAATAGTTGTTTCTTATTTCAATTTTTTTTTCAAATTTTCATGGATCATACATCTCTTTGGAAGAACAAAGTAGCTAAGCTATCGGAGAGGTGTTGCCCCCGCCACCCCCGGCCGGCGGCTGCGCCCCCAATTTCTTGCACTCCTTGGTGCACTCGTCCATCGACAAATAGCAAACTTCCACACCCACGGTACAGCAGTAGCAGCGCTCGCCCTTGCAGGCATACGAATTCACGTCGTGGACGCACAGCCCGTAGGGCAAATTAATCTTCTCGCCGCCGTCGTCCATGATGCGGCCTGCATATGTGGAGACAGATGAATAAATATAATCTAGCGCCATGATTAACAAAGCAAACAAGAACGAGCAATCGCAAATATACAGATCGAGGAATGAGCAAGGATTATTACATCGCGCCTGGGTAGCGAGGAGGAGGCATGCGATGAGGAGTAGCGTGGCCGTGTGCTTGTCCATGGTGCGTATGAATGATGTCAATGAGCTTATCGACACAGCAGTAGGCAGCGCGAATCAACCTGTGGTTGAGTTGGTTAGGTGGACAGTGGTATCCCCAACCCACCAGGGTTCAAATCCTGGTGCTCGCATTATTCCTGGATTTATTTCAGGATTTCCGGTGATGCGCTTTCAGTGGGAAGAGACGTTCTCGTCGACGACGAGGCGCCTACGGTGACTTCGTAAATCTCAAGATGATATGCCGGCTCAGTCTTTTGGAGGTGCTCATAGGGGTAGGATGTGTGTGTGTGCGTTCATAGGGATGATTGTATGCGCGTGTCTGTACTGATGCTCAAAAAAAGACATAGCAGTAGGCAGCTAGGCGGACGCGTGTTGTGAGATGGTTTCGCTGCATCCTTGGTATGGTCTTGTGCACATATATAGGCACAGAAATGAAGATACGACAGTAGGCCTCCAACATACATTTGGGGTACTATAATTGCTGTATGATCGCTTGCCAGATTTTTTTTGGGTTGTAGTAGGGCCGCAAATATTTTGCCTGCATAATCCTGATTTACCTGCCATTATACTACCAGAAATGGATCTTAGGTGCCAATTGAATCAGCGTCAAATATTTTTGTTTCCAATAATCATGATTTACCTGTCGTTTTATATTACCAGAAAAATGGATTTTAGCTGCCAATTGTATCAACATGTATTGGGTTACCAAGGATAACTTAGTTTTTGCAATAAAACGTGGGGCAGTAAAAGCGTTTTTCAAGAAAAGCCGGCCGTCAAAAACCAAATATGGGAGGGAAAAATCAAAACAAGGAGGAGGAGAGATACGAGCAGACATTTCAAACACCAAATATGCACTGAATTGATGAAATGCAATGCTAATAAATGCACATCCTGAATTTGAAAAATTACGATGTGACAGTTATCTACTGGGCCACAACTTCAATCTGTATGCGGTCATCAGTGCAACATTTCGACGTGCAGGTGCTTATGACCTCTGAGTATAGGCTACTGGAAACAGTTGTGTGGAGTTTACTCAACCAGTTTGGCTGGCGAGCCACTAGTAGATTATGTGGATGAGCTATATATTCTCGAGTAGCTAGTTGTGGTTGTCTTTTCTTTTTATTTGTCTTATTCTCTAGGACTCGATGACTTGAACATATGTGATATTTAATAAATTGGATGTGTGCATCTTGTGATGCAAAGGATGGGGTAGTCCCCTTTTCAAAAAAAAAAAAAGCTAGCGCATAACATTAGAGCAACTCCAACAGTTTCTCTAAAAAACTTCCCCGGAGCTACTTCTGTTAGATCCCATAAAACTTCTTCCCCAAATCTATTTTCGAGAAAGCTATTCTCCTGCCGACCGGAATTCTACTTCAGATCCGAATGATCCGCGCGGCACACGATCTGCATCGGACGGGTCCGCTTCTCCCGCAGACCCCGCACGCTCTTTCCTTCTATTTCGCTACGACATCCACTTTCTCCCTTTAATCCCGCAGACCCCATCCGATCTTTTCCTCTTAATCCCGCTGATCCCATATCCGATCCTTCCTTCTAATCTCTTTCCTTATCCCGTTGACCCATTCTTTCCTTCGAAACCGTTCTTTTTTCGTTAATGATCCCGCTCATGCCGCTCTTTCCTTCTACAATTTTTAACTTGTAAAGGGTTAAAAAATCGCGTGAGGAGAGACTTGAACCTGCGATCATCAAGTTGAGGTCATAATCCTACTACCAACTAGGCTAGCTGACACAATCATACATGAGCACTAAATTAGAATGTTTATGCTTGACCATGCGTGCATCTGAATGACCATGCATCAAGCATGTGCCTCAACAACCAAGTACACTAAAAAATTTATGTATGATTATTAACCGAGACCAATTACACACCTCAATAACTTTTGTGTAAATAGTATGATAATATATGCACGGATATCTGATAACTTACGTACAAATAATGCGGTAACTTTGACCCAGGGGAAATGTTGATTGAAACATCCCCTGGTAACTTTTATGTAAATTGCATGATAACTTATGTACCACATACCTGATAAATTACATACAAACACCTTGATAACTTTGACCGATGGAAAAAAAGTTTTTCAAACATACTTCTCGATAAAACTTCTCCGTAAACAACATGATAATAGATGCACCACAAATTTGATAACTTACGTACACCACGGTAACTTTGGCCGAGGGGATTATTTTGTTGAACGAGAAAGCTAACTTCCAGTCGATAGGAAGTTAGCGACAGATCCGCACGATTCTGGAGCCGCTCGCTTCTCCTCTCGCGCGTAAAAAGAGCTCAACAAAATAAATAGGACCACTATACTAGGATTCTAACATACAACCTGTTGGTCGTGGCCATGACGCGCTACCAGCTGTGATGATAATCTGTTATGCTTCATGTACAGATTAATTGGTACTTATACATTAGTAAATGACAACGAGAAAGGAAGATGACAGTGCTTTTGACGAGAGGACGAAACCATTTGCTTCAAGTTTTTTAAAGGACTGATGCAACATGTTTTGTACTCCACTTGTCTTTTTGTAGTGATGAATATTTTTCTAGAGAAATAAATTTTTAGCCCCTATATAATTCGAACATCAGTCTTTTTCTCGTGTGTCATTCCTCGGTAAATTCTCTTTAACGAGCCTGATAATTATACGCACCACAAACATGATAGTTTATGTGCAAATATCGTGGTAGCGTTTCTCACCCCAAAGAAAACTAGTGTAAATGCACCCATGATATCTTTTTGTATGAATAGCACGGTACCTCACACATCGCATACCTGATAACTTATGCACCCAAGTCCTGCTAACTTTAGCGACCGGGGGTGGGGGGGGGGAGTTGATGAAATATACCCCGGTAACTTTTTTGTGTGAATAGCATGATAACTCACACATTGCAGACTTGATAACTTCCGTACCCCAGTTTTGCTAACTTTCGCGACGAAAGGGAGTGGGGCAGTTGATGAACTTTTGTGCCAATAGCATTCTATCTCACACATTGAAAACCTGATAACGAGGGTGCGGGGTGGGGGGGGGGGGGAGTTGATGAAATAGCGCCTCCGTAGCTTTTGTGTCAATAGCATGGTAACTCTACTACGTATACCTGAGAACTTATGTACCCCAGTCCTGGTAACTTTGGCAACGGGGGTAGGGGTGAGGGTTGATGAAGTATCCCCTCCGTAGGTTTTGTGTCAATAGTATGGTAACTCACACATCGTAGACCTGCTAACTTGTTTACCCTGATCCTGTTAACTTTGGGGACAGGGTGGGGGGAGTGTTGATGAATATCCTCTCGGTAACTTTTGTCTGAATAGCATGGTAACTCACACACCGCAGACCTAATAACTTAGGTACCCCGGTCCTAAAAACTTTGGCGACCGCGGACATGATATTTATGTACACCCCTTGGTATCTTTCTATGACCATGGTAACTTTTGACATGATATTTATGCACCGCTGGCCTCAGAATTTACGTCCAATCACCATGTTAATTTTGACTTCGAGGAAAAAATGGTGAAACATAACTCCTCTGGTAACTTCTATGTAAGTTTATGACAATTTTATGCATGAAAGACCTAATATGTTACGTTTAAACACCATAGTATCTTTCATCCAAAGGAAAAAGTTTTTGAAACATTCATCGATAATTTATGTGTTAAATTATCATACTTCCCCATGCTAAAGTTATCATGCTTTAACATTCTCGTACTGTAGTTACCAACCCTATCATGATATAGTTATCATATTGCTCATACCATAGTTATCACGCTGGTCATGTCTAAGTTACCAAGCCAAAGTTTATTATTTTTCTGATATGAAGGAAGTAAGAAAGGTTCAAATAACATTGTTTATCTATAATAAACAACAACTAAAGGTAGCTTAGTTGGCTATTAGGCTCAATAGCTATTGCATAGACCTGGGTTCGAATCCTCTTTCAAGCACTTTTATTTTCTTCTCATATTATGCCGTGAAAAACCAGAAAAAATCACTAGCGACTTATTGTTTCCATCTACGGTTTTTGAGAGAAGGAAAAAAATCAGTGGAAGCTAGCGTGGGATGATAACGATCGAACTAGTCGTGCGGATAGCACAGTCCATATATTTTATATTATTTTTATTAAACAAAACTAGATAACGGCCTTGGCCCACCAGTTAGTGAGATGCTTGACAGGCTTGGTAGGGCAACGACAGCGGGCGGCAGCGCATCAGGAAGTTTCAGACGGTTAACTTGGCGCCAAAAGTTTACGGAAAGCAAAACATTCCCTAAACTAGAGGGAAGTTGGGGCCAAGTTTACATGATTTTGTAAATTTATTTCAGGTTAACGGATATGTTATGCCGTGATTTTTCACCCAAACTTATCCACCTTTTTACGGATACAAGATCTGTTGGAGTTGCTCTTAACCCCCGCTATCCGCCGCAAGTCGCACATGAAGAATGATTAATGTGTCCTGGATAGACTAGCTTGCAAAAATCGACGAACGTTTTTTTTTTCACATAGGAATACATATCTCACTCATATCATAAATATCATAATACAAGCCATGTACACTAAGACCTGACAAGACTGCAAGGTAAAAAGGAAGCAAAAAGCTAGCCTTTGCACAAAATACAAGAAAATTACAATCAAAGTATATATACGTACGGTTCATGCACCATGACCGCACGCTTGGTAAATGACATTTATTGTGATTGTTGACGATTTTCGTGACAAAATACCCGTAAAGAAATGAGTACTCCTCTACGTTGTACTACCAACAATTTAGACTGCAATTATGGGATCGCTCTCAGCTGCCATGTTGACGTTGGTTGGGTAGCGATGTATGCGTCCCGCCCACGCCTTGTCCAGCTGGGCTGCCGGGCGGATGCACTCCCAGACGGCGCTGTTGCACTTGACCCCGGCTCCGAGGCCAACCATCCAGACACTGTCGCCCTTCCGCACCCGGCCCTTGGCCTCGAGGTACGCCATCTCGTACCACACCGAGCTGCTCGACGTGTTCCCGAACCGGTGAATCGCCATGCGAGACGGCTCCACGTGCTCCTCCGACAGCCCGAGGCTAGACTGGACCTCGTCGACGACCGCACGCCCCCCTGCATGGATGCACACGTGATGGAACGCCTTGCGCAAGTCGGGACGTAAAGCTTCCCCTTCACGCCGCCTCGCCGGCCCAGCTTGAGCAGCAGCTTGTTGGCGACGAAGCACAGCTGCTCGAAACAGGGGAGCACGAGCGGGCCAAGGGCTGTGATGTTGGCCTTGAGCGCGTCACCGGCGACGCACATGAGGTCCCTGGAAAGTTTGACCCCTAAGTTGCCTTCGTCGTCCTCCTCCTGGAAGATGCACCGGTAGGAGCTGTCCTGCGCGCCGCCGGTGATCGTCCGCACGATGTGGGCGAGCCGAAACCGCGCGCTGTCCTTGGACGTGGACACCAGCACGGCGGCGCTGCCCACCCGAAAGAGCAGGTTGGACAGCAGCATGGAGCGCTCCCTGCCGAGGTACAGGTTGGGCGTGATGGTCTCCGTGGACACGACCAGAGCGTGGGCACCAGCAGCACCGTGGGGCGCTGCATGAAGTAGGCCGGCAGCGAGCCCCACCGAGATCACCCCCGCGCTACAGCCCATCCCAGACAGATTTACACAGCGGACATCGCTGCGGAGTTTGTATCTCTTGACGATCATGTCGCCGAGGGACGGCACGGGGGCGAAGACGCTGCAGTTGACAACGACGACGCCGGCGGCATCAGGGGTGACGCCTGTCTTGGCCAACAGGTCGTCGATGGCCGAGAAGATGACCAGCTCCGCCTTGGCACCAAGTTTATATAAGCATGCATCCTGGTGATCATCACATGTTTTTTTATTGAAGATATATTAACGAATCGATCTTTCTTCTTTCAGCCCTCCGGATCGAGTAAATCTGCTTCTACAGACAGCAAGACAAAGCGAGGCCCGGGCAGATTGTTGAAGGATGGTGTAAAGTACCACATCGAATCCACCAAACTTAGTGGCGAACCCCTCACGCCTAAGAACGTTGCGGACAAGTGGACTCGTCAGTGCGGAGTTCTTGTGAAGGACAAACTCCCGATCTCCATTCAAGAATGGAAAGAGCCAAAGACTAAACGTCCAGGTGTTACTTGGGTCGATGACAGAGCCAAAAAAGACCTGATGAAATCTTAGATGGAACATTTCACCCTACCAAATCATTTCACTAAAGCAGATGTGGAGAAAGTCAAGGCCGCTGCTCTTTAGAAGATGGCAATTGCATTCAACACCCACAAGAAAACTGTATGGGCCAACTACCTCGCTAATGAAAGGAAGACTCCAGATTTCACAGGAACACTGGAGAAGCAAAGAGAACACTGGGACGATTTCGTGACCTTCAAGGATTCAGAATTATCTAAGGAACGGTCGATGAAAAACAAGGCAAATGCCGCAAGAAAGACGCAGTTCCATAGGCTGGGTCCAGGTGGCTACGCGGTGGGATTGCCTAAGTGGGATAAGTCTGAGCAAGAGATAGAGGGTGCAGGGGTCACTCCGATTACTAGGAGCTAGCCCCCCAGGTGCAGAACTTGGTTCTATGCGCATGGGGGGGCGTTGGACCCGAAGACATGCCTGGTTTCGAAGAAGGCAAGTCTAAAAGGAGCCGAACAAAAGATACTTGACGCAATAGAAGAAGGTCGAACGGGGTGTTCACGCCCAACAGAGAGAACGACGAGCTTACGCGCGCCCTGGGAAATCCTGAACATCCGGGAAGAACACGAGGCATGGGGCGTTATTCCCTTGTATGAGGGCTTTTCGGACTGGAATGACGACTACAGGTCCCGTGCAAGAAAGAAGATGGAGGAGGAGAAGAAGAGGAAGCTGGAGGAGGAGCAGAGGAAGCAGGACGCAGAACGCCTTCAAGGCCTAGAAGCAAGGCACGCGGACCTGGCACTCAAATTCCAGCAGCAGCAGCAGCAGATCGACTCACTTAGCCAGGAAAGGGGGTCTCAGCAGCGGCAGCAGCAAGCGGATGATCGTCCAGCATTGGATAGCACCGTCCCATCCATGCCGAGAAGCAGCGTTGGTTCTGCCCCGGGCGACACACTGCTGGATACATACCCTGTGGATGACATCATAGAGAACACTAACTGTGAGCTACACTCCAAAATGAAGAACATATTCATGAAGGTGGCGGACGGCGTTGCTTTTCCAGTGACCCCTGAAGCAACCTACCATTGCATCCCGATTACAGAGGGATATGCTCGTGCCATGGTTGATGAAGTGGTGGACCCATATTCGGGGCTAACGCTTGACATTCCTGGAGGTGAAGACGAGCGCACACTGGGAGAGGCCATACATCGTATCATCCTATGGAGAAAGGATTGCATCATCTTTCGAAGTCCACCGTCACCGCGTCGTCTGCCGACTCCTCGAAGTCCGCCACCGAGTCAGCAGACTCCCGCTCCTCCAAGTCCACGAACGCGTGAGACGATTCCTCCTCGAAGTCCGCCACCTCCTCCGTCGGTTTCAAGTCTGGCACCGTGTCAGGCCACACCTCCTGCTTCAAGTCCGGCACATCGTCAGGCCACTTCTCCTGGTCCAACTCCACGTCAGCCGTCTCCGCCGTCTCAGCAATCGCAGAAGAGACATGTCGCAGCTTTGGTGTGTAGCGGTACGAGTCGAGGTAGTTCAGGAAGTACAGGCGGAGACAAGCGATATAAATATGGTCCAAGCCTCGTTCCTCTTCCTCAGAGGCCTTACGACATGACCGAGGAGCAAAACGCAGCCATAGTGCAGGCCCAAGTGGACGCCCATTTTGGACCGAAACCGGCACCGCCGCCAAAGGAGAAAGTGCCTGAGAAAATGATTGACCACTTCATTCATATGGCTAGAGCACCAGCTCCCAAGCCTGTTGACTCAGACTATGAGCGTCAAATCAGGAAGCTACATCGAGCACGGCTCTGAGAAGGAAGCGAGCTCGAGCTCGAGCCAACAAGCAGCCGCAAAAATGCGGGAAAACCGTTCCCCAGCTGGGAAAACAGGCGGCGCAAGCGATCCCCCCGCTTGTTGGGCCAACAACACATGAGAGAAGTACGCGCGCCAAATATTATTGTGGGCAAACCGTTAGCGTTCCCCAACAGGGCAATGTGGTAATAACGGAGGAGCATATCATGCAGGCTGAAATGCTCAAGATCTCTGTTGGACAACTCCTCAAAATCGAGCCCATGTCTCCGCTTAATGAATCGGAAATAAAATGGAAATATGCCTGGGGCCAACCTTTGGTCCATCCAGACAAGGTCAAGGACCTCCCAACGAGAATGTATGAATTGCATCAATGGTACATGAACATGACCAAGATTTCCAATCGAGTGTCCCTCATGGTGAATGTCAAGAAGGATCATTATTACCATGAGAAAGCTCTGTCCATTGAGCATACAGAACTTTTTCAGTTATACAATCAAGACGCATTCGACAAGTCTATTGTCAGTTGCTATTGTCTGTAAGTGATTTCTTTCTGTAATTTAAGTCTCAAGCTAATTATGTAGTGATAATTTTGATCAATCATTACATGTAATTATCCTCACTATATTCTTTTCTGTGGTATTATATGCAGGATGAAGATGTATAAAATGAAAAAATCTGGACGCTATGGCATTGGGTTCATTGACCCAAATACAGTTAATGAGGACATATGGAAGTTTCCATTTTATCAAGCAGGTGTAGAGGCCAGCATGGTAGAGTTTTTGAAGCGCCTCAATAGCAATGAAGATATACTACTTCCTTACAACTTTCCGTGAGTCACACTGTCTTGTACTACAAATTCTGTTTTTGCTTACTAGCTAGCTAGATGTTAATAATTAAGTGTATACGGTTTACGGTAGTTGATTAATTTTATGCACATGCCCGCTTATTTAAGACATGCAAACGCAGCGCATGCAGTTGGCACTGGGTCTTGATAGATATTAAAGTTGAGGAAGGAAAAGTTGAATTACTGGACTCACTAACTAAAGAAGAAAGTGACTTCACCATCGTGAAGGGATAATCAACAGGTAATTTCAATCATTATTAACTATATATATCTCGGCCTATTATTAGTTCGTCATTTCCTGATATGAACTATTTAATAACCCCTTTATTAATTTTCTTTGCCGGCGGGCAGGGCATGGGAAAAGTTCATCGCGGTGACTCCAGGCGAATGGAAACAAAAGTTGTTTTGGCATCGACCAAAGGTAAGTAATTAAGTAGTACTAGCTAGCTACCATCTCTTTAATTCTTGTTTCAATATCATTAATTAATTATCATGCTTGATTAATCATTATCTGATTCAATTTCATTATCGTAAAGACCCTGAAGCAGGCGCCGGGGAATAATCTGTGTGCATTCTATGTTTGCGAGAACATTCGCATGATGACGTCTGAAAGGAGCAGATCTGATAGACAGGACTGGGTACGTTTGTCAGAACACTATTCACACCATTATTGATATCTAGTCACACAACTAACACACATTCATATTGATCTCCTTCTTAACAGTTCAGAGAGGTGCGGGATAAGCTCCTACCATCGGAACGCATACTAGCACTTCAAGAGGAAATAGCCGGATTTTTGCTCAACCAGGTCATAAATCCCAAAGGAGAATACTATTACCCGCTACCGCCCCCATGAACCACTTGTCATCGTGCTCCGGAGGCACCAACATATGTAGGAGAAATAATATATGTATATACATGTGTATGTGTGAATAATGGTGTTGGTTGTGAGATATTCGATGATATATATTATTTCTCCTACATGTATATACGGTAACGCTATTCTAAGCGTGAGTGTAGAATAGCTTATTCTATGTACAAAATCTAGTAAAACGCTATGTAAAATGTAGTAATTATGAGATATATTTTTTACTATCCAAGTTTGTGATTTCTTACATGGTAAAAAATTTTACTATATTTTACATGTTATGTTACTATATTTTGTATAGAGCGTTACTAGGGGTGTATAATAAGCTATTCTACACTTAAGCTTAGTTTAACGTTACTATATATATATATATATATATATATATATATATATATATATATATATATATATATATATTTGTAGTATCATGAAATACCAGCAAACAAAAAAAATATAATGGAAAATTAAGAAAAAACACCCAAACATTTCGTACCGGTTGGTGTTACCAACCGGTACTAAAGCCCTACGTGCACCCGGGCCTGGCTCGTGCCACGTGTTCGCACTTTAGCGCCTGTTCGTGACGAACCGGTACTAAAGGGGTGGGGGGGGACCTTTAGTCCCCACTCTTTAGTGCCGGTTGTGGAACCGGCACTAAAGGCCGTTACCAACCGGCACTAAAGGCCGGTTTTGCACTAGTGCTCGGAGGTGAGGAGAGGATACTGTTGGGGAACGTAGCAGAAATTCAAAATTTTCCTACGTGTCACCAAGATCTATCTATGGAGAAACTAGCAACGAGGGAAGGAGAGTGCATCTACATACCCTTGTAGAACGCTAAGCGGAAGCGTTCATGAGAACGGGCCGGGGTTGAAGGAGTCGTACTCGACGTGATCCAAATCACCGGAGATCCTAGTGCCGAACGGACGGCACCTCCGCGTTCAACACACGTACAGCCCGGTGACGTCTCCCACGCCTTGATCCAGCAAGGAGAGAGGGAGAGGTTGAGGAAGACTCCATCCAGCAGCAGCACAACGGCGTGGTGGTGGTGGAGGAGCATGGCAATCCAGCAGGGCTTCGCCAAGCACCACGGGAGAGGAGGAGGAGGAGAGGCAGGGCTACACCAATAGAGGAAGAAAACTCATGTGTTGGGCAGCCCCCAAGCCTCAAGTATTTATAGGGGGAGAGGGGGCTGCGCCCCCTTTAGGGTTTCCCACCCCAAGGGGTGCGGCCAGCCCTAGATCCCATCTAGGGGCGGCCAAGGGGAGGAGTGCCTCCCAAGTCAAGTGGAGGCCTCCCTTTAGGGTTTTCCCTTTCCATGCGCATGGGCCTTGGGGGCTGGTGCCCTGGCCCATTAAGGCTAGGGCGCCTCACAGCCCATGCTACTGTATTGGACGTGGTGGAACAATTTCCGGACCTCCGAATTCTCCGAACCTTCGAAGCTTCCCGGTACAATACCGAAAAACCCGAACTTTTTCCGAACCCGAACAACAACTTTCCATATATAAATCTTTACCTCCGGACCATTCCGAAACTCCTCGTGACGTCCGGGATCTCATCCGGACTCAACAACATTCGGTAACCACATACAAACTTCCTTTATAACCCTAGCGCCATCGAACCTTAAGTGTAGACCCTACGGGTTCGGAGACATGCGTACATGACCGAGACGTTCTCCGGTCAATAACCAACAGCGGGATCTGGATACCCATGTTGGCTCCCACATGTTCCACGATGATCTCATCGGATGAACCACGATGTCAAGGACTCAATCGATCCCGTATACAATTCCCTTTGTCTAGCGGTATTGTACTTGCCCGAGATTCGATCGTCGGTATCCCGATACCTTGTTCAATCTCGCTTCCGGCAAGTCTATTTACTCGTTACGTAACACATCATCCCGTTTTCAACACCTTTGTCTCATTGTGCACATTATGATGATGTCCTACCGAGTGGGCCCAGAGATACCTCTCCGTTTACACGGAGTGACAAATCCTAGTCTCGATTCGTGCCAACCCAACATACACTTTCGGAGATACCTGTAGTGCACCTTTATAGCCAACCAGTTACGTTGTGACGTTTGGTACACCCAAAGCATTCCTACAGTATCCGGGAGTTGCACAATCTCATGGTCTAAGGGAATGATACTTGACATTAGAAAAGCTTTAGCATACGAACTACGATCTTTGTGCTAGGCTTAGGATTGGGTCTTGTCCATCACATCATTCTCCTAATGATGTGATCCCGTTATCAATGACATCCAATGTCCATGGTCAGGAAACTGTAACCATCTATTGATCGACGAGCTAGTCAACTAGAGGCTTACTAGGGACATGGTGTTGTCTATGTACCCACACATGTATCTGAGTTTCCTATCAATACAATTATAGCATGGATAATAAACGATTATCATGAACAGGAAAATATAATAATAACTAATTTATTATTGCCTCCAGGGCATATTTCCAACAGTCTCCCACTTGCACTAGAGTCAATAATCTAGTTCACATCGTCATGTGATTAACACTGATAGGTCACATCGCCATGTGACCAACATCCAAAGAGTGTACTAGTGTTCAGAACTAGTTCACATCATCATGTGATTAAGACTCAATGAGTTCTGAGGTTTGATCATGTTTTGCTTGTGAGAGAGGTTTTAGTCAACGGGTCTGAACCTTTCAGATCTGTGTGTGCTTTGCAAATTTCTATGTCATATTGTAAATGTTGCTTCCACGCTCCACTTGGATCTATTCCAAATGGTTGCTCCACTATACGTATCCGGTTTGCTACTCAGAGTCACTTGGATAGGTGTTAAAGCTTGCATCAACGTAACCCTTTACGCCGAACTCTTTATCACCTCCATAATCGAGAAACATGTCCTTATTTACTCCAAGGACAATTTTGACCGCTGTCCAATGATCCCCATTCCTGGATCATTCTTGTACCCTTGACCGACTCATGGCAAGGCACACTTCCGGTGCGGTACACAGCATAGCATACTATAGAGCCTACGTCTGAAGCATAGGGGACGACCTTCGTCCTTTCTATCTTTTCTGCCGTGGTCGAGCTTTAACTCTTAACTTCATACCTTACAACTCAGGCAAGAACTCCTTCTTTGACTGATCCATCTTGAACACCTTCAAGTTTATGTCAAGGTATGTGCTCATTTGAAAGTACCATTAAGCGTTTTTTTATCTATCCTTATAGATCTTGATGCTCAATGTTCAAGTAGCTTAATCCAGGTTTTCTATTGAAAAACACCTTTCAAATAACCATGTATGCTTTCCAGAAATTCTACATCATTTCTGATCAACAATATGTCAACAACATATACTCATCAGAAATTCTATAGTGCTCCCACTCACTTCTTTGGAAATACAAGTTTCTCATAAACTTTGTATAAACCCAAAATCTTTGATCATCCTATCAAAGTGCATATTCCAACTCCGAGATGCTTACTCCAGTCCTTAGAAGGATCGCTGGAGCTAGCATACCTTTTAGCATCCTTAGGATCGAAAAACTTTTCTGATTGTATCACATACAACCTTTCCTTACGTAAACTGGTAAGGAAACTCGTCTTGACATCCATCTGCCAGATTTCATAAATGCAGCTAATGCTAACATGATTCCAACGGACTTAAGCATCGCTACGGATGAGAAAATCTCATCATAGTCAACTCCTTGAACTTGTGAAAAAACTCTTCGCCACAAGTCGAGCTTCATAGACGGTGACATTACCGTCCACGTCCGTCTTCTTCTAAAGATCCATTTATTTCAATGGCTTGCCGATCATCGGGCAAGTCCACCAAAGTCCATGCTTTGTTATGATACATGGATCCTATCTCGGATTTCATGGCTTCTAACCATTTGTCGGAATTTGGGCCCACCATCGCTTCTCCATAGCTCGTAGGTTCATTGTTGTCTAGCAACATGACCTTCAAGACAGGATCACCGTACCACTCAAGCAAAGACGCATCCTTGTCACCCCACGAGGTACGGTAGTGACTTGATCCAAAACTTCATGATCACTATCATAAGCTTCGACTTCAATTGGTGTAGGTGCCACAGCAACAACTTCCTGTGCCCTGCTACACACTTGTTGAAGTGACGGTTCAATAACCTCATCAAGTCTCCACCATCCTCCCACTCAACTTTCCGAGACAAACTTTTCCTCGAGAAAGGACCCGATTCAAGAAACAATCCCTATTGCTTTCGGATCTGAATTAGGAGGTATACCCAACTCTTTTGGATGTCCTATGAAGATGCATTTTATCCGCTTTGGGTTCGAGCTTATCAACCTGAAACTTTTTCACATAAGCGTCGCTGCCCCAAACTTTCAAGAAACGACAACTTAGGTTTCTCCAAACGGTGTCGTCTCAACGGAATTACGTGGTGCCCCATTAAAGTGAATGCGGTTGTCTCTAATGCCTAACCCATGAACGATAGTGGTAATTCGATAAGAGATATCATGGTGCGCACCATATCCAATAGGGTGCAGCTATGATGTCCGGACACACCATCACACTATGGTGTTCCAGGCTGTATTAATTGTGAAACAATTTGCACAATGTCTTAATTGTGTGCCAAAACTCGTAACTCAGATATTCATCTCTATGATCATATCATAGACATTCTATCCTCTTGTCACGAAGATCTTAAACTTCACTCTGAAATTACTTGAACCATTCAATAATTCAGACTTGTGTTTCATCAAGTAAATATACTCAACATCTACTCGAATCATCTGTGAAGTAAGAACATAACGATATTCACTGCATGCCTCAGCACTCATTGGACTGCACATATCAAAATGTGTTACTTCCAACAAGTTGCTTTCTTGTTCCATTTTACTGAAAACGAGGCTTTCAGTCATCTTGCCCATGTGGTATGATTTGCATGTCTCAAGTGATTCAAAATCAAGTGAGTCCAAACGGTCCATCTGCATGGAGTTTCTTCATGCGCATACACCAATAGACATGGTTCGCATGTCTCAAACTTTTCAAAACGAGTGAGTCCAAAGATCCATCAACATGGAACTTCTTCATGCGTTTTATGCCAATATGACTCACATGGCAGTGCCACAAGTACGTGGTACTATCATTACTATCTTATATCTTTTGGCATGAAAATGTGTATCACTACGATCGAGATTCAATAAACCATTCCTTTTAGGTGCTAGACCATTGAAGGTATTATTCAAATTAACAGAGTAACCATTATTCTCCTTAAATGAATAATCAGACATGGCTGCATATAATCCAATCATGTCTATGCTCAACGCAAACACCAAATAACAATTATTTAGGTTTAACACCAACCTCGATGGTAGAGGGAGCGTGCGATGCTTGATCACATCAAGCTTGGAAAAACTTCTAACACATATCGTCAGCTCACCTTTAGCTAGTCTCCGTTTATTCCGTAGCTTTTATTTCGAGTTACTATCACTTAGCAACCGAACCGGTATCTAATACCCTGGTGCTACTAGGAGTACTAGTAAAGTACACATTAACATAATGTATATCCAATATACTTCTATCGACCTTGCCAGCCCTCTCATCTACCAAGTATCTAGGGTGGTTCCGCTTCAGTGTCCGTTCCTCTCATTACAGAAGCACTTAGTCTAGGGTTTGGGTTCAACCTTGGGTTTCTTCACTAGAGCAGCAACTGTTTTGTCGTCTCATGAAGTATCCCTTGTTGCCCTTGCCCTTCTTGAAACTAGTGGTTTTACCAACCATCAACAATTGATGCTCCTTCTTGATTTCTACTTTCATGTGTCAAACATCACGAATACCTCAAGGATCATCATATCTATCCCTGATATGTTATAGTTCATCACGAGGCTCTAGCAGCTTGGTGGCAATGACTTTGGAGAAACATCACTATCTCATCTGGAAGATTAACTCCCACTCGATTCAAGTGATTGTTGCACTCTGACAATCTCTATCTCATCTGTTGAGCTTTTCTCCCTGAGTTTGCAGGCTAAGAAAATCGTCGGAGGTCTTATACCTCTTAACGTGGGCACGAGCCTGAAATCCCAATTTCAGCCCTTGAAACATCTCATATGTTCCGCGACGTTTCGAAAACGTCTTTGGTGCCTCAACTCTAAACCGTTTAACTGAACTATCACGTAGTTATCAAAACGTGTATGTCCGATGTTCGCAACATCCACGCATTTATTTATTGGGGTTCAAAGCACACCGAGCGGTGCATTAAGGACATAAGCTTTCTACTGTCCGCACAATCGCTACTTTCAACTTTCAACTATATTTTCTCTAGGAACATATCTAAACAGTGGAACTAAAGCGCGAGCCATTTACATAATTTGCAAAAGGTCTTTTGACTATGTTCAAGATAATTAAGTTCATCTTATGAACTCCCACTCAGATAGACATCCCTCTGGTCATCTAAGTGATTACATGATCCGAGTCAACTAGGTCGTGTCCGATCATCACGTGAGACGGACTAGTCATCATCGGTGAACATCTTCATGTTGATCGTATCTACTATACGACTCATGCTCGACCTTTCGGTCTCTGCGTTCCGAGGCCATGTATGTACATGCTAGGCTCGTCAAGTTAACCCTAAGTGTTTCGCGTGTGTAAATCTGTCTTACACCCGTTGTATGTGAACGTAAGAATCCATCACACCCGAACTTTAGCAACGGTGCACAGTTAGGGGAGAACACTTCTTGAAATTGTTGTAAGGGATCATCTTATTTACTACCGTCGTTCTAAGTAAACAAGATGCATAAACATAATAAACATCACATGCAATTATATAGTAGTGACATGATATGGCCAATATCATATAGCTCCATTGATCTCCATCTTCGGGCTCTATGATCATCATCATCACCGCATGACACCATGATCTCCATCATCATGATCTCCATCATCGTGTCTTCATGAAGTTGTCTCGCCAACTATTACTTCTACTACTATGGCTACCGGTTAGCAATAAAGTAAAGTAATTACATGGCGTTGTTTAATGACACGCAGGTCATACAATAAATAAAGACAACTCCTATGGCTCCTGCCATTGTCATACTCATCGACATGCAAGTCGTGAATCCTATTACAAGAACATGATCAATCTCATACATCATATATCATTCATCACATTCTTCTTGGCCATATCACATCACAAAGCATACCCTACAAAAACAAGTTAGACGTCCTCTAATTGTTGTTTGCATGTTTTACGTGGCTGCTATGGGTTTCTAGCAAGAACGTTTCTTACCTACGCAAAACCACAACGTGATATGCCAATTGCTATTTACCCTTCATAAGGACCCTTTTCATCGAATCCATTCCGACTAAAGTGGGAGAGACTGCACCCGCTAGCCACCTTATGCACCAAGTGCATGTCACCGGTGGAACCTGTCTCACGAAGAGTACGTGTAAGGTCGGTCCGGCCGCTTCATCCCACAATACCGTCGAAACAAGATTGGATTAGTAACGGTAAGCATATTGAACAACATCAACGCCCACAACTACTTTGTGTTCTACTCGTGCAAAGAATCTACGCAATAGACCTAGCTCATGATGCCTTTGTTGGGGAACGAGCAGAAATTCAAAATTTTCCCACGTGTCACCAAGATCTATCTATGGAGAAACTAGCAACGAGGGAAGGAGAGTGCATCTACATACCCTTGTAGATCGCTAAGCGGAAGCGTTCATGAGAACGGGGTTGAAGGAGTCGTGCTGCCGTGATCCAAATCACCGGAGATCCTAGTGCCGAACGGACGGCACCTCCGCTGCTCAACACACGTACAGCCCGGTGACGTCTCCCACGCCTTGATCCAGCAAGGAGAGAGGGAGAGGTTGAGGAAGACTCCATCCAGCAGCAGCACAACGGCGTGGTGGTGGTGGAGGAGCGTGGAAATTCAGCAGGGCTTCGCCAAGCACCACGGGAGAGGAGGAGGAGGAGAGGCAGGGCTGCACCAATAGAGGGAGAAAACTCATGTGTTGGGCAGCCCCCAAGCCTCAAGTATTTATAGGGGGGGAGGGGGCTGCGCCCCCTTTAGGGATTCCCACCCCAAGGGGTGCGGCCAACCCTAGATCCCATCTAGGGGGGGCGGCCAAGGGGGGAGGAGTGCCTCCCAAGTCAAGTGGAGGCCTCCCCCTTTAGGGTTTTCCCCTTCCCATGCGCATGGGCCTTGGGGGCTGGTGCCCCTGGCCCGTTAAGGCTAGGGCGCCCCCTACAGCCCATGCTACTGTATTGGACGTGGTGGAATAATTTCCGGACCTCCGGACCCCTCCGAATCCTCCGAACCTTCCGAAGCTTCCCGGTACAATACCGAAAAAACCCGAACTTTTTCCGGAACCCGAACAACAACTTTCCATATATAAATCTTTACCTCCGGACCATTTCGGAACTCCTCGTGACGTCCGGGATCTCATCCGGGACTCTGAATAACATTCGGTAACCACATACAAACTTCCTTTATAACCCTAGCGCCATCGAACCTTAAGTGTGTAGACCCTACGGGTTCGGGAGACATGCATACATGACCGAGACGTTCTCCGGTCAATAACCAACAGCGGGATCTGGATACCCATGTTGGCTCCCACATGTTCCATGATGATCTCATCGGATGAACCACGATGTCAAGGACTCAATCGATCCCGTATACAATTCCCTTTGTCTAGCGGTATTGTACTTGCCCGAGATTCGATCGTCGGTATCCCGATACCTTGTTCAATCTCGTTTCCGGCAAGTCTCTTTACTCGTTCCGTAACACATCATCCCGTGATCAACCCCTTGGTCACATTGTGCACATTATGATGATGTCCTACCGAGTGGGCCCAGAGATACCTCTCCGATTACACGGAGTGACAAATCCCGATCTCGATTCGTACAACCCAATGTACACTTTCGGAGATACCGTGGTGCACCTTTATAGCCACCCAGTTACGTTGTGACGCTTTGGTACACACACAGCATTCCTACAATATCCGGCAGTTGCACAATCTCATGGTCTAAGGAAATGATACTGGACATTAGAAAATCTTTAGCATACGAACTACGATCTTTGTGCTAGGCTTAGGATTGGGTCTTGTCCATCACATCATTCTCCTAATGATGTGATCCCGTTATCAATGACATCCAATGTCCATGGTCAGGAAACTGTAACCATCTATTGATCAACGAGCTAGTCAACTAGAGGCTTACTAGGGACATGGTGTTGTCTATGTACCCACACATGTATCTGAGTTTCCTATCAATACAATTATAGCATGGATAATAAACGATTATCATGAACAGGGAAATATAATAATAACTAATTTATTATTGCCTCTAGGGCATATTTCGAACAGATACATGGGAACATTGCAAGGCGGTGGAGGCGATGATGCAGTCGGTGTCGAAGGACCCGGCGCCGCTCATCTCCTCGCAGGTCCACGTGCTCGTCGCGCGGTCCTGGCCCGGCAGCTCCCCGCAGGCCGCGGCGCAAATTGGGAACCACCGTTGCGGCCGGGAGTGGATGCCCTCGTGCTCGTCGGCCTCGGTGATGCAGGAGAGCGGGAAGGATACATCAATGAGGAGCGCCATGAGGCCTTGGAGCCGCGCCGGCTTCCAAGACAGCGTAGTGCGTTGGCGACAGTGGCGGCTAGGGTTAGCCACGGGCGAGGAGGAGGCGAGCATCACATCAAGTGGGTGGTGGAGATAGCCCAAGTCGAGGAGAACACGAGGGAGTGCTGGGCGGGGCAGGAGACCGCCGGCAACGGCCGGAATCGGCCGGCGACCGAGAGGTGGAAGAGGATGAGAGAGAGAGCACGCTCGAGAGAGGGGCGAGTGACAGCGACGGGAGGAAAGGTCGCGTGCGTGGGGAGAAAAGGGAGGTGGGACGTGGGGCTCGATGTGCTTTTCTGCTTCCAATGCTTTATTTTTTTACCTCGACACAGTAAAAACGAGAACGTGGCTTTCGCCAGCGTTCGCCCTTTGCGCCACTCTTATTGTGTTTGATGACTCGGACTATCGGCACCTCTTTATCAACTGGATAAGAGTAGTGACAAATGTTACCAAGACGATGGTTTTAGACTACCTCATCTATTACTTTGTAAGATCTGTATGAACAATTAATAAAATGGCTACATGCATCTCCCAGATGCAGAGGTCTGAAGATGTTCATTAATTCGAAAAATTGGGCATGCATTTCAAAAAACATTTCACAAAATAATAAAATGTTACTGAAATTTAGAATTTTTTCGGACATGGAGTATCTACACCCGAGCTCAAATGCTCCCTCGTCAATAGGAAAATAAAAAAATTCTAAAAAAATACAAAAAATTCTGAATTTTTTTGTGGTGAACATTGGCAAATGTTTTGTATGTTGGCAAAAATTCGGCACGAAACGACATTCATGGAAGGCGTGACAAAAAAAATCGATGTTTTAAAAATGTTAGTTTTGCAAACATTTTGGAGTGCTGATTTTTTTTGCCACGCCTTGCATGAATGTCGTTTCGTACTGAAATTTTGCATGCATACAAAACATTTGTCAGAGTTTATCACAAAAAATATTAGAATTTTTTGAATTTTTTACTATTTTTTTAATTTTACTGTTCACGTGAGAGCATTTGAGCTCGGGAGTAGAATAGGACTTTCAAAAAATTTCCCAAATTTTTAAAAACTGTTCGCTGGCTGAAAAAATGTTCATGAGACTTTTCACAAATCATAAAATATTCTCAAATTTGTAAAAAATTGACAAATTTTAAAACTATGCATGATTTTTAAATGTTCAAGAATTCTAAGAAAAGTGTAAAAATTTGAAAGATGTTCACAAAATGAAAAAATAAGAAAAATAAAAAAACAGATAGAAAGTAAAATGAAAAGTAAACAATAAAAAGGTAGAAGAAAATGGAAGAGAAAAACAAAAAACCGGAACAGGTGGCGAAATAATGCTAAATGGAATGGCCCATTAACTAGAGGGGTTGCGCGCCTAGGTCGCTGGGTGGCGACCTAGGCGCCCAATGGCAGATCCTATTTGACGCCCGCAGGCATCAAAAGGAGGCCACGACGCTCACGTGCGATCCAAATTGGGCCCACCCACTTCGGGTTCGCTGACTACCACCACGGGTCTCGATTCCTTTCCATTCGCTGGGTTTCACGTGGGGTAGCTCACTTTTGTGTGTTTTTCCTTTTATTTAGTTTTTCCTTTTGATTTTTGTGTTTTCTTTTCTCTTCTAGGTTTCGTTTCTTCTTGTTTTTGTTTCCGATTTTTCTTTCTCTTTTTTCAGAACTGTTTATTTCTTTGGTTATTTTCTTTTTGTTCTCTGTGTATTTAAAAATGTTCATCTCACATTTAAGAAAAAATTTACCGTATATTTAAGGAAATGACCAATGCATTTTTATAAAATGTTCATTGTGTATTTAAAAAAGTGTTCATCATATATAACAAAATGTTTAGCGTGTATTTGAATATTGTGCAGCGTATATCACAAAAATGTTCAATTGTATAGCGTACATCACAAAAATGTTCAATGTGTATTCAAATACTGTTCGGCGTACATCACAAAAATGTTCAATGTGTATTCAAATATTGTTCAGCGTATATCACAAAAATGTTCAACGTGTATTTATATATCGTTCAGCATATATTTACAAAAATGTTCAATGACATATATTTAGTTCTTCTTAGCCCAAGGTTTTTTTACCCTGTACCAACAAATGTTATTCTTGTTTTATGATACCATTTTTCCTGTTTGTTATGATTTTGAGGACTAAATTTATTTATTGTCTTCGTATTCATCAGGGATTCCGCATATTCAAGTGAATCTCAAGAAGGGATTTTTTTGCCACGGAATTTCAACTACTTTAGTGGTACATTAACCTACTGTCGCTGATATTACAAGAAACCTAGTTTTGCCACACGTCGTCCATGGCATCGGTGGAGGAGGCGATGTGCACGGCGGGCAGCGACAACACGACACCCGACGAGGATGCACGCTCGACCATGAGGACGGACGGGACCAGGACGGTGCTATTGGAGGGACGACAACGCCGCAATGTGTTGTCGCCTGCTGCTACCCTGTAGTCGCCGCCGGCCATGGGATCGACACGCCTCGCGCCTCCACTACGAGGTTGTGTTAACCTGGAGCTGCTGCGCGCACGTCATGGAGTTCGAGCGGGCAAAGCTCCGGCAGTCCGCCTTCTCACTAGTAGAAAAAGGGGCTTTCATCCGGGCCTGGCCAGCCCATTAGTCCCGGTTCTGCCACGAACCGGGACCAATAGAGGCATTTGTCCCGGTTTGTGAGCCCCCGGCCGAGGCCTCGTGGGCATTGGTCCCGGTTCGTCTGGGCCCATTTTTCCTGGCTCTTGGCACGAACCGCGACCAATGGGCCTCGCTCCTGGCCCACAACCATTGGTCCCGGTTCGTGGCAGCAACCGGGACAGAAAGATGGCCTTTAGTCCAGGTTCCAGCCACGAACCTGGACAAATGAATTGCCTATATATACCCCATCGCCGGCGAGCAGAGCACTCCACAGTGCTCTGTTTTTTGCTGGCCGGCGAGGAAGGGCATTTGGGTGCTCTAGCTCACCTCTTATGCATGTGAGCTGTTTGATGAAATGCCCGAGCCACACTAGTTAAGCTTTCTCCTCTCGAAGCTTGACCTCCGAGATCCATTTTTTTTCGAGATTTTTCTAGGTTTAGAGGTGCGTCATGCTCCGTCCTCGTCTTCACCGCCGTCGATCGCCCGCGCCGATCTCGTCGCCGGCACCACCGTGGTGAGCCTCTTGTTCTTATCTTCTTTCTGAAAGAAAAAAAAATCTTACTTTAGATAGATACTTGTCTAATTTTTTTACTTTTGACACACATAATTATATATAATGCACGCAGATGAACCTGCAATGGATGTACGGTGACAGATACACCTCGGAGTACATTAAGGGCGTGCATAATTTTCTCGAAGTGGCTGAGGCAAACAAGCAGAATGGTTTTATGTGTTGTCCATGCCCTAATTGTGGGAATACGAGGTCTTACTCTGACAAGAAAATCCTTCACACCCACCTGCTTTATAACGATTTCATGCCACACTATAATATTTGGACGAAGCACGGAGAAATAGGGGTTATGATGGAAGACAACGAAGAAGAAGAGGACGATAACAACTATGTGCCCCCTGAATACGGTGATGCTGCAACGGGGGAAGCTGAAGATCAAGAGGAAGCTGAAGATCCAGAGGAACCAGCCGATGTGCCCGATGATGATCTCCGCCGGGTCATTGTTGATGCAAGTGAAAAGTGCGAAAGTGAAAAGGAGAAGCTGAAGTTCGATCGCATGTTAGAGGATCACAAAAAAGGGTTGTACCCCAATTGCGAAGATGGCAACACAAAGCTTGGTACCGTACTGGAATTGCTGCAGTGGAAGGCAGAGAATGTTGTGCCTGACGAAGGATTTGAGAAGCTACTGAAAATATTTAGGCACAGCAGTAGCAGTAGCACGAAGATAAGAGAGGACACATCTCTCTATTAGATACCTATACCAACCTAAATTAACCCCCAAAAACCCTAAACCACCTCTTTTAAAAAAAACCAGCCCCTCAAATGCTGGCGCGTGGAAGCTTATTGGTCCCGGTTGGTGCTACCAACCGGGACCAAAGGCCCTCGTGCATGGGCTCACAGGAGCGGCCACGTGGAGTCCCATCTGTCCCGGTTAGTATAAGAACCGGGACTAAAGGCCTAGGGCATTAGTAATGACCTTTAGTCCCGGTTCCCCGACCGGGACAAATGGGCCTTATGAACCGAAACAAATGGCCCTTTTTCTACTAGTGTTTTCTCGTCAGCCCGTGAGAAGAAAGTCTGCCTTTTCTCTCTGATTTCCATCTTTTCTGATGTGTTTCTTTGGTTCGTGTTTGTACTTCCATCTTTTTTCATGCACGGTAGTTGTTTGTGTTAATGCCTACAATGGGAAATCAAATTCCTGGTCATTTATTTCTTAGGTACAGTGAGATTTCCAATCTGTCGTTTATGGTTTTAGTTTTCTAGAAACAAAATTTGGTTCTACATAATGTATATGCATATATTTTTATGTGCTCTCAAATCATCTTTTCTTGGGAGAAGTTTACATTTAGCATGGAGGAGATCAAAGGCTTTCCGCAAACAAATAATTCATGGTTTCTGAATATTTTACCATCAGATACTTCTCCTATTTCAACAATGTATCCCTGATTTCTGGACTTATTTCTCTAGGAATGTGAGTATATGATTACGTCAGTACAATCTATCCTAACTTTGTAAGGAGTTGCGAAGTAGTTTCACTCCTTCTCCATTTACTTCATTGACGCGTGCAACATATCCGATTAATCAGGAATGCTATTTTGCCTATCGTGATTGCATATATATCAATGTATATAGCCTTTTCATTGCTTTAAAAATCTTTTGGTGAGTAGCTCAAGGCAGTTGGTGTTGTATCTGTTTCTTCATCAAATACCAAAATAGTGTCATCTTAGTTTTTTGCTAAAAAATGTTTGTTATCTACAACTCTACCTGCTAATCCTAGAAATGCATCTTAGTTGTAGTTATCTACAACTTACATCTGTTGCCTAGAAATGCAGGTTATTTACATCTGCATTGTAGGCTTACATGTTTTTCTTCTTGTTTCCTTATCCCCTGTGTCAAAACACAAGTAATGTATTCATAATTTGTATCAACCAATGTATTCATAATTTGTATCAACCAAACCCTGACTACATAAGTAATGCATTCAGGTGCACATGACTGGTCTCTTCATCAGGAAATTACATTTCTCAGGTTTTGTTTTCCCGGCAGCTATGGTCAGTAGTGGATGTGTGTGACCATTGGTGTATTGCTGAGAGAGAGAAAAATCTGCAGGACATCAATACCATCAATTGAAAGTGCAAGAGGCTACTTTCTTGCTGTGTACCACAAGACAATTGCAATGGCAACAACACGGTAAACAATACCCAGTTTGCTTTTCAGATTCACATATGTCTGCCTTTTCGAAGATAAATAATAAATGGAGTTGTAAAATAGTCTTGTGTACTTCAGTGGAAAAATGTTGAAAGTATACAAATTAATGAAACATGATCGTAGTTCGAGATTCTAACTATTTATACCAAGTAACTGGTCATGTTTACTCTGCGGCACTAGAACCAACCACATAGTTCTTTTCTCTACTTTTGGACTACTAGGCTAATTGACTGTACATCTATGTAGTATTGCGGATCAGTGTTAACATGAGAAGCACCAAAAATATTCCAGCAAGTAACTTGCTATTCAATATGGCCATTTTTCTAGGCATGGCATTGTCGCCTACCCTTCCTTTGTATGAGCTACTTTGCAAAGAATCAAGTCTTGGGATGACTTTCTTTGTATGAGCAACTTTGCAAAGAATCAAGTCTTGGAATGACTTACCAGGAATTGCAAAAATAACAAATAGCTTATCAATGCATATGGCGCGGCATTGCCGCCGCGCACTACCCGCTAGTATGCATTAAATGTGCACATAGATATAAACCCTCCAATGCATCATATCTTATTGTTGTATCTAAAAGAAATCTTATTTAATGTCCTTTGTGAGAGAAAAAGCATGAATGGTCTTGGTTTTGGTGCCAATGATTATATCTAGAATAAGATATAGTAACTGTTTCTTTCCTCCTTATAAATTGGGTATCACATCTGATTTTTTAATATGTGTTATGGGCTGCTCTTACATGATGGAGCACCTGTACTGCTTTTATGTATCAAGATTTTTCTTTCCTCTTCCTATAAAGAAAAGATCTTAATTTAGGAATTTTAAACTCACTGAAAGCAATGAGTACATTCACCAAAAGCAGTGGGTACATTTAATAAGTAAATCTATTTGATTCACTAGTGCTAGTATTCATTTGATTAGATATTAATTTCATGTAGCAAAAGAAATAAATACACCCTCAGTAATAAGATAGATAATATCTTAAGGATTCTCCAGCGTGATCTCTTATATATAGATGAACGAGTCGCGATGTACTACACCAAACACAACAACGCCTAGCTAGGTGCAAAGTGCAATGGCCACCACTACAATAACATCTGTAGCAATGGTCCTCGTCGTGCTTGCCGTCAAGTCCTATGCAGCCCACGCCGACGACGACTTCATCTCCCGCACATGCAAGAAGACCAAGAATGCTGAATTGTGTGTGGACGTGCTCCACCAAAATATAGATAGCGACGACGCCTCCACCAAGCTCGACCTCGCCAACATCTCGCTAAAAATAGCCAGCGCTACCGCTGTCTTAAACGCCGAGTACACCAAAGACATGGTCAGGCACAGCTGCCACAAGCCCCAGCGAGGAGCGTTGGTTGCCTGCCGCTTGGCATATGCTGACGCTGTAAATGACCTTAAGCTTCGCGCCATACCCAAGTTCCACAGCGGGGACTATGCTGGCGCGATAAAGCATGTGTTGGATGCTAAAGGCGCCGCTGATGTTTGCGAGAACGCGTTCAAGCGGATCAAACTGGAGCCCGAGACAGCCGAACTAGATCGCCATATGACGGAGCAATGTGGCGTCTCTGGTGAACTCATCGGCCTGCTTATCCACAAGTGATAAATCAAATCCATTATCGGCTCATTTGTGTATGTTCCTATCAATAAATAAGTTGGTCCGTTGTCTATCAAAATATTTTGGGCATTGCTGCAATTAAGAACTACTAGTAAAAGAGCTTGTGCAATGCAACGGGAGAAAAAATAACCACACGCCCCTATCCGAATAAGCATAACTCAAGACCTCAGTAGGTCCATGTTCTTTATTTCAAAGAAAAAGTATATTTTTTTTTGTTTCTCAACCCTTTCAAAAGTTTAGATTTGGTCGCTCAATTTTCAAACCGGTAAATCTTAGTCCTGAACTCTTCAAACCGACTAAGTTTAGTCCATAGTCTCAGCTGACCCGGTATTGCTGCTGACTCGGTGTCGTTTTCACCGGTCATCGCTGATGTGGCAAAATTTCTATCTCCTACTCATCCTATCTATTCTTCCCCTTCTCTCTCTAGTGGGCATTTGGTCCAACAACTCGTGTGCGCGCCTGCAGTTCCGCTACCGGCACCACCACCTAGGAACATGCCAATGGCACCACTGGCCAGACCTACACGCCTTGGCTGGTCGTTTACAACAGACGCCGGTTCACTTGCCTCGGCCATTCAACAGGTCGCGATGGCCATTGTTGTAGATATTCCCAGCTTCGTCCTCGTCGCCGATGCTTGATGGTGGCACGGTTGTTGGGGAACGTAGTAATAATTCAAAAAATTCTCTACGTGTCATCAAGATCAATCTAGGAGATGCTAGCAACGAGAGAGATGGAGTGCATCTCCATACCCTTGAAGATCGCGAAGTGGAAGCGTTACAATTTGATGGAGTCGTACTCGCGGCGATTCAAATCGCAGAAGATCCGATCCAAGCGCCGAACGGACGGCGGCTCACGTACAGCCCGGGGACGTCTCCTCCTTCTTGATCCAACAGGGGGGAGGACAAGTTGAGGGAGAACTCCAGCAGCAGGACGGCATGGTGGTGGAGCTCGTGGAACTCCGGCACGGCTTCGCCAAGCACTATGGAGGAGGATGAGGTGTAGGAGGGGAAGGGTTGCGCCAGGGGCAAGGAGTGTATCTTCCATGCGCCTCCCCACTATATATAGGGATGGAGGGGGCTGGTTTCTTGACCTCCAAGTCCATTGGGGCGTTGGCAAAGGTGGGAGGAAAAAAATCCCATCATTTCCCTTCCCTACTGATTGTTATCCCCCTTTTCGGGATCTTTATCTTATCCCTTCAGGATATGATCTTATTCCTTTTAAGAGGGGATCTTGGTGCGCCTTGACTAGGGGTGTGGGGCCTTGCCACCACTACCCATGTTCATGTGGGTCCCCCAATGCAGGTGGGCCCCATTCCAGAACCTTCTAGAACCTTCCCGGTACAATACCGAAAAATCCCGAACATTTTCCGGTGGCCAAAAAAGGACTTCCCATATATAAATCTTTACCTCTGGATCATTCCGGAACTCCTAGGGACGTTCGGGATCTCATCCGAGACTCTGAACAACTTTCGGTAACCACATAAAATTCCCATTACAACTCTAGCGTCACCGAACCATAAGTGTGTAGACCCTACAGGTTCGGGAACCATGCTGACATGACCGAGATGCCTCTCCGACCAATAACCAATAGCGAGATCTAGATACCCATATTGGCTTCCACATGTTCCATGATGATCTCATCATATGAACCACGATGTCGGGGATTCAATCAATCCCATATACAATTCCCTTTGTCCATCGGTATGTTACTTGCCCGAGATTCGATCGTCGGTATCCCTGTACCTTGTTCAATCTCGTTACCGGCAAGTATCTTTACTTGCTCTGTAAAGCATGATCCCGTGGCTAACTCATTAGTCACATTGAGCTCATTAGGATGATGCATTACCGAGTGGGCCCAGAGATACCTCTCCATCATACGGAGTGAAAAATCCCAGTCTCGATTCGTGCCAACCCAATAGACACTTTCGGAGATACCTGTTGTGCTCCTTTATAGCCACCCAGTTACGTTGTGACATTTGATACACCCAAAGCATTCCTACAGTATCCGGGAGTTCCAAAATCTCATGGTCTAAGGAATGATACTTGACATTATAAAAGCTCTAGCAAACGAACTCCGCGGTCTTGTGCTATGCTTAGGATTGGGTCTTGTCCATCACATCATTCTCCTAATGATGTGATCCCGTTATCAACGACATTCAATGTCCATGGTCAAGAAATCACAACCATCTATTGATCAACGAGCTAGTCAACTAGAGGCTTACTAGGAACATGTTGTAGTCTATGCATTCACACATGTATTACGGTTTCCGGTTAATACAATTATAGCATGAACAATCGACAATTATCATGAACAAGGAAATATAATAATAACTATTTTATTATTGCCTCTAGGACATATTTCCAAGAGTCTCTCACTTGCACTAGAGTCAATAATCTAGTTGCATTGTGATGAATCGAACACCCATTGAGTTCTGGTGCTGATCATGTTTTTTCTCGTGGAAGAGGTTTAGTCAACGGGTATGCAATATTTAGATCCGTATGTACTTCGCAAATCTCTAGGTCATATTGTAGATGTTGCTTCCACACTCCACTTGGAGCTTTCCCAAATGTTTGGTCCACTATACGTATCCGGTTTGCTACTCAAAGTCATCTGGATACGTGTTAAAGCTTGCATCGACGTAACCCTTTACGCCAAACTCTTTATCACCTCCATAACCGAGAAACATTTCCTTATTCCCCTAAGGACAATTTTGACCATTTCCCAATGATCCATTCCTGGATCACTCTTGTACCCCCTTTCCAGACACATGGCAAGGCACATATCATGTGTGGACAACACAACATGGCATATCGTATAGAGCCTATGGCTAAGGCGTAGGGGACGCCTTCGTCCTTTCTCTTTCTTCTGCCGTGGTCGAGCTTCAAGTCTTAACTTCACACCTTACAACTCAAGCAAGAACTCCTTCTTTGACTGATCCATTTTGAACTCCTTCAAAATCATGTCAAGGTATGTGCTATGTGAAAGTCTTATCAGGCGTGTTGATCTATCTCTATAGATCTTGATACCCAATATGTAAGCAGTTTTACCCAGGTCTTCCTTTGAAAAACTCCATTCAAACAACCCTTTATGCTTTCCAAAAATTCTACATCATTTCTGATCAACAATATGTCATCCACATATACTTATCAGAAATGTTGTAGTGCTCCCACTCACTTTCTTGTAAATACAAGTTTCTTGCAAACTTTGTATAAACCCAATAGCTTTGATCACCTCACCAAAGCGTATGTTCCAACTCCGAGAAGCTTGCTCCAGTCCATAGAAGGATCGCTGGAGCTTGCATACCTTTTAGCATCCTTAGGATCGACAAAACCTTCTGGTTGTATCACATACAACCTTTCCTCATGGAAACCGTCAATGAAACTTTGTTTTGACATCCATCTTCCAGATTTTTTAAATGAAAATGCAGCAGCTACTAACATAATTCTAACAGACTTTAGCTTCGCTATGATTGAGAGAGTCTCATCACAGTCAACTCCTTGAACTCGTCGGAAACTTTTTTGAGACAAGTCGAGCTTCATAAATGATGACATTACCATCAATGTTTGTCTTCTTCTTACATGTCCATTTATTCTCAATGACTTGCCGATCATCGGGCAAGTCTACCAAAGTCCATACTTTGTTCTCATACATGGATCCTATCTCGGATTTCATGGCTCCTAGCCATTTGTTGGAATCTGGGCCCACCGTCGCTTCTCCATATCTCATAGGTTCACCGTTGTCCAACAACATGACTTTTAAGACAGGGTTACCACTCAGAAGTTGTACGCACCCTTGTCGACCTACGAGGTTCGATAGTAACTTGATCGGAAGCTTCATGATCATCATCATTAGCTTTCTCTTCAACTGACGTAGGTGCCATGGAAACATCTTTCTGTGTTGCGCTACTATCTGGTTGAAGTAAAGGTTCAACAACCTCATCAAGTTCTATCTTCCTCCCACTCAATTCTTTCGAGAGAAACTCTTTCTCGAGAAAGGACATGTTCTTAGCGACAAACACTTTGCCCTCAGATCTGAGATAGAAGGTATACCCAATCGTCTTGTTTGGGTATTCTGTGAAGATACAATTGTCCGCTTTGGGTTAGAGCTTTTCTGGCTGAAGACATTCGACATAAGCATCGCAGCCCCAAACCTTAAGAAACGACAACCATAGGTCATACGGTGTTGTCTCCACGGACTTAGATGGTTCCCAATTTAAAGTGAATGTAGTTGTCTCTAATGCATAAACCCAAAACGATAGCGGTAGATCGGTAAGAGACATCATAAATCGCACCATATCCAATAGAGTGCGATTATGACGTTCAGACACACCATTACGCTATGGTGTTCCAGGTGGCGTCAACTGTGAAATGATTCCACCTTGTCTTAAGTGATTGCCAAACTCATAACTCAGATACTCTCCCCTTGACCATATCATAGGAACTTGATCTTCTTGTTATGATGATTCTCAACTTCACTCTAAAATTGCTTGAACTTTTTAAACGTTTCACACGTATGCTTCATTAAGTAAATATGCCCATATCTACTCAATTCATCGGTGAAGGTGAGAAAATAACGATATCCACCGCACGCGTCAACACTCATCGGACCGCACACATCAGCATGTATGATTTCCAACAAGTCACTTGCCCGTTCTATTGTTCCAAAAAAATGAGGTTTTAGTCATCTTGCCAACGAGGCATGGTTCGCGTGTGTCAAGTGATTTAAAATCAAGTGACTTCAAAAGTCCATTTGCATGGAGGTTCTTCATGCTCTTTACACCAATATGACCTAAGCGACAGTGCCACAACAAAGTGATACTATCATTATCAACTCTACATCTTTTGGCATCAATGTTATGAACATGTGTATCACTACGACCGAGATTCAATAAACCATTCACATTGGGTGCATGCCCATAAAAGGTGTTATTCATGTATAAACAGAATAATCATTATTCTCTGACTTAAATGAATAACCGTATTGCAATAAACATGATCTAATCATGTTCATGCTCAACGCAGACACCAATACAAACAACATTTATCTAGGTTCAACACTAATCCCGAAGGTAGAGGGCGCGTGCGATGGTGATCACATCAACATTGGAAACACTTCCAACACATATCGTCACCTCGCCCTTAGCTAGTCTCCTTTTATTCCGTAGCTTTTGTTTCGAGTTACCAATATTAGCAAGTGAACTGGTATCTAATACCCAGGTGCTACTAGGAGTACTAGTAAGGTACACATCAATAACACATATATAAAATATACTTTTGTTGAAGTTGCCAGCCTTCTTATCTACCAAGTATTTGAGGCAATTCCGCTACCAGTGACTGTTCCCCTAATAGAAGCACTTCGTCTCGGGTTTGGGTTCTTGGGATTTTTCACCAGAGCGGCAACTGGCTTGCCATTCATGAAGTTTCCCTTCTTGCCCTTGCCCTTCTTGAAACCAGTGATCATGTTAACCATCAATCCTTGATGCTCCTTCTTGATTTCTACCTCCACGGCCTTAAGAACGACGAACAGCTCCGGGATCATCTTCCCTTGAATGTTATAGTTCATCAGGAAGCTCTAGTAGCTTGGTGGTAGTGACTGGTGAACTCTATCAATCACTCTCTTATGTGGAAAATTAACTCCCACTTGATTCAAGCGATTGAAGTACCCAGACATTCTGAGCAGATTCTCACTGGCTAAGATCCTCCATCTTGTAGGCACAGATCTTGTTAGAGGTCTCAAACCTCTCAACACAGGCACGAGCCTGAAATACCAGTTTCAGCTCTTGGAACATCTCATATGTTCCACGACGTTCAAAAACGCCTTTGGAGCCCCGGTTCTAAGCCGTAAAGCATGGCGCACTAAACTATCAAGTAGTCATGAGAACGTGTCTACCAGATATTCACAACATCCACAAATTACGCTAGAGGGGTTGGCACACGGAGCGGTGCATCAAGGACAGAAGCCTTCTATGTAGCAATGAGGACAATCCTCACACTACGGCGTTAGTCCGCACAATTTCTCACAATATCTTTCAACTTAGTCTCTCTCTAGGAACGTATTAAAATAGGGAGCTAAAGCGTGAGCTATTGATCTACAACATAATTTGCAAGGACAATTTAGACTATGTTCATGATAATGAGTTCAACTAATCAAATTATTGAACTTCCACTCAAATAGACATCCCTCTAGTCATCTAAGTGATACATGATCTGAATCGACTAGGCCGTGTCCGATCATCACGTGAAACGGACTAGTCATCAACGGTGAACATCTCCATGTTGATCACATCTACCATACGACTCATGTTCGACCTTTCGGTCTCTCGTGTTTCGAGGCCATGTCTGTACATGCTAGGCTCGTCAAGTCAACCTAAGTGTTTCGCATGTGTAAATCTGGCTTACACCCGCTGTATGCGAACATTAGAATCTATCACACCCGATCATCACGTGGTGCTTCGAAACAACGAACCTTCGCAACGGTGCATAGTTAGGGGGAACACTTTCTTGAAATTTTAGTGAGGGATCATCTTATTTATGCTACCGTCATTCTAAGCAAATAAGATGTAAACATGACAAACGTCATATGCAAATCATAAAGTCACATGATATGGCCAATATCATCGTGCGCCTTTTATCTCCATCTTCGATGCGTGGCATGATCACCATCGTCACCGGCATGACACCATGATCTCCATCATCATGATCTCCGTCATCGTGTCTTCATGAAGTTGTCTCGCCAACTATTACTTCCACTACTATGGCTAACGGTTAGCAATGAAGTAAAGTAATTACATGGCGCTTATATTGACTCGCAGGCATACAATAAATTAAGACAACTCCTATGGCTCCTGTCGGTTGTCATACTCATCGACACGCAAGTCATGATTCCAATTACAAGAACATGATCAATCTCATACATCTATCACATCACATAGCATACCCTGCAAAAACAAGTTAGACGTCCTCTAATTGTTGTTGCATGTTTTACGTGGCTGTTATGGGTTTCTAGCAAGAACGTTTCTTACCTACGCAAAAGCCACAATGGTGATATGCTAATTATTATTTACCCTTCATAAGGACACTCTTCATCGAATCCGATCCGACTAAAGTGGGAGAGACAGACACCCGCTAGCCACCTTATGCAACAAGTGCATGTCAGTTGGTGGAACCTGTCTCACGTAAGCGTACGTGTAAGGTCGGTCCGGGCCGCTTCATCCCACAATGCCGCTGAATTAAGATAAGAGTAGTAACGGTAAGCAAATTGACCAAATCATCGCCCACAACTACTTGTGTTCTACTCGTGCATAGAATCTACGCATAGACCTAGCTCATGATGCCATCATTGGGGAACGTAGTAATAATTCGAAAAATTTCCTACGTGTCACCAAGATCAATCTAGGAGATGCTAGCAACGAGAGAGGGAGTGCATCTTCATACCCTTGTAGATCGCTAAGCGGGACCGTTACAAGAACATGGTTGATGGAGTCGTACTCGCGGCTATTCAAATCGCGGAAGGTCCGATCCAAGCGCCGAACGGACGGCGCCTCCGCGTTCAACACACGTACATCCCGGAGACTTCTCCTCCTTCTTGATCCAGCAAGGGAGGGAGGAGAAGTTGAGGGAGAAATCTGGCAGCACGACGGCGTGGTGGTGGAGCTCTTGGTTCTCCGGCAGGGCTTCGCCAAGCACTACGGAGGAGGAGGAGGTGTAGGAGGGGAAGGGCTGCGCCAGGGGCAAGGGGTGTATCTCCCATGCGCCTCCCCACTATATATAGGGGTGGAGGGATCTAGTTTCTTGCCCTCCAAGTCCATTGGGGCGTTTGAAAAGGTGGAAGGAAAAAATCCCATCCTTTCCCTTCCCCGCCGATTGTTATCCTCCCCTTTTAGGGATCTTGATCTTATCCCTTCGGAATAAGATATTATTCCTTCTAAGGAGGGATCTTGGTGCGCCTTGACCAGAGGTGTGGGGCCTTGCCCCCACTACCCACATTCATGTGGGTGCCCCCATGCAGGTGGGCCACACTCTGGAACCTTCTAGAACCTTCTTGGTATAATGCCGAAAAATTCCGAACATTTTCCGGTGGCCAAAATAGGACTTCCCATATATAAATATGTGCCTCCGGACCATTCCGGAACTCCTCGTGACGTCCGGGATCTCATCCGAGACTCCAAACAACTTTCGGTAACCACATACAATTCCCATTACAATTCTAGCATCACCAAACCTTAAGTGTGTAGACCCTACGTGTTCGGGAACCATGCAGACATGACCGAGAAGCCTCTCCGGCCAATAACCAATAGCAGGATCTGGATACCATATTGGCTCCAACATGTTCCATGATGATCTCATCAGATGAACCACGATGCCGGGGATTCAATCAATCCCATATACAATTCCCTTTGTCCATCGGTATGTTACTTGCCCGAGATTCGATCGTGGGTATCCCTATACCTTGTTCAATCTTGTTACCGGCAAGTCTCTTTACTTGTTTCGTAACGCATGATCTCGTGGCTAACTCATATTGAGCTCATTATGATGATGCATTATCAAGTGGGCCCAGAGATACCTCTCCGTCATACGGAGTGACAAATCCTAGTCTCGATTCGTGCCAACCCAACAGACACTTTCGGAGATACCTGTAGTGCACCTTTATGGCCACCCAGTTACCTTGTGATGTTTGATACACCCAAAGCATTCCTACAGTATCTGGGAGTTGCAAAATCTCATGGTCTAAGGAAATGATACTTGACATTAGAAAAGCTCTAGCAAACGAACTACGCGATCTTGTGTTATGCTTAGGATTGGGTCATGTCCATCACACAATTCTCCTAATGATGTGATACCGTTATCAACGACATCTAATGACCGTGGTCAGGAAACCACAACCATCTATTGATCAACGAGCTAGTCAACTAGAGGCTCACTAGGGACATGTTGTAGTCTATGCATTCACACATGTATTACGGTTTCTGGTTAATACAACTATACCATAAACAATAAACAATTATCATGAACAATAAAATATAATAATAACTATTTTATTATTGCCTCTAGGGCATATTTCCAACAAGGTAATTGCCAAAGTGAGAGCCGGACATGCTCCTGGTCCGGAGCTGTGTTGATATGGAGGCGCACGACGAGGCAGAGCTCACCGTTCTCATGCACGCCGAGGTCTGCGTTAGTGTATACTTTGTCTATCCTAGTGTCGAAAGGTATACGAACTCAGCTTCTGCCTTCCAGTCGCGGCCACGGTCCCGCCTTGAGCAGAGCTTCCCGGGCAGTCGGCCGTCGCAGATATAGAAGTCCCTAGCTCTAATTTGGACAGAAAATGTAGTTTGCTGGGTTGGTTTGCTTTTGTGCGAATTGAAAAATCCGAACATTACAGCTCTCAGGTTTGATCACTCTTCTCCCCCAATTAATTTTATTTATTTATTTCCATTTTCAACAAAACCATGTCCACCTCACATGAGAACCACCCAAAATGTGCTACGAGGGACTAAAGTTATCTGGTTTTTAAAGAATCCAGAGACTAGGTTTTGGAGTTTAAGGATTAAATCTAAACTTCAGAAAAACTTAAAGGATGAAAGATATGCTTTTGTCTTATTTAACAGATGGCAACCCATCTGTGTTGCCGCTTATTCTCCTTCCCATACTCCCGGACGGTGGTCTTAGTGTTCACACAATTACACCATTTTTAATGTGGTCAACCGTAAGTCGGCACTCTCTTGGTATAGGATGAGAAATCTAATTCTTTACCCCTGTGAGGTTTTCGCCACTCATGCATGCGTTGTTATAGATGATTTCTCTCATCTCCAATCTTGTTTTATTGAGGTGTTCATTTCCATTTCGGATCGGCACTAGTACAAAAGAGAGATGGATTGTGCGCTATTGATTAAGATTGCACCCTAACTCCCTTCGTCCAGAATTACCCGTCGCTCAAAAGGATGTATCTCAGGAGTACCATTTTAAAAATGAGTAATAGGCAAAACAACATTATATTTAGCTTTTACACATGTTTTGATCAAATTTCATATAAGCTCTAAAAGACACGGATATAGATGCAATGTATTCAGTGTTGTACTGCAGTGTTCATTTAAGGTTTCATTTAATGTTGTACTGCAGTGCGGATTTGGGAGTGGTTGCGGTCCACTATTTTAGTTCATTGAGTAGTGTTGATGTCTACCGATTATGGATTCTAGATATATGCATTGTTGGTAATTAGAGTGTGCATATTTAGGGAATTATTCAACTATTAGTCTAAATTGAGTGTCTGAATTATGAATCAAGACACGAGTTACCGAGCGGGAGCTTGAGAGAAAGAGAGGGACAGAGGAGGATTGAGACCGTGCATGTCCAAACCATCGGGTTCAAACCTAACATGCACCCCGATAGAGTCCGTCCCGGCCGTGTCGTTAACGGCCGTTTGTCGTGTGCCATCACCTCTCTCGCCACGTATCCACTTTGTCACATAAAAAGTGGATTAAAATCTAATGACTGTTTTTTGCCACTGTCCCACAGCTCCGTGCGGTGCATTCTATCACGATTGTATTGTTGTAGTTTTCTGCTATTGGGACATTATTTATGATGGTTTTATGCATTTCACTCAGCCCTACCCATCATCACCATTGGTCACCCTACGGTTGTCGGCATGGACAGGGCAGGGCCTAGAGAGATGGTGGTGCCTGAGCACCCTTGAGAGAGGCGTGGAAGAGACCTTGTGCACGAGGTCCTGCGCAACTGGGGAGAGGAAGAAGTGCGCCGGGTCGGGATGGGGTGTTGCGCCGTAATCTGTCGGAGCGGACAGGGAAGGGTCCTGAAGTTCGGCAACGCAGCCATCTTCTGCAGCGCCTCTTCTCTTAGATCCAGATCGGAAGATTGCAGGAAGAGGGAGCACCGGCAAACGGACGAGTCGGCAGCGGCCCGGTCAGCACCAAGAACTCCGCCCCGCATTCGTCCTCTGTCTTAGGTGGTGTGTGTGCACACGAGGTGCTTGATAAAATGTTAGAGATACTAGTGAGTGAGTGTGTGAGAGAGAGAGAGAGAGAGAGCGTGTGCGTGTGAGAGACTAGTCACCGGTCCACATGTTTATTCTTTGCCAAGTCAGCCTAATAGGTGGGCCCACCAGTCAAAAGCGTTGTTAGAACAAGGTAACACAAGAATCAGAGACTGGAGGTCTGGAGTTGGTGGTTATTGTGATTTTTGGTCAAGGCGGCGGCCACATGTTACCCTATCCAATATGCGGTGGTTCTGATTAAATATGATTGGAGCCATTAAATATCATGGTTTAAAGCAAGATACCGTGACAGAAATGAGAGAAGAAGAAAGAATGGTCTTTTTAAAATCTTATTACGGCTGTAGGAAACACACACAAAAAAGTTCATGCGTGCGTTGCTGACTAGTCGCACGCTGAAGGCCTTTCCGCAAGACACGTTCTCAGCCATTGGATATTGAAATGGCAGCCATCTGAACCGTCCACCACTAGAGCTGGTGAATTAGGATTTTTGTAGGTACCGCCAACCGGTCATCTCTCACGTGAAGCTCTCATAGATACTGCGAAGAAAAACAATACGCCCGGCCAAGACCAGTCGTCCCGTCCCCTTTTGGGCCGTTGGTATATCATCCCTGCCACCAGCACGCCCTTCTTCCCCGACCACGCTCGCAACTCGCAACCACGACGAACCTGCACCACGTACTGCTCCATATCCACCTCTACCTCTAGCTCTTACCCATTTCCTTTCTTTCCTTCCCCACGCTCTCGCCAATCCAAGCTACCGTACCCAACTAAGCGTAGCGAGGAGGATGCCGAGGCCATGGAGGCAGGTGCTGGCGTCGGCGACCAAGTGCTGGAGCGCGGAGGAGGACGAGGAGGCCGCGGAGGCCCGGAACTACCGCCCGCCCAACTCCGAGTTCTCGCGCCGGCTCGCCTCCTTCCGGCGCCTATCCGCCATGGCCAATGGCCCGGCCACGCCCACGGACGTCAAGGATGACGATGCCGACGGCGCGGGGGAGATGGGCATGGGCCCCATGCAGCAACTCCACTCCTTCAGCCTCAGCGAGCTCCGTGGCGTCACGCACGACTTCTCCAGCGGCTACCTCCTTGGGGAGGGCGGGTTCGGCGCCGTCCACAAAGGCTTCGTCGACGCCGGCATGCGGCCCGGCCTCGAGCCCCAGCCCGTCGCCGTCAAGCAGCTCAACATCGCCGGCCACCAAGGCCACAGGGAGTGGCTGGTAAGTCCGAGTACATAATTACCCGCTGTTCTTCCGGAGTGGATGTTCTAGGTGTACTACACCCTAGTTGTCCAAGAATTGAGAAAAACGTTATCAAACAACATCCAAAAAATGTAAATTTTTCACGACATCAAACTGTATAAAATGTTTGAGGTTTTTGCAAAATTTCATCCTAAAAGAACATCCCAGGAGCTCCCACCAAACGAAACAACGTCGCTCCTCAAACAGTGCACAAAACTTTGAGCAGTGATTTTGCTTTTTTCACAACGGCTCAAGAGATGTTATTTTTGGATCAAATTTTGCAAGAACATCAAATATTTGATATAGTTTGCCGTAATAAAATTTCAGATTTTTTGGATGCTGTTTGATAACGATTTTCCATTATTCGGACAAAGTCGGGTGTAGTACATCCGAGAGTAGCCACTACTTTCCGCTATTCTTCCTAGTCCATAGCCCCAACTAACTCCTATGTCTGGGGCTGGGGTTGCAGGCCGAGGTGATCTTCCTTGGGCAGTTCCGGCATGAGCACCTGTTGAAGCTACTTGGGTACTGCTGCGAGGATGAGGAGCGCCTCCTCGTCTACGAGTTCATGCCGCGCGGCAGCCTCGACAACCACCTCTTTAAAAGGATATCTGCGACGCTGCCGTGGGGCACCAGGCTCAAGGTTGCCATCGGCGCCGCCAAGGGCGTCGCCTTCCTCCATGGCGGCAAGCAGCCCGTCATCTACCGAGACTTGAAGGCGTCCAACATCCTTCTCGACTCGGTAAGTTCGTTCGTTCTCGTTCACGAATTGACACAATCGAATTGGATCTGATCTGATCCACCAAGAGTCAAGACTCACGAGTCATGATTGAGTTAATCTTGTCGAACAGGATTTCACGGCGAAGCTGTCAGACTTTGGACTGGCAAAGATGGGCCCCGAGGGGGAGGAGACACATGTGAGCACGCGCGTGATGGGCACCCACGGCTATGCGGCGCCCGAGTACGTGCAGACGGGTCACCTGACGGTGAAGAGCGACGTGTACAGCTTCGGCGTGGTGTTGCTGGAGCTCCTAACGGGCCGCCGGGCCATGGAGCACGTCCCTGGCCGCACTGCGCGCGCTGAGCAGACCATCAAGCTCGTGGAGTGGACCCGGCCCTACCTCGCTAGCAGCCGACGCCTGCGCTGCATCATGGACCAGAAGCTCTCGGGGCACTACTCCGTCAAGGGTGCCCGCGCCATGGCGCACCTGGCGGTGCGTTGCACAAGCCCGCAGCCCCGGGACAGGCCAAGCATGGCTGTTGTGGTGGAGGAGCTCGAGCAGCTGGAGGGGCTCAAGGACATGGCTGTCAGCATGGGCCTCTTTGGCCCCACGGCTCCCGCGGCCGGGAGAAACGCACTCTCCGCCAAATTTCGGGCCGAGATGAAGGGCGCCGGCACTGGCGCCGTCCCGCGGCGGAGAACCGCGTCCGCCAACCTGTCGTGATCTGCTTGCCACGTACGGATTGTATGTGCACCAGTTGTGCGTGTGTATATAGACCGCGCCGATATTCACATGGCTTTACGGAATTTTCTTCTAACTAATCTCTGCCCCCCCCCCCCCTGCCGATTTTCAGCCGGGGTGGGGCCTTCCACCTAATTTGATCCAACCAAAAGTTCCCAGCTAGGCCTCCCCATTGATCTCGTATTATCCCTGCATGTGTGTATAGCAAAGCTCTTCATATAGCTAGTGTAATAATGTCGTTTTACGTGGCAATAGAGAGCAGTAATTCAAGCTTAATCATAAGGAAAACGATTTTAATCAGCTGACCGGCTCCCACCCACGCACGCTGCCTATGGGTCCCACGCACCGCTGAATCCCTCGAGCCTTATCCCCTCTCCTTTTGTAACATCTTCTACACCACACGCACCTTTGTCACGTCGTTTGAACCATAATTTTACATGGCGATCCGTGCCAGAAACCCTCGGCGGCCGGTATTCAGGGTGCATGGAACCACGACGACAAGTGCTGCAACCAGCACCCCCCGGTGCTTCAGACGACGGACACAAGTGCTGGAGCGGCGGCGAAAAGTGCCGAAAATCCGAGGTGGTGGGTATTCAGAGTGTATGGAACCATGGCGACAAGTGCTCGAGATCCGGCAAGGTTCATTTTGCTAGAAACGGCAAAGCAGAGATGGCGGTATTTTTTTCCTGGAACCAGTTTTTTTTTTGCTGGGACTAAGCCCAAATTTTGCTACCGCATCTTCGGTGTGCTGGAAACCAGCCAAAATTTTTGCTACTATGTTTTGTTTTTGCTGGAACTAGTTTACCTCTTGCTATAACTATGTGGGGTTTTGCTACTACCGGTGTCGATTTACTATATTCAATTCATGACGTCGTCGAGACCCGCGAACTATGTGTTTTTTGCTGCAATAGTTGTCAGTTTTGCTACTATCGGTGTTGATGATTGCTACATCCTACCATAGATGCAACAGGGGAAGGCAACCGAAATGCTGTTGCTGGTCTACAGCTTTGTTTGATGGGAATGTGAGAGGGCGAGAGATGATGGGAACGAACCATTCAAACGGGTACGCGTGAAGGGATCGAAGGGCAGCACGGCGACCGGCCGGCCGGCCGCCTGCCATGGATTACGTACGTGCGTGCGTAGTTAGTATAGGTGCATGGAGAGGAATAGTTGCATCGTGATGACCTGTACGTACGGTCGATATCTTGTGCCTTTCGCGGTGAATCTTCTTCTGCTAATCATATCGACCGTTCCAGCGGAGTACTACTATTGAAAGCCCGCAAGGAATGAAGAGGCGTCGTTTTGTTTGTCTGCAACTGCACCTGAGGTATCAGCCACGCATGCATAGACAATTACACGACGATTCTTTCGTGCGCAAACACACACATGGACAAGACGATTCTTCACTCGTACTAGTAGTGCATAAGAAAGAGTAGTAGCTCCTAATAATCTCCTTCATCCGTACCTTTCTCCACAACTGAATGAGTGGCACGCGCGCGCGCGGTGTTCCATCGTTTGCCCGCATACAACACAAGAGCTAGCTCCGTCCGGAATTGGTGGTCCTGGCCGGGCTAGCTACAGACGACGACGACGTGGGGCTGGAGTCAATCGTCTCGTGGTGAGCACGTCCGTGGCCCAGCAGCTTGCCTCCTCAAGATGGGGCATCCGGCAGCTTGCAGGTCGGCATCGGTGGCTCCACCTCCGCCGAGAGAGATAGACACCGTTCTACCTACGCACTACTCTGGCCACGCGAGACGACGATGACGGCGGCGTAACGGGATGGAAAAGGACGTGCCGCGCGACCGGGCTGGGGCAAGACAAGCTAGGAGCTAGCAACAAGACGACGTGCGCAGGCACATCCATCAATTTCCGAATGATATTGGCTTTGGCATAATGCTGCAGGGGACCGGCTTGACCTCGCGGCTTGATCCCCGTGCGCAGACGACTGCCCGGCTTTGGTCATTCCTCCCGCTTGCCTCGCGGCTGCACCATGCTTTTCAATTTCAGATCCAGATATATATCGCTGAAATCCAGATTTCGGTTTTCTTTTTGACCGAAGGACCGAAATTTTCAATTGAATTTGACTTCTCGCGATATATTCTTCCTACCTCCGTCTGAGTTTAAAAGGCCGCCAGACCAAAACGCTGGTACCAAGTAGGGCTGCAAGAAAAGCTCGAGACTCGTGAGCCGCTCGAGATCGACTCGTATTTTAGCTCGACTCGAGATCGAGTCAAAAAGAAATGAGCTAAGTATGAACACTTTATGTAGCTCGATTAAAAAACGAGCCTATCTTAAGCCAACATTGGCTCGCTCGATTTTAGCTCGATAGCTCGATATCATATAAATATATTAAATAACCTTCATATCTATTGCCAAGAATTAGGATCATTCATTTCCGTATATGTTATGTACGAATTTTATCTTCACTTTACCTACTAGCAAACATGGAAATTAAGCATGGAGAAAATTTATTCTCATTACGTGGGAAACCGTGTGTTCAATATTTTGTTATTTTGGTCAATGTTTGAGAGCTGGCGCACCTTCATCGCCTTCTATCCATGATTTTTGTTATTAAATACTAGTCTACACTTGAGAAAGAACAAGTCGAATTTTTTGTTGTGTTGTGGCCTATCTTGCTTTAAAATTTTCCTTAAAATAATTTTAAAAATCATCTTATTTAGCTTGAAACTAGCTCGAGATCGACTCGAGATCGTTACAAGCTGAGCACGAGCCACCTTTTGCAGCTCGACCTTGAGCTTTGCACATTTTAAGCTCGCTCAAATTTTAGTATGAGTTGAGCTGAGCCTAGGACAACTCGCTCGAACTCGACTCGTTTGCAGCCCTAGTACCAAGAGGCTCAGCTTGTGGTAATCTGCAAGAGAGTGACCAACCATAGCGAGCAAAACTCCGCTGCCTTCTGTGCCTCCTTAATTAATTCTTTGGGGCTGTTTTGGATTGTGATTATGTTTGCCATATATTGCCACATTATTTTTGCCATACTTGACTAACTTGACTTGCTTAAATTGTTAGCCACACTTTGGCTTGCCTAAGGGAATCTTGTCACTTTTTTTGTGTCTATGACATTTGAGGTTCACGTCTCATAAAAAAATTCTTACCTTAGATGTTGCTAGAACCAAATACTCACCTAACTTTGTCAAACTTGCCTAAGGTAGGTGTGGTAAAATGTAGCAAGATATGGCTAGAAACCAAACATGCCCTTTGTCTGCTCTGCGCGCTGGGCTGGCTGACTACACGAAACGCATGCATTGGCATCATGCACACTAGTACTCCACCTTGTTGCATCAATGTGTTTGCAATAATTACCCGAAGTACAAGGCAATAGAAAGCACGAGATGCTCTGCATGCGTCCTTTTAATTCTGAACGCGCCTAAGCTGCTCAGATGACTAAAAATCCCGGCGGAGGTAGCACTATGTTGTGTTAGGGCACGGCTTGAAAGTCTCCTCAAAATAAGGCATGTGAGTCCAGGATCTCTGTAAGAGGAATTGGAAGATGGGGGTTCCATGGCACACTGAGAAAGGCTGTCTTGGACGTGCGGCCGCTTATCCCTATCCATTTGTTAATGAATCCCATGCAACACGTCCTTGCTTGGATGAAAAAATGTCATAATGGGGGCTCGTTTCACTTGATTCATTCCGTCGCATCCGCACTATTCCTAAATTTCAATCCAGTCAAATGTTTTGAAAACTACAAAATGTTAAAACTTATTTCAATTTGTAACTACTATTGAAATTGCTGAAATATTTGACCAAAAGGCAATAATTTCAATATATACCAGAATTAATGAAACTTCAACAAGAATACACGTGAAAGTGAAAACCATGGGTTGCATGTGAAATGGAGCAACTTCTTTTGTCGCATGCTGGTCAAATATTTTGAAACTACAAAATGTTGAAACTTATTTCAATTAGTAACTACTATTGAAATTGCTGAAATATTTGACCAAAAGGCAATAATTTCAATATATACCAGAATTAATGAAACTTCAACAAGAATGCACGTGAAAGTGAAAACCATGGGTTGCATGTGAAATGGAGCAACTTCTTCTGTCGCATGCTGGCTGGGTTCATGGAGGGGGGGGGGGGTAAATTCCGTCCGTTTGTGGAACAATGAACTCGAATATTCTTTACTTCTTTGAACAGAAAACGGTAAGACTCTACTGCGTGTGTTTTTAGATTTTTAAGTAACATGTAAGTGGGGGGAAAACTAGCCAATTTCTATGAATTACAAAAGATCATCCATCCACGACTGAAATTGAATGTAACTTTCCTAACATTGACATGTCTTTATTATTATGTTAAAGGGAGTTGGTACATTCTCTTCCTCGCCTACATGGTTTCCAACAAATTTGTGTGGCCAAAACATTGGATCACGAAAACTAGATATAGCCGCTACTTCCATAAATAGCAGCCCAGTCTGCCATGCTATTATGTATGCCCCCGTAATTACATTGTTAAGTATTTTCACGGAAACTGATCAAAGAGGAGGGTGCACCTGAGATTTCAGTAACAAGAAGAGAATTGGTCCGCATTATAAGGAAAACAAGGCCAACAAAAACACATAACAACAAGGTTGATTACAGGACCACCGTGCAACGACAAATAGAAGCAGCCGCTAAATAAAGCCAGATTTCAACACTAGTATGACTTGATCTCAAACAAAAGCGTTGAGTGGCCACATGACTCCTGTGAGGAAGCAGGCTCTAAAAATAAGCGGTGCCTTCTTCAGAAAACTGAAGAGATTCCGCAATCATGTCCGGTGTCACATAGCCGCTAGTCATGTATATAGTCCATCAATGACTGTACTTCTTGAGTGACCGTGACATAGAGATTTAGGAGCAGTTGGACATGTCATTCCCTGTCAGCATATTGCATGGCAACATTGCAACACTTGTTCTTGGCGAAAGAGTATAACGTGGGAAAGGGGTGTAGTACTCGTCCTCTGCCTGTCGAGTCATCATGCCAAAAAGGAATCCAGTTGTGGCTGCCAATTTTGCACTAGTATGGTGGCGCTAAAGTTGTTATCGAACAAGGAGATGTATTGGAGATTCCCAAGTGATGTGACGGTGGCTAGCAGTTTCCCTTCCAAATGGTTGGTGATGACATTCAAGACTTGCAATGCTGTCATGCTGCCGATCTCTGCTGGGATTGCCAAGGTGAGCCGGTTAAGGAAGAGCAGAGCACTACGCCCCTGAGATGCCTGAGTTCCACCAAAACGAGCTGGGTATTGGCCCTGACAGCCAGTTCACAGACAAGTCTAGCTGATTCAGGTTTACCAACTCACCAAGCTCTACTGGTATAGAGCCAGTGAGGTTGTTGCTGTAGAGATACAAGATTTGTAGATGGGTTGCCTTGCCGAGCTCCGGTGGAATCCTCTCAGTAAATGAGTTTCCTTGTGCTTGGAATGATGTGAGCTTCAGACGGCTCGTGAACAAAGATGATGGAATTTGGCCAGCGAGTTTGTTTGTCGAAATGCCAAACTCTTGCATTTTGCGCATCCCTACCAAAGTTTGGTGGCAGAACACCGTGCACTGAGTTTGTTCATGGACAGCCAGGGCCGGCCTAGGCCATGGCAAAAGGTGCAGTGGCTTAGGGGTCCAACTTAAATAAGGGCCCAATATATCTACATACTCCAATAAATTACAAAACAATTGATTGTAGTACATAAAATAAACATTGTTATGGGGTGGACAGGGGGCAAATGCCCCCCCCCCCCCACCCACACACATACGCTTCAATATGTAGCTTATAATTATTATTTGCATCATATAATCACACATAGATGGTGTATTGAGACTTCATTGGCTAACTATTTATGTTTATGCCTTTATAGTTTTCATGATATACAATTTATATTGTTAAATGTATATATGTTAAATTGTTAAGGTTCATTGTGCCTCAATCATACTAGGGCCTTCGTAATGCTAGGACCGGCCCTGTGGATAGATCGACGAAATTGAGATTGCCAAGGTTACCCAGTTGTGATGGAATAGTGGAAACCAGCTCTCTTCAGGTCATGACGTGGGCATCGGCGAGAACTCGCGATAGTCCTTCAGATTGGTGAGGATGTTGGAGCCCAGGTCAAAATGGACAATCCTTGGAAGCCTGCTGAACTGGTATGGGATGTCGCCCATGAAGTTCGTCGAGCCGCGGTGGGATGGAGCCATTAAAGACGTTGCTGCCGAGGTCAGAAGCAAGATCATGTTAATTATGTGGCAGGCGTGGAATATGAGGAACAACGTTGTAGTAGATGGTGATGGGCAAGACACAGTCTCTGGAAGATTGCAGTATCTTATTAGAGCATGGTTAATAAAAGAACCGATTGATGATGGCTGTAAACTATTGCCATGTCATCTATAATCAATGTAATAGTTAACATGTATAGTAGTAGGCTACAAAGTAGTACTACTTTTTACCATATGGTCCACCATACAGTCTCACATCACTTCTTGGAGCCCGTGCTATAGCCGGTTGTAAATCTACAACCAACTTTTTTTTTGTGAAAGGGGTTTCCCCCGGCCCCAACTTTTTATTGAAAGCCAAAGCAAAACCAACACGCACAGACTGTTCAACAGCGTTCGGCAGCAGCCTAAGAGTAGCTGCCACAGACAGAACCAAGCAGGGCTCAAACTACCCTATTACATCAGGTCTTTCAAACACTATAACCCGCTTCTCTTTTCTTTCAACCAACTCAGCAAAAATATAATATTAAAAGTCTTATAACCGGCCTACTTCACCTTATTATACTTGTTCTTAGGCTGCATGATGAGCTGCTGGCTGTTGCATGCGATCCTATGGAGGATTCGGACAAAGGTAAACTATCACTGTCCCCAGTCAGTCTGACGGTGCCATCTCCTTCGATGCCCAATCATTGGGCTGCTCCCCCGTTAGGCAAGGCCAAATTAAATACCGATGCGGCGTTTGTAGGGGAAACAGGTGACACATTTTTTTTTTTGAGCGAAGGAAACAGGTGACACATGGGGAGGCGCTATGGCTAGGGACCACATGGGCCGTGTTTTCATGTCCATTGGACGGCGCTTGGCCCGATGCAGTTCAGTGGAAGAAGATGAAGGTGCCGCAGCTCTGCCGGGGCTGACAGAATTTGCAAAGCTTTTCAATGGACAGGTGATGATACTAGAGACTGTTTGCTAAAGTGTTGGCCGTGAATTGCATGCAGGCCGGCATGATCAGTAGGTCAGCTTGCCACGCAACCCTAGCAGCCGTGAGGAAGCAGCTTTCTACTTTCTCCTACAAGAACAAGCTGGCCCATGAGCTTGCCCCTATTGCGAGAACATCCGGCGATTTCAGAATGATCGCTGATGTCCCAGCTGATGCTGAACACGTAATGAGAGATGTGTCTCCACCATGGACTAAGTAGTGTCCATGGTCCTCAAAAAAGAAGAAGGAAAAGGACCTTGAATCGCATGAAGGCCTATGGGCCTTTTATGAGCGTTGGTGCAAGGCTCATAACAAGGAACATGACCATGCCAAGATGGCTCGCCGGTTCAAATCATTCAGACGTCGGGCAAAGTTGCTGCACCAATGGACCACCCACCTTCCTCCAGATCCAGGGGAAGCAGCCATTTGCATTCAGAAAAGAGAAGACGTTCAATTACTTATTTCAAAAGGCCAAGACTACATCTCAAACTTCGATGATAGCCTTTGGCCAATGGAGTTAGGTCCATTCACCGAGGAACGACCAGAAGATTAGTTTGCTTAGGCTGGCCATAGTGAGGGTATTTTAGCCGGTATCATGCACTCGGAAATAGCAAACATGCTGATGTGGCGGAAAATTAAAGAAAAGAGAGATAGAGGGTTAGAGTAAGACAGATAGATACAGTAACATAATAAATGTTATACTACTATGTGTCATGCATGGTCATAAATAAAATCATCTATGATACTATGCACTATAAAGGTAGTATCATACACTAATATAATATGCGTGATACTACTATATGATACTCCCCACTATGAGTAGCCTTAGGGAGATCCCAGACACTGAATGAGATGAACCCAACTCACCAAATCACTCCACTGTAATAAGTTATGCTTTGGTGTTCCATGTGCACTAAGTTGAGATTCCACTCTTCCTAGAAGTGAAGCAGATAAGGGCCTTTTGTACGTCTTTTATTGTCTGCACTTAGTGTTATCATGCATGCAGAGAGCGTAGAGATTGCCTGGAGAGTGGCTTCTTGTCATAGGGATAATGACTCAGCTCTCTGTTGGTAAGTTTCCCCGTTCAACTTCAAATGCGGCCGGGGCAAAGGCCGCAAGCCAAAAAAACATGGAAGCAATGGTACAGTGTCGTGGCATACCAAAGTGCTTCTGTTGCTTCGTTTTCGTCTTATATTGTGAGCACAGTGAAGGAAAAAAAACAACAGTACGTAGGACACCCGTGCAGAAAATGTTATACTAGTACAAATTGTATGTATCATGGCATCAAATTCCAAAGATAAATTATATCCACTCACTTACTGAGAAAAATAAAGATTAATCATTTTGTATATGTGGCTACAATGTCTCCCCAGATCAAAGATAGTATTGATTTCCTGCAATGCCACATCTATTGAGTAGCCGGCCTGTTTGATTCATTCTCAAAATGTATTGGGGAAATATGATTAGAATGGTACTAGAAGTGTATTAGATTGTCTGATTGTTTGGTTTACGTAACATTTGGGCTCTCGTTCTTTCAATGTCAAACACTCGGACACGGAGCTTAGGCTGTGTTTGGTTGAGCTTTTGCAGCCAACTTCTGGCTTTTTACAGCTATAAGCTAACCAAAGGGGGGAAATGACAAGCAGAAGCTGTAGAAGTTGCAGCTTCTCCGTAGTGCAATTCTCGCAGCGGGTGAACCCCCAACTTCTGAAATGCGTTTTTAGCTGTCCCCTGAAAGTTGCATGGTATTTACCCACCACTGCCCCTCCCAAGTGAATACCGGTTCGATCTCTTTTTCTCACGGACGAAAGAAACGCACGCAGAGCCCCTTGTGCGCACTCAGGCACGAAGGAGCCACCGCACCTCGCGCTAGGGTTGGCCGCCGGCGCCCGCTCCGGCGAACCGGCGCCGCCCGCGTTGCTCCACTTCCGGTACCAGTTAACTCTCCTCCCTCCTCCATCCTTCCTTCCTCCTCCCTCCCCTTCCTCCCTCCTCCCTCCCCTTCCTCCAATATTCTCAGAGGCCCAGGTCCGGCTGGCCGGCCGGCGGCGCCGGCGCACCGGCCCTCTTTCCTCCTCCTCCTACCTCCTCCCCCTTTCTTCTTCTTCCCATCCCTCTCCCTTCCTTCCTGTATCTGAAGAATGGTCTCCATTGCATATAGGAGACGATTTCTTGATAATATATATGTTCATGTGCAGCTCAAAAACCAAGGATTCATCGAATTGTATTGCATAGTACTTGTTGTACGATGGTTATTTTAAGGGCATGCTGAATACTGATGATTTCTTGATGTGTACTTGCTACATATTAATGTTGCCCTTAATATGTTATTGTTCAGATCTGTTAAAACGCCATCTCTTGTCAACTATAATGGTCTTTGTTTCAGTTTATTTCAACCAAAAACATATTAGGTGTGCATATTCTAGAATCTATAAATTGTATCATTTGCAAATGTGCTCCAAGTTAGATACAATTATAAATTCAATATATGCATACATACAATTTTTTATTTGGTATGCTCATCTAACATTTGAGTCATCTGGTGTATATAAAGAGCTCGTGCTAGTTTCTAAAATCGTATGTTTCTAAACGGAGGTAGTAGGAATCTCGAGTACATGGAATTAATCTCGCCTTGGTCTCTAAGTTTTCGCTGAGGGGACTTTTAAACCCGGATGAAGGCAGTAATTAATGCTCCCTCCGTGCACAATTATACGTATTTCTGTTTTTTTAATTCAGATGTGTATAGACATATGCCAGTGTGCTTTCCACTCATTATAGTCTGTATGTAGTTCATAATAAAATATCCAAAATATCTTCTGTTTAGTTGAAATACCCAAAATATCTTACGTTTGTGAACGGAGGTAGTAGGATATATCCAACAAAAAAGACAAAACATAGGATTTGCACATTTGTGAGTCCATAAATGTATGGAGATGTCTGGAATGTTCGCATGTTATGATAATTTACTGGGATGATTCTTAGGTACTCCCCTCATCCATATATATACGGCCTAATACGTATTTTGAGGTTGCGTTTGACCTTTGGTAAAGAAATTAATATATAAGATGTATGATGTAAAAATAATATTATTAGAAACTCAGTTCTCACACGAATTTGATGGTATGCTTTGTGTAACATGCACGTCATATATTATTACTCTAACATGTTGTCAAAGGAAACCTCGAAAATTGTATTAGCCCTTGTATATATGGATGGAGGAAGTACATAGTATTCCATCATCATCAAGCAGGTCAATCGCATGCGCCCATATATGCAGGACTTAAATCGTTGTACGGTCAATTTCTTGTGCATTTCATACTCATGCCCGGCCCATATGGCGGGCAAACAGGGCGCCCGCCCTGGGCCCCCTGGAAGCAGGGGCCCTAGGCCAGGTTTAGTTTTCTCTGTTTAGTTTTATCCTAGAAAAATATAGAGGAAAAAAAATAAAAGGGCCAAAAGTGCAACCAGCCAGGCAAAGCTGATCCACGTTGTTGGACATGTGCGGTAGTCACACGAAGGAATTAATCGATCCCGACGGGGAATTCTTTCTATAGTTGGGCGTCTCCTCTTCTTCCCCAATTCCCGATCTTAGTCTCCAAGAACATCACCGCCCTTCCCATGCCTTTCTGATTTTGTGGTCGCGGCCAACCATTGACGAAGACAAATGGCGCAATTCATGTCCCCAATTAGCTCTTCTCCATTCCCATATGGTTGAGAGATGCTACGGATTCTTCTTTGTTCTTTCTAGTAGTCTTGATCCTCAGTTTGACGATTCAATGTTAAATAATATCGATCCATGGTAATATAGGAATTATAATCTGCTTTTCCGATCCTAGCACTTTTTTCTACTCCCTCTGTGAACTAATGTAAGAGTGTTTAGATCACTAAAGTAGTGATCTAAACGCTCTTACATTAGTTTAGTGATCTAAACGCTCTTACATTAGTTTACGGAGGGAGTACGTTTTAAACTTTAGACATGCTTATCTTTTGGAGGTGATATATCTTGAACAAAAATTGCACTTTCTGTTTCTTTGTTGTCGGATTTCTTCAAGTATTTTGCCAGTAGTGAATTGTGACTAGAGGAAAGAAAATAACGGCATTAGATTTGCTGATAAAATATCATTTTTTAAAGGAATTCCTAATGGGAGCAATTGACGTTTCAGAACCAGTGGTTATTCTTGGGAATTTTGTGACATCGGTTTTGTTTCATTTGAACAACCTAATAATTATTTAGATGAAGCCAAGATCATCAAAATGTAAATTGTTACATGATATGGATTGGTTATCTTACTAACGAAAATAAGTGGAGTACTCATCTATGTGTGAGGGCTCTAAGTTTTAGTTTCGCCCCAGGGCCCCAAACATGCATGGACCGGCCCTGAGTACTATTCAAAGCCCGCAAGGAATGAAGAGAGGAGGCATCGTTTCTTTGTCTGCATGCCGTCGGGAGCATCGAAGCAACCGGGCCTGCACCGGAGTTATCAGCCACACACACACACAATTACACAACGATTCTTCCGTGCACGCGCGCGCACACACACATGGACACGATGATTCTCTACTCGCACTAGTACGTAAGAAAGAATACTTGCTACTTCCTCCGTTCCTAAATAATTGTCTTTTTAGAGATTTTAACAAATGACTACATACGGAACAAAATAAGTGAATCTACACTCTAAAACATGTCTACATACATCCGCATGTTTTAGTCCATTTGAAATGGCTATAAAGACAATTATTTGGGAACAGGGTGTACTAGCTAATCTCCTCCACATGTACGTACGTACCTTTCTCCACAACTGAATGAGTGGCACGCGCGCTGTTCCATCTTTGCCCGCGTACTTCCAGAATTGGTCCCTGCCGGGCTTGCCATCGACGACGACGACGTCGTGCTGGAGTGGGTCGTCTCGTGGTGAGCACTTCCGTGGCCCAGCAGCTTGCCTCCCCAAGATGGGGCATCCGGCAACTCGCAGGTCGGCATCATCGGCGGCTCCACCTCCACCGAGAGCGATAGACGACGATGGCGGCGGCGTAACGGGGCGGAGCAGGACGTACGCCCGTGGGCGACCGGGCAGGGGCAAGACAAACTAGGAGCTAGCAACAAGACGGCGCACACACGCATCCATCAATCTCCGAGTGATATTCTTTGGCATAATGCTGTAGGGGACAGGCTTGACCTCGCGACTCCATCCCCGTACGCAGACGACTGCCCGGCTTTGGTAATTCCCCCCGCTTGTCTCGAGGCTGCATCATGTTTTTCAATTTCAGTTCCAGATATATTTCGCTGAAAATCCAGTGATTTCGTTTTCTATTTAGAACCAAAATTTCCAATAAATTGGACTGAATTCATTTAAGTATTTTGAAAAAAACTAAAATTATTTTAAAATTATTTGAATTTTGTGCCTACTATTGAAACTCCTGAAATGTTTGGCCGGAAGGCAATTATTTCGAATGTCGAACAAATGCACTTTCAGTATATGCCAAAATTAACGACATTTCTGAAATTAGAACAAAATTACACCGGAAGTGAAAATATTGGGTTGCATATGACATGGAGCGGTTTCCTCTGTCGTCTGCACTGCTTGGCTACGTGCGTGGAGGGTAAAACATGTCTGTGATCGTGTAAATTCCATTCGTTTGTGGAACAATCAACTCGAATAGTCTATTAAACATTTTCCTTTTGCAGATGATAGCATGCTCTTTTTCAAAGCAACAGTGGAACAGGCTAAAGTGGTGCATGAGGTCCTAATTTTTTTCGCAAAGTGTACAGGCCAACTCTTGAGCGAAAGCAAATAACGCTTCTACACTAAAAAAAAAAAGGAGAATGCAGTGAGATGTAGATTGGAGTCTCCAAATCAACCAAGGAGAAGAAACTAACAAGGCCAGTGTACTGCCATCCCTAAGGCTGAAAGAAAGGAAAAAAGATGAATCAAGCTGATCTTTGAAGGTATTAGATAACATCCAGCAAACGTCCTGAGATACGCCGGCCGCCTGTTCTTCACGTGGCGTCTCTGTTTCAAGTAAAAAGGAAAGAAAAACAAGATCAGTCAATATGGAGAACATTAAGCGTATCAACAGAAATGACAAGAAAATAGTTATAGAATTGCAGTCAAATGTTATACGCCACTCATAGTGTGAAAAAAGAAATACAATTGTGCACTCAGGCGACGCAGGTTTACATGATTTCTGTATATCCTAGACAAGCATACTTTTCCTCTACAACTTTAAAAATAAAATAAACACTAGCCACAGGAGGCCAAATCACCAAGGAACCGTGGTTTTTAGCTAGGACTGGATTGACTTTTTTTCTTAGCTGAGGACTGGATTAACTTGACAAATAGAAGGACCAGAGTCGTCATTATGGTAACCTATGAATCTGAAAACCTGCACCAAGTGGGGCCGTAAAACTATGCAATTAGGAACTGATATCCATGTGAGCACTAGCATACTTCAGCTCACAATCATGTAAAATTAATTTCATAATACAACAACATTATAAAAGAGAAAATTAGAAAAAATAATAATATCATGGAGTAACTCGAGCTGAGGTTTTCAGTACAAAAGCAGCATACTCGTCCCCTAAAAAAAGCAGCATACTCGTCCCCTAGAAAAAGCAGCATACTCATCCTCTAAAAAAAGCAGCATCTCGAATGGTGCTTGACTAATATATTTAAAATGGCCTAAAAAATATTATCTACCACCATTTCTTAATTCTATTAAACAAAGCCTCTGTTGATGAACCATTAAATAAAAAAAAAGTAATGCACGATTACCACTGTGACAATGTCACCCACAACAAATTTCAAATTTGAAGCACATGGCAAAACAGAGCAGCAACATAGAAAAGGATATTAACACGATGTACATTACAAAGCTTTGTAACCTAAATGAGAGAACTAATATATTCGGATTCCATAACGGCCAAGGGGCAAACCTTGCAGGATCATCCTCGAGGATAGGGAATGTTGGAGGCTAGATCATCATAAAAGATGGACATCACCAAAATAAATAATCCCTTTTGTCATCTCATACACTTTATGCAGCGTCCTGCACTTGGAATCCAAGTAGAGTGCGCATTGACCCATCTCCAAGAATACAAACTCCTCATTGCCTTCCACCTGTTTTATTCGAGGAGAAGCATTGCAACCTAACATGCACAAACTGGCCAGCATCTCACGCAAATCAAAGGTCTCCACCAATGACCAGTCATCTCCCTTGTGCTCCCGGTTGTGAAGCTGCAGTTATTTGACATGTATAAGATATATATACCAGCAGCATCGTAGACACTTGACAACCTGGCTCTTCTCTCACCATACGTCACCCCATGCGGGAGCTGAACTACGGAGAACCTCGTGGACGTCAAATCCAAGACAAGAATATCACTCCAGGCAGCTGCCATATATATATCCATCCTATCATCCCGTGGTAGTTACCCCATATGTCTCATATACTATCATGTGGTACTATATATACTACTTTATCGTTTTAAATATATTCATATATTATATCTAAGATATTTTAAAGCAAGTAACATGAAAAAATTGCATATGAGCCCATAGTTTTTGTTATATTTGGGAAATACGTACATATTTGTATGTAAAAAGGAGCATACTCAAAACAAGGTATATACTACCTAAAAATTTGTATATATACTTCCTAATCATTGTTATATACTACATACTACACGTACATACTATCGATTTCGACAGATACTACATACAACATACAAAAGGCAAATGGTGGTAACTACCTCTGCTTGTAGGAAACATTTGTCAGTGGTAGTTACCACCACTTGCGTTTTGTATGTTATATGTAGTATCTATCGAAACCGTGAGTATGTACGTGTACTATGTAGTATATAACAATGATTAGGTAGTATATATATACTAATTTTTAGGTAGTATGTACCATGTTTTGAATATGTTCTTTTTTACGTACAAATATGTATTTCTAAATATAACAAAACTATGGGCTCATATGTAATTTTTTCATGTAACTTGCTTTGAAATATCTTAGATATAGTATATGAACATATTTAAAATAATAAACTATATATCGGGAAAATCCATCCTACCATCCGGTGGTAGTTACCTCACATATCTCATATACTACCATGTGATACTATATATACTATTTTATTATTTTAAATATGTTCATATACTATATTTAAGATATTTCAAAGCAAGTTACATGAAAAAATTACATATGAGCCCATAATTTTTGTTATATTTGTGAAATACGTACATATTTGTACGTAAAAACATGGTACATACTACCTAAAAATATGTACGTAAAAAAGAACATACTCAAAATATGGTACATACTACCTAAAAATTAGTATATATCTTCTATTTACTAATTGGAGGCACCATTCAAGTATTCTCATTAATCCACATTATCAAAATTAATTACACCGTTGGATTGTAAAATTTACGTCCAGGATAAAAGAAAAACTTGCATAACATAGATTGCTCCGTACGGCCATAATAAAGGCATCTGTCACGTTCAAGGTAGTAGTATAAAAAAACATTGGTATGTAGTATCTAGAAAGAAAAAGGAAAAGGCAAAAAAAAGAGGAAAGAAATCAGCGTGAAAAACTCTACATATATCACGGAACGTGGGGATGTTGGAATCCCACGCAATTATTCACAAATACAATCTCATAACTTACCCCGGAGATATCTCCACGAACTACTCCCTCGGCGAATTGACAACCAACATCCCCATGCCCAGCCTCCGATCGCCTTTTCGTTCCAGCGAACATGCGCCGGCGCCGGCCACCCGGACGAGGCGATTCAGCCACGTCAACATGGGTGATTTCATATTGGTGTAGACTGATTGGATGATTTCCTATTGGCGTAGGCTGATGAGGCTAACATGATAGACAGTGAGAAGATGGCGCTGCGCTGGAGGCAGAAGGGAGAGTACCAACGGCCCTTCCGTTGTGGAACCAAGGCGTACTGCATGCATCCTGCTGAAGTCTATTGAGAGAGAGGTTGTCGAGATGGTGAACAAGTAGGGAAAGTGAGCACCAGGTTGCTACAGATAGATCAGGGACTACGTGCAGAGGGTGCACCATGATGAGGGGTTATATTTGTGTGCAGGAAGGTGGTCATCATTGGGAATCACGACGCCAAGTAGATCGCCAATGTGGAGGTTTATTTCCAAGACAAGCTCGACAATGCCGTCAAGGGGAACACCCACCTACAACACGGAGCTACCCAGCAGGTATACGTACTGGAAACAGAAACATTACTGTAGTAGCTATGTGAAACAAATATACAACATGAGACCTAGCACAATATGTTTATTAACATTAGGACCTTATCGTCAATTATCCCGTGTTCTTAGAGTATTTACTTACTGTCGAAACAAGCTTTCTCACTATTTTATATATAAACCACCATGTCCATATGTACAAGCCGTTAGGTATGCCTTAGGCCTTAGGAGCACTTGGATGATGTGGTGAGATTTCAAACGACCCTGCCTTCTCCATGTATGGTACACGTATGTACATCCCTAGCTGTAAAAATTTGCTGTGACTGCGGCCCATTACGAAAAACTATGTTGCTTGGTCAGTTCCTCTGCTTAAGCGGCACCGCCCATGATCCTACTAAATCAATCTTGCTCTACTGATTAGTTCGCAATAATATATGAAGGTGTGTTCATCAGCCTCCATCATGCGTCTCCTGCTAAGGTTAAAATAATGGATCGATGGTGTGCTGGAAAGATTGACATGCAAGGGTTGGGGACAATGATTTAACAGATTCAGACCCGTTTTTTTCATCTCTTAGTAGTTCTCCATATACCCCCAGTGCATATCGTTGAGTCTTTACTTTTACCTTTGTTTCCATATGGTTACAGGCAAACATGACAGGAGAAGTGCTTAATTGGTGTGTTCCAAGCAAGATTGGTGTGTTGTGTTTCACATCCGGACATGGATGTGGGTATCTTCATACTTTTTAACTAACTGGTGAGTCATATAGTGGTGTTTGTTTCCAACACCTCTGTATGCAGCTACCAGTTTAATTAGTATGTCTTCGACTCTGATTTTCTGTTTCTCGGAAGACGCGGTAAAATTGTGAATGCATTTGATATGATGCATCTAACTCAGATTTGTAATCTCAAGGATGATACGATGTGAACCAAGTTGTTTAATTTGCTTTCCTTTTACTAATTTCCTCTTGCAGGTGACTATGCATATGTGGTCTGCTAAATAATAACAATGAATATTTTTTGATCTATGGAGTTCTCCCTGTTCCAAAAAATAGAATAAAAAGGAGTATATAACAGTACATATCAACGAAAACATCTATTGTGGTCTATTTTCAACACACAGATTCTATTGTTTCTTTCAATTTCAAAGAACGTGTATATTTGAAAATATTCTTTGGCTTATGTGTGGGACATGCAGGCCAGCAGCAGAACTCCACAAGAGCTAACAAACTTATGCTGGGTTACATGTTCAACCTTATTCGATTGGCCAATTTTTTTAGTTCTGCATACTCACATTTAGGACCACAAAGTTGTAGATAACGTCTCCCTTTTATGCATGGAGAAGGTAACACTACTCCAATAAAATTGAAGTTAATTTAGATTTTTCAATTGACAAATTCTTTAGGATACCTCTGAAGTTGTGACTTATATATACTAATTTTCCAATCATTCCGTAGTTACATGGTTCGCTTAATTTTTGGACTCCCAATACTTTATTAAGTGGTTGATAAATATATGACCTGTCATTTATATTAAAAGATGGGTTAATTTTATGGTTTTTTTGTGGCGGACTAGCATTACCTCTCGCCTATTCCTCCCATACTGCCACTGGCTGCATACTGCTATAAGGTATTTTACATTTGAACTGGTCAGTTTTAATATATCTGCACAAGAATGACCAGTACTAGAAAATTGCTCTGGCCACTTTCTTAGATCAACGTGATTGTCATTGCAACTGTCTTCTAAAGTCAGACATAATTTCATATATTAGATGCACCTGAAACCAAACGATCCTCAACGTTCAGTTGTATCAATCTGATGTTAATTTTTTGTTTCTGATTTATATTTCCCAATGTATTGCTGTACTTAAGGATGTGTTCTTGAGAAAGTTCGCAAGATGTTCTCCTTTCTACTAATATTTTTTAGTTACATGTATAAAACTAATTGATAGAATCTCACAGTTTGAAGTAAGAAATCAATTTCTTTTGAGCAGGCCAAGTTAGTATTTGTAGGACTATCTGAATCAATTGGTCATGGAATTTTTCCTTTCACAATGGCAGCAGCAAGGCTGTATCGTCCACTACATCAAACCCATCAACATTATTTCATTCAGATACGTGCAATGTTAACCATTAGTTTAGATTCTTCTAGATGAACCAATGAATTCACACTGTTATTTTGGTGAGTGATTTTGTACTAAATTGTTTTGGTGTTTTTCCTGATAGATAACAAATCAAAATGCATCCGAGAAGAAAAAAAGAAAGCCAACTTAGTAAAAAAATAAATAGGAATACACTTTATTCTATTTCTTGCCTTTATATGAGAATTATTATGATTGTATATTCCTGTTTTGTTAACAAAGTGATCCTTCCTTGCAAATATATATTGGCCTGCTGGTATATCTTTTTCATTTACGAATTGGAATGTAAAACTAAAGAAATAAGCAATGGAGAATTAAAACTTTGTGAATTAATCAATAGTTTGATTAAAATTCAGATAATGGTCACTATCTCAAATCTATTGAAATTTATTGTTCGTATTCCAGGTTTGATACAAAAATAACTTTGATGCAGATATAGACACCATTGTCTTTCAATTTCAAATAAAGACTCATGTTATACTAATGAGGGAAAAATATTCAAATATATGACACCTTTTGTACTATTTTGATTTAACATGTTTATTTCCACACTATATATTGGGATAACACCATAATGTTTAAACTATGTACAGATCCCTAGCCCGTGCAGATGCACGGGTTGATGACTAGTACTACCTAATCATTGTTATGTATTACATACTACACGTACATACTCTCGGTTTCGATAGATACTATATACAACATACAAAACGCAAGTGGTGGTAACTACCAGTGCTTGTAGGAAACATTTGTCCTATATATATATATATTATTGTCGACGAGAACAGATTTTGGCTCCAGCAGCACACAAGGGAGCTGGTCTACAACCAAGTTATGCGTGCAGCAACAGACACCATCTAGCGACACATATACTTGCACAATGTATCTTCTATCCGTGGTTACCTTTATCAGCACATACAAGTAAGACAAGTCGCCGTTGCCTTCTTCTCTTGAGTCTTTGGTGTAGTAACTTAAGTCTTTGTGTAGCGGGCTTGGTGCCATGGCACAACAAGCTGAGCACTGCAAGTGCTGATCTGCTTCCGTGCCTGCGGATGAGGAGTCTGCCGTTCCTGCAGTCTGAGGATGGAGGTCGATCCTATTCCGACGTGGTTGCTCAAGTGCGTATCCAAGCTAGAATTTGCGCGGCGGACCACAACGGCGAGCTCCGAGGGCTGAGGCAGCAACGGGATGAACCGTGGGCCAGTTGGCCCAATCCAGTGTGCTTGCGGCACGGACGAGCGTGCTGGGAAAGCCGAGATGAAGCAGGATCTAGGTCAGGAGATCATCCTTGTATCGAACCCGCGTCCTCTCTTGTCAAACTTCCTACGTACAACCACCACGCTACATAGTGGGACCTGTTGAGCTTCAACTCTTCGCTTCTTTTATTCCTTCTCTCGCTGTTTTCTTTTTTTCATTTTCCCTTTTTTCCATTTTCCTTTTCTGTTTTTCTTTTTTTTCCTCTTCCACATTTCATCCCTCATCGATTTTCATGTTTTTTTTTATTTTCTTACCTGCGTGAACTTTTTCCAAATCGATGATGTTTTTTATAGTTTGGTGAAATTTTGTTTTCAAAGTGAATGAACATTTTTTAGTGAACAATTTTTAACAATTGATATATTTTTTTTCCAATTTGATGAACTTTTTTAAAATTTGATGAACTTTTTTAACATTGATGAACTTTTTTCAAATTCAATGGACTTAATTTTTAATGGAATTTTCCGGAAATTCGAAGAACTTTTTTCAAATTGATGAACTTATTTTCAAATTTGTGAACTTTTTTCAAATTCGGTGATATTTTTTGAAAATTGGTGAACTAATTTGTAACTTCGATGAACTTTTTTTTAAAACCGATGAACTTTTTCAAATTCAGTGAACTTTGTTTCCTATCCGATGAACTTTTTTCAAATTCAATGAACTTTTTTGAAAATTTGATAAAGTTTTTCTCAAATTGGTGAACTTTTTTCGTATTTGATGATTTTTTCCAATCCTATTATCTTTTTATTCCAAAATCTATGAACTTTTTTCACATCTTGTGAACTTTTTTCAAAATTGGTGAATTTTTTTTCTGATAGATGAACTTTTCTTATCAAATTTGATGAACTTTTTTCAGAAACGATGAACTTTTCCAATTCATGAGCTTTTTTCAAAATTTGATAAACTTTGTTTTATTAAGATATAAGTATGTAAGTTGTGGATAATAAATAATGCGGCTGCAGTAATTCTTTTAAGTTACCGCGTTGCTATTTGTCACATTGGTCTAGTGGTTGTAGTGGTTAGCTGAACCCTCTATCCAAGGAGTGATGCAAGTTCGACGACTCCTACACGCGAGTTTTTTGTGTGTCTTTTTCCGCCAAACAGATTATGCGTTAGTGCATTGGTGGGCCAGCCCACTTGGTGTTTTCTGTAGGCGCCGGTTGACTTCTGGGGTGCTTAAAGCGCTCAATAGGAGCTCCCAGTAAGAACGAACAAATCCTCGTCTTGATGGGCCTGCTATGGAGCTAAGGCCCTTGAAAGTCCAAACTAACCAAATGTAGCCCAACAAGGCCATCTATTAACCTAAAAATCTAAAAAGTGCACGCCGCACGCTGATACGTCTCCAACGTATCTATAAATTTTGACTGTTCCATGCTATTATATTACCTGTTTTGGATGTTTATGGGCTTTACTTTACACTTTTATATCATTTTTGAGACTAACCTACTAACCGGAGGCCCATCCCGTATTGCTGTTTTTTTACCTATTTGAGTGTTTCGAAAAAAAGGAATATCAAACAGAGTCCGAACGGAATGAAACCTTCGGAAGCGATCTTTTTGGAACAAACGTAATCCAGAGGACTTGGAGTGCAAGTCAAGAAGCAATCGAGGAGGCCACGAGGGTGGAGGGCGTGCCCCCTGTCTCGTGGGCCCCTCGGGCGTCCACCGACGTACTTACTTCTTCCTCCTATATATACCCACGTACCCCGAAAACGTCAGGAGCGACCACGAAAAACTATTTCCACCACCGTAACCTTCTGTATCCGCGAGATCCCATCTTGGAGCCTTCGCCGGCGCTCTGCCGAAGGGGGAATCGACCACCGAGAGCTTCTACATCAACACCATAGCCTCTCCGATGAGTTGTGACACTACAAGAAAATGTATTATTAGCGACCACACCTATTGTTACCAAGCATTTTGGTGCCTATAGATATACTAATTGCAACCAGTTCTGGACAAACTCGGTTACTATAGGAACACATCACGAATCAGTACTATTCAATCACGTGAGTACCTATAGCAACCAGGGAGGAAATTGAAAAAGCCAATCGGCTCAGCTCGTGGCATCCATCCATCCCGGGCTCGAAGCAACAGAGAGGCGAGGCAGCCCTTTCTGGCGGCGGCCGACGGCAAGGTGACTCGCCCCAAATCCCCCAAATCAAATCGTCCTCGGCGGCGGTCGACGGCAACGGAGTCCTGCGGTATGTTGACTTGTTCCTTCCATGAGGGGCGGCGGAAGGCGGAGGGCGTTCCTTGCAAGGCGTGCGTGTCCCTTGCGGCGGCGGTGACAGCCTTGCGCTGGGAGGGAAGCAGCGGCCATGTAGCAGAGGGCGTCCGCCACAGTGGTCAACATACCTAGGCTGCCGCAACAGACGCCTAGGGTTCCTCCTTCCCAAACCCCAACCAGCTATGAAGCAACCGACGCTCCAAGCTCGCCAGATCTCGCTCTCGCCGTCAACACCAGCAAAGGATACAACCCGTAAGAATGATCTCCCTCTGTCCTTGCCCCCTTCCTGTGTCTCTCCATTATTTTGCTTGGAGTACTTGATGGCTAGATCATGCACTTCAAGTGTTTGTGGAAATGTGGAAGTAAAATATACATGTAGCATTTGGTCTGTCATTTGAAAACTGGCTTGGCCTACGATATAGAGTTCGGTTTTGTGATTTGGATATAACATGCATGTAGTAAAATATACAGTATAATGTTACTGCATATTGATACTTACAGCATCAGGACTTGTAGTATATTTTAGTAGTACAATGTTTAGGAAGGATATACAGTTCTATGATGACTATCTTCAAATACTGCTGTGAAGATTGTCTTTGTATAATGTTGTAGTATAATATTTGAAGACTGTCTTTGTATACAATTCCACGTACAACATTATAGAGTTCCATGGACTGCTGTTGCTATGATATTATAATTTAGTATAATGTTACTGCATATAAAATAATTACATATGCAAGCTGCGGGTTTAGTTTGATGAAGTGCAAGTTTTCTTTTGAAAATACAGTGTCAATGTGACATATATATATATGGGGTATTGTAGGATTATTATTTTGATAAATATAAGCCTGATTTAACCGAAATTGAGTAGATCAATTAGTTTATCATGTCGGGTGGACTGGTTGAAAATGATTGACGTAGCCAGCCTGATTCCTTTCGTGATTGAGGTGTTGTATCGGGTTATATGTCTCCTATTTCAGGTTATGTCAGACTACATGTGTCCCGTTTCAGGTTATATTAGAATAATGGTGTTTTGTTTCAGTGTATATCAGACTATATGTATCCTGTTTCAGGTTATATCAGACTATATGTCTCTTGTTTTAGGTTATATTAGACTATATGTGTCATGTTTCATGTTATTTCGGATTACTATTTATACTTATAATTTATTTCTGTTGCCACAACATATCTAATTACTATGTAACTCATGGTTTATTTCTATTGACGTAGCAAATCTGATTTCCCTTTCTTCCTAATATAAACAATCTGGGTCTTGTTCCATTCTTTTTAATTCTATGGCAGATGGGACCTGGATGAACAGTTCAGCCACCAAGAAATGCCCCACAATCTCAAGGACAACATTCTGGGAGTAACTCAGCATCAAAATCTAGGAAGGTGCGTGGGATAAATAAGGAAAGGGCTTGGAGCGTTTGATCAAAAGGGCAGGTCATCCACTAAACTTGACCATTTCTGAAGAGAGAAGACCTATTGGAGAAAACAATGAACTACTTTCTAGAGAGATTGGACCTCTTACACGGCACCATGCACCTATCCAACGTGCCGGGTGGCATAGTCTTACCGAGGATGATAAGGACCCATTGTATGAACTTCTAAAGGTATGTAAGATTATCAAACTTTGTAGCTTCAACATGTATAGTTTTAACTTTGAGTTCTTTCTTCGTAGCTTAAGTTCAATCTTGATTTCACCCAAGATCATATCAAAGGCTGTGTGGATCTGCTTTTCTTTTCAAGCTAAAAAGTTTCCGTCACAAGTGTTATGAGCATTATGTAAAATATGGTGATGATGCTAGAAGCAATCCATATCCTCCCTTATTGATATTGATAATAGAGTTGGAGACTGGATTTGGCTCTGTGATCATTTTGAAATGTAAGAATTTAAGGTATGGTAGTCTTTGAATGGATGTCAACAGTTTTGCATCTATCTTTATCACTCAACCCTGCCTTATTTGTTCACAAAAAACTACCATTTGCAGAAACGGTCCACAATTGGGAAGGCTAACCGCTCAAACCTACCTTATGTTCACAAGAAGGGAACAAAGTCATTTGTAGCGGTTCAACATGAATTAGTAAGTCACTATTACTTATCTTTATCTTATGTCACAATTGTGGTGAAAAAGAAGAATGTCGGATTTGTAGCTATCTTATATTCATGTCTTTTGACTTTGAATCTTGTATTATCAGAATTGTGGCGATATCAGACTATACAAGGAGTGTTACTGATGCCAGGAATAAACATGTAAGTACCACGTAACAATGGAGTATCTATGCTATGGAAGTGTTTTGCTTCCCCCCCTCCCCTCCTTTTGTAAACAGTTGTAGATGGGCATAAAAATGTAGGTTCTGTTGTTGGATCTTGTAAACAATTGTAGATGGAGTTTCTGCTTATTTGAGACCATGAGGCGGTATTGAGAGTGTTCTGGGCCAAAACAAAGCAGTTTCGTTGACTGAATTCAGTTCTTTGAGGTCCAGCCAAAAGCAGAGGAGGAGCTGCTCTGTTTCGTGCTGGCTACTCGACTAATTAGTTTGTACTAGAGAAGCATATATACGTTTTCTAGAGTTGTGAGTAACTAAACCTAACAGACTAATTAGATAATCTTCAGTGTTTCTTGTGTCTTTTCTACATACATACACATGCTCCATTTTAAATCTCCTCTGCTGCCTCTTGAGAGAGTACTAGTTGAGTGTTTAGGTACTTCTATGCCGCACTAGCTAGAGCTCGTAGAGGAATGACCATGCTACCTTGTTTTGTGTGATATCCGATCGACAACCGATGTGACCTGTAGTACATGATGCACTATTATCGTGGCTGTAGTAATTTAAGACTGGCATTCAAAGTTGTTAGTGTTGCATTATACTAACAGCTTAATTTGGGTACTTTCAAATTCATTGTTATGTTGCTGCAATTAAGAATGTAAATTCCTTTCATTTCTTGTATTATTAATGTAGGAAGAAATGTTGCGAAGCAAAAAGAACCTATAGAGGAGGGCGAAGTACCTTTAACAGAGCAACAGATTTGCGAGCAGGTGCTTGGTAAGGAATATGGTTACATCAGAGGTCGGGGTCACGGACCAAAACCAAATAGAAGGGCCTACTCAAGCGCATCAAGCTCAACTCAGCATGTAGTGGAAGAATTGGCATCTACAAAGGAGATTGTTGCTACGCAACAAACTCAAATTGAGGCTCAACAATCTCAACTTGAAGCTCAACATAAGAAGATCGATTGGCTACAGAGTGTCGTGTCTAACTTGGTTGGCATTTCACCTCCTATGGACGGCACTAGTGCGACAGGGCTTGGTTTCTTAACTGATAGATCTGTTTTGCGGTCAGGCTACAGATCTGTTTCTTCTGATGGTATGATTGTATAACTCTCATAAAGTCAGTTTGGCTCTCATCGTGTGATTTGGCATATTTATTCAAGAGGTTGAACTTGATAGTTGAAATTTAAAAATTACAGGCTCTCTGGTCTCAGATGGAGGGTCAAGGAGGTGAAGCAACTTTGGAGAGGTACACTGTTTGCATTGCTATTATGTGCTTTTGAAGTAAAGTTTATGAGCATCTTCTAAATTGTGCTTGGTTCTATCTATGTTCGCCAATGAAATTACCAAAGAGTGGGTTCCATCTAAGGGTGATTTTATTAATGTGTACATACTTGCTACAACTTGACATTTCATATAATACTACAAGCAACATCCTGCCGTAAGCTTGAGCAATGTATGGTTAATTAGGATATCTTCCAGATTAAAAGGAAAAGAACGAATTAGCTCATGCTCTTACATGGTACTCCATCGTCCGAAAATACTTGTCATCAAAATGAATAAAATAGGATATATCTAGACGTATTCTAGTTATAGATGCATATCTTTTATCCACTTTGATGATAAGTATTTTCGGACGGAGGGAGTACTTCACAAATTTTGTACTATTTGGCTGTAATGGTGCACATTTTCTTGAATTCATCAATAAATGAACATCATCCATGTCATTTTAACTTGTTTGGCATTTTCCATGTGTAGAGGACATGTGGGGAGTGATCGGAGCAGTGCTAAACTAGATGCCAAAAGAGTAGTTCCTGATTTGCAAATTCGCACAAATACTAGATGTCAAATACTAGAATAGTTCCTTCTTGGTGACCGGATCGTATGTTTGGAGCAGTACTAAAGTTGGTACTTTGCAAATACTAGAATATTATTTCCTGATGGTACTGAAGTTGTGAAACAAAATCCGGCTTACAAATGTTAGCATGTTATGATTGGATCATAAGTTTACAAATGCTGATTCTGAACTTTTTCCTGTTGTATGTCTAAAATTCTAAGATTTCTTGCATACTACTAATGTCAGCATGTGGGAATATACTGTAGCTATGATATAGTTGCTTTCTTATGCCTTTAGTTACCAAGGTTTACAATTTTTTGTTACAAAAGATGTCTAGTTACCAACGTGTAACTGGTCTCCAGATTCTTTTAGTCACCAAGCCTTGGCTGGTCACTTGATATCTCTAGCCACTAACCATGTACATGGTGGCTGTAAATTTTTAGCAACCAAATCTTCCTTGGTCTCTAGATGCCATTAGTCACCAAGTCTCCCTTGGTCGGTAGATGCTATTAGTCACCATATTTAGTTGGTGGCTATTGATACAACATTTAGTGACCAGGGTTCGCAATGTTGGTCGCTCAATATCTATAGCGACTAGACTATAGCCACCACGGTTTACTCAAGTAGTATTGGTAGCAGTAGATCAGTAGCGACCAATTTTGTACTTTTAGCAACCAACCACCTTGGTGGCTAAACCTCACATATCTAGTAGTGTGAGTAGTTTACCACAGACCTTCGGGTCCATAGTTATTAGCTATATGGCTTCTTCTCTCTCTTTGGATCTCAATATCATGTTCTCCTTGATCTTCTTGGAGATCTATTCGATGTAACTCTTTTTGCGGTGTGTTTGTCGAGATCCGATGAATTGTGGGTTTATGATTAAGTTTATCTATGATAAATATTTGAATCTCCTCTGAATTCTTTTATGTGTGATTAAGTTATATTTGCAAGTCTCTTCGAATTATCAGTTTGTTTTGGCCTACTAGATTGATCTTTCTTGCAATGGGAGAAGTGCTTAGCTTTGGGTTCAATCTTGTGGTTTCCTTTCCCAGTGACAGCAGGGGCAGCAAGGCATGTATTGTATTGTTGCCATCGAGGATAAAAATATGGGGTTTATATCATATTTCATGATTTTATCCCTCTACATCGTGTCATCTTTCTTAATGCGTTACTCCGTTCTTTGTGAACTTAATACTCTAGATGCATGCTGGATAGCGGTCAATGTGTGGAGTAACAGTACTAGATGTAGGCAGGAGTCGGTCTACTTGGCACGGACGTGATGCCTATATACATGATCATGCCTAGATAATCTCATAATTATTCGCTTTTCTATCAATTGCTCGACAGTAATTTGTTCACCCACCGTAATAATTATGCTATCTTGAGAGAAGCCACTAGTGAAACCTGTGGCCCCCGGGTCTATCTCTTATCGTATAAGCTTGCTATTTAGTTTTATTTGCATCTTTACTTTCCCAATCTATATTATAAAACACCAAAAATATATTTATCTTATCATACTATCTCTATCAGATCTCACTTTCGCAAGTGGCCGTGAAGGGATTGTCAACCCCTTTATTGCGTTGGTTGCGAGTTCTTGTTTGTTTGTGTAGGTGTATGGGACTTGTGAGGAGTCCCGTACTGGATTGTGTGACGCCCCCGATTCAATCGTACACTAATCATACACGCAAATGTGTACGATCAAGATCAGGGACTCACGGGAAGATATCACAACACAACTCTAGACACAAATTAAAATAATACAAGCTTTATATTACAAGCCAGAGGCCTCGAGGGCTCGAATACGTCAGCTCGAATACAAACGAGTCAGCGGAAGCAACAATATCTGAGTACAGACATAAGTTAAACAAGTCTGCCTTAAGAAGGCTAGCACAAAAGCAACATCGATCGAAAAGGCAAGGCCTCCTGCCTGGGAGCCTCCTAACTATTCATGGTCGTCGGCGTCCGTCACGTGGTAGTAGGCACCCTCGGGGTAGTAGCACTCGTCGGCGGTGTCGTCTCGCTCCTGGGCTCCACCATCTGGTTGCAACAACCAGAAAGAAGAAAGAAGGGGGGGGGGGAGGGGGTAGCAAAGCAACCGTGAGTACTCATCCAAAGTACTCGCAAGCAAGGATCTACACTAATTATGCATCGGTACCAATGAAAAGGGTAGTATCTGTGGACTAGCTACAGAATGCCAGAATAAGAGGGGGAGAAGCTAGTCCTATCAAAGACTAGAATCTTCTGGGAACCACCGTCTTGCAGCAAGAGGAGGGAGTAGAGTAGTATAACATAAGTCATATTTATGTTTTTGTCAACGCCCCGAGATCCTTTCTCGACTCCCGGAGCCACATATCCATATCATGCCTCAGCATCCAGTTCTAGTTGTATCGATCAGGATACAACTCCGAGTGTCCGTTACAGTAGGACAGGCTATCGATAGATGTTTTCTTCCCTGCAGGGGTGGACCAACTTACCCACCACGCTCGATTAACTCTGGTCGGACACACTTTCCTGGGTCATGCCGGCCTCGGCCAAACAATACGCCGCAGCCCGACCTAGGCTTAATAGAGAGGTCAGCACGCCGGACTAAACCTATGTCCCCAGGGGTCATCGGCCATCTCCCCGGGAACTCCTGCACGTTGCATGGGCGGCCGGTGAGCAGACCTAGCTACCTCCTTCAAAAAGGCAGGTGCTTACGCAGTCCAACCCGGTGCGCGGCGCTCAGTCGCTGACGTCTAATAAGCTTCGGCTGATGCATACAACGCAGAATGCCAATACTATGCCCACGTGATGGTTAGTGCTATCAGGCCAGAGGCCCCTCGGATCAAATATCCAAATTGTAGTGGATTAGGAACGCGCGGTAACAAGTAGAGACTCACGAAAGATATGACCCCGTTGCCCCATCTCGAGGACTTGCGGCAAGGGCTAAGAATGCCCGGCCACGCCTCGTAATTATCTCGCGGGCACCTCCCAGGTCAACCCGACTCCACATCACTCGCCATTATGCTCGCGCGGGTACCCCTCAGGGCCGACCCGTCTTTAGTAACATGCTTCAATGTAAGGTCATAGTAACCATAGTAACCGTGTGTCCAAACATCAAGGGGAAAACCCGAGGAATCACCCCAGGTGAATTCCACTCGATGTAATCATCAAGGTGAACGTATGAGGGACCACCCTCGAGGTTCACTCTTGAGGGGTTGCACGACAGAGTCATATTGGAAGTTCTTAAGGCGGAATCACCCTCGATGACCACGACCGAATAGCTACACTACAGGGTTAACATTAGAAGTGTTGTAGAGGTCTCACCCTCGGCACTCAATAGTAACCCAGCAGTGTCGAGAAACTAAGGGGAAAGTGATGTGCGGTGCCGGGGCCTGGTCTTCGATCCCTTTGATCGGGTCTTTGACGATGAAGCAGGGGCAACAAGGACAAGGTGGGGGTCACAGATGGATCACTAACCAACCTATACTAAGCTGTTTAGGATAAGCAGGTAAGGTACAGCATCAGATACAGAAGCAGGCTATGCATCAGAATAGGAGCAAACAATAACAGTAGCAAAATCTAATGCAAGCATGAGAGATGGAATGGGCGATATCGGGATGATCAAGGGGGGGGGGGCTTGCCTGGTTGCTCTGGCAAGGAGTGGTCATCGATGACGTAGTCGATCACAGGGGCAGCATTGGTCTCGGGGTCTACCGGAGAGAAGAGGGGTAAGAAACAGTAAATATAAAGCAAACATATCATCACAAAGCATAACATGGCAATAAGATGTGCCAGGTGTGACTTAACGTATGGCTACACGATAAAGGTGAAGGGGGGATTCAACCGAGAATGAATTCCCGGTTCCGGACCTGTGTCAGACAGATGACCGGAGGGGGAATGTTCCATGTTCAGATAGTTACATGCATCTGACAGGTAAATGGACCGCGCATACAGATTCGTTGGATATTTCTGAGAAACTTTCATGTAGAAAACATTTTCATCCGAGCTACGGTTTAATTTCTATGAATTTTCAAAGTTTTAAACATTTTCTGGATTTATCAAAATTAACAGAAATGAATTATGACATCAGCATGACGTCACTACTGCGTCAGCAAGTCAAACCGCCTGGCCCAGGTCAAACCTGACCTGCGGGACCCACCTGTCATGGACAGAGGTCTAACAGTGGGTTATTTTAATTGAACAGAGGTTAATTAGTAGTTGGGCCCCACATGTCAGTGACTAATTAGGTTAACTAATTAGTTTTATTTATAAAAACGTTTAATTAGCCTTATTAACAGAAAGGGGCCACATGTCATACAGAGGGGTGAACAGTGCCCGCGTTGACCGTAGTCAACGCGGTCAACTGAGGCGCTGGGGGTCCACAGTCAGTGCCTCAAGGAGCGAGCCCTAGGCGTCCTCGTCAGCCCACGCCGGCGCTGGTGACCGGAGTAACTCCGGCGGCCGTTTCGCGGCGGCGCATCGCCGGTGATGTTCGGAAACAGTCATCCGAGGTTTATTTGACGCGCAAGAGGCGCCGTTCGGATGCGGTGAACGAGCCACATCGAGTGGCGGTAGCGGCAGGAGCTGGGAGGCCAGAAGGGGCGCCGGCGACGAGCAGGGGCGACGGCGGCGTTCGGGGGTGCCTCGGGAAAAGCCTACGGGGCACCAAATCGACCGTGGTTGGCCGCGTCCGAACGAGAACAATGTTCCGCGTCGATCTGTGGCTTTAGCGCGAGCTAAAACAAACGGAGCCGAGCGCTAGGTCGTCGCTGGCGGACGCCGGAATCGGGCGTTGGTGGCTACGGCGATGTGGGGCGCGACAGGCGATGCTGAGAGCACACCTGGGCTCCTACGAGCCCCAGGAGCTTGACTACGAGCTAGGACGTGAGCTCGGGCCTTGGTGGCCATGATGGTGAGGTGATCTGCGGCGGCAAGCTCACGGCAACGGTGACAAGCTAGCTAGGGAGAAGCACACGGTGCGAGGAGAAGAATGGAGGGAGGGAGGAGCTCACCTAGCGGCTATGAAAAGCCTGCGACAGCTTAGGAGCGTAGAGGTGGCCGGAGACGATGGCGGTCACCGGCGATAGAGAAGACGGGGACAAGCTCGATCCCGACCGTGTGGACCGGCGATAGAAGCGTAGTTGAGGTAGAGGTCACCGGCGCGTCTCGTGGACGTGATGGCGAGGCGTGGGGTGGCCGGTGGCCGCGGCTATGGCGCAGCCATGGCGACGCCGGCGCTCGGTGAGGCGCGGCCGAGGTGGATCTGGAGGGGAGTGGGAGAGGGGTGTGGGGTGGTGCAAGTGGAGGCGGGGATCGAGGAGACGAGGAGGCGTAGGCCTTATCCCCTCGCCCGGGCATCGCCGGCGAGGCGGGTCTGGCGGGGATGGCGCCTGTAGCGACTCGGGTCGGGGAACAGTGCGAGGGGGAGGAGGCGACCGGGGGGAAGTGTGGCCACCCTGCTGGGATGGGCCGAGGCCCACGGGAAGGCCAGGAAGGCCAGGGGCTCTCCCACCCCTTTGCTTTTCCTTTTCTTCTTTTTTAAGATTTTCTATTTTAGCTATTTTAGGCAACTTAGAAATTTTGCAAAAAAATGTTGGTTCAACACCAATACTAATTATGCATTATTTGGCACAAGATGAACATTTTAGTTTTCATGTTTGAGCATTTTTGAATTTCACACATAAATTCAAATTGAATTCAACTGGAATTTGAAATGGAATATTGATCAAAGTGACCAAGCACTGTTATAGCAAAATGATTAGCTTGATCTCAGGGATTACTGTAGCATCATTACACCGGGGTGTTACAACTCTCCTCCTCTAAAAGAAATTCTCGTCCCGAGAATTAAGAGGTAGAAGGGAACAGGTCGGGGTATTCAGCCCGGAGGTTATCTTCGCGTTCCCAAGTGGCTTCCTCTTTAGTATGATTCGACCATTGCACCTTGAGGAACTTGGTGGGTTCGACGTTCAACTTCTTCAAGAATGCGTATAGGATGCTCTTTGTGAGTGAGATCATCTTGAACTTCAATCAATTCCGGATCCACTTCACGTTCAGGGTCCTTGAAGCAACGACAAAGTTGCGACACGTGGAAGACGTCATGGATGTGAGAGAACTGAGGTGGCAACTCCAATTGATAAGCCACCAGTCCACGACGGACGAGAATACGGAAGGGATCAATGTAGCGAGGAGCTAGCTTGCCCTTGACTCCGAATCGATGAGTGCCTCTCAAAGGAGTGACACGCAGATAAGCTTGTTCACCAGGTTGATAAGTTGAACCCCAGTGTTTTTCGGTCATAGTTGCTCTTCTGGCGGGACTGGGCCGCCTTGAGATTATCCCGGACAATGCGAACCTGCTCTTCAGCTTGTTGAATAATGTCTGGACCAATGAGCGTCCGTTCCCCAGTTTCTGACCAATTCAGAGGGGTTCGGCACTTACGTCCATAAAGCACTTCGAAGGGTGCCATCTTCAAGCTGGCTTGATAGCTATTGTTATAAGAGAACTCCGCATAAGGGGGAGATTCTTCCCACTTCTTACCAAAAGAAATAACACAAGCCCGAAGCATGTCTTCAATAATTTGATTGACTCGCTCGACCTGGCCTTGGGATTGGGGATGATAAGCAGTGCTCCAGGTAATATGAGTTCCCATTGCCTCTTGGAAACTATCCCAGAACTTCGAAGTGAATATACTTCCGCGGTCTGAACTGATCTCCTTCGGAGTGCCGTGGAATGACACAATTCTGGAGATATACAAGTTTCCTAATTGACTAGCAGTGATTGTCTCCTTGACTGGCAGAAAGTGTGCAACTTTCGAGAATTGGTCGATGATGACAAAGATAGCATCATTACCTTTCTGAGAGTTGGGAAGGCCAGTGACGAAGTCCATCTGAATCTTATCCCACTTCCATTCAGGAATCGAAAGCGGTTATAGAAGTCCAGCTGGTTTCTGATGTTCTGCTTTGACGCGATGACAAACGTCGCAATCTTCGATATATCGAGCAATGTCTTGCTTAATTTTAGGCCACCAGTACTTCTGACGGATGTCTAGATACATCTTGGTACTTCCCGGATGAATAGAGAGAGGGGTGTCATGCGCTTCTTTCATCACCTTCTCTGTCATAAGCTTGAACCGGGGCACTACAATGCGATCTCTGAAGTATAAGGTTCCATCTTGACAAGCGTAAATCTCTGGATTTCTCTAAGGCAAGATCCTTTTTCATCAGATCAACATGAGCATCTTTTGCTTGAGCAGACTTAATTGCTTTCAGAAGAGTTGGTTCCAAGACAAGGTTATTCAGAGAACCCTGTGGAACTAGTTGAAGGTTCAGCTTGCATAGCTCTTCATAAAGGCGGGGTTGAGCTTTCAAAACCATGCGATTATTGCAATAAGACTTACGGCTTAGGGCATCGGCCATTACATTAGCCTTACCAGGGGTATAGGATAGACCGCAGTTGTAGTCAGCAATAGCTTCCATCCACCGCTGCTGACGGAGGTTCAGATCTGGCTGAGTGAACAGGTACTTCAGACTCTTATGATCGGTGAAGATCTCGCAACGATTACCGAGAAGGTACTGTCGCCATAGCTTCAGTGCACAGATAACCGCAGCAAGCTCGTGGTCATGAACTGGGTAGTTCTCTTCGTGAGGACGCACTTGACGGGAGGCATAAGCAATCACTCTGCGCTCTTGCATTGGGACGCAGCCTAATCCTTGTCGTGAGGCGTCGCAATAGATGACAAAGTCCTTGCGAGAATCAGGGGGAGCAAGCACTGGGGCAGAAGTCAGCTTGTCCTTGAGTGCCTGGAAGCTTTCCTGACACTTTTCAGTCCAATCAAACTTAACGCCTTTGAGTAGCAGATTGTTTAGTGGCTTGGCGATCTTGGAGAAGTTCTCAACAAAACGTCGACAATAGCTGGCTAGTCCGAGAAAGCTTCTGACTTGCTTGATAGTTTTCGGGGGGGTCCAGTCAAGAATAGCCTGAACGCGCTCTGGGTTGACGGCAATACCATCCTTGGAGATGACATGCCCAAGGTAGGTTACTTCAGGAAGCCAGAATTCGCACTTGGAATACTTGGCATAAAGCTGATGCTCTCGAAGTTTTTCCAGAACAAGACGAAGATGTTTAGCATGTTCTTCTTTATTCTTTGAATATAGCGGAATATCATCCAGATAGACTACGACAAACTTGTCGAGGTAATCCATGAATATGTAGTTCATCATACGAGAGAATGTAGATGGAGCATTGGTTAAACCGAATGACATGACGGTGTACTCGTAAGAACCATAATGAGTGACGAATGCGGTCTTTGGAATATCCTCTTCACGAACACGGATCTGGTGGTAACCCAACCTCAAGTCGAGTTTAGAGAATATCGATGAACCAGCTAGTTGATCATACAGATCATTGATCCTAGGAAGGGGATATTTGTTCTGAATTGTAGCTTGGTTGATAGGACGGTAGTCTGGGACCAAACGATTCGTTCCATCCTTCTTCTTCACAAAGAGAGAATGTGCTCCCGAAGCAGAGGAACTTCGGCGAATGAAACCCTTGCGAAGAGATTTGTGGATTTCCTCCTTAAGTTCAAGGAGCTCATGAGGTGGCATCTTGTAGGGTCGTTTGGCAATAGGAACGGTGCCTGGTTTCAAGTCGATGACGAACTCGACAGCCCGGGCAGGGGGTATACCTGGAAGTTCTTCTGGAAAGACGTATTGGAAGTCGCGAATGACTGGAATCCTTTCACTTCCCTCAAGAGGTGATGCGTTCAACGCATTCAAGACATAAAGTCGTGCTTCAGCATTTTGAACAATCTGAGCATGGTAGCTTACTATCTCATCAGAAGGATGTAGTAGATGAACGACCTTAGTGGCACAAACGATAGAGGCAGTATGTGCTTTCAACCATTCCATTCCCAGAATGAGATCAATATTGGAAGACTCTAGAATAATGGGAGAAACATGGAATTCTAGCCCTTCAATTTCCACGGGGACGTCGCGACCAATCATGGTGGTCCGACACTGGCCCGCAGGGGTGCGCACCACTATTGGAGTGTTCATGGGCTCACATCGAAGTCGTGTGCGTATGTGATAACCCACAAGTGTAGGGGATCGCAACAGTTTTCGATAAGTAAGAGTGTCGAACCCAACAAGGAGCTAAAGGTAGAATAAATATTCCCTCAAATTCTGTCGACCACCGATACAACTCTATGCACGCTTGACGTTCGCTTTACCTAGAACAAGTATGAAACTAGAAGTACTTTGTAGGTGTGATAGGATAGGTTTGCAAGATAATAAAGAGAACGTAAACATAAACTAGGGGCTGTTTAAATAAAGATGCAATAAAGTAAATATAACGAGTGTGGAAAAGTGGTGGTAGGAGTTGTGGAATTGTCCCTAAGCAATTGACTATGTTACTAGACCGGTAATCACTATTGCAATTCTATTTGAGGGAGAGGCATAAGCTAACATATCATCCCTTACTTGGAATTCTATGCACTTATGATTGGAACTCTAGCAAGCATCCGCAAATACTAAAGATTCATTAAGGTAAAACCCAACCATAGCATTAAAGTGTCAAGTCCCCTTTTATCCCATACGCAAACAACCTACTTACTCGGGTTTGTTTTTCCGTCACTCACGCAACCCACCATAAGCAAATCATAAACATATTGCAAACCCTACAGCGGGAGTCCCTCACGCTTGCGCGACACAGAGGGCACCATAGGGCAGCACCAATAATAAAACATGCAACTCAAAACCAATCATAGCAATTCATCAATCACCGATAGGACAACGAAAATCTACTCAGACATCATAGGATGGCAACACATCATTGGAAAATAATATGAAGCATAAAGCACCATGTTCAAGTAGAGGGTACAGCGGGTTGCGGGAGAGTGGACCGCTGGATATAGAAGGGGGAAGGTGATGGAGATGTTGGTGAAGATGACGGCGGTGTTGGTGAAGATCGCGGTAATGATGATGGCCCCCGGCAGCGCTCCGGCGCCACCGGAAGCAAGGGGGAGAGAGGCCCCCTTCTTCTTCTTCTTCCTTGACCTACTCCCTAGATGGGAGAAGGGTTTACCCTTTGGTCCTTGGCTCCCATGGCTTGGGAGGGGCGAGAGCCCCTCCGAGATTGGATCTATCTCTCTATTTCTGCGTTCTCTGTTTCTGCCCCTTCACCGTTTCCTTTATATCCGGAGATCCGTAACTCCGATTGGGGTGAATCTTTCGCCCAGATTTTTCTTGTAAAATTAGCTTTCTTGCGGCAAAAGAAGGGCATCAACCGCCTTACGAGTGGCCCACAAGAGCCCAGGGTGCGCCCAAGGGTAGGGGGCGCGCCCCTTGTCTCGTGGCCACCCCGGACACCGTTTCGCGTTGATTCTTCCTCCGGAAAATCCCAAATATTCCAAAATAATTCTCCATCCGTTTTTATCCCGTTTGGATTCCGTTTGATATTGGTTTTCTGCGAGACATAAAACATGCAATGTATATGAACTGGCACTGAGCCTTTGGATCAATATGTTAGTCCCAAAAATAGTATAAAAAGTTGCTAAAAGTATATGAAAGTTGAAGAATATTGGCATGGAACAATCAAAAATTATAGATACGACGGAGACGTATCAGTATGCAAAATTTTCTGACATAAATGAATGCGATGCTCCTGAATCGAATAAAACAGAAGCCGGTACTGAATTAACAAGAAGAGTACCCATCACAGTAGCAGGCTGATCTTGAGCTTCTTTCAGATCAATGTTGTTAGCCTGACCACGACCATAAGGCCTGGTATTGTTGTTGTGGGGCTGTTTGTTTCCACGGGCATTAGAAGGCAGAGCCAGCTGGTTCTGATTCTGAGGACAGTTCCTAGAGCGGTGACCTGGAAGGCCACACTTGAAGCATAGACCATCATTGGGGTTGGGAACAGGAGCTTGGGGTGGTACAGCTCGAAGAGGCTGCCTTTGCAGTGGAGGAGGCAGATGAGGTGCAACATAGGACTGTCTTGTTGCAGGTGCAGTTGGGCGGTACATGCTATGGGGGATCCATATTCGACTTCTGCGCTAACAGGCCCGAAGATGAGCCAGCGTCACGGCTGCGCCTAAGGGATCCCTGGTGTTCCTGCAGACCAGTCTCAACCTGAATAGCCTTGTTCACCAAGGTGGCGAAGTCGGCAAAGTCATGAACGAGCAGTGCTAGCTTGATATCAGGTTGAAGTCCATCACGAAACTTTTCCTGCTTACGAGCATCAGTAGCAATGTCTTCTTCAGCATAACGGGACAAGTCCAAGAATTCCCGCTGATAAGCATCTACAGACTTGTTGCCTTGGGTGAGGTTGCAGAAATCTCACTTCTTCCTGTCCATGATTCCCTGATGAATGAAGCGGGCACGAAAGGCAGCTTGGAAATCCGGCCAAGTGATGACCGTTCCGATGGGTAGAATGCGCTGTGGCTGTCCCACCATTTAGCAAAATAGGACCCTTCGTAAAGAAAAGATGCAAAGGTGACATAGCTAGCAGGGGCCACACTAGCAGACTCCATTTCATACGTGATGTCGCAGAGCCAGTCATCAGCATCAAGGGGTTGAGTTGAGCTGTGGTAAATAGTTGGGTGGAGGCGCATGAAGTCCTGCAGAGTTACTGGGGTTGGCTGTTGATTCATGTTCGGACGAGGAAACTGAGCCATCATTCATTCTATGAACTGGCGGTTCATCTCAAACAGTTGCATCATTCCAGCAAAGAATTCGGGCGGTGGTGGATCGTTGCCACCACGGCCACGACCAGCCGGTCTAACCATCCTGCTAACATATAACAGGGGGTAGTTCAGCATTGAGCATTTGCAAAGACAAGGCTCATTCATGATGAAACATGCATAAAGAAAGAGGTACGATGGATACCACTTAGTAGACGACACGACGGTGTGTGCACTATTCAAGATGCTATTCTAAGGAGTAACTATGGCTTATCCAACTTTGGGGTGAATGTGGTCACGGGATCCTAATGTTAGAGTTAGTGAATTCGTTTAACCCGAGTAGAAGAGAGTTCAGAGTCCTAGAGTATAGACGAGGAGTAAAAGATCCTAATACCACCCAATGGCGACATGGGCCCGTAAGAAACACAACCATGTTAGTAAAAGTTTTTCAGCGACTAGACTCAACTTTGGCCAAGGAGTTGGAAAGAGGGCTACCTACAGGCAGTCGGCTCTGATACCAACTTGTGACGCCCCCGATTCAATCGTACACTAATCATACACGCAAATGTGTACGATCATGATCAGGGACTCATGGGAAGATATCACAACACAACTCTAGACACAAATTAAAATAATACAAGCTTTATATTACAAGACAGGGGCCTCGAGGGCTCGAATACATCAGCTCGAATACAAATGAGTCAGCGGAAGCAACAATATCTGAGTATAGACATAAGTTAAACAAGTCTGCCTTAAGAAGGCTAGCACAAAAGCAACATCGATCGGAAAGGCAAGGCCTCCTGCCTGGGAGCCTCCTAGCTATTCCTGGTCATCGTCGTCCGTCACGTGGTAGTAGGCACCCTCGGGGTAGTAGCAGTCGTCGGCGGTGTCGTATGGCTCCTGGGCTCCACCATCTGGTTGCAACAACTAGAAAGAATAATGAAGGGGGAAAGGGGGTAGCAAAGCAACCGTGAGTACTCATCGAAAGTACTCGCAAGCAAGGATCTACACTACTTATGCATCAGTATCAATGAAAAGGGTAGTATCTGTGGACTAGCTGCAGAATGCCAGAATAAGAGGGGGAGAAGCTAGTCCTATCGAACACTAGCATCTTCTGGGAACCACCGTCTTGCAGCAAGAGGAGGGAGTAGAGTAGTATAACATAAGTCATATTTATGTTGTTGTCAACGCCCCGGGATCCTTTCTCGACTCCCGGAGCCACATATCCATATCATGCCTCAGCATCCAGTTCTAGTTGTATCTATCGGGATACAACTCCGAGTGTCCGTTACCGTAGGACAGGCTATCGATAGATGTTTTCTTCCCTACAGGGGTGCACCAACTTACCCACCATGCTCAATTAACTCTGGCCGGACACACTTTCCTGGGTCATGCCCGGCCTCGGCCAAACAATATGCCGCAGCCTGACCTAGGCTTAATAGAGAGGTCAGCACGCCGGACTAAACCTATGTCCCCAGGGGTCATGGGCCATCTCCTCGGGAACTCCTGCATGTTGCGTGGGCAGCCGGTGAGCAGACCTAGCTACCTCCTTCAAAGAGGCAGGTGCTTACGCAGTCCAACCCGGCGAGCGCCGCTCAGTCGCTGACGTCTAATAAGCTTCGGCTGATGCATACAATGCAGAACGCCCATACTATGCCCATGTGATGGTTAGTGCTATCAGGCCCGAGGCCCCTCGGATCAAATATCCAAATCATAGTGGATTAGGAACGCGCGGTAACAAGCAGAGACTCACGAAAGATGTGACCTCGTTGCCCCGTCTCGAGGAATTGCGGCAAGGGCTAAGAATGCCCGACCACGCCTCGTAATTATCTCGCGGGCACCTCCTAGGTCAACCCGACTCCACATCACTCGCCATTATGCTCGCGCGGGTACCCCTCAGGGACGACCCGTCTTTAGTAACATGCTTCAGTGTAAGGTCATAGTAACCATAGTAACCGTGTGTCCAAACATCAAGGGGAAAACCCGAGGTATCACCCCTGGTGAATTCCACTCGATGTAATCATCAAGGTGAACGTAAGAGGGACCACCCTCGAGGTTCATTCTTGAGGGGTTGCACGACAGATTCATATCAGAATTGCTTAAGGCGGAATCACCCTCGATGACCACGACCGAATAGCTACACTACAGGTGAGGGAGTCCTGGATTAGGGGGTGTCCGGATAGCTGAACTATCACCGTTGGCCGGACTCCTGGACTATGAAGATACAAGATTGAAGACTTCGTCCCGTGTCCGGATGGGACTTTCCTTGGCGTGGAAGGCAAGCTTGGCGATACGGATATGTAGATCTCCTACCATTGTAACCGACTCTGTGTAACCCTAACTCTCTTTGGTGCCTATATAAACCGGAGGGTTTAGTCCGTAGGACGAACAACAATCATACCATAGGCTAGATTCTAGGGTTTAGCCTCTTTGATCTCATGGTAGATCTACTCTTGTACTACCCATATCATCAATATTAATCAAGCAGGAGTAGGGTTTTACCTCCATCGAGAGGGCCCGAACCTGGGTAAAAACATTGTGTCCCTTGTCTCCTGTTACCATCCGCCTAGACGCACAGTTCGGGACCCCCTACCCGAGATCTGCCGGTTTTGACACCGACATTGGTGCTTTCATTGAGAGTTCCTCTGTGCCGTCACCTTTAGGTCCGATGGCTCCTTCGATCATCAACAACGACGCGGTCCAGGGTGAGACTTTTCTCCCCGGACAGATCTTCGTATTCGGCGGCTTTGCACTGCGGGCCAATTCACTTGGTCATTTGGAGCAGATCGAAAGCTACGCCCCTGGCCATCAGGTCAGATTTGGGAGTTTGAACTACACGACCAACATTCGCGGAGACATGACCTTCGACGGGTTCGAGCCACAGCCTAGCGCGCCGCACTGTCTTGATGGGTATGATCTAGCTCTGCCGCCGAACAGCGCCCTGGAGGCCGCACCAGCGTCCGCTCCGACCCTTAGCTCGGAGCCGACTTCGCCGATCGAGGACGAGTATCTGGACACTGCCTCGGGGGCTACGATCTCTACGGCGATTGAGCCGAACACCATCCCTGTCCTTTGCAAAGCCCGTGACTCCGAGGTGCCGGACTCCTCTCCGGACTTCGAACCTCCCGCGCCCCTGCCAATCAAATCCGATTGGGCGCCGGTTATGGAGTTCACTGCCGCGGACATCTTTCAGCACTCACCCCTTGGCGACATCCTGAATTCACTAAAGTCTCTCTCTTTATCAGGAGAGCCCTGGCCGGACTATGGTCAGGAAGGTTGGGATGCGGACGACGAAGAAATTCAACACCCACCCACCACCCACTTCATAGCCACTGTCGAAAGTTTAAACGACGTGCTCAATTTTGACTCTAAAGACATCGACGGTATGGACGACGATGTAGGAGATAACAACGAACCAGCACCTACAGGGTACTGGACAGCCACCCCATCTCACGATGTATACATGGTGGATACACCTAAAGGAAGCAGCGACGAGGAACAACGGGACGCTACGAAGGATAAATCCCTCGAAAAGCAGTCAAGACGGTGACAAAAGCGCCGCACAAAGTCCCGCCTCGACAAAGACGGCGGCCATACAGACCCAGCCATAGAGCAGGTCGAACCGGTGGGCGACGAACATACCATTGAACAACCGTCCGAACAGGACAACTTGGATAAACAACCCGTCCCCGGCGAAGATAACAGTCCGGACGATCTCACACCGGACAAGTTGTTGGAGCAGAAGAACCTCCACAAAAGGCTCGTCGCCACTGCGCGTAGCCTGAAAAAGCAGAAGCGGAAGCTCAAAACAGCGGAAGATGCACTCAGAAGCAGATGGAGCAAAGTACTCAACACCGCAGACAAATACGGCGACAGTCGCCAAACAAAGAGCTACCGGAAGTGCAAACTACTGCCCGAATTCGATGAGGAGGCCTTAGAGCCCCCGCAATCAAAGAACAAAGAGGCCGCCCGGTCGGATAGACGACCACATGACAAGTATAGAGAGGCAAGCGGCACCGCACACAAACCGGCACGCGATCCGCATAAGGATTCGCATCAAAAGGATGGCCCAGTTAGGTCCATCTACGGGCCAAGAAAGCAAGCTCTTCTAAGCAATGCAACACGCCAAATATCCGGACAACACGACACACCCAAATATAGGGGTGCCGCACACCCCCTATGTTTCACCGATGAGGTGCTGGATCACGAATTTCCAGCGGGATTTAAACCCGTAAACATAGAGGCATACGACGGAACAACAGACCCGGGAGTCTGGATTGAGGATTACATCCTCCACATACACATGGCTAGAGGAGATGATCTCCACGCCATAAAATATTTACCCCTCAAGCTCAAAGGGCCAGCACGGCACTGGCTTAAAAGCCTCCCTGAAAATACCATTGGAAGTTGGGAAGAGCTCGAGGATGCTTTTCGGGCAAATTTTCAAGGGACTTATGTCCGCCCTCCGGATGCAGACGATTTAAGTCACATAACTCAACAACCCGGAGAGTTAGCCCGCAAATTCTGGAACAGGTTCCTCACCAAAAAGAACCAAATAGTCGACTGTCCGGACGCCGAAGCCTTAGCAGCTTTCAAACACAACGTCCGAGATGAATGGCTCGCCAGGCACCTTGGCCAGGAAAAGCCAAGAACAATGGCCGCACTAACAAGCCTCATGACCCGCTTTTGCGCGGGAAAGGACAGTTAGCTGGCAAGATGTAGTACCAGCGACCCAAGTACATCTGAAGTCAGAGATGGAAACGGGAAATCACGACGCAGCAAGGACCAGCGCCGGACAAGGGGAAACAGCCCGAAGAGCACGACAGTCAACGCTGGATTCAAAAGCTCTCGGCAGAATCATAAAAAACTGCCCCTCAGGGATAACAGCCACGAGCTGTCAAACTTAAACAAAATCTTGGACAAAATATGCCAAATCCACAGTACCCCCGGGAAGCTTGCAAACCATACCCACAGAGATTGTTGGGTCTTCAAGCGATCAGCAAACTCAATGTCGAACACAAGGGCTCGACACACCAACCGAGGATGATGACGAACCCCACAAGCAGAGCACCGGAAAACAAAAGAATTTCCCACAAGAAGTCAAAACAGTAAACTCACTTCAAGTGACAAAAGGGAAAATCAGAGCGGCGCCCATAGAAATACGCGCCGCATGGCCTATCCCAGCGGAGTCCCGACATTGGTTGTCAAAACCAATCACCTTTGATCATCAGGATTACTCCGGAAGTATCCGGAACGCAGGATGGACTGCCCTGATATTAGATCCTATAATCGACGGACTCCAATTCACAGAAGTCCTAATGGACGGCGGTAGTGATCTAAACCTGGTATATCGGGACACAATCCGCAAAATGGGGATATACCCAACCAAAATTCGCCACAGCAACACCTCCTTCAAGGGGGTAATGCCAGGCCTATATGCCCATTGTACGGGCTCCCTACTGCTAGAAGTTGTGTTCGGCTCATCCGACAACTACCGCCGCGAAAAGCTAACCTTCCATATCGCCCCATTTAAAAGTAGCTATCAAGCACTATTGGGACGTGAAGCTTTCGCCCGCTTTAACACAATATTGCATTACGCATCTATTACACTTAAAATGCCCGGTCCACGCGGCATCATCTCATTAAAGGGAAGCATCAAGTGTTACTCAAGCACGGAAGAACATGAGACTGCCGGGACAGTCACACACTAATCCGGCTCCGCTAAACCAAGCACCTGAACAAGTCATTTGGACCCCGGACACGGCTAGCCGAGTCCGGCGTAAACATATAAAGGCCTACTAGCCGCACACCCCCGTACAAGGGGCTGAATGCATGTACAACATGAGACAATAAGGCTCAATTTTATTCGCTTTTCGAATCGTACTCCGTTTATTTAATATAAAGTACATTTTTCGCACGATCTTTCTTCAACTAAGTTCTTCTCTTTTACAGATGAACACCGTGCTACACCCGTCCAGGATACGGCTGCGCGGAGACACAAGCGCAGACGTGCAGTAGGGACCCGTTGCAAGGATTCTTTTCAGATTAAGACCCTGCGTAAACCTTTTTTACTGTCTCTTGTTGATACACATCCCCCGGTTTCTTGCTATAACCGAGGAGGAGGCTGGCGTTTTGGCATCGGCCGCGTCAGAATTTTTTGCGCGTACCTGGACACCAGGGGCTTAGGGCATTGTTCTGCCCGTTTTCATAAAGACCGAATACCTTAGGGAGTGTTCGGCGTCTCGAGTTAGGCCTTATATGCATCAGCTCCGAATCATGTCTTTGGTCAAATGTTGGGTTTGCCCGGCTCCTGTGTTTTGCTGCCTTACGTTCTGTTCTATCGGCTAACGCGGCACCAGGAGAACTACTGCGATTGTGCCCCGGTTCGGCCTGGTGAGCACCTCAGTAGAGAAAGCCGAAAACTGACTGTCATGATGTAGCGTGAGACTGGTCAACCACTCGATGACCCACCGGAATGTTTAGAATTCCTCCGCATTAACGAAGGACCGTTTCGGTCAGGCATCTGGCGCCCGAATTGGGAGAGCGCGGTGCCCCTAGGGGCTATATAGTAGCCCCACCATCGAACTCCTATGGCTAAGTGAAAGTGATAAAGCATTATAGTCCGGTTGCCTAGTTTGCTACGCTATCACCTCCTTTACATGACCAAGACGTTGGATTAAGTGTGAAAATGCGCCTATTTGCAAACACCCCAGCACTATGTGCGAGTGGGCTGAAGCCAAAGACTGCCATCTTTCAAAGTTATATACACATATACATTAACGGCCGCACAGGAGGTAGTTTAATACTTGAACGCACAAGTATAAAAAGCCCTTATATTATATTGAAACATTGTTTCACAAATAATACATGTCATTAGAACATAATATCCTTCGAGCACTGCATCTCTATTAAACGAGCGCCCTGCAGGACTTCCTCAAAATAGTGCTCGGCAGGTACTCGGCTTCTGTCCGAATCCTGGGATGCAACTTCGGTGTCCTACATCTCCGCCCAGTATGTCTTGACATGGGCAAGAGCCATCCGCGCACCCTCTATGCATGCTGACCACTTCATTGCACCAATATGCGGCACTGCACCAAGGAACTGCTGCACCAAGCCAAAATAACTCTTCGGCTCGGGCCTGTTCGGCCACAAATGAGTCACGAAATCCTTCATGGCAAGTCCAGACAACCTATTCAGCTCAGCCCATTCGGCCAAACGATCGGCCAATGGAAGCGGACACTCTGGACTATGGAACTGCGACCAAAAAAGCTCTTTCATTCCGTGATCATTTTGGCCTCGGAAGTGTTCGGCCTCGTCTGCGGCACTCGCCGCCAAATCCAGATAAGCATCCCCGCACCCCACAGCTGGCTCAACTGAGCGTACTTAGGATCCGTGAATTTCCTCCGCAGCAGAAAAGGCTTTCCAGCCGCAATATCTTTGGCCTGACGTAGCTCCTCTTTCATAGCTCTCATCGCAGAGCGAGCATCCTTGGCCTCAGTAGCGGCCCTTTTCAGGTCCTCTTGTTCCGCTCGACCTTCTTTTTCAAGACGCTCGCAACGGCCGGTAGCATTCTTCAACTTTATGGCCATCTCGGCCATTTCTTTCTTGCTTCGACAGTGAGCAGCCTGTTCGGCTCTCAGCTCTTCGGCCGCTTTTAAGGCAGCCGCATCACTTTTTCAGGCTTGCTCCTTGGCTCGGGCGAGTTCCGCCCGAAGGTTCTCCATGATAGCGGCACCATCTGCGTCAAGCATACATGTTGTAAGGCACAGACATCGAGCTACCTTACCGGGTGTCCGCGAAGAAGCTGCATACCTTGTGACTCGTCAAGACGCTTATTGACAAGCGCGATGTCAGCATCCGCCACGTCAAGTTGCCGCTTTATTTTGGCAAATTCATCAGTCCGGCTTGCCACCGGACGCTTCGCCACCTACATAGGAAGAGCGCATATTATACCTGGGATTATGATCCTTGGCGCGCTGTCATTTTTGACAACACACTGAGTCTCAGGGGCTACTATCTACACAGGGCGCATTCTATATGCAAAACTGTCAGAAGGTACATCATTTTGCGTACCTCAAAACCCGTCAGTAAACTTATGACGGCTTCATGCAATCCGCTTTCAGCGGATGAAATCCTTTCAATCACCGTACCCATTAGCGCACGGTGATCTTCCGAGATAGACGCTCGCCCGATCAGATCTTTTAGCTCCTCTGACCGTGCGCCGGTCGGTGACGGACTCATCCGATGGCCTTTTCCGAAGGCCGGACGCGGAGGGCTTTGAGGGGACATACAAATGCCTTCGGGCCCCGCCGGATTCGGAGAAACCCTCCGCGACGACACCTCAGGGTCGTCCGCCTCGCATGACGGTACGGCAGGCGGAGGCGTTTCGCTCTCCATCATCTCCGGACCAAGATCCCCTGAAGACGAGCTCTGCTGAGAAGGGCTGAGATCCGAACTACAAGGAAAAATTTCGGTTATCTTCAGAAATAAAACAGGGATGTCTCTCATTTTAAGAAAACACCCCTCTTTACTTATGGCTCGCTTGAGGGCTGATCTCCTTGGGAAAATAGTGCGGCCGGGGCATCTTCCGGCGCAGGACCCTCTAGCGAAGATTTCTTCCCCCGCTTCGAGGCCTTGCTCTCCGAATCTTCAGAGGCGGTCCTCTTCTCCCCTTGGAGGGAGGGATTCTCGATCCCTCCTTTCTTGATAAACTCCTTCGCGGAGGCAGTAGCTCCCTCGTTCCCCCTTCGCCTTCTTCAAAAGGCGCAGCCTCTAGCATCCTGGTTAACACAGGATCCGGCGTGGTCTCAGGGAGGGGGCCGGACACCGGATCACTTTTTCTTTCTCTATCCACTCCTGTTCAAGGGACAGCTCTTTTAAAGGCAAGTTTATGATAGATATACGGATAGCATGTCCGGGTACAGGACTACTTACTTGAGTATCCGGGCGATTGCAGCTCAGACCTGCGTCCTCGGTCAAGTCCGGACACATTGCTTGTGATCCGAAGAACAGTTGGTACATCTCCACGGGCGTTACACCCATAAGATGTTGGAGAGCTCGTGGTCCCTCCGGATTGAACTCCCACAGGCGGAGGGGGCGACGTTTGTAGGGCAGGGTGCGATGAATCAGCATGACCTGCGCTACCACGACCAGATTGATTTCTCTCTCTAGGAGGTCTCGAATACGGCCCTGCAACAAGGGCACGTCCTTGGAAGGCCCCCAGTTGAGCCCTTTATTGACCCATGACGCCAGCCGCGGTGGAGGACCCGAGCGAAAGGTAGGTGGCGCCACCCAATTGGTGCCCCTGGGAGCTGTGATATAAAACCACTCTTGTTGCCACAGACTGAGCTCCTCTTGAAAAGAGCCCTCGGGCCATGGAGCGTCAACATTCTTGCTTATAACAGCCCCTCCGCACTCTACCTGCTGCCCCTTGATCATCTTCGGTTCCACTTTGAAGGTTTTGAGCCATAACCCAAAGTGAGGGGTAATCTGGAGGAAGGCTTCACATACGACAATGAGCATTTAGATGTGGAGGATGGACTCGGATCCAAGTCATGAAATTCCAGCCCATAATAAAACATGAACCCCCTCACGAAGGGGTCCGTCGGGAAGCCTAACCCCCGAAGGAAGTGAGACACGAACAACACGCTCTCACCAGGCTTGGGAGTGGGAATAACCTGCCCTTGGGCAGGCAGCCTGTGCGAAATTTCGCCGGTTAGATACCGGGCGTCTCTCAGCTTTAGCACGTCTTCTTCCGTGGCGGAGGAAGGCATCCACCGGCCTTGCAGGTCGGAGCCGGACATCCTCGGAGGTTCGAAGCGCCTGAATCTAGAACTTTGGGTGTTGGAACTCGAGGCAAGGGGCGGATTCGATTGAGATTGAAAGAAAGGAGCGGGCCTTGGCCTCATTATAAAGAGGTTGAATACCAAGAGCCCTCCCGTGACCGTTCGGGACTCGCCGATAGAGGAAGCGTGCCAACGGGCACGACTGGGTTACCCACGTCCGTATTGATGAGAATCCCGGAATAAGGGGGACACGATCTCTGCTTTGACAAGACGTGCCAAGGAAACCGCCTCGCTAAACACGCTGAGGTGGTACAGTAAAAACGATTCGAATAAAGACTTGGCCGTGGTGTGATGGCACGCTGCGGAATACGTCAGCAGATTGATTTTGTGTAAATATTATTCTCTCTACGGTGTTATGTGGAAATTATTTTGCAGAGCCGGACACTATACTTGTGTTCAAAATCTTTTATGAAGTATTCGGAGGAGGAACCCGCCTTGCAATGCTCAAGACAATATCTTGCCACGGACTCGTCGTCATTGAAGCCTGGTTCAGGGGCTCTTGAGGAGTCCTGGATTAGGGGTGCCGGATAGCGAACTATCACCGTTGGCGGACTCTGGACTATGAAGATACAAGATTGAAGACTTAAATCCTGTGTCCGGATGGGACTTTCCTTGGCGTGGAAGGCAAGCTTGGCGTCTGGATATGTAGATCTCCTACCGTTGTAACCGACTCTGGGTAACCCTAACCCTCTTCGGTGCCTATATAAACCGGAGGGTTTTAGTCCGTAGGATGAACAACAATCATACCATAGGCTAGCTTCTAGGGTTTAGCCTCTTTGATCTCGTGGTAGAGCTACTCTTGTACTACCCATATCATCAATATTAATCAAGCAGGAGTAGGGTTTTACCTCCATCGAGAGGGCCCGATCCTGGGTAAAAACATCGTGTCCCTTGTCTCCTGTTACCATCCGCCTAGACGCACAGTTCGGGACCCCCTACCCGAGATCCGCCGGTTTTGACACCGACAACAGGGTTAACATCAGAAGTGTTGTAGAGGTCTCGGCACTCGATAGTAACCCAGCAGTGTCGAGCAACTAAGGGGAAAGTGATGTGCGGTGCCGGGGCCTGGTCTTCGACCCCGTTGATCGGGTCTTTGATGATGAAGCAGGGGCAACAAAGACAAGGTGGGGGTCACTGATGGATCACTAACCAACCTATACTAAGCAGTTTAGGATAAGCAGGTAAGGTACAACATCAGATACGGAAGCATGCTATGCATCAGAATAGGAGCAAACAATAACAGTAGCAAAATCGAATGCAAGCATGAGAGATGGAATGGGCGATATCGGGATGATCAAAGGGGGGGCTTGCCTGGTTGCTCTGGCAAGGAGGGGTCATCGGTGACGTAGTCGATCTCAGGGGCGGCATCGGTCTCGGGGTCTACAGGAGAGAAGAGGGGCAAGAAACAGTACATATAAAGCAAACATATCATCACAAAGCATAACATGGCAATAAGATGTGCCGGGTGTGACTTAACATATGGCTACGCGATAAAGGTGAAGGGGGGATTCAACCGGGAATGAATTCCCAGTTCCGGACCTGTGTCAGACAGATGACCGGAGGGGGAATGTTCCATGCTCAGATAGTTACAGGCATCTGACAGGTAAACGGACCGCGCATCCAGATTCGTTGGATATTTCTGAGAAACTTTCATGTAGAAAACATTTTCATTCGAGCTACGGTTTAATTTCTTTGCATTTTCAAAGTTTTAAACTTTTTTGGATTTATCAAAATTAACAGAAATGAATTATGACGTCACTACTGCGTCAACAAGTCAAACCGCCTGGCCCAGGTCAAACCTAACCTGCGGGACCCACCTGTCATGGACAGAGGGCTAGCAGTGGGTTATTTTAATTGAACAAAGGTTAATTAGGAGTTGGGCCCCACATGTTAGTGACTAATTAGGTTAACTAATTTGTATTATTTATAAAAACATTTAATTAGCCTAATTAACAGAAATGGGCCACATGTCATACGGAGGGGTGAACAGTGCCCGTGTTGACCGTAGTCAACGCGGTCAACTAAGGCGCTGGGGGCCCACAGTCAGTGGCTCAGGGAGCAGGCCCCACGCGTCCCCGTCAGCCCACGCCGGTGCTGGTGACCGGAGTAACTCCGGTGGCCGTTTCATGGCGGTGCATCGCCAGCGATGTTCGGAAACAGCCGTCCGAGGTTTATTTGACGCGCAAGAGGCGCCGTTCGGATGCGGTGAACGAGCCACATCGAGTGGCGGCAGCGGCAGCAGCTGGGGAGGCCAGAAGGGGCGCCGACGATGAGCAGGGGCGACGGTGGCGTTCGGGGGCGCATCGGGAAAAGCCTACAGGGCACAAAATCAACCGCGACTGGCCGCGTTCGAACGGGAACAATGTTTCGCGTCGATCTGTGGCTTTAGCGCGAGCTAGAACAAACGGAGCTGAGCGCTAGGTCGTCGCCTGCGGACGCCGGAATCGAGCGTTGGTGGCTATGGCGATGTGGGGCGTGACAGGCGATGCTGAGAGCGCAGCTGGGCTCCTATGAGCCCCAGGAGCTCGACTATGAGCTCGGACGTGAGCTCGGGCCTCGGTGGCCACGACGGTGAGGTGATCTGCGGTGGCGAGCTCACGGCAACGGCAACGAGCTAGCTAGGGAGAAGCACACGGTGCGAGGTGAAGAATGGAGGAAGGGAGGAGCGCAGAGGTGGCCGGAGACGATGGCGGTCACCGGTGACAGAGAAGATGGGGACAAGCTCGATCCCGACCGTGTGGTCGTCCCCAAGCTCGATGGCGAGGCGTAGTCGAGGTAGAGGTTGCCGGCGCGTCTAGTGGACGTGCTGGCGAGGCGCGGGGTGGCCGGTGGCCGCGGCTATGGCGCAGCCATGGCGACGCCAGCGCTCGATGAGGCGCGGCCGAGGTGGATCTGGGGGTAGTGGGAGAGGCGGAGTGGGAGAGGGGAGTGGGGTGGTGCAACTGGAGGCGGGGATCGAGGAGGCGAGGAGGCGCAGGCCTCATCCACTCGCCCGGGCGTCACCGGCGAGGCGGGTCCGGCGGGGACGGCGCCTGTAGCGACTCGGGTCGGGGAACACTGCGAGGGGGAGGAGGCGACCGGGGGGGAAGTGTGGCCGGCTTGCTGGGATGGGACGAGGCCCATGGGAAGGCCAGGGGCTCTCCCACCGCTTTGCTTTTTATTTTCTTCTTTTTTAAGCTTTTCTATTTTAGCAATTTGAGGCAACTTAGAAATTTTGCAAAAAAATGTTGGTTCAACACCAATATTAATTATGCATTATTTGGCACAAGATGTACATTTTAGTTTTCATGTCTGAGCATTTCTGAATTTCACACATAAATTCAAATTGAATTCAACTGGAATTTGAAACGGAATATTGATCAAAGTGACCAAGCACTGTTATAGCAAAATGATTAGCTTGATCTGAAGGATTACTGTAGCATCATTACACCGGGGTGTTACAGATTGATACCTTGGTTCTCAAAAACTGAGTGAAATACTTACGCTACTATTGTTGCATCACCCTTTCGTCTTCAAGGAAAACCAACGCAAGCTCAAGACATAGCAAGAAGGATTTCTGGCACCGTTGCCGGGGAGGTCTTCGCTCAAGTCAAGACATACCAAGTACCCATCACAAACTCATCTCCCTCGCATTTACATTATTTGTCATTCGCCTCTCGTTTTCCTCTCCCCCACATCACCCTTGCTATTTTATTCGCCCTCTCTTTCCCAATATCCTCTCTCTTTTGCTTGCCTTTCTGTTTGCTTGTGTGTTGGATTACTTGTCGCGATGGCGCAAGATAATACCAAATTGTGTGATTTCTCCAATACCAATAATAATGATTTCCTTAGTACTTCGATTGCTCCTCTTAACAATGTTGAGTCTTGTGAAATCAATGCTGCTTTGCTGAATCTTGTTATGAAAGATCAAATCTCCAGCCTTCCTAGTGAAGATGCCGCTATCCATCTAAACAACTTTGTTGATTTGTGTGAGATGCAAAAGAAGAAAGATACGGATAATGATATTGTTAAATTGAAGTTATTTCCTTTTTCACTTAGAGATCGTGCTAAACTTTGGTTTTCGTCTTTGCCTAAGAATAGTATTGATTCATGGAATAAGTGCAAAGATGCTTTTATCTCTAAGTATTTTCCTCCCGCTAAGATCATCTCTCTTAGGAACGATATTATGAATTTTAAACAACTTGATCGTGAGCATGTTGCCCAATCTTGGGAAAGAACGAAATTGATGATTCACAATTGCCCTACTCATGGTTTGAATTTATGGATGATCATACAAAAAATTTATGCCGGATTGAATTTTGCTTCTAGAAATCTTTTAGATTCGGCCGTGGGAGGCACGTTTATGGAAATCACCTTAGGAGAAGCTACAAAACTTCTTGATAATATTATGGCTAATTATTCTCAATGGCACACTGAAAGAGCTACTAGTAAAAAAGTGCATGCTATAGAAGAAATAAATGTTTTGAGTGGAAAGATGGATGAACTTATGAGATTGTTTGCTACTAAGAGTGCTTCTATTGATCCCAATGATATGCCTTTATCTACCTTGATTGAGAATAATAATGAATCTTTGGATGTGAATTTTGTTGGTAGGAATAATTTTGGCAACAATGCTTATAGAGGAAACTTTAATCCTAGGCCGTTCCCTAGTAATTCCTCTAATAATTATGGAAATTCCCACAATAATTATTATGGTAATTTTAATAAGATGCCCTCTGATTTTGAGAATAGTGTGAAAGAATTTATGATCTCGCAAAAGAATTTTAATGCCTTGCTTGAAGAAAAATTACTTAAAGTTGATGATTTGGCTAGGAACGTTGATAGACTCTCGCTTGATGTTGATTCTTTGAAACTTAGATCCACTCCTCCTAAGCATGATATCAATGAGTCCCTCAAAGCTATGAGAATTTCCATTGATGAGTGCAAAGAAAGAACCGCTAGATTATGTGCTAAGAAAGATTGCTTTATAAAGGCGTGTTCTTCTAGTTCCCATGAAAATAATGATGAAGATCTTAAAGTTATTGACGTGTCCCCTATTATATCTTTGTTTTGCAATATGAATCTTAATAATGATGGGACTGGAGATGAGTCAAATTTAGTTAAAAGGCATCCCAATGATGCGGAGTTTTTAGATCTTGATGCTAAATTTGGTAAAAGTGGGATTGGAGAGGTCAAGAATTTAAATAGCATTGAACCCACTATCTTGGATTTGAAGGAATTTAATTATGATAATTGTTTTTTAGAAAGTTGTATTTCCTTGTTGTGTTGTGAATTCTCCTCATGCTTATAGTCAAAATAAAGCTTTTACCAAACATATTGTTGATGCCTTGATGCAATCTTTTGATGAAAAACTTAATTTGGAAGTTTCTATACCTAGAAAACTTTATCATGAGTGCGAACCTACTATAAAGATTACAATTAAAGATCATGAGTGTTATGCTTTATGTGATTTGGGTGCTAGTGTTTCCACTATTCCGAAAACTTTATGTGATATTATAGGTTTCCATGATCTTGATGATTGTTCTTTAAATTTGCACCTTGCGGATTTCACCATTAAAAAGCCAATGGGAAGGATCAATGATGTTCTCATTGTTGCAAATAAAAATTTGGTGCCCGTAGATTTTATCGTTCTTGACATAGATTGCAATCTTTCATGTCCTATTATTTTTGATAGACCTTTCCTTAGAACGATTGGTGCGATTTTTGATATGAAGGAAGGGAATATTAGATTTCAATTTCCATTAAGGAAAGGCATGGAGCACTTTCCAAGAAAGAAAATTAAATTACCTTATGAATCTATCATGCGAGCTACTTATGAATCAAGTGCCAAAGATGGCACTACTTAGATCTATCCTCGCATTTATGCCTAGCTAGGGGCGTTAAACGATAGCGCTAGTTGGGAGGCAACCCAATTTTATTTGTGTTTTTTGTTTTTGTTTCTGTTTAGTAATAAATTTTGAATCTACCTTCTGTTTGGATGTGTTTCCATGTTTTATTTAGTGTTCGTGCCAAGTAGAACCTATAGGATAACCTATGATGATAGTTAATTTGATTCTGCTGAAAAATAGAAATTTGTGTTCACGAGAAAAAATTCTATAAATCACAGAAACGTGCTTTTGCGTTGATTCTCTTTGCTGTAAATCAATAGACAAATATCCTAAGACGTCCTATTTTGGTAGGATTTTTAGAGTTCCATAAGTATTCGAAAGTTACATATTGCTACAGACTGTTCAGTTTTTGACAGATTCTGCCTTTTGTATGGTGTTTGCTTATTTTGATGCATCTATGGCTAATATGTAAGGGTATGAACCATAGAGAACTTGGAATACAGTAGGTTTAACACCAATATAAATAAAGAATGAGTTCATTACAGTACCTTATATGGTGGTTTTTCTTTCTTTCACTAACGGAGCTTATGAGATTTCATGTTGAGTTTTGTATTGTGAAGTTTTCAAGTTTTGGGTAAAGATTTGATGGACTATGAAATAAGGAGTGGCAAGAGCCTAAGCTTGGGGATGCCCATGGCACCCCAAGATATTCAAGAACAGCCAAAAGCCTAATCTTGGGGATACACCGAAAGGCATCCCCTCTTTCGTCTTTGTTTATCGGTAACTTTACTTGGAGCTATATTTTTATTCGCCACGTGATATGTGTTTTGCTTGGAGCGTCTTGTATGATATTAGTATTTTCTTTTTTTAGTTTACCACAATCATCCTTGTTGTACACAACTTTTGGGAGAAGCCCACTTGATTAGAATTTATTAGAATACTCTATGTGCTTCAATTATATCTTTTGAGCTAGATAGTTTTTGCTCTAGTGCTTCACTTATATGTCTTAAGAGCACGGCGGTGGCTTAATTTTGAAGAAATTGTTGATCTCTCATACTTCACTTATATTATTTTGAGAGTCTTTTAGAACAGCATGGTATTTGCTATGGTTATAAATTTGGTCCTAGAATGATGAGCATCCAAGTTGGGTATAATAAAAACTATCATAGAAAGTGCATTAAACAATAGGATCAATTTGATGCTTGATAATTGTTTTGAGATATAAAGGTGGTAATGTTAGAGTCATGCTAGTGGGTAATTATGAAATTAAGAAATACTTGTGTTGAAGTTGGCCAGTCCCGTAGCGTGCACGTATGGTAAAAGTTGTGTGACAAATTTGTTGCATGAGGTACTCTTTTGATTATCTTCCTTATGAGTGGCAGTCGGGGACGAGCGATGGTCTTTTCCTACCAATCTATCCCCCTAGGGGCATGCGTAGTAGTACTTTGCTTCGAGGGCTAAGTAGACTTTTGCAATAAGTATATGAGTTCTTTATGACTAATGTGAGTCCATGGATATATGCACACTCACCCTTCCACTTTGCTAGCCTCTATTGTGCCACGCAAATTTCGCCAGTATCATGCCCCCATTATTTACCTTCCTCAAAACAGCCACATTACCTACCTATTATGGCATTTCCATAGTCATTCCGAGATATATTGCCATGCAACTTTCCACCGTTCCTTTATTATGACACGCTCCATCATTGTCGTATTGCTCTTTGCATGATCATGTAGTTGACATTGTATTTGCGGCAAAGCCACCCTCATAATTTTCATACATGTCACTCTTTATTCATTACATATCCCAGTACATCGCCGGAGGCATTCACATAGAGTCATATTTTGTTCCAAGTGTTGAGTTGTAATTCTCGAGTTGTAAATTAATAAAAGTGTGATGATCTTCATTATTAGAGCACTGTCCCATGTGAGGAAAGGATGATGAAGACTATGATTCCCCCACAAGTTGGGATGAGACTTCGGACTTCATAAAAATAAAAGAGGCCAAAGAAGCCCATAAAAAAGAGGCCAAAGAAGCCCACCAAATAAAAAAAAGAGGAAGAAAAAAAAGAAAAAAAATGAAAAGAGAGAAAAGAGAGAAGGGATAGTGCTACTATCTCTTTTCCACACTTGTGCTTCAAAATAGCACCATGATCTTCATGATAGAGAGTCTCTTGTGTTGTCACTTTCATATACTAGTGAGAATTTTTCATTATAGAACTTGGCTTGTATATTCCAATGATGGGCTTCCTCAAAATGCCCTAGGTCTTCGTGAGCAAGCAAGTTGGATGCACACCCACTTAGTTTCTTTTGTTGAGCTTTCATACATTTATATCTCTAGTGCATCCGTTGCATGGCAATCCCTACTCACTCACATTGATATCTATTGATGGGCATCTCCATAGCCCGTTGATATGCCTTGTTCATGTGAGACTATCTTCTCCCTTTTTGTCCTCACAACCACCACCATATACCACCATAGTGCTATGTCCATGGCTTACGCTCATGTATTGCGTAAGAGTTGAAAAAGCTGAAGCGCGTTAAAAAGTATGTACCAATTGCTTGTCTCGTCATCGGGGTTGTGCATGATGGGAGTATTTTGTGTAATGAAAATGAAGCATGGCCTAACTATATGATTTTGCAGGGATAAGCTTTCTCTGGCTATGTTATTTTGATAGGACATGATTATTTGTTAGTATGCTTTGAGTATTACTATTTTTATGTTTTATAAGCTTTTATCTTGAATCATTTGGATCTGAACAATCATGCCACAATAAATAAAATTACATTGAGAATTATGCTAGGTAGCATTCCACATCAAAAATTCTGTTTTATCATTTACCTACTCGAGGACGAGCAGGAATTAAGCTTGGGGATGCTTGATACGTCTCCAACGTATCTATATTTTTTGACTGTTCCATGCTATTATATTACTTGTTTTGGATGTTTATGGGCTTTACTTTACACTTTTATATTATTTTTGGGACTAACCTACTAACCGGAGGCCCACCCGTATTTCTGTTTTTTTTGCCTATTTCAGTGTTTTGAAGAAAAGGGATATCAAACGGAGTCCAAACGGAATGAAACCTTCGGGAGCGATATTTTTGGAACAAACGTAATCCAGAGGACTTGGAGTGCAGGTCAAGAAGCAATCGAGGAGGCCACGAGGGTGGAGGGCGCCCCCCCTACTGTGCGGGCCCCCTGTCTCGTGGGCCCCTCGGGTGTCCACCGACGTACTTCTTCCTCCTATATATACCCACGTACCCCGAAAACGTCAGGAGCGACCACGAAAAACTATTTCCACCACCGTAACCTTCTGTTTCCGCGAGATCCCATCTTGGAGCCTTCGCGGGCGCTCTGCCGAAGGGGGAAACGACCATGGAGGGCTTCTACATCAACTCCATAGCCTCTCCGATGAGTTGTGAGTAGTTTACAACAAACCTTCGGGTCCATAGTTATTAGCTAGATGTCTTCTTCTCTCTCTTTGGATATTAATACGATGCTCTCCTTGATCTTCTTGGAGATCTATTCGATGTAACTCTTTTTGCGATGTGTTTGCCGAGATCCGATGAATTGTGGGTTTATGATTAAGTTTATCTATGAGAAATAATTGAATCTCCTCTGAATTCTTTTATGTGTGATTAAGTTATCTTTGCAAGTCTCTTCGAATTATCAGTTTGGTTTGGCCTACTAGATTGATCTTTCTTGCAATGGGAGAAATGCTTAGCTTTGGGTTCAATCTTGTTGTGTCCTTTTCCAGTGACAGCAGGGGCAGCAAGGCACATATTGTATTGTTGCCATCGAGGATAAAAAGACGGGGTTTATATCATATTCCATAAGTTTATCCCACTACATGATGTCATCTTTCTTAATGCGTTACTCCGTTCTTTATGAACTTAATACTCTAGATGCATGCTGCATAGCGATTGATGTGTGGAGTAATAGTAGTAGATGCAGGCATGAGTCAGTCTACTTGCCACGGACGTGATGCCTATATACATGATCATGCCCAGATAATCTCATATATATTCGCTTTTCTATCAATTGCTCGACAGTAATTTGGTCACCCACCGTAATAATTATGCTATCTTGAGAGAAACCACTAGTGAAACCTATGGCCCCCGGGTCTATATCTTATCATATAAGCTTGCTATTTACTTTTATTTGCATCTTTACTTTTCCAATCTATATTATAAAATACCAAAAATATATTTATCTTATCATACTATCTCTATCAGATCTCACTTTCGCAAGTGGCTATGAAGGGATTGAAAACCCCTTTATTGCGTTGGTTGCGAGTTCTTGTTTGTTTGTGTAGGTGCGTGGGACTTGTGAGGAGTCTCCTACTGGATTGATACATTGGTTCTCAAAAACTGAGGTAAATACTTACGCTACTATTGTTGCATCACCCTTTCCTCTTCAAGGAAAACCAACGCAAGCTCAAGACGTAGCACACGCGCACTTTTTGCGTAACCGAGTGGCCGGTTAGGAACCACACGATTTCAATCACGCACGTGTGTCCCCACTTCAGGTGTCATCTGGTCGGCAGCCCACCCACCTGTCATCCCACCCACCCAGCCGGCCGAGCCCACCATCCACCCTTCTATCTCTCGTAGTTCCCCCAATTCTTCTGGATTGAGGCGTCGTCACCGTCGCCGTTGCCTTTTCCGTCGGCTCCTCCGAGCGCGGCCCTCACCGGATCCGCATGACCACATCCACATGCTGACCTCCTCCTCTGGCTCGACCCCGAGATCCCCCACCCGGCTCCTCCCCGGCGACGGTGTGGCCCAGGCCATCATGCAGCTATGGATCTAGGCTATGGCCATCCCTGCTCGTCCCTCCAGCCTCTCTACCACGGCAGAGACGAGGCCCAAGCACTCGCCACCCCCACGAGCTCCGGGCATGAGGTCCTAGAGCCGCCTCATCTAGATCGGGCCGCCATGTCACGCCATCACCGCATGATCCTGGCTGCCTCCTCCGCGATTGACGACGTCCACACGGACGGCCGTGCACCACCACCACCTCCCCCCTACAATCGGCTATTGGAGGACATGTAGGCGCTCCCAGCGGCCTCTCTCCTCTCCCTCTCAATAGTTGCCATGTTTGCGCGAGGGATTCACTGCTCCTCGCCAGCGCAGGTAAGGTCCTACCCATGGATTTGCTTCTTTCGAACTAGAGAGGCATGGGGATTCTGTGAGATTTGAGTTTCAACAAGAGCGAGTAGATAATGGGATAGTGTAGGTTGTCATACAACTCTTTTTGCATCCGAGTTCACCCATGTTTTATATTGTTTTTTTCTAGTAATTTGCAAAGAAGGAAGAAATAGTTGGCTAGCTACTTGTAAAATTTGCACAGGGATGGAAACATAGTTGGATTACGGGACGAACGACGATCAGGAGTGTGTTTTTCGATTTCATTTTCTAGTTGCACACGCTCATATGTCAATTGGCTGCATCCGCATGATAGTTGCATGCTCTAGATCATTTAGTTGGCAGGACAGTTTTTTCATTTTTCAGTTGCAAAACATCTCATGTCAGTTGGCTACATCTCTAGAAATTATAATTGGGAGGGCATTTTTTAGATGTTATCTAAGTGGTACACTGCATAGCTGGCTAGCTAGTTGTAAACATTGTACAGCGAGGCAAACGTAGTTGGATTACAACACAAAGGACGGTCGGTAGTCTATTTCTAAATTTCATTTTTTAGTTGCACACGCTCATACGTCAGTTGGCTGCATTCCAGGATAGTTCCACGCTCTAGATCATTTAGTTGGCAGGCCTTCTTTTGCCATGATATCTAAATGGTACACTGCCTCTGCATCACGCACTTACGACTAGGTTTTAGTTGGATTTTCACAGCTAGCTGTTCTAATTTTGTCACTATTGGTATGGTTCAGGATCCTATTTTTGATCCATCTATTATTCCCTAGACTGCAATTGTCTCGTTAACCATAATCTCTCTCGTTAAACATGATCTCTCTATAGAGCTTCATTACATCTATGTGTAAAACACATGATTTTTTTGCACAATTGCATAAGAACCAGCTAAGTGTTGGCATCCTGAACTTTTATAGTTGCACAAGAATCAATTAGGAGTTGGTATCCTCAACTTTTCAAATAGTTGCACAATAGTATCATATGAGTTAGCATCCTCGACTTTCATATTTGCACCAGAACCATTTGGGAGTTGGCAGTCTCAACTTTTTTTAATAGTCCCACAGCAATATCACATGAGTTGGCATCCACAACTATTTTAGCTGCACAAGAACCAACCAGGAGTTGGCACCCCCAACTTTTATTAATAGTTGCACAACAATGCCACATGAGTTGGTACCTTCCACCACTACAGGAATCTGCTACTTTGCCATCGGCCACGGCGGACGGCAAAGGCATGGATGGCGGACGGCAAAGACCTTTGCCGTCAGCCGCGGACGGCAAAAGGTGACGGCAAAGTAGGGGACGGCAAAGAGCTGCGTTGCCGTCTGCTTCGGGCAGCTGACGGCAAAGGGGCCTTTGCCCTCAGCAGCGGACGGCAATAAATGCGTTGTTACTCCGTTAGGTGGTTAAGAGGGGGGACGTTAAGTATTTTTTAAACAGCTCCTCAGTGGGCCCCCTCCCTCTTTGCCGTCTGCTAGCGGACGGCAAAGATTCTTTGCCGTCAGCTAGCGGACGGCAAAGAACAGGCTGATGGCAAAGGCTTTCTTTGCCATCAGCCAGTTCTTTGCCGTCTGCTTTCGGGTAGCTGATGGCAAAGAGCTTCTTTGCCGTCTGCTAGCTGACGGCAAAGAGCTGGCAGATGGCAAAGTAGCTGATTCCAGTAGTGCACTTCTTTAGTTGCACAAGAACCATTCAATAGTTGGCATCCTCATGTGTTCACATGCATCTAATTTTTCTAGGTTTGCAGATGCACTCGAATGTAGTTGCACTACTTATTTGGAAGAGTATAATCTTTTAGAAATCACTATTTTTTTTCATTTCATGTGTTTAGACAGGCTAAATTCATCATGTTCATTAGTTCAAAATTCATTACATAGTTGCACAAATATGCAACATGAATTGCATGCGGAAGTACTTGCAGTTGCACAAAATAGATGATGTAGTTGCACAACAGCCAGCATAAAGTTTTTTTTTTGGAATTCTGCATACTGAATTTTAGGTTAAACCAAAATGAATCTAAAATTATATGAGTTGGCATCTTCTACTTTCATATGAGTTGAAGATGCCAACTACTGAAATTCAAACCCCACAAGTAGATGGGTATGGGAGTGTTGTCAATTCCACATTTGTACTGGTTAAGTTGCACAGATACAAGCCAGAGTTGGTTCATTTTTTCTTAGACTTCTTTCTTGGCCTCATGTGCAGATTTTACAGGTTATGGGGGTGGATGAGCTGCTATAGATTTGTGTACACGATTCTAAGCTACAAAGTCACATACTACTGTGCTGAAAGATCAAAGGAAAAAAACACATGCAAACCAGATTCTTGTCTAGTTGGTAGTTATGTTTTCATAGTACATACCATATACTTTGCTTTTCTTTTCTTTTCTTTTTGCTACATAGACATTGGTTCTTTCTTCATTATGTGTGAAATAGGACTCTCTATGTGCTCTCTCCTATATATTTGCACATTTTCTGCATTTTGTTGCAGACATTGCTGTAAAAGTTGCACTATTAGATAAAAGCTTACTAGTGGCGCTGGTTTTTTACATACTAGTAGCGCAGGCACCCGCGCTACTGTTAGGGCGCTACAGCTATTATTTACCAGTAGCGCGTTTCTGAACAAGCGCTGCAGCTAAAATACTTATTAGTAGCGCTGCTTCCTCCACCAACGCTACTACTATAATCATGTAGTAGTAGCGCCCTATTTTCTCCCCATGCTACAACTAGGCAAATAGAAATAAAAAATAAAAAAAGCAGTCAGGTGCAATATTCATGGAAATCAAGACAAGTCCAGTGCAAATAAACTAAGTTCACATAACCATCTCACAAACATTAACGACAGTACCACATTCAATATAACCACACAATCTCACAAACTCATATAGTAGTCAACAATGCATGGATAGATCATAGTTGATAAGTCTACTAGGTAGTCATACTAGCATATATATGGTTCAACAGCCACACACATGCATATGAAGTTCTAGATGATGTCGATGACGACCATCATCCTCAAGCCTGGGCGGTGGGTGTTCCTGATAGTAATTAGGATTGCCTGTCCAACATGAAGATTCTTGCCGACGAGGAAGCTCTTCCACCCAACCGAGTTGAAGTGTGTGCGACCGTCCGTGTCCACGCCGTACGCACAAGTGGTGACGGAGCCCCTTGCGGTAAGGCGTATTCCAGCAGAGCCTTCTTCATCAGGCTTGATACCACAACTCTCAGATAGGCTCTTTGGCAATTTCTGAATAAGAAAAACATATCAATTAATAAGTAGCCTCACACATTCTACACGAAGCATATATATCATCGGACTCTACACTAAGCATATATATCATTGGACTCTGCACTAAGTATATATATCATCGGACTCTACACTAGGTATAACAATAAAGCATATAAGATTCACTAAGCATATAAGCTTCACTAAGCATATATATCATCGGACTCTACACTAAGTATAACAATAAAGCATATAAGATTCACTAAGCATAGATTCAGTAAGCATATTTATCATCGGACTCTACACTAAGTATAACAATAAAGCATATCATCAAATTACTCTAAAAACTACAGTAAATGCAACATACCATCATATGCCGATCAACCATGGTACATGTCGGTGGTCACGAATGGCACCCCGACGAAGTCAGCACGTGGCGGAATGATGTCCCATAGGTTGCACACCTCCTCCTCGCTCAACTTCATTCTTTGAGCTACGATGGCATCACCGAGTGGGTCATCATCATCCTCATCATCCTCATAATCTTCTGCTTTGTTGATATAAATCACGGCCAGCTTGGGTCTTTCAGCTCTGAAGGAGAAGCTGATCAACTCACCACCGGTGATATGCATGTTGTCGATGAAACGGACCCATCCATCTCCTCCCACCCGCGTCATCTTTCGTCCTTTCTCGGTCTCCATAGTGTAGGGGCCCCCAGGAGCCTCAAATGTCACAGAGTCTCTAGTCAGATTGTTGAATTCTGACCTCAGATTGCATGGGACGATCTGTGTACAAAAAGAAAAATGATATATACACGATGCATTAATGTCAATAACACTAAAAACAAAATAGTAGTTACTAGTTTCATATAATTCATTACCGCCGCATGAATAAAACTAGACTCGAAGTAGATGCCAAACAGCGTGCCAGTTGCAAGGCTGCTGGCGCACCTTGACTTGCACCGTCGACATGGTGGTGGTGGTGGTGGTGGTGGCGCCATTTCCCTAAAGCAATATGATTAAAGGATTAACGATCCAAAAAGTAAACATAAAGTTTTCATAGCTAGAGTTCACATGGCAAGCAAAATAACAACTAAAAAGTAAACATAAAGTTCAGTCCAACAATCACAAATTGCAAAAGTAGAGTGATTGTATGATAAAACACAAGAAAGCTAGCAATCTAGTAAACTAATGTCCCCAACTCTTCAGATGAAGCGTCGCTATCAGCATGAAATTTGCACTAAACACAAGGTTAAACAATACTAGTAGCTCAATAATCTAGAGATGTAACAAACAAATATATGGAAAAACATAACAATACTTTGATCTCATCTCATCTTCGTTAATCACAACAAAGCACACTAAATAAACTACCCCTTTCTCATATCAGTAATCCTAAATCTTGATGATTTCTCACAACAAAGCACACTAAATAAACATGAGCTTGTAGCTTTGTCTCTCACATGAACAACACCTATACAACATCCTATAGAAGGGCACTTGGTACAACCCAACCGAGCACTTACACCCCTAGAGAAGCAATATCCATAACATCACATCAGAAAATTCGAAACCGCCCAACCCCAAAGCAAAAAATCAAACATGAGCCAGCCCAATCCAATGCCAAATCATGTCAGCAACAACCAACCCAAATCCTCTACTCTCTCCCCTATGTGATACTAATTAACAGTAGGATCTAGAGATGCATATGTGATACTAATTAACAGTAGGATCGATTGGAGCCATGCATCGAAGCGCGGAGCCACCGTGCAATCCCTAAATCCCAAAACATGGCGAGCCGCCGCGGCAAATCGATTGGAGCCCCTACGACGAACCCTAACCGAGAGATCGAGAGGAGCTACTGTGGCGCGCGCAGGGAGGAGGAGATCGAGAGGGGGACTTACGGGGCTGGAGCGTCGGAGGAGGCGAGAGGCGACCGCGCGTGGTGGCGGCGCACGGCACCGTCGACGGGGGTGAGGCGGCCGGGGACGAACCCTAACCGCGGCGGCGTCGTCGTCGGGCGGAGGGGATCGATTGTGTGAGACGAGGGGGGTGCGGCCGGGGGCGCTCGCGGGCCGGTTTTCTTTAGCTATAGTAGTAGCGCTGGTTGCAGCACCACGCTACTGCTAAGCCCACCAGCTGTAGCGCCTTTTCAGAACAAACGCTACAGCTAAGTGGGCTACAGATGCTGCCCGGCGGCCCATGTAACAGTAGCGCGGCCCGAACAAACAAACGCTGCTGCTATATGTTAGTAATAGCGTGTTTTCTACACAGCGCTACTGGTAATTACTAGTAGCGTTGGTTCGCAAAAACTCGCTACTGGTAAACTTCTATCTATAAGCATTTTCCTCGTAGTGCTGGCTTGTCCCATGATGTAGTAGCACGAAAATCGGTTAAAATTGCACATGTACCAGATCTCCCTTTTTTTTATTTCTGTTTATGGTCTCTTCAACTATGGAGAAGCTATTTTTCAAAGATAAATTTGGTGAGGGGGAAAGGGAAAGTCAAGGAGGGAGGATCTGAATAGGAGGAGAAAAGGATCACCTCTTTTTTCACCCTTGTTGGTGTTGCCTGGTACTTTCTGGTCTGGATTCATGTTTTAGTTGCACACATTTATAGAAAAAGTTGGCTTTGGATCCATATTTAGTTGCACAAATATATGTTTATTTTTGCACAAACAACACACATCCATTTTTGTGTGTGTTGGTTGCACACAGTTACATCAAAAGTTGGCTTTTGGATCCATGATTAGTTTGCACATCTCTTTTCTAGTCTTGGCTGTTTGGTTGCACACATAGCAGGAAAAGTTGGTTTTGGATCCATGTTTTAGTTAGCAGAAATATAGGCTTCTACTTGCACACATGGCATAAAAGGGTTTCTTTTAAAACCCACGCTTTTTTAGTTGCGCAAATATGTGCTTCTTTCTGCACAAATAGTACATCCAGTCCATATTTTCTAGTATTTGGCTGTTTGGTTGCACACATTGCACAAAAAGTTGGCATTGTTGGAACTGTGATTAGTTGCACAAACAGGAACATCCAATCCATGTTTCTAGTCTCGGCTATCTGCAAAACTACTCCCTTGTGTCTATTTGCACACATCCAGGCAAAAGTTGGTTTTACTACAGGGTATAGTTGCATAGAGTGGTGTTTAATTAAACAGAGATCAATTTTTTTTGGTTACTTCCTTGTGTCTATTTGCACACATCTAGGCAAAAGTTGGTTTTACTACAGGGTATAGTTGCACAGAGTGGTGTTTAATTACACAAAGATCATATTTTCTCCTTTTCTTGGCTTCCTGTTTTGCTACTCCCTCCAACTATGGAGAAGATCGATGGCAGGTCCACAGGCAAGGTGAAGGGAAAGTGAAGAAGCTGAAGGGAAAGTGGAGAAGAAGGAGACCTGTGGAGCAGGAAGTCTGGACGAGGGGGCGTGGGAGGCTTTTTCTAGAGAGTAGTGGGGTCACGTGATAGCGATTGGGCCTTGTTTTCTGTTTGGTGGACTCGTCTGGCTGGCGGCCGCTACCGAGCCAACGTATTTTGCGGGGCCGAAGGAAACCTTCCTTTCTCGGAATGGAGGGGACAGGAATTTTCTTTTTCTGGCCGGCCGCTCCCTACCGCTAGCAAGCCAACGGCCGCCAACCAAACGCGTCCATCTATTAAACCGAGCAGACAACAGACATATCCCGTCCTAGTCCCAACTGCTCGCTACCTGGCCGTCAAGCTCCCCACCTCCAACGACCGGTGCCTCTGCCCCCCTGATCCCCGTCTCCGGTTGCCTCCACCCGGCGCCATCTGGTACAGCAAGCAGCGGCTCGCAAGTTGTTCCACGCCGACGAGGACTCGAAGAGCGCGCATGAGGCACGGATGCACAGTTTCCATGGCCGCTTGCTCGCAGTTTGATGTGCCACTGCTTCCTCGGGGTGCGCCGCTCAGCCGCAGCTGCCCGTGCTCGACAGTTGGAGTAAGGTAGGTACTGAACTGAACATTGCACTTCTTGGCTCAATGTGCTCTATACATTTGTAGCTTGAAGAATTGGTACTTGTTTATGTTGAGTGAAACAAATCGATGCTTAATTTTGTAGTTGCAGGACTGAAACATGGTGGCAATACGTATTTAGAAATGAGTTGTAAACAAAGGTGCTTACTCTTTACTTATTTTTCAAGCAGACTGAAGATATGAACACTTGTTTCAGCAAACAACAGATAACAGAGGTGCGTCTGAAGTGGCCAACTGGTTATGTAAACCTGCTATTATTTACTCACTTGATTTACTCTTGCAAAGCAGAAAAGCAACATTACGCCGAGGTTATAAACCTTACATATTGGACGAAGGAAGCCCTCCATGGCCCGAGGAAAAACAGAGCTTCAAACCAACACCAAAAACCAAAAACAATGCAAAGAATTACAGAGGGAGCTCGATGTGGAGTTGTGTTACTCTGTGGACTTGTCTGTGGTCTCCCTCATGATCCCTCAACACAGCTTCCTGGTTGTCTGTGGTCTTGAGTTCCCTCATCCAGGCAATATATGTGCGCTCAATGGGGAGCCACAAAGCCCCACCGTAAATTGATGGGTCTACAAGTGTCCCTAGCTGATTTCCAGTGAGTATGACGCCCGTTAAGCGGTTCTTGGAGAGATTCAACACACCGAGGTACTACAAATTTGAGAGCTGGGTAGGATAGCACCTGAAAGTTCATTCCATGAGAGATCCAAGGAACTCCAAGAGCTCCAAACCTCCAATGCTTGTTGGGATATTGCCTGTCATTTCTAGGCAAGTTCAATAATCGGAGACCTTGAAGGTATGTTAGTTCCTCAGGGATGTCTCCAATAAGTATATTGCTTGATAAATCAATGCCTATCATTAGTTCGATTGTTTTCTGAAAAGTTTGCTCATGGCCCTTCCAGAAAATGTTAACTCTGTCTCGGTACTCATTCAGTGGCGATGGGTTATATGGTGGAACGGTCATCCAGGGAAAAAAATAGAGATCTGGCTCAACCGGATGTAATCATGATTTTCAGGAGATTCTACTGTCCAAGAGGACATTTGTTTCACCGTGGAAAATAAGTTGCCGAACGTCCCGGAATGAATCCAGTCTAGTTATTGTTGGACATGTCAAGTACTTGCCGATTACAAAATTGAGATAACTCGGACAGAACAACACCATTTAAACTGTTCGATGGGAGGCTCAGAACTCTTAGAAGAGGAACGCCCATTCCAATCCTAGAGGGAATAGCGCCGAAGAACATGTTGTCACCAAGATCTAGTGTGATGAGTTTACTGCAACAGGTCTCAATGACAGATGGGAAATCCCCGGAGAAGCTATTGTTAGCAAGATGAAGTGATTGGAGAGGGAAGTCGTCCAAGCTTGTTGTGGCGAAAGTTACCCCACCCATTGCTTGACACATTCAGAAATACCAGTGCTGGTAGTATCCACCAGCAACTTGGGAGCTCACCAGTGAAATGGTTTATTTGATAGGAGTAGATCCACCAAATAACCAGTTACAAAAGTTGAGACACTTATTTTAAAATTGAGGGAGTATTACGGTGCAGGTTTCCAACCAGTACTCCGTATTTGTCAAATGCATTGATTAGTCAAATGAGTTACTACCTCCGTCCGGGTTTATTAGGCCCCCTTGTATTTTGGGTCTAAATTTGACCATGTATTTAACTAAAAATATATAATGTATATGCTACACAAAGTATATTGTTGGATTTGTATTTGAAAGAGTTTTTCTATGGTATAGTTTTCATGACATATTTTCTATGTTATTAATTAAATTCATGGTGAAACTTTGACTCAAAATGAAATGGGGCCTAATAAATCAGGACGGATGGAGTAGTAGTGATTGCATAGCTGCAGTACATTGAGTATTCACTATGTTAGTGTCACATAAAAAATTAGGTGCTCATTTTGTGGCCACCGAACACTCTGCAGATGTGTCCTGTACGGGCGTGAGTCTAAGGCCTCCATTGGTTCATAGGATAGAATTATCACAGGAATAGGAAACTTATAGGAAATGAGATGACATGTATGTCAAATCCTATGAGTAGAAATAGTAAAAGAGTTGTCGTTTTGTTAACATCAGACGAATTTTTCTATTGAGTTTATGTTCATGTTTATTTTCCTATGAAATGTGTAGATAGGAACCAATAGTATTTAGGAATAGGGGCTCTAAAGGAAAAATTCTTATAAGAATCCCATCATATAGAATTCCTAGCTATGAAATTCATCTGAACCAAAGGAGGCCTAAGCTGGGATGGACGCCGAACACATATATCGCTGATGAATTGGTTCTTGTCCAATATCACATGGTACAGTACCGTGCAGTTCTTCGGGCATGGTGGCAGCATGCTGCTCAAGTTGTCCTTTGCCATGAAGTTTTGTAGTGCGAGGCCGTCACATAGTCTCTGCAGCATTTCACAAGAGAAGCTCTTGTTCGCGAAGCTCATGTCGGTCAAGCTCATCCCCGAACAGGGCTAGATATTGTAGATTCCGGAGCGATGTGATAGTGGTGGGCAGCTCACCTTTCAAACGGTTGGTGCTGACATTCAAGACCAGGTCCTGCCCTAGGGCCCCTCTGGAATAATGGTTCAGTGCATTTACATACTTGAATAAATTACAAACAAATTGATTCGTGAAATACAAAATCAACATGGACAAGGGGCATATGCCCCCGGCACATTTCGCCATGCTGTATTTATTCAATTGTTATTTATATTTTTAGTCCGTGTATCTTATAATCATTATTTGCATCGCCTAATCACATATAAATGATGTATTGGGACTTTTTTTGCTAACAAAAATTATGTTTTTTATGTTCACGTCTACATATTTTTCATGATATATGATATATATTGTTGAAAGTATATATCTTACTATGTTAAGGTTCATTGTGCCTCAGGCGCAATAGGGCCTCCATAATTTTATGGACGTCCTTGTCCAAGACTTGCAATGCCGTTATGTTGCAAATCCCTAGTGGGATCGTTCTAGTGAGCAGGTTGCAGAGCAGTGCCAGCCTCATGAGCTGCGTGTGATCGCCGAACGAGCTGGGTATCAGCCCCATGAGCCAGTTCACGGATGAGCCTAACTGGGACAGGCTCACCAACTCGCCAATCTCTACTGGGATAGAACCGTTTAGGTTATTGCCGAAGAAATACAAGATTTCTAGCTTGGTTGCCTTGCTGAGCTCTGGCGAAATATACATGGTGAATGAGTTTCCAAACGCTTGGAATGATATGAGCTCCAACCAGCTAGTTGAAAGAGATGGATGCATCTGACCGGTGAGTTTTGTTCGACGATATGTCAAACTCCTGCATCTTGCGCATCCTGGCCAACCCCGGCGGCGGAACAACGGCGAGCTGGTTCATGAACATGTCCAAGAAATTGAGGTTGCGGAGGTTGCCAAGCTGTAACGGAGTAGTGGAAACCAATCCAGCGCTCTTGATGCCAAGGACCGGCGGCAAGGGCGGAGTTGGAGCTCAAGTCACCCAGATGCACCACTTTAACATGGCTGAATTAATGTTTGAACGACATTGTACTAAGTAAAGGTATATCTTGTAACTTCTAGTATAGATTATTTGACATAATAAGAAGATGGTGTATAAATTCAGAAGTTACTAATTAAAATCTAACTACAAGGATGTAAGAAAGGTCAAAATAACTTGGAAAAAGATGTTTCACATTTCTTAATTACATTCTAATCGATCTGCCTACTTGAGCATTGGTGGCCTTTTTCATCGCTAAAGATTTCATCACCGAGGTTATTGCGCAATTATATTGTTCAAATTAGGATGGTAATATTATTAGTTTCTTCTTACCTGGATCTTCCTCAATATGTTCTTCCCAATTTATATCTTCCAGGGCATTCCTGAATACTGATTTTCTTTTGAAACAAATGTGTCCATAGGATATCTGCATTTTACAAAAATAATAATTAAAAAGCGACGCATGTGACATGGAAAATTGTCAAGTTAAAACCATAGACAATTCACATGTTTCTTCTTCTTCTTCTTCTTCTTCTTCTGCTTCTGCTTCTTCTTCTTCTTCTGCTTCTTCTTCTTCTTCTTCTTCTTCTTCTTCTTCTTCTTCTTCTTCTTCTTCTTCTTCTTCTTCTTCACATCGGTAATGCCAGTACCGACGGATCCAAGTAATGCATGCAGCAAAATGCAGACATTATGGTTCAGAGAATGCATATGCTAACATTCTAGTTCAGAGAATACATATGTTCAGAGAAGGCATGCAGCAAAATTCAGAAAACTGAATTCCTTCCTACGTTTTAAACTGGATGACAAGTAGCACGTCAAGGAACGCAGCTCTCCTTTTACCAGCAAAGAAAAGAGAATAACGCAGTGAACTACGTAGCTCTTTTGGAGTTACGTGGGAGGTTCCTGCTTTGTCAACCATGCTCGGGAAGGGGAGTGAGGGAAAGGAATGCATTATGAACAAGCCAGAAGACTACTGTGAGCTAGTTCAAAACACCTTATTAGAAAAGGTGGGCGAAGTGGGGTGCCTGCTACCATGAATCAACATGTGCAGCAATGCAGCAGTTTCTGCTCGAATGCATCCAAGTATGTAAGGCAGACAACAGACAGGAATCTTAACACGCATGTGACCTTTGACTCGCGATTTCGCTGTGATGGGTACGATGCAAAACTCTGTATGGTGCTCTCCGAAACCTAGCATGTTTGATGCCTAAATAAGGAAATATGCATATTAGCTGGAGCATCCTTCCATCACGAGATAACCCACTCGCTTGAACAGTTGTTAGATAAGCCTGACGTTCCATGAAAACCCGGACGTGGAACAGGGTGCTCGTCTCTATGTGCATGTGATTATGTGGGCTACCAGAGATGTTTTGAGGAATGTGCCACACTATCCATTAATACATCCAAGCAAATTACAGTAGACCTTATTTTCATCGTTGATAAGTTAGATTACATTCGTTTTGTTATAATCTAAACAGACCGTGTTCATTTCGGTCAGATAGTAGTTCAGTTGCCATGGCAGCAATACTCACAGGCAGCTATAAATTTGTGGCGATTACAGCATGGGTGATTGACTGATGTGGATGCTGTGAATCTCATTTAGTTGATTTTAAGACGCTGAAGTCAGAGTTTATGCAATCAAGGAACACTGCAAAAGTGTTGTTTTTGTGAATCATCTGATAAAGCTTTTTTTGGAGACAAATCATCCAATAAAGTTTTTTTCTTGAGACAATTCGTGAAGCTTTATTAATCCGTAAACACAGTTACCGGAACGAAAGAAAGGTTACCGGGGTGGCCTAACCAGACACGGCAGCCTCCCCTAACTTTAAAGCATGCCTCGCTAAATTGTGAGCCTCGACATTCGAGCTACTAAACTCATGAACTAAGTTACACAAAATAAAGCCACTAGAGTGTTCCAATATTTCATGAACAATTGCACCCTAAGCTGTTCCATTCTTCTGCTTGATGTCATCAATCACCACTTTGCAGTCAGAGGCAACCTGAATGGAGTGAAGCTGTAGATCATCCGATAAAGTGACCAAACCTTTCCAGTGCCTAGAACCCTTCATGGGTCGGGAACCGTTCGTGTGCGGCCCGAACACTATCGCACAACAGGTATGTCAGCCTATGGGCTGGGCCTACTGCCTATACACATGCGTTTGTGGACCACGACCAACCAAAAGATGAAATAAATTCCACACCCTCAAAATGATAGGAAAGTTTGGAAGGAAATAACTGGACCCGATCCCAAGTAGAGCATGTGGCTGAGATTGCCACCTCTAGGGAGAAACACAAATCTACTTTCACCATGATCTGAATTCTCTCCGCGCCTAATCTCCGGATTGCAGTTCTCGCAACTCTACTTTCACGTGTATTTATGTTATTAATTTCTAAGAGTCTTTACTGTTGTTATTATGAACCTTTATCTTAGTCACTATGGCTTATACGTCCACTAGGACAGTAACAATATTTGGAGAATCACAAGTGGTTACTTCATATGAGAATTGTGACAACTTGTGTGTGACAGAAGCGTTAATGTATATATACTCTCATCTGCTCTTCGTTGGGACGATAGCTAATTGGGATACTTCCACGGAAGTGTTACGTGACCCTGTGTGGCTTGCAGGCATCAATATGATCTGTGAAATATGCATCTCAAAGGCTAGGGAGGAAAACCATGTTTTCACGCTGGAGGAAGGATGTTGTTTGAGCGACACACAAGGTGCAATACGTCATCTTGTCATAGGCCGCAACTGGAAAAGGGATAAAGATGTGCTGGAGAGCATGCAAGACTTGTCACACGTACGGCCATTAACCGTGTTTGGAGAGTGGAGGCCCTTTTTCATCTATAATAATATGAGGTTCCTGCGAGTGCTTGAATTGGAAGACATAGTAGGGTTAAGGGACCATCATCTTGGCAAAATCGGGCATCTTTGTCATCTCAAGTACCTTTCTGTACGAGGATGTTGCAACATTTCTTGCCTACCAAATTCTTTACGAAATTTGAGGCACCTCCAAACAGTGGATATCGATATTAGAGGTACACATGTATTGAAGTTGGGAACAACAATCACCAATCTTTGGAAGCTACAACACCTTTCTGCAGATAGTTTGAACTGGTATAATGTATTCAACCTAAGGCGCTCCCTTGAGACTGAGTTGTATGGGGCGCGTGCACGACATATTGTATCTCCTAGAGGAATGGTAAATTGAAGGCTCTCGGCACACTAGGTTTAATGCATGTTTCTCGTATTAATGGAAGGCCAATTGAAGAGCTAGGAGAGCTTACTCAGATGCGTTATCTTCGAGAATATGGTATCTACAACAAAAAATATATGGAGTTTTGGTCTGCTATTGCTGGTCACAGTCAACTTCGATCTTTGTCAGTTCTAGTAGAGAGTAAGCACCGATGTTTGTTTTTGTTAGATGGCTGGTTGGGTGAGGGTTTGTTGCCACCGAGCAGCTTTGAGAGCCTCACTCTGTGTGGTGAGCTAGCCAATGCAACTAAATGGATTCCTAAGCTTCAGAATCTATCCAAGTTAGAGCTAGAGGGTAGCAGATTGGAGCAAGATGATGCCATACAAGCCCTTGGGTCTCTACCAAATCTCACAGTTCTACGCCTGCTTGATGGTTCATTCACAGGGACACAACTCCATTTGGAGAGCTCATCTTTCCCAAGTCTCGGGGTGCTAGAGCTCAAATCACTAGATAGGCTTGAGTCGGGTGCCTAAGCTCGAGCTACCGCTAGTTAGATGCTACAAGGTGGGAGAGCAGAGAGAGCTGAAGGATATCTCTGGGCTGCCAGCCCTCACAAGCCTCAAGGAAATTTGGTTGCGTGGTCATTATCTCAGTGAATCACGCCAGAGTGTATATTGTTTCCTAAACTTTGTCTAAGGAATCTTTGACTAAAGATTGGTGTGTGTACTTCGCTCTTGTTCCTCTGGTACTTTCTCTTGTAATTGGAGACCAAAGACGCAATGTTTAGTTAGTTCTCAAGGTTTAGAATTCTTCAGATATAGACGGCCATAGATAGGATACTGAACATGTTGAACATGTTGAGGCGGGCTTCAATTCAAGGTTTAATGTAGCCTTCCTTGCTTCCCATGCCCAATGTGACGTAGTATAGTTTATTCTACTATACAATGGGGATGGTGGTGCCTCTAGTAGACGTAGGAAGATGTTTGTCCCCCAATTGAATTTTAGATCTGTGACTTCACATTTTCTTTTAGTCCATCTCTCTTCGAGCTAATAGGCATTGCAGAAATACTAATTGATCTAGTATTTTTTTTAATAAAAACACGAATTGGGCTACTGTGCATTCATTGAAAACCCAAGCTACTCACAGGTACCTTGTAGTTCCCCCATTGTACTATCGTCGTCAAATGTTGGTCTACTAGTTGAAGCCGCAAACAGATGCTAGTTGGCTAACTGAAGTGAAGCCAAATATGTTGGAAAGTGAAATACATAGACAAGCGCATAAAGCACAAACAACTAACAACAACAACTAACATAGCCGAACTGACACAAAGCAAAGATATGACGATGGAGATGAACCAGCAGTGCCCCTCGCCGTAGAAGTTGTGGGAGCAATTTGAGAAAGGATGGCGTCTACATGTTCTAAGGCAAAGTTCCACATGAACCTGTCATAGGTTCTCTCTTGCTCCCAACTAATATGGCCAAAGTTTAACTTGAACATTTCATTACCAAGCAAAGGTTCTAATCTGCTTCCTTCTCTGTTACATGGCTTCTCAAATCACCTGTGACATGAGCCGATAAACCAAGTCAATGAGTTTCCTACCTGCTCTTGTGTCATCACCGGCACCCATAGCATGTTAATCTTCTGAAGATTTCCTTTACTCAGGTGTTGAAGCCTCCTTGTGTCATAGTACTTCGACAAGTGTCATAGTACTTCGACAACATGCTCCATGCCATAATCTCCAAAGCGCTTTCTTTACTAAGGAACCACACAATATCACGAAAACCGGTCCATGCCACTACCACACACTGTATTCTCAATGATTCACAGATCATCAACACCATAGTCATGATACCTTTTTTGGTATCTTCCGTAGTCAAAGCACCAGGTCCAGAAAGAATTCCATTACATTCCGTGCCGCTGCCCTACTCACTTTGACTTGCGTAAGCTCTGGATAAGATCCATCCCCTGGTGTTGTGCCCATGCAGGGCTAGCCCATAGGCTGGGAAAAAGGGCGACCGCCCCGGGCCCCATCTACGAATTATAATAGTAAACACTATACAATTATACATTACATTTAAAAGATTATTAAATGCATAAAATAGAGCCTCAATTTGAAGAAGCATAAATACACACCACATAGTAATACTTTATACCATGCGAAGGCAACCCAATCCTTAGCAAAGTTGAGTATAAATATGCTAGTCTCACTTTATGATGGTTGTCTTAGTATCATAATGAAATTTATGATAACAAGATTTCTATTGTTTAAATCAGTACACAATTTTTCATTTGAGAAATGGGTAGGATATCTCATTTTAACAAAATCAAACCAAGTGAATCTAGATGAGCATGTCAAATAATCAACTCATGCGCGAAAGTACAATCAACAACATTTTTGGTTCTTCAATGATTCTATTATTGAAAACAACTTGCAAGTCACATTTGCTATACGCCAAAATTTTCTATGAATATGGTTACTAATACTCCCTCCACTTCAAAATATAAGGTGTATTACTTTTTTCAAAAGTCAAACATGTGCATGTTTGACCAATTTTTTTACAAAAAATACCAATATGTACCATACCATCACGAAATGTACTTTCATATTTTATTTATTTTGTATTGTACATGTTGATATTTTATTCTATAATCTTGGTGAAGCACACACAATTTTGGCTTGAACGAAAATCGATACACCTTATATTTTGGAATTAAGAGAGTATACACTAGAAACCACTACTGAAATATTTGCTAGTATGTATAATTTAGTAATATCTACCATGTTATTCTATACTATTATCTACTACCACTATAAAAGAAAGAGAGGGCGAAGAACCAGATCATCCTATCCATCGAAACCTGCAATCTGATGGTCTACATCCCTCCAGCATACTAAACACGTTTTACGCTTTAATTACCCACCATGCCATTACTATAAAAGCAAGAGAAGCCAGATCCAACTTTTAATCTGAACCATCATCAACGACCTAAATACGTTGTTAACGAAATAGTCTTCGTTAACGAAACGCTAATCCCCCGCTTCGTCTCACCCCGCACGTCCTTTGTTCACAACCGCTCCGCGTTCGCCACTTCTCCCCACCTTCCCTTCACGCCGCTCGCCCCGGCCCCCTTCGCGCGGCTTCGCCCCGACTCACCTTCACGCTCACGCCGCTCGCCTCGGCCCCCTTCACGCAGCAGCTGCCGCCAGCGGCTTCGCCCCACCTCATCATCACGCCATTGCCGCCAGGCGCTTGCCCCGGCCCCCTTCACGTCGCCGCCCTTCCGCATCCACCGCTCGCCCCGCCGCCCTTCGCTCAGCCAACTGCTCTGACCCTCCACACCCGCCGCGCAGCCCCATAGCCTCTTCTCGAAGCCACCCACCCAGCCCCGCCGCACACTCTGCGCAGCCCCGACGAACCCCTACGCATCAACGACGAGAAGAAGAAAAAGGACGACGCCGAGGAGGCGCAGAGTGACTGTAGTGGAGACGACATGGTGAGCAGGGAGGCCGCACACGCCCTCGATCCGGCCGACCAGGGGGCGCCGCTTGGTAGGGGCAGTAGCAGCACGCCCCCAACGTGGAGGACTTTTTCACTAACAAAATGAATTCGACGTGAAAGTATTTCACGATCTGACCCTTTTAGCAACGTCACAGCCCGCGGCGTTTCTGCCCAAAATAGAAATGCCGAGGTAGCTAGCGTTTCTGATCAAAGAAGAAACGCCGAGGTAGCTAGCGTTGCGGACCACGTAAGAAACGCCAAAGGCGCTGGCGTTGCTGCCCATCATTGAAACGCCAAGGAACCATGGCGTTGCTGCCCTATTTCATGTGCATGTGGAATGTGGATGAACAGATTATGACCAAAGAGGGCAGCAACGCCATGGTTCCTTGGCGTTTCAATGATGGGCAGCAACGCCAGCGCCTTTGGCGTTTCTTACCTGGTCCGCAACGCTAGCTACCTCGGCGTTTCTTCTTTGGTCGAAACGCCAGCTACCTCGGCGCTTCTATTTTGGGCAGAAACGCCATCTATGGCGTTGCTAAAAAGGTCAGATCGTGAAATACTTTCACGTCGAGTTCATTTTGTGACAAAGTTCGTTAAAATGATCAGAATAGTGATTTCGGCCCAACGTGGACGCCTCCGGCCCTGGACGATTTGAACCGTCCCTCCTATTTTCTGCTCGGCAGGGGCAGTAGCACGCCTCTGACGCGGACGCCTCCCACCTTGTGGTTGCCCGATGCCCTAGGGTTGCAGTCGAAGCCTTGCGACCTGCTGCTGCTGGTTGCTGCAAAAGCAAACTGAATATCCTGCTGTTGCTGACTGCTGCAGACGCAAACTGAATTTCGTGTTGTTGCTGGCTGCTGCAGACGCAAATTGAATTTCCTGTTGTCGCTGGCTGCTGCAGACGCAAATGCTCAGGTTCAGGATGGATATATGGGTGAGTTTTTATTTTGTTCAATATTAGAAAACATTTGTTTTATCCTTTGGTTCTTATCTCTTGAGTACTTCCTCTGTGACATTTTTGTAGGAACCTTCCATGTGTGATTGTTGACAGTACTATGAAAAATCAAAAGCCTCCTGTATGTTTGTACTAACTGTTATTGTACATATCTGGCCTTTTTCCCCTTGTATATGCGCTTCTGCTATGTTCAAAGAAGAGCAAAATTCCTTCTATTTTACATACTCCATCAAACTATAATGAATTAGCTGCTATTTTACATGCAACTCCTGCCATTGTTATGCATGAATTTGCGTCAAAACAGATTTATTTCTTTTCCTTTTGTTTCAGGTTTTAAGTGAGGAATTTTTCTCTCAAACTCGAGTGATCTAGGTAACTATAAGAGGTCGAATTACCGGAGACGCACTAATGTGAATATCTTAACATGTTATTAAGGTGAATAGTTGTCGAGTTGCAGTAACTATATTAGTTGTTGATAAGTCATGGTCTGCTGGAAAAATGATTTAGTGCAAACTACTCTAAAATAGCACTTAATTATTGGTGTATCCTCCGTGAAGACTTGGTGCATCTGTCTGAAGATGCTTGCCAGTGCCTCCATTAGACCGTGGATAGTGCATATGCTATTTAGAACTTACCATGTTCTTTACATTATTATGTTATATAACAAAAGTATATTTAGAACATTTACATATAAGCGGCCAAGGTTATTATTTTGCTTTGAGTGGATTAACAATTTATGTTGGCGCGGTATGAAAATTTAGTTCATGGTCATTTCTCTTATCTTTGATGCAACTGGATCTTTAGCATTTTTACAGTGTTCTCGAGATTAGTATGATATTATGTTCTTCTGGTTCTCAAATTAAACATGGTTGATTTTTCTCAAAATTTTAAAAGAAATCTGTAACATTAATCTCACCTTGTAATCAGAAGGGAGATAGATATGGTGAGAGATAGATATAGGCAATGCTACAAGAGCATCAAGTTTTAATGTTTGGTTAACAATTTTGTAGGACACTGGAGCGAACATATTCGTATTTGTACAATCCAAACTAAATATATCATACTTATGGAGCATGTATTTAATTTGTATTTCCTTCCAGGATGCACTTGCTCATGGCATCCATTTTAATAAGGTATCTCTTGGAAATCAGATGGCATGCATGTATTAACTTTTGAACTTTGCAACTAAATTTGGTACTAAAACATGGTGTAAGTCACGTGTAAATTTTAGGTCATCATCCTAGCCCTAATTGGTTGATTTTCATGATCTTGCTTACATTTTCTCACTATATAGATTAGACAACAACATGACACCCTTTGAAACAATAATGTGTCTTTCCATGGATGTTTTAGTAATGGGCACTGTAATTCAAAAAGGTTGTGTTTCTAGAATCGACTGTGTAATATTTTGAGGGCAACAGGCATGCTTATAGAAGTATCATGTGGTGCATAATCATATTTGATGGCAAGAGGTATGATGTCATCAGACTATACATGTATCTTCTGATTGTCTTTGACAACCTATTTCATAATAGGTTGACACGGTGAGTGCACTATGCCGCCCTTATGACTAGTTCTAACACCAATTAGGTTATATTGCTTCTGTCAGCCAGTGCAACTTAAATATTGCAGTTATTTCAAGGCCAGGTGCTCTGTCCTTAATTGTTCTTCCCTTTGTTCAATACATCACACCAAACAGCATTTATTCCTGGATTTATTTCAGGATTTCCGGCGATGCGCATTCAATATATACTCTGTTGTTTTTAATCATGACCTATGATGGATGACTTGTAGTACATCTTCGTCGGTTCTTTCGAAGTGGATGGAAGAAAGTGAAAAATGGTCACGAACATCATTTGGTAGAATGTTGGACTCAGACATAATGGTCCCTGATCTAACATGGAGTAAAGGGAACCCGTTTACTGGTTTATTTTTTCCGCGGCTAGACCGATGCGTTCTCATGTAATTCTCGATGTATGCTGGATTGTCTCTTTCTATCTTTGTGGAAAGACGTGCAATTCTCTTGTGCATTCGGGAACAAAATCGTGCAACCTTTAAATTCTATGAAGCCTTTGATACTTCTTCTTTTATCTTGTAAATTTCTTTTTACAGTGTTAACGCACGACTTACCTATTATTATTATTTTCCACCGCCATTTTCTTTGTTAGTTATATATGTTGGGACTGTTCATTTTTGTTTTAGCCATTTTCAGTTCCTCACATTTGATTTCTGTTGAAGTTATTTTTACTGATCAACATGTTGCTATTTCTGCAGGTGACACTTCAATCTTCTTTATATTCAAGTGCAGAAAGATTTCAGATTGTGTCCTCTTTTTTTCGTTGGCACTATCAGCTCACGCCCTCTTGCAATGCAAGATTATCCATATTTTGAAGTCATTTTTGTGCTGATGTCATTGTATTTTCTCAAATAGATGTCATGAGTAAACACTTGTTGAGTTGCAGGCTGGTATTGTTGAATTAGAGGCTGCCACTGACTACCAATACTGTAAAGATACTGATATGATGTGTTCCATACTGAGAATCACGAGGAGATTTTTATTGAGCTTGAGTGAGTAACTGTATCTACTTATTTTGTTAACCACCTTCGTAGTGTATGCTATATTTAGGTTGTGGACTTATTGATCCCTTAGGGTTGCTTGTAAATGCATGTAGAATAGACTGCTAGGAGTAGTTCACTAAACAATCTTGCAGAATGAATTGCATCTTAATGTGACTTGACTGAGTACCGTTTTAGCTTGTAGTTATATGTCAACACATACAGATTCACAGGGCTTGCAGAAAGCATATTAGAGCTGAGTATGGGATTAGCTTCAACATTTAGAGCAGCAAGGAGCGACAAATGTTTACAGGGTTGATACCGTGCATAGAAGAAACCTAAGGAGCACGGTTACTATCATGTGCAAAAACTCTTTGATTGAGATGTACGAATATATTGTTATTTGTCTATTACTTTGACTTTGTGTAGGTGGCTTGGTATTTGGAAAGTAAAACTCTTTCCGCTTTTTTGCAGCTAGGCTGGTGTGGATCATATCACTCCTATCACATTTATTTTGTCGACAATATTGATGAATATTGATGAACCTATTTGTCCCGGTTCGTGGCATGAACCGGGACTAAATACCTCCCTTCTATACCGGTTCGTGGCACGAACCGGTACCAATAGCTGTGGGCCAGGAGCCCAGCCCATTGGTCCCGGTTCGTGCCTAAAACCGGGACAAATGGGTCCAGACAAACCGGGACAATGCCCACGAGGCCCCGGCCGGTCCCCTGGGCTCATGAACTGGGTCTAATGCCCTCCATTGGTCCCGGTTCATGAAGAACCGGGACTAATAGGCTGGCCAGGCTCGAACCAAAGCCCTGTTTTTTACTAATGTAGGCAGATGTTGTCTAGCCATCAATCTGACCAATCAATCCATCATATTCCCCCGATTCTCCGCATGATCAAGTGGGCGCCATCCCGCATCTGCATCGCAGCTGGTCTCGCTCTCTCATTTGTCGGCGCCGGACCCCTTCAACACGCAACGGCAGCTACTGGTATATTTCACTCTATTTTAAACACCTTTTACAGCACAAGATTTTAGGGTCTCTGCTATAGTTACTACAAGAGTACTTGGACTCAAGCTAGACACACAGAGCCAACTACCGACACGTCTAACAAAACCTTACCGGACTTGACGTCCTACTAGTACGGCACGGGCTGTAGTACGCACGCATTTCTCAGCTTCCAGTTGGATTAGTCACATGTGCACGCACGCATGCGTCCTCCTCCTTTTTTTCATTTTTTTCTGAAAAAACACATAATCCCCTCACGAAAAGATGAAATTAAATTACCCGCCTTCTTAGCTATACCACGGTAATCAAATTGCACATAAGCCCCTATCATTTTTCACTAAACACCCCAATGCTTTTGTTTCCTTACAAACGAGGCCTGTCATTTTGCATCGAACCTCCTAAAGCTTTTGTTTTCTTACAAACGAGGCCTATCAGTTTTCTACGTCCAGAACAGTAATAACACTGACTTTTTTTTTGCGAAACAGTAATAACACTCACTCACTGATGATATGACATTGGCCTATGTATATTCTCGTCACATCGTAAGTAGATTCCGAATAATTGAAAGAGGCATACGGAAAAGCAACGTGTTTTGTTGTTTGGCTGTAAGTACTTGCTCTAAATTTCTTTTGTAAGATTCTGGAGTTGAACAAGTTGCATGGCTTGATCCAGACAGCCAAATGGGTGAAACGAAATCAGACCTGTAATATCTCTGAAGAATGCTACCACAAGGCATCCGGACGGGTTTCCGTTCTTGTCCAACAACTTTGTGCTCAGCCCACATCTCTGCGTGCAGAAACATCCGCGTCAACAGATCACAACAAAATTTCATCAATTTGAGTGGAATATCCATGCCTGCTAAGAACGTGACCTTATAGAGAAAGGGGTGTGGCCACAAGATGCTAAGGGCATGGGCACGACAATACGGCGGATCCACCTTGCTGAGCACCCGGTCGACCGATCTGACTGACGGCGGAACATCTCCTGTTGCCGTGCTAGCCGGGCACCGCATCACCCGAACCGCCTTTGGTCGCTGGCCGGTGGACGGGCTTGTTGTTGTTGCCGGTTGGCGTTGGTGGCTTGAGGGGAAAGGAGGAGCAAGGTGGGGATGCAAGGATATAAATAGAGAGATTGGATGGGAGAGGGATCCGCATGAGGCTACTACCAATGCAAAGGTGCTTACATGAGGTGCTAAGTGTATTAAATATCTTAGCAACTAGTCTTCCCAATGCATAGTTGCTTAGCTTTTGTAGCTAAGCTCCTCTCATTGAATTGTTTAATAATTAAACTCCGTAGACGATTGGTTGGTAGTCATTTTGCATAGGTCCACGTGCTTAGCACTGTTTCCTCTTGGGGTCACCATAATGTTCTCTCTCCTCTTTAATTTCTTTGCCACATCACATTTCTGCCTATGTGACATCCTTAGCACCTGTACATCATGGAGCATTGAGAGGGGCCTGAGGCGCATGAGAGGAGTCGGCAGCCGATGGATTGAAATCGATTGGATCACCCGTGGCCGTGGATGAGATGGAGCGGCAGGCGGCGTGTGCATGCATCAATTGACTAATGCCTGAAAAGGAGGAGAGAATTAAGGCGTGTGCATGCCTCAATTAACTAGTGCCTGAAAACGAGGAGAGAATTAAGGGGGTGCCTACTTAATTATATGGATGTGGAACGACAGGGCTGACTCGACTTCTGTTAAGTTTTATTTCATGACTAGATTAAAAGTTTTTGATTTTTTAGAGGCAGGCCGAACGCCCACCCAAAGGGTACGTTCAATATGATGCTGCTTCACTTCCCATGCATGGTTCAGGTGCTTTTTTTAGGGTTCAGGTGCTATTTCTATCGATGAGTGGATTTATTAAGGCTAGTCATAGTGGGAGTAATTTAGCAAGTAACATAGCGTACTTTGAGAAATTTTTGCTTATGTGACATGTAGTTAATGAGAAGTGGTAACATAATATGTTACTGTAACATAGCGCTTTACAAGACAAGATGAGTCTACAAGCTGATTAATGAAGTCCTCTATGACACTACTACTATGTTACTTTGCACTATGAAGCTAGTAACTTAGACTAGTGTCATATGCATGACACTAGTATAAGTTACTCCCCACTATGACCAGCCTAACCCCCGGCCGTGATGCTTGCAATGTATCTCTTATGTTGGGGCTAGAGAAGAGGTAGAAACGTGAGGGATAGAACAATATGTTCCTTTCTTTCTTTCTTTCTTTCTTTCTTTCTTTCTTTCATATATGGTGTGGCAGCTAATTAAAAAAAGCAAAAACTCTCATACATAAATATCTGAATCTGACTAGAATGAATTCCTTCCAGCAGATTTTCCATTTGTTTCCTTTCAAGTTTCTTTCTTTCTTCTTTCATATATATGGTGGCATATGGCTAGAATAGCATATTTTCGCAATAAAAAATAAATCAGCTAATTAAAGCAATAAAACGTTGATCCACATGTGGGTAGAATAGCATATTTGGCTAGGCTAGACAGCTAGACAGTAGCATGCCAAGATCCTAAACAATTATCAAACTCAAAACAATTAGCATCCACAGGTAGCACAAGGGCCTACCAGTACATGGAAAAATTGCAACGACAACATCATCACAATCACAATATTGTGGTGGCCGGAAGAGTACCACCACAAACAACATGGCCAAAAAACCGAACCCTGAATAATTGGTTCCATGGCCGGCACAACAATTGGACAAGGCTCAATGGCCAGACCATTACCAGTTTACTCTAACAAACTAAAACCAAGATGATACAGTGAGGAAATCAACTAAACATAACAGGACCAGTTTCTATTTATTGCATCCATGGTAAGAGAGCAACCAGCATGATTACAGAGAAAATAAAGCACCAATGTTCCTCTATCTATTACAATTCTTTTTAACCAACAAATATGCAATGACGTGCTGTTACAGCAAGCAGCGGGATCTAATAGGTTGCCTGGCACTTTGGCAACCTAGTTACATGAGACCACATACCAAATTTATGGCTAACACGTAACAAGGGCAATCCTTGTAAAAGTGACCATTATTCAGTTCATTTCACTGAACAATAAAAGTTTATAGCTTATCAAATGGCTAGATGAATATACTCGATGTGTCATCGCCACAAGACAAGCAAGGTGCCTGAAGTAAGGTGCTCCTCTAGTTAATCACCAGCAGAATTGCAGCAGATTAACTAAAGATTAACAGTGGGAAGGAGCTGACTTATAAACTAAACCTATGATGATGCAGTGAGGAAATCCGCTAAAACTAACATGATACAACAGTCAAAGCTCATAAACTGAAACCTCAAAGGCTAGCACACACAACAACCATAGCTCCTAACAGAGAGGTGAAACAAAGGACTTACCCATCAGTGTTTGTAGCCGATGTCGAACATCGCCGCCACTGCACGGTGAACTCAGTCCATCATGTTGGTGCAACCCACATCAGGATGACAATGTCTGGTCATCCATCATGGGTACACATGTCTGCTCCGAGTGATAACTTCCAGGCTCTCTTCTTTACATGTGCTCTCCTGATATATTCAAAAAAGCGAGTCAGGTCTCTCTAATGGACACAAAAACACAAAGGTGCTGACTAAATAAGTGAAAAGAAGACAAAGTATCTCTAATGAACCAGTAAATATACCTTCTTGAATAGTTCAGCATGAGCAGAGCTTTATTAGGCAGGTAGGTAATCTACTTGATGACCATCAAGGATGGAACCCTCAGGGCACCTGCATGAGGAAACATGCAAATTCAATAACAAAATTCTCCCTCACTAAAGTAGGATGTTACCGCTCATGACAGCCAAAGCAACAAGTGTTTCAAACCCACAAGTGTTGTGTTGTGTTGTATACTACCTCTGTCCAAAAATACTTGTAGCTTAGATGGATGTGTCTAGCAGTCCGTTTGAGCGCAAGTATTTCTAGACGGAGGTAGTACATTGTATCAATGGACCCTGTTTACTACTTACTGTATAAATCTTTTTTGCGGGGTAAAAGGTTCCCTCCAGCTCCAGGATAGGCTATGCAGAATCCAGTTCGAGAAATCACTGTACAAACATGTGCATCACACATGTACTTACGCACGACCGAACAGCAAGACAAGTCAAGGAAAGGCCCAATGCATTTGTATTCTTATTTGTATTCTTCTTTCTTTCTACCAAGCACAAAACAATTTTACCGTCGAAATTAAGTAATCTCCATCCCACGACATGACTCTGCATAGAGCAGAGCAGAATCCTCAGTAAAAACCAAACTAATTCTTTTATTTATCTAACAGCAGTCAGTTAGTCAGATGTGTTGCCAATTGACAGAAATGCAACCTACTATCTATCTATCTATCTATCTATCTATCTATCTGGTCAATGTAGGTGCTTCCTACTTGTTGAATTGATGGTCGCTTCAAAATAGTTACAGTACCCCGGCGGCACAAGGGACTGGTCGTGGGAGAAACCAATAGTAATTGTAGGGATTGACCAATACAAATAGAGTTCACACAGTCAAACCTGACTATATACAAAAAGTATGACTCGACAACGGCCCGCCCACATCCTTGGGCGACCCAATCTGCAAACAAAACAAAATTGCGGACAACTCATCAGTGAGAAGAGCGAGAGAGGATGCTAGCACACTGTTAATAAATATCTCGAGTATTAGAGAACACACGGTGTTTTGACAGCAGCAGATGCAAATGGAATGATATTCAGTGCTAGTGTCTATGACAGCAGCAGATGCACACCTTTGACTTGACGTTGCCAAATCGAGCAAGATAAGTCTCTGTTTTGATGATCCCATATCAGAATATCGAGCCAATCAGGCGGATTAACTCACAATGGTGATGTTTATGAGCAACAAGTCAACAACGGGAGACATACTGGATAACATAAAAATGGATTCTCACGGTTTGTACTGCACCTCTCACGGACCCTCGTCATAGGTTTCATTGAGAAGCAAGGCAAAATTCACGAAACTGAAACAAATGACTAGTCACACTGAGGGACGAAAAATCCTATTCTTGAACATGACATGGTCCATAAGCCAATTAATCATGAGAAAAGTACACAGTCAGGATTGAAGGGTGAATAATTCAGCTTCTGCCGCCATACTACCTCTTTTGCCCAAATTTAGGCACAGAAGATATCATCCTTGTGAATCACGAGAAACAAGTCTCACATTTAATATAGCTGTCCCGAAATAGGGAAAATTCATCCTACCACCCGGTGATAGTTACCCCACATATCTCATATACTATCATGTGGTATTATATATACTATTTTATTATTTTAAATATGTCTATATACTATATCTAAGATATTTGAAAGCAAGTTACATGAAAAAATTGCATATGAGCCCATAGTTTTTGTTATGTTTGTGAAATACATACATATTTGTACGTAAAAAAAAGCATACTCAAAACATGGTACATACTACCTAAAAATTAGTATATATACTACCTAATCATTGTTATATACTACATACTACACGTACATACTCTCGGTTTCGATAGATACTACATACAACATACAAAACGCAAGTGGTGGTAACTACCACTGCTTGTAGGAAACATTTGTCCTATATATATATATATATATATATATATATATATATATATATATATATATTACTATATCAAAATAGAAAGGCAATTAACTCATGATGGCACTGTTCATGAGCAAATACTAGACAGCGGGAGAGTACTGAAGAAGAGAAAAAAGATTCTCAACGCAGGTATTGCAGCTCTCTCGGACACTCATTCACAGCGAAGAGAGTTTCATTCAGAGATATGGCAAGATTCAGGAAACAGAAATACATGACTAGTCTGTAGTCTCATTCTGGTACCCAAGAAATTTTGATCTTACACTTGCCAAACTTGGAAAGAAACGAGAGATGAAATACGGTGGAAACTAACCTCGGCCTAGGAGCGGAGGGGGTCGGTGTGGCGCTTCCACTTGCGCTCGAACTCTTGGATGTGGCAGCAGAATTGGGGAGAGTAATTTGTACTAGATTAGCATGAACAGCCACAATCTGCAGAGAGTAAGCAAACCGAACATTATGTCCAAGAATAAATAGAGCATCAATGCTATAAAGAACAAAACAAAAATGAACAAAAAAAAGGTGTCTAGGTGTGTATTGGTGTACCTTAACACCCTCGGCAATCATCCTTGAGCAAGGATGACAAAGTTGTAGTCCCATCACCAACCTGATACATAAGACATTCGTGAGAAATGTCCAGAGTCAGGATTGAATGGTGAATAAATGATGCTAAATCTACTGACACAACAATACATCCTTTGCCACTGTGACACCAACCATTTTTATCCTAATGAATCAATACAAACAAATCCAAATTAGATTATAGTTGTCCAGAAACAGGGAGCCTCAACTCTAAAAAAGTCTTAGATTTTAATCTATAATACTATATGATAATATAGGAAGCCAATTAGGCAAATTAACTCACAATGGTGCTGTTCATGAGCAAAAACTAGACAGCAGGAAACCTACTGCTACTGGCGAAGAGAAAAACAATTCTCACGGTGGTACTGCAACTCTTTCTGGCACTCAGAGCGGAGAGGATTACATTCAGCAGCATGGCAAAATTCACGAAATGGAAAATAAATGACTAGTCTCATTCAGGGACTCAAAATTGTGACATGACTAGTGTCAATCAACATGGTGAGAACAGCAACCAAGCAAATTGAGCAGCAAGCGTATGAGTCCTACAGGATGGATAAAAAAATTGTTGAGAACTTGAGTGATTAACTTGATAGAAATTTCAAGTATTGTTTTGCAGCTCAAAATAGATTACGACATAGTATTGTTTTGCAGCTCAGATTATGTAGTACAAGAAAACAGCCAGGCTGTCAATGTTTTTGCCAATCTAGACAAATATGCAAGGTTCACATACTTATCTGGATAGAAGCATCAATCAATTAAAAAATTGAGATACAGAAACATCATCATCATTAACTTTCACCTTCTTCCAACTATTTCCTCCGTTTCCATATTAAGTGTCGCTGATTTAATAAAAAGGTGTACTAAATCGACGACACTTAATATGAAACAGAGGGAGTAATATAGTTGTTATCGTGACACACAACACCATCCATCTCTTCATACTAGCGCTAGGAACACACCAACAACAAAGGATTAGACTTTACACCGTCTCTTTCAAGCATGGAATTGATCCATCATAAAGCATGCATGTGTAATGACCTATCCCCATAGGTAAGCATATACCAGTGAAATAAAACTAACTCTAGACGGTCAAAAAGCCAGTACGATTTATCTGTAAAAACAGAGGGGCCAACAATATCATGGCATACATATACCAAGAGATTCACTTTCTACATGAATGAATTGCAGAGTTAGAGCCACCAACCTTTTCAGTTCCAAATCAACCCATATTTGTGAGGAGAGTCATCACATAGAGTCAACACTATTTAATAGTCGTACTATTAACATGACTAAAAAATGCTCCTCAAGTTATGTTACGAGAAAAACATTTTCATGCGTTCCTCTGGATGCAGGTCTAGAGCCAACTTTTAAATACAACCCGAGCAACCAAACATGCCAAATCTGCCCGCGAGGGCCTGGCTGGCCTTAATGCAGATAACCAAATGCATCCCAACTAATTTTCGGTTCTCTCAAAGAAAAAATAACTTCCCAGGGTTTCACAAGCTGCAGGGGTACGCTTCTATTGATACGCACATGCAGGCATGCATGCCCGTGAGTCAACTTGAACTTGAACCAATCCATCTATTCAGCTGCGACAGCCAAAACAACCAGTGTTTGAGGCCCACAAGTATTGTGTTGTATTGTACTACCTCCGTCCGAAAATACTTGTCGCTTAGATGGACTGCCAGTCCATTTGAGCGACAAGTACTTCCAAATGGTGGTAGTACATTGTGTCTATGAACCTTGTTTACTACGTGTTGTATAATTCTTTTTGCCACGCAAAAGGTTCCCTCCAGCTCCAGGGTAGGTATGCAGAATCTACTTCCAGAAATCACACTATACAAACTTGTGCATCTCACACACGTATTTACGACATGACCAAACAAAAGGCAAGGCAAGGCAAGGCCAAGTGCATTTTTATTCTTCTTTATTTCTACCAAGCACAAAACCGTTTCACCTTCAAAGTAATCTCCGTCCCACGACATGACTCTGCATACAGTAGTGAAGAATCCTCAGTAAAAACCAAAATAATTATTTATTTATTTAACAACTGTCAGTGTGTTGCCAAAGTGACAGAAATGCAACCTACTAACCATGTATGTATCTGGTCACTGTTGGTGTTTCCTATTTGTTGAAGTGATGATCGCTTCAAAGAAGTTACAGTACCCTGGCGGCACAAGGGACCAGTCATGGGACAAACCAATAGTAATAGTAGGGATCGACCAACACAAATAGAGGTCACACGGTCTACGTACAACAAGTATGACTTGACAAAGACCCGTCCACATCCTTGGTTGACCCAATCTGCAAACAAAACAAGATTGCAGACAACACGTCAATGAGAAGAGCGAGAGAGGATGTGAGCACACTGTAAATAAATATCTTGAGAATTAGATTGATAACGTTGACTGGGCTCCGTGATCCAATAATCCATAAGATAACAATAATGAACACTTTGCGGATGCAAATGCAGTGATAATCAGTGCTCTGTATGATAGCAGCAGATGCACACCTTTGACTTGACGCTATGAAACCGAGCTAGATACATCACTGTTTTGATGATCCTATAACAAAATATCGAGCCTATAAGGCGGATTAACTCACGATGGTGTTGTATATGGGAAACAAGTCGATAGCGGGAGACATACTGAATAACAGAAGAAAGGATTCTCACGGTTGGTACTGCACCTCTCACGGACACTCATCACAGCAGAGAGAGTTTCATTGAGGAGCATGACAAAATTCATGAAACTGAAACAAATGGCTAGTCTCATTGAGGGAGTAAAAATCAAGTTCTTGAACATGACCTGCTCCATAAGCCAATTAATCATGAGAAAAGCACACAGTCAGGATTGAAAGGTGAAGAAATTTAGCTTCTGCCACAACAGTACCTCTTTTGCCACAATTTTGACACGGAACATTTCATCCTTGCGAATCACTACAAACAAGCCTCAAACTTCATATAGTTGTCCCGAAATAGGGAGTCCCAACTCTAAAACAAGTGTAAAATTCCAATATATATTCCTATGTCAAAATAAGAAGGCAATTAACTCATGACGGTACCGTTGATGAGCAAATACTAGACAACGTTAGAGTATTGAAGAAGAGAAAAATGATCCTCAACGTAGGTACTGCAGCTATCCGAGACACTCTCATTCACAGCGAAGTTACATTCAGAGACATGACAAATTTCATGAAATGGAAATACATGACTAATCTCGTTCAGGTATTCAGAGCATTGTGATCTTGCACTCGCCAAGGTTCGACACAAACGAGAGATGAAATGTCGTGGAAACTAACCTCGGCCAAGGAGCGGAGGGGGTCAGAGTGGCGCTTGCACTTGCGCTCGAACTCTTGGATGTGGCAGCGGAATTGGGGAGAGTAATCTGTATTGGATTAGCATGAACATCTACAATCTGCAGAGAGTAAGCAAACCGAACTATATGTCCTCGACTGGATAGAGCATCTATGCTATAAAGAACAAAACAAAAAGGTATCTAGGGGTGTATTGGGGTACTTTAAGACCTCGGTAATCATCCTTGAGCAAGGATGGCAGAAGTGGTAGTCCCATCACCAACCTGGCCCGTAAGACATTACTTCGTCAGAAATGTCCCGTCAGGATCAAATGGTGAAGAAATGATGGTAAATATTCTGACACAACAGTACATCCTTTGCCAGTACATCCTTTGCCACTGTGACACCAAACATCTCATCGTACTGAATCACTAGAAACAAATCTCAAATTTCGATATGGTTGTCCAGAAATAGGGAGCCTGAACTCTAAAACAAGTCTCAGATTTCAATATATAATCCAATATGATAAAAGAAGAAGCCAATTAGGCAGATTTACTCACAATGGTGTTGTTCGTGAGAAAAAACTAGACAGCAGGAGACCTACTGGTACTGGAGAAGAGAAAAACGATACTCACGGTGGTGCTACAGCTCTCTCGGGTACTCAATCACAGTGGAGAGGAATTCATTCAGGAGCATGGAAAAATTGACGAAATGGAAACAAATGACTATGTAGTACAGGAACACACCCGCGCTCTCATTCTTTTTGCCAATCTAAACAAACATGAGGTATCAATGAATGAAAAATTAAGATAAAAACATCATCATCAACAACTTTCACCCTTCCCACCTACTCTCTTGGTTACATATTAAGCATCGCTATTTTTGTACAAAGTTGTACTAAATCAACAACACTTAATATGAAACAGAGGGAGTAATATTTTTGCTATCGTGACACACAACACGATCCATCTCTTCCTATTACTGCTAAGCCAAGAACACACCAACGACAAAGACATTAATTCGTCAGAAATGTCGAGAGTCAGGATCAAATGATGAAGAAATGATGCTAAATCTGTAGACACAACAGTACATCATTTGCCACTTTGACACCAAACATTTCATCCTACTGTATCACTAGAAACAAATCTCAAATTTCGATATGGTTGTCCAGAAATAGGGAGCCTGAACTCAAAAACAAGTCTCAGATTTCAATATATAATCCTATTTGATAATATAGGAAGCCAATTAGGCAGATTTTACTCACAATAGTGTTGTTCATGAGCAAAAACTAGACAGCAGGAAACCTATTGTTACTGGATAAGAGAAAAACGATTCTGAGGAATCCATTCAGGAGCATGGCAAAATTGACGAAATGGAAACAAATGACTATGTAGTAAAGGAACACAACCGTGCTCTCAATGTTTTTGCCAATGTAAACAAACATGTGGCATCAATCAATGACAAAATTAAGATACAGAAACATCATCAACAACAACTTTCACCCTTCCCACCGACTCCATTGGTTACATATTATGTCGCTGATTTAGTACAAAGTTGTACCAAATCAGCAACACTTAATACGAAACAGAGGGAGTAATATAGTTTCTACCATGACAAACAACACGATCCATCTCTTCTTATAACTGCTAAGACAAGCACACAATAACGACAAAGACATTAATTTGTCAGAAATGTCCAGAATCAGCATCAAATGGTGAAGAAATGATGCTAAATCTGCAGACACAATAGTACATCATTTGCCACTGTGACACCAAACATTTCATCCTACTGTATCACTAGAAACAAATCTCAAATTTCTATATAGTTGTCCAGAAATAGGAAGCCTGAACTCTAAAACAAGTCTCAGATTTCAATATATAATTCTATTTGATAATATAGGAAGTCAACTAGTCAGATTTTACTAACAATGGTGTAGTTCATGAGCAAAAACTAGACAGCAGGAAACCTATTGGTACTGGAGAAGATAAAAATGATTCTGAGGAATCCATTCGGGAGCATGGCAAAATTGGCGAAATGGAAACAAATGACTATGTAATACAGGAACACACCTGCGCTCTCAATGTTTTTGCCAATCCAAAAAAACATGAGGCATCGATCATTGACAAAAGTAAGATACAGAAACATCATCATCAACAACTTTCACCCTTCCCACCTACTCTCTTTGTTACATATTAAGCATCGCTGATTTAGTACAAAGTTGTAATAAATTAGCAGCACTTAATATGAAACAGAGGGAGTAATATAGCTGCTACCGTGACACACAACACGATCCATCTCTTCTTATAACTGCTAAGCCAAGCACACACCAACGACAAAGACATTAATTTGTCGGAAATGTCCAGAGTCAGGATCAAATGGTGAAGAAATGATGCTAAATCTGCAGACACAATAGTACATCATTTGCCACTATGACACCAAACATTTCATCCTACTGTATAACTAGAAACAAATCTCAAATTTCGATATAGTTGTCCAGAAATAGGGAGCCTGAACTCAAAAACAAGTCTCAGATTTCAATATATAATCCTATTTGATAATATAGGAAGCTAATTAGGCATATTTTACTCACAATGGGGTTGTTCATGAGCAAAAACTAGATAGTAGGAAATCTATTGGTACTGGAGAAGAGAAAAACGATTCCGAGGAATCCATTCGGGAGCATGGCAAAATTGACAAAATGGAAACAAATGACTATGTAATACAGGAACACACCAAGGCTCTCAATGTTTTTGCCAATCTAAACAAACATGAGGCATAAATCATTGACAAAAGTAAGATACAGAAACATCATTATCAAAAACTTTCGCCCTTCCCACCCACTCTCTTGGTTACATATTAAGCATCGCTGATTTAGTATAAAGTTGTATTAAATTAGCAGCACTTAATATGAAACAGAGGGAGTAATATAGTTGCTACCGTGACACACAACACGATCCATCTCTTCCTATTACCGCTAAGATAAGGACACACCAACGACAAAGAGATGAGAGTTTAGACGATCTCTTTCAGGGATGGAGTTGATCCATCATTAAGCAAAGCACGCATGTGTACTAACCTATCCCCATAGGTAAACATATACCAGCGAGATAAAACTAACTCTAGACAAACAAAAAGGCAGTAAGATTTTTCAGTGTGAATACAGAGGAGCCAACAATTAATATCATCAGGTTATACACATATATACCAAGTGATTCACTTTCTACATGAATGAATTGCAGAGCTTGGGGCACCAACATTTTCAGGTTCAAATCAACTCATGCATATATACATGTGAGGACAGTCATCGAATGGAGCCAAAACTATTTTATAATAATACAAAGTGTTTACATGACAGGGAGTCAAATCAACCCGGACCATAGAGCCCTCACTAATCCACGGACGAACGAACGGCATGGTGGCGAGCAGAAAGTTTAGTGCTTGCTTGCGGTTGTCGTGGACAAGCAAGCAAGCGGAGCAGAGGAGGATCCACGAGGTATGACGTAGGTGCAGTTGTGGGCATGCCTGGGTGCGTGAGGAGGAAATGAAATCCAAACCTTGACGTGGGCGAGGAAGAGGAGCTGGACCTCTCCCTGCCGGCATGGTGGATGGTGGTGCCTCTGCCTCTGCTGATGTTGGATAGCTACAGAGATGACGAGCCGAGATGAGTTGTGGGTCAGAGAAAGAGATTGAATCTTGAGGACTGCAGGAAGTGGGCAAACCGAACCTTGAGGGTGAGATGGAATCAAATCGCAGCAAGAATCGACTCCAAGACCTCGACGCTGCAGGAAGGAATCCTGGCGCGCATGGATCTGGCCGCCGCCGCCGCCGCCATGGACTGCCTGCTGTCAGTTGGTCTTGCCGCCATGACCACCCACCCAACCTAGACCTAGAGAGACGAGGAGAGGAGATGGGGGTCAGAGAAAGATGAGCGGGAGACAGAAAGAGAAGGGGAGGGGAGGGGACCATACCGCCGTCGTCGTCGCCGTCGGTCACCATGGCCGGGCGGCTAGGGTTTCCAGCGCGGGGCCTGATGAAGGGAGGGCGGATCTGACCCCGGGCTGAGCAGCTCGAGCGGATCCGCGGCCATGGAGTGGAGAGTATGGGAGGGGTCGCCGGCTGGGGTTGGGGGAGCGGCGACGGCGACGGCGGCGGCCGTGGGTGGGGGTATCGATCTGGGCGGCGGCTGTTGGTTTTCGTTTTCCTTTTCCTTTGAATGAAAATATAATTTTGGTTGGTTGGTTGGTTCGGATCGCCCTTAGGGCTCCCCGTCTTCTCTTTTCTTCTCTCTGATCGCCCTTCATCTCATCCGTTCATTCTTTTCCTTCTTTCGAAATCCGACGGCGGGGGGCCTACGTCACGTGGATCATTCTTCTTCCTTCTCGTAAAACTCATCAATCAATTCCAGCCTAGATTTTATTTTCATGCATATCATATTATATTACTAGTATAAATCCAAGCCGGATCTAGAAAACGAGTTGGGTGTAAAGTTGTACGGAACTACTCCCTACTTATTGATTCCGTTCCTCTATGTATTTGCAAAATCTCATCTCGTTTAGCTCTGTTAGATATTCAATCACTATCTGTTTATACTTATGCGGGTCAGGTGCCCCATGGCGCGGGCGCCCTTGACAGAGTAGTGCCACGAGAGCTTGGCGTCCATGATGCAGCGCAGGCGATGGTTGCTGGCGAGGTAGGGCCGGGTCCACTCCACAAGCTTGATGGTCTACTCGGCACGCGGTCCTGCTGGGGACGTGCTCCATGGCCCGGCGGCCCGTTAGGAGCTCCAGCAGGACTACTCCGAACCTGTACATGTGGCTCTTCACCGTTAGGTGGCCCGCCCGCACATAATCGGGTGCCATGTAGCCGGGTGCCCATCAGGTGGGTGCTCACGTGCATCTCCTCCCTCCGGGCCTATCTTGGCCAAGACGAAATCTAACAGCTTTGCCGTGAAATCATGTTTGACAAGGTGAATCGGTGCCTCCAGGAAGATATTCATCATTGTGGGGATGTATGATCCACAACGAAGCCTCCAGGAAGGGAATCGGCAGCGAGGGTGTCGACTTTGGTGCGGCCGCGCCGCCAGAGTTTTCCGGATCCATGCCCACCGGGCATGGATCCGTATAGGCAGCATTGGCGTCGACCGCAATCGCTACCGTAGCCAGCAGAACCGGAGTAGATCGAGTCCGAGACGACGCCTCCCATGGAACTCCGGTCGGCCATCGAGGAGCCGCCATAGTGCCGCCGCCTCTACGCCCCCCCCCCCCACACACACACAGCCATGGAAGGCACCCCACCTGCACCCGCGGGTGCGGCCCGCCAGGCAGGCCGCACCGGGCGCCACCGATCGAGGTCGCGACCCGAGGCACCAGCGGGCAGATCTGAAGCAGATCGACTACCGGACACCATAGGAGCGCCACGAACGCCCCCCCCCCCCACGTGACCACCAGGGGAGTCACGAGCGCGTGGTGTAGCTCCTGCTGACGCCCCCTAAGTCCTCGCCGGCATGCCTCCCGCTGAACGCCAACTGTGCTAGGTCTGGCCGCTGTGGGGAGGAGAGGTCCCGCCGCTGCCGATGCCAATCGGGTTTTGCCCTGCGATGGGGGGCAGAAGAGGTGGGAGAGGGAGTCGAGGACTTGGCGGCGCTAGGGTTCCCACCTGGTCGCCGCGCGAGGGCGACCCAGGGGAGAGATATGCGTAAGTGTAAGGAGTAATGAGCATAATTGGTTTGTTACCAGCATTTGGCATTGCCAATATTTGGCAAACCAACATTTGGCAAAATCAAAAGTTGCCAACATTTGGCAACTATTTGTGAGATTGGCAATGAGAATTGGCAAGCAACCAATCTCTAGCCAATAATTGACAGGTGCCAAAATTTGGCATGCCAACTTTTGGCAGTTGAAATCTTCCCAATTACTGCTGAGAAAATATTTGATGCTGGTTCAATTGGCACCTAAAATTCATTGTGTTAATTATTTGCGGCCTAAAAATGCACGCCAATTGCCTAATTCCCAAGAAGAAAAATGTAGCAAGGGCAGCAATTAATACCTAAGAACCGGACCCCTGTGATTTTCCACAATCTTTTGCACAATCTTCCCAATGCTCGCAAGGAAAGTAAATCGCCATCATAGACTCATTTCCATCCTTATATACATGGACCCCGACGCAGCAAAACCATCTCACAGCACTGAGTACTGCTCACCTCAACGACATCATTCATACCCATGATGGATAAGCACACGGACCCCGACCGCGCGGTCACACTACTCCTCATCATCATGTGCCTCCTCGCTACCCAGGCGCGATGTAACAATCCCTCCTGATCCCACCTCATTGATCATGGCGCTGGCTTATAGTTACTCAATTGCTTACTATCTGTTGCCAGACATGCAGGCTGGACCATGGACGACGGCGGCGAGAAGATCAGTTTGCCCTACGGGCTGTGCGTCTATGATAAGAGGTCGTTTGCGTGCAAGGGCGAGCGCTGCTACTGCTGTCGCGTGGCCGTGGAAGTCTGCTATTTGTCGATGAAGGAGTGCATGACGGAGTGCGTCAAGAAAATGGGGCCGCTACCGGCGGCCCGGGGCAGCGGCGACAACGCCTCTCCGGTAGCTTAGCTACCTTGTTCTTCCAGACAAAATGTATAATCCATCGAGGATGCTTGTCTTTGAAATAAGATACGAGTATCGATCACTAGTTTTGTTGGGGAACGTAGCAGAAATTCAAAATTTTCCTACGTGTCACCAAGATCTATCTATGGAGAAACCAGCAACGAGGGGAAGGAGAGTGCATCTACATACCCTTGTAGATCGCTAAGCGGAAGCGTTCAAGTGAACGAGGTTGATGGAGTCGCATTGCCGTGATTCAAATCACCGATGATCCTAGTGCCGAACGGACGGCACCTCCGCGTTCAACACACGTACAGCCCGGTGACGTCTCCCATGCCTTGATCAAACAAGGAGAGAGGGAGAGGTTGAGGAAGACTCCATCCAGCAGCAGCACAACGGCGTGGTGATGGTGGAGGAGCGTGGCAATCCTGCAGGGCTTCCCAAGCACCTGCGGGAGAGGAGGAGGTGTCACAGGAGGGAGGGAGGTGCCAAGGACTCAGGTGTGCCTTCCCCTCCCTCCCCTCCACTATATATAGGTGCAAGAGAGGGGGGGAGGGCGCAGCCTTGCCCCTTCCTCCAAGGAAGGGGTGCGGCCAAGAGGGGGAGGAGTCCATCCTCCCAAGGCACCCTCGGAGGTGCCTTCCCCCTTGGACTCTTCCCTCCCCAAGTCTCCTTGGCACATGGGCCTCTTGGGGCTGGTGCCCTTGGCCCATATGGGCCAAGGCGCACCCCTACAGCCCATGTGGCCCCGGGCAGGTGGACCCCCGGTGGACCTCGGACCCCTTTCGCACTCCGGTACAATACCGATAATGCGCCAAACTTTTCCGCGACCAAAATAAGACTTCCTATATATAAATCTTTACCACCGGACCATTCCGGAACTCCTTGTGACGTCCGGGATCTCATCCGGGACTCGAACAACATCCGGTAACCACATACAAACTTCCTTTATAACCCTAGCGCCATCGAACCTTAAGTGTGTAGACCCTACGGGTTCGGGAACCATGCGCATATGACCGAGACGTTCTCCGGTCAATAACCAACAGCGGATCTGGATACCCATGTTGGCTCCACATGTTCCACGATGATCTCATCGGATGAACCACGATGTCAAGGACTCAATCAATCCCGTATACAATTCCTTTTGTCTAGCGGTATTGTACTTGCCCGAGATTCGATCGTCGGTATCCGATACCTTGTTCAATCTCGTTACCGGCAAGTCTCTTTACTCGTTCCGTAACACATCATCCCGCGATCAACTCCTTGATCACATTGTGCACATTTTGATGATGTCCTACCGAGTGGGCCCAGAGATACCTCTCCGTCACACGGAGTGACAAATCCCAGTCTCGATTCGTGCCAACCCAATGTACACTTTCGGAGATACCAGAGCGCACCTTTATAGCCACCCGATTACGCTATGACGCTTTGGTACACCCAAAGCATTCCTACGGTATCCGGAGTTGCACAATCTCATGGTCTAAGGAAATGATACTTGACATTTAGAAAAGCATTAGCATACCTAACTACGATCTTTGTGCTAGGCTTAGGATTGGTCTTGTCCATCACATCATTCTCCTAATGATGTGATCCCATTATCAACGACATCCAATGTCCATGGTCAGGAAACCGTAAGCATCTATTGATCAACGAGCTAGTCAACTAGAGGCTTACTAGGGACATGGTGTTGTCTATGTATCCACACATGTATCTGAGTTTCCTATCAATACAATTATAACATGGATAATTAACGATTATCATGAACAAGGAAATATAATAACAACTAATTTATTATTGCCTCTAGGGCATATTTCCAACAGTCTCCCACTTGCACTAGAGTCAATAATCTAGTTCACATCGCCATGTGATTAACACTCACAGGTCACATCGCCATGTGACCAACATCCAAAGAGTTTACTAGTGTCGCTAAACTAGTTCACATCACCATGTGATTAAGACTCAATGAGTTCTGGGGTTTGATCATGTTTTCCTTGTGAGAGAAGTTTTAGTCAACGGGTCTGCAGTATTCAGATCCGTATGTACTTTGCAATTCTCTATGTCATATTGTAAATGCTGCTTCCACGCTCCACTTGAAGCTATTCCAAATGGTTGCTCCACTATACATATCCAGTTTGCTACTCAGAGTCACTCGGATAGGTGTTAAAGCTTGCATCGACGTAACCCTTTACGCCGAACTCTTTATCACCTCCATAATCGAGAAACATGTCCTTATTTACTCCAAGGATAATTTTGACCGCTGTCCAATGATCCCCATTCCTGGATCATTCTTGTACCCCTTGACTGACTCATGGCAAGGCACACTTCCGGTGCGGTACACAGCATAGCATACTATAGAGCCTACGTCTAAAGCATAGGGGACGACCTTCGTCCTTTCTCTCTTTTCTGCCGTGGTCGAGCTTTAAGTCTTAACTTCGTACCTTACATCTCAGGCAAGAACTCCTTCTTTGACTGATCCATCTTGAACACCTTCAAGATCATGTCAAGGTATATGCTCATTTGAAAGTAACATTAAGCTGTTTTGATCTATCCTCATAGATCTTGATGCTCAATGTTTCAGTAGCTTAATCCAGGTTTTCACTTGAAAATTTGGGATGTTACAACATGATTCCGACGGACTTAAGCATCGCTACGGATGAGAAAATCTCATCGTAGTCAACTCCTTGAACTTGTGAAAAACTCTTCGCCACAAGTCGAGCTTCATAGACGGTGACATTACCGTCCACGTCCGTCTTCTTCTTAAAGATCCATTTATCTCAATGGCTTGCCGATCAACGGGCAAGTCCACCAAAGTCCATGCTTTGTTCTGATACATGGATCCTATCTCGGATTTCATGGCTTATAACCATTTGTTGGAATATGGGCCCACCATTGCTTCTCCATAGCTCGTAGGTTCATTGTTGTCTAGCAACATGACATTCAAGACAGGATCACCGTACCACTCCAAGCGATGCTGGCGTCCTTGTCGCCCTATGAGGTTCGGTAGTGACTTGATCTGAAGCTTCATGATCAGTATCATAAGCTTCTACTTCAATTGATGTAGGTGCCACAGGAACTTCCTGTGCCCTGCTACACACTGGTTGAAGTGATGGTTCAATAACCTCATCAAGTCTCCACCATCCTCCCACTCAATTCTTTCGAGAGAAACTTTTCCTTGAGAAAGGACCCGTTTCTAGAAACAATCCCTATTGCTTTCGGATCTGAATTAGGAGGTACACCCAAACGTTTTGGGTGTCCTATGAAGATGCAATTTATCTGCTTTTGGTTCGAGCTTATCAACCTGAAACTTTTTCACATAAGCGTTGCAGCCCCAAACCTTTAAGAAACGACAACTTAGGTTTCTCCAAACCATAGTTCAAACGGTGTCGTCTCAACGGAATTACGTGGTGCCCTATTAAAGTGAGTGCGGTTGTCTCTAATGCCTAACCCATGAATCATAGTGGTAATTCGATAGGAGACATCATGGTACGCACCATATCCAATAGGGTGCAACTATGATGTTCGGACACACCATCACACTATGGTGTTCCAGGCGGTATTAATTGTGAAACAATTTCCACGGTGTCTTAATTGCGTGCCAAAGCTCGTAACTCAGATACTCATATCTATGATCATATCATAGACATTTTATCCTCTTGTCACAATGATCTTTAACTTCACTATGAAATTACTTGAACCATTCAATAATTCAGACTTTGTGTCTCATCAAGTAAATATACTCAACATCTACTCGAATCATCTGTGAAGTCAGAACATAACGATGTTCACTGCATGCCTCAGCACTCATTGGACTGCACACATCAAAATGTGTTACTTCCAACAGGTTGCTACCTTGTTCCATCTTACTGAAACCGAGGCTTTTCAGTCATCTTGCCCATGTGGTATGATTTGCATATCTCAAGTGATTCAAAATCAAGTGAGTCCAAACGATCCATCTGCATGGAGTTTCTTCATGCGTATACACCAATAGACATGGTTTGCATGTCTCAAACTTTTCAAAAACGAGTGAGTCCAAACGATCCATCAACATGGAGCTTCTTCATGCGTTTTATACGAATATGACTTACATGGCAGTGCCACAATTATGTGGTACTATCATTACTATCTTATATCTTTTGGCATGAAAATGTGTATCACTACGATCGAGATTCAATAAACAATTCCTTTTAGGTGCTAGACCATTGAAGGTATTATTCAAATTAACAGAGTAACCATTATTCTCCTTAAATGAATAATCGTATTGCGACAGACATAATCCAATCATGTCTATGCTCAACGCAAACACCAAATAACAATTATTTAGGTTTAACACCAATCTCGATGGTAGAGGGAGCGTCGATGCTTGATCATATCAACCTTGCAAACACTTCCAACACGTATCGTCAGATCACCTTTAGTTAGTCTCCGTTTATTCCGTAGCTTTTGTTTCGAGTTACTAACACTTAGCAACCGAACCGGTATCTAATACACTGGTGCTACTAGGAGTACTAGTAAAGTACACATTAACATAATGTATATCAAATATACTTCTATCGACCTTGCCAGCCTTCTTATCTACCAAGTATCTAGGGTAATTCTGCTCCAAAGGATTTGTTCCCCTTATTACGTAAGCACTTAGTTTCGGGTTTGGGTTCAACCTTGGGTTTCTTCACTGGAGCAGCAACTGATTTGCCGTTTCATGAAGTGTCCCTTCTTGCCCTTGCCCTTCTTGAAACTAGTGGTTTCACCAACCATCAACAATTGATGCGCCTTCTTGATTTCTACTTTCGCGGTGTCAAACATCATGAATACCTCAAGGATCATCATATATATCCCTGACATGTTATAGTTCATCACGAAGCTCTAGCAGCTTGGTGGCAATGACTTTGGAGAAACATCACTATCTTATCTGGAAGATCAACTCCCACTCGATTCAAGTGATTGTTGCCCTCAGACAATCTGAGCACAAGCTCAATGATTGAGCTTTTCTCCCTTAGTTTGCAGGCTAAGAAAATCGCCGGAGGTCTTATACCTCTTGACGTGGGCACGAGCCTGAAATCCCAATTTCAGCCCTCGAAACATCTCATATGTTCCGCGATGTTTCAAAAACGTCTTTGGTGCCTCAACTCTAAACCGTTTAACTGAACTATCACGTAGTTATCAAAACGTGTATGTCCGATGTTCGTTACATCCACAAACGACGTTTGGGGTTCATCACACCGAGCGGTGCATTAAGGACATAAGCTTTCTATCGTCTGCATAATCGCCATCATCAACTTTCAACTATATTTTTCTAGGAAAATATCTAAACAAGTGGAACTAAAGCGCGAGCCATTTACATAATTTGCAAAGATCTTTTGACTATGTTCAGGATAATTAAGTTCATCTCATGAACTCCCACTCGATAGACATCCCTCTAGTCATCTAAGTGATTACATGATCCGAGTCAACTAGGCCGTGTCCGATCATCACGTGAGACGGACTAGTCATCATCGGTGAACATCTTCATGTTGATCGTATCTACTATACGACTCATGCTCGACCTTTCGGTCTCTTGTGTTCCGAGGCCATGTCTGTACATGCTAGGCTCGTCAAGCTAACCTAAGTGTTCTGCGTGTGTAAATCTGGCTTTCACCCGTTGTATGTGAACGTAAGAATCTATCACACCCGATCATCACGTGGTGCTTCAAACGAACTTTAACTTTCGCAACGGTGCATAGTTAGGGGAACACCTTCTTGAAATTTTAATGAGGGATCATCTTATTTACTACCGTCGTTCTAAGCAAATAAGATGCATAAACATGATAAACATCACATGCAATCAAATAGTGACATGATATGGCCAATATCATTTTGCTCCTTTTGATCTCCATCTTCGGCTCCGTGATCATCATCGTCACACCGCATGACACCATGATCTCCATCATCATGATCTCCATCATCGTGTCTTCATGAAGTTGTCTCGCCAACTATTACTTCTACTACTATGGCTACCGGTTAGCAATAAAGTAAAGTAATTACATGGCGCTGTATAATGACACGCAGGTCATACAATAAATAAAGACAACTCCTATGGCTCCTGCCGGTTGTCATACTCATCGACATGCATGTCGTGATTCCTATTACAAGAACATGATCATTCTCATACATCACATATCATTCATCACATTCTTCTTGGCCATATCACATCACATAGCATACCCTGCAAAAACAAGTTAGACGTCCTCTAATTGTTGTTTGCATGTTTTACGTGGCTGCTATGGGTTTCTAGCAAGAACGTTTCTTACCTACACAAAACCACAACGTGATATGTCAATTGATATTTACCCTCCATAAGCACCCTTTTCATCGCATCCGATCCGACTAAAGTGGGAGAGACTGGCACCCGCTAGCCACCTTATGCACCAAGTGCATGTCAGTCGGTGGAACCTGTCTCACGTAAGAGTACGTGTAAGGTCGGTCCGGGCCGCTTCATCCCACAATACCGTCGAAACAAGATTGGACTAGTAACGGCAAGCATATTTAACAAAAGCAACGCCCACAACTACCTTGTGTTCTACTCGTGCAAAGAATCTACGCAATAGACCTAGCTCATGAAGCCACTATTGGGGAACGTAGCAGAAATTCAAAATTTTCCTACGTGTCACCAAGATCTATCTACGGAGAAACCAGCAACGAGGGGAAGGAGAGTGCATCTACATACCCTTGTAGATCGCTAAGCGGAAGCGTTCAAGTGAACGGGGTTGATGGAGTCGTACTGCCGTGATTCAAATCACCGATGATCCTAGTGCCGAACGGACGGCACCTCCGCGTTCAACACACGTACAGCCCGGTGACGTCTCCCATGCCTTGAACCAGCAAGGAGAGAGGGAGAGGTTGAGGAAGACTCCATCCAGCAGCAGCACAACGGCGTGGTGGTGGTGGAGGAGCGTGGCAATCCTGCAGGGCTTCCCAAGGACCTGCGGGAGAGGAGGAGGTGTCACGGGAGGGAGGGAGGTGCCTAGGACTCAGGTGTGCCTTCCCCTCCCTCCCCTCCACTATATATAGGTGCAAGAGAGGGGGGGAGGGCGCAGCCTTGCCCCTTCCTCCAAGGAAAGGGTGTGGCCAAGAGGGGGGGGAGGAGTCCATCCTCCCCAAGGCACCTCGGAGGTGCCTTTCCCCCTTTGGACTCTTCCCTCCCCAAGTCTCCTTGGCGCATGGGCCTCTTGGGGCTGGTGCCCTTGGCCCATATGGGCCAAGGCGCACCCCCTACAGCCCATGTGGCCCCCCGGGGCAGGTGGACCCCCCCCCCGGTGGACCCCCGGACCCCTTTCGGCACTTCCTATATATAAATCTTTACCTCCGGACCATTCCGGAACTCCTCGTGACGTCTGGGATCTCATCCGGGACTCTGAACAACATTCGGTAACCACATACAAACTTCCTTTATAACCCTAGCGTCATCGAACCTTAAGTGTGTAGACCCTACGGGTTCGGGAACCATGCAGACATGACCGAGACGTTCTCCGGTCAATAACAAACAGCGGGATCTGGATACCCATATTGGCTCCCACATGTTCCACGATGATCTCATCGGATGAACCACGATGTCAAGGACTCAATCAATCCCGTATACAATTCCCTTTGTCTAGCGGTATTGTACTTGCCCGAGATTCGATTGTCGGTATCCGATACCTTGTTCAATCTCGTTACCGGCAAGTCTCTTTACTCGTTCCGTAACACATCATCCCGCGATCAACTCCTTGATCACATTGTGCACATTTTGATGATGTCCTACCGAGTGGGCCCAGAGATACCTCTCCGTCACACGGAGTGACAAATCCCAGTCTCGATTCGTGCCAACCCAACAGACACTTTCGGAGATACCTGTAGTGCACCTTTATAGCCACCCAGTTACGCTATGACGTTTGGTACACCAAGCATTCCTACGGTATCCGGGAGTTGCACAATCTCATGGTCTAAGGAAATGATACTTGACATTTAGAAAAGCATTAACATACCTGAACTACGCATCTTTGTGCTCGGCTTAGGATTGGGTCTTGTCCATCACATCATTCTCCTAATGATGTGATCCCGTTATCAACGACATCCAATGTCCATGGTCAGGAAACCGTAACCATCTATTGATCAACGAGCTAGTCAACTAGAGGCTTACTAGGGACATGGTGTTGTCTATGTATCCACACATGTATCTGAGTTTCCTATCAATAAAATTATAGCATGGATAATAAACGATTATCATGAACAAGGAAATATAATAACAACTAATTTATTATTGCCTCTAGCCAACATTTGGCAACTATTTGTGAGATTGGCAATGAGAATTGGCAAGCAACCAATCTCTAGCCAATAATTGACAGGTGCCAAAATTTGGCATGCCAACTTTTGGCAGTTGAAATCTTCCCAATTACTGCTGAGAAAATATTTGATGCTGGTTCAATTGGCACCTAAAATTCATTGTGTTAATTATTTGCGGCCTAAAAATGCACGCCAATTGCCTAATTCCCAAGAAGAAAAATGTAGCAAGGGCAGCAATTAATACCTAAGAACCGGACCCCTGTGATTTTCCACAATCTTTTGCACAATCTTCCCAATGCTCGCAAGGAAAGTAAATCGCCATCATAGACTCATTTCCATCCTTATATACATGGACCCTGACGCAGCAAAACCATCTCACAGCACTGAGTACTGCTCACCTCAACGACATCATTCATACCCATGATGGATAAGCACACGGACCCCGACCGCGCGGTCACACTACTCCTCATCATCATGTGCCTCCTCGCTACCCAGGCGCGATGTAACAATCCCTCCTGATCCCACCTCATTGATCATGGCGCTGGCTTATAGTTACTCAATTGCTTACTATCTGTTGCCAGACATGCAGGCTGGACCATGGACGACGGCGGCGAGAAGATCAGTTTGCCCTACGGGCTGTGCGTCTACGATAAGAGGTCGTTTGCGTGCAAGGGCGAGCGCTGCTACTGCTGTCGCGTGGCCGTGGAAGTCTGCTATTTGTCGATGAAGGAGTGCATGACGGAGTGCGTCAAGAAAATGGGGCCGCCGCCGGCGGCCCGGGGCGGCGGCGGCAATGCCTCTCCGGTAGCTTAGCTACCTTGTTCTTCCAGACAAAATGTATAATCCACCGAGGATGCTTGTTTTTGAAATAAGATATGAGTATCGATCACTAGTTTTGTTGGGGAACGTAGCAGAAATTCAAAATTTTCCTACGTGTCACCAAGATCTATCTATGGAGAAACCAGCAACGAGGGGAAGGAGAGTGCATCTACATACCCTTGTAGATCGCTAAGCGGAAGCGTTCAAGTGAACGAGGTTGATGGAGTCGTACTCGTCGTGATTAGGATTGGGTCTTGTCCATCACATCATTCTCCTAATGATGTGATCCCGTTATCAACGACATCCAATGTCCATGGTCAGGAAACCGTAACCATCTATTGATCAACGAGCTAGTCAACTAGAGGCTTACTAGGGACATGGTGTTGTCTATGTATCCACACATGTATCTGAGTTTCCTATCAATAAAATTATAGCATGGATAATAAACGATTATCATGAACAAGGAAATATAATAACAACTAATTTATTATTGCCTCTAGGGCATATTTCCAACAGGATTGTGGTTTCCTACTTGTCTGGCGAGCGGCAGCATAAGCTTCTGCACAATCTTTTATTTTTAGTTTTTTACGGGCGTGCTTCTGCCCCATCTTTTTATTTGATCGCCTCTAGATCAGAACCTACTGCTTCGGCGCTGGCTTCCTCGTGTTGCTCGGTCACCAGACGTACCTTACAATCAGGAAGTAGAACCAAACGACCAGAGTTAGTCATAGTTTAAAAAGCCAAACTGGTAATCGAACCGGCAAAGGTCGCCGATTCAGGTTTTTACCGGTCGGACCGTCAGTTCACCGGTTTGATAGTCGATTTTTAAGCAATAAAATAATATATATTTTTATCTATAAATACACCAATTTTTTGGGGGGGAGGGGGGATGGGGTGGGGTTGGGGTAAAATATTATCTATCATTCATTCGAGTCTTATTGCCATGTAGTATTCTTTTCTCCACCAACTTCTAAATTATATAGAAAGACATGACCAAAATTTCATCTCCGAGAAAGACATAAAACCTTGGAATCCTAAGTTTAACAGTACTATTTTAATTGCTATGTCATGGAGATCAGCACCCTGCAATACAAAGCCATATAACTCCATGACACCAAACTGGCCGCTTGTCCCATAGCACTGATCAAATTTCTACTTTCTACTGCTCTTTGTTAGTCGCTATTTCAACCAACACATAAATGTTAATTCGAACCCCATATTGCCATTGTTATATGATTTTTAAATACAAATAATATTATATCTGAAATGTGTATCTTGTGGAAACATCATTAAATTTAGGTTGAAATCTTTTCGACATGCAACGATGCCTGACAAAAAGTGATTAATTGCACCAATCTTAGCTTCCTACCACGCCAAACCATTTCATCATCAATTAAATGCCTAATCTTTATGTTGTGTACCTCTATCTGTTGTGCACTTTTTTTATATAGTTGGCGCAATATTGACAACATCAACTTTCGACACATGCTTCTAAATGTTCTTGACAAATTCGTCGTACTCTAATTGTTTATGTAGCCTAACCATATAAGTCTAAGTAACTGTTGGTGTATATTAAAAAACTATTGGTGTATATACATATAAAATTGGTAACAGTTTTTGTCTTGCAGCATCTTCTCATAAATTACGGAATGATAATTTATTTAATTTCAATTACATGTTCAGTTCTACTGGTTAAATTTTAATTTAAATCTCGTAGCTGAATTTTTTGTGTAACAGTATAGAGTATAAGGTTAATATCGCTCATGCATGTAGATGCGTCAGAACGGTAGACCTTTTAGTAGGTTGGTAGATTTACGTGTGCATGTTCTTTCATCCTTCACGCAACTTTTTCTCCACATCAAATGTGTGTACGGAACTATTTTCCTTCGCAATAGATCTTCCTCGCCTAGGTTTCCATTTCTAATTCATACGTGATCGCTACTTGGTGTGTCCAAGTTGGACATTGTTTATATCAAGGGGACGTCAGATAGACGATTTGTCCGGAGGATGTTTTTTTTTTCTTGAGGACGTCAGATCAGAACCTACTGCTTCGGCGCCGGCTTCCTCGTGTTGCTCGGTCACCAGACGTACCTTACTATCAGGAAGTAGAACCAAATGACCAGAGTTAGTCATAGTTTAAAAGCCAAACTGGTAATCGAACCGCAAAGGTCGCCGATTCAGGTTTTTACCGGTCGGACCGTCAGTTCACCGGTTTGATAGTCGATTTTTAAGCAATAAAATAATATATATTTTTATCTATAAATACACCAATTTTTTTTTGGGGGGGGGGGGGATGGGGTGGGGTTGGGGGAAGCATTTCATTTCATTTAATCAATAACTAGCGGGGTGACCCGCGCATTTGCGCGGCTAGACTTCCGATAGTTATATTATATTTTTTTGGTGGTATTTCTCTATGTATCTTCTTTCATTTGATCTATCATTATATAAATATTTATATAAACGTTTAACAAAAATTTATATCTATATAAATCATGACCAAACTGCACTCTGTATGTATATTTCTGTAATCTGTATAATGTTGTAGGTATAGATTGGGTTATTATGGCACTGAAAGATAGACCGAACCAAGGCATGTGTCCCACCATACCAAACCATATGCTTTTATACCAATACGTAGCTTTCACTATTATCTGTTTTATTGTCTATCTCATCACCGGTTGTAATGCGCATGTGTTCTTATAAATACAATGTCATATATCCATATATACATTTATATGCTTGTACATCTTCTCATTTTGAAGTAATTATCAATACCACTTCACGGTCAAAATTGATAAAATATTCTCACTTCGGCTGTCGATTCATCCTTAATTAACACTTTCTTTCTTCTTTTGGTAAAATATTATCTATCATTCATTCGAGTCTTATTGCTATGTAGTATTCTTTTCTCCACCAACTTCTAAATTATATAGAAAGACATGACCAAAATTTCATCTCCGAGAAAGACATAAGACCTTGGAATCCTAAGTTTAACAGTACTATTTTAATTGCTATGTCATGGAGATCAGCACCCTGCAATACAAAGCCATATAACTCCATGACACCAAACTGGCCGCTTGTCCCATAACACTGATCAAATTTCTACTTTCTACTGCTCTTTGTTAGTCGCTATTTCAACCAACACATAAATGTTAATTCGAACGCTATATTGCCATTGATATATGATTTTTAAATACAAATAATATTATATCTGAAATGTGTATCTTGTGGAAACATCATTAAATTTAGGTTGAAATCTTTTCGACATGCAACGATGCCTGACAAAAAGTGATTAATTGCACCAATCTTAGCTTCCTTCCACGCCAAACCATTTCATCATCAATTAAATGCCTAATCTTTATGTTCTGTACCTCTATCTGTTGTGCACTTTTTTTATATAGTTGGCGCAATATTGACAACATCAACTTTGGACACATGCTTCTAAATGTTCTTGACAAATTCGTCGTACTCTAATTGTTTATGTAGCCTAACCATATAAGTCTAAGTAACTGTTGGTGTATATTAAAAAAACTATTGGTGTATATACATATAAAATTGGTAACAGTTTTTTGTCTTGCAGCATCTTCTCATAAATTACGGAATGATAATTTATTTAATTTCAATTACATGTTCAGTTCTACTGGTTAAATTTTAATTTAAATCTCGTAGCTGAATTTTTGTGTAACAGTATAGAGTATAAGGTTAATATCGCTCATGCATGTAGATGCGTCAGAACGGTAGACCTTTTAGTAGGTTGGTAGATTTACGTGTGCATGTTCTTTCATCCTTCACGCAACTTTTTCTCCACATCAAATGTGTGTACGGAACTATTTTCCTTCGCAATAGATCTTCCTCGCCTAGGTTTCCATTTCTAATTCATACGTGATCGCTACTTGGTGTGTCCAAGTTGGACATTGTTTATATCAAGGGGACGTCAGATAGACGATTTGTCCGGAGGATGTTTTTTTTTTCTTGAGGACGTCAGATCAGAACCTACTGCTTCGGCGCCGGCTTCCTCGTGTTGCTCGGTCACCAGACGTACCTTACTATCAGGAAGTAGAACCAAATGACCAGAGTTAGTCATAGTTTAAAAAGCCAAACTGGTAATCGAACCGGCAAAGGTCGCCGATTCAGGTTTTTACCGGTCGGACCGTCAGTTCACCGGTTTGATAGTCGATTTTTAAGCAATAAAATAATATATATTTTTATCTATAAATACACCAATTTTTTTTTGGGGGGGGGGGGATGGGGTGGGGTTGGGGGAAGAATTTAATTTAATTTAATAAATAAAAAGAGGGGTGACCCGGCGCATTTATGACTAGACTTCCGATAGTTATATTATATTTTTGGTGGTATTTCTCTATGTATCTTCTTTCATTTGATCTATCATTATATAAATATTTATATAAACGCGTTTAACAAAAATTTATATCTATATAAATCATGACCAAACTGCACTCTGTATGTATATTTCTGTAATCTGTATAATGTTGTAGGTATAGATTGGGTTATTATGGCACTGAAAGATAGACCGAACCAAGGCATGTGTCCCACCATACCAAACCATATGCTTTTATACCAATACGTAGCTTTCACTATTATCTGTTTTATTGTCTATCTCATCACCGGTTGTAATGCGCATGTGTTCTTATAAATACAATGTCATATATCCATATATACATTTATATGCTTGTACATCTTCTCATTTTGAAGTAATTATCAATACCACTTCACGGTCAAAATTGATAAAATATTCTCACTTGACTGTCGATTCATCCTTAATTAACACTTTCTTTCTTCTTTTGGTAAAATATTATCTATCATTCATTCGAGTCTTATTGCTATGTAGTATTCTTTTCTCCACCAACTTCTAAATTATATAGAAAGACATGACCAAAATTTCATCTCCGAGAAAGACATAAGACCTTGGAATCCTAAGTTTAACAGTACTATTTTAATTGCTATGTCATGGAGATCAGCACCCTGCAATACAAAGCCATATAACTCCATGACACCAAACTGGCCGCTTGTCCCATAACACTGATCAAATTTCTACTTTCTACTGCTCTTTGTTAGTCGCTATTTCAACCAACACATAAATGTTAATTAACGCTATATTGCCATTGATATATGATTTTTAAATACAAATAATATTATATCTGAAATGTGTATCTTGTGGAAACATCATTAAATTTAGGTTGAAATCTTTTCGACATGCAACGATGCCTGACAAAAAGTGATTAATTGCACCAATCTTAGCTTCCTTCCACGCCAAACCATTTCATCATCAATTAAATGCCTAATCTTTATGTTCTGTACCTCTATCTGTTGTGCACTTTTTTTATATAGTTGGCGCAATATTGACAACATCAACTTTGGACACATGCTTCTAAATGTTCTTGACAAATTCGTCGTACTCTAATTGTTTATGTAGCCTAACCATATAAGTCTAAGTAACTGTTGGTGTATATTAAAAAAACTATTGGTGTATATACATATAAAATTGGTAACAGTTTTTTGTCTTGCAGCATCTTCTCATAAATTACGGAATGATAATTTATTTAATTTCAATTACATGTTCAGTTCTACTGGTTAAATTTTAATTTAAGTCTCGTAGCTGAATTTTTTGTGTAACAGTATAGAGTATAAGGTTAATATCGCTCATGCATGTAGATGCGTCAGAACGGTAGACCTTTTAGTAGGTTGGTAGATTTACGTGTGCATGTTCTTTCATCCTTCACGCAACTTTTTGTCCATTTCTAATTCATACGTGATCGCTACTTGGTGTGTCCAAGTTGGACATTGTTTATATCAGGGGGACGTCAGATAGACGATTTGTCCGGAGGATGTTTTTTTTTTTTCTTGAGGTTCTCGCCGGAGGCCAATTGATTAGCTGTCCGGAGGATGTTTTCCGGAGGACTTTCAAGGATGGAATTGATCCATCATAAAGCATGCATGTGTGCTGACCTATCCCCATAGGTAAGCATATACCAGTGAAATAAAACTAACTCTAGACAGTCAAAAAAGGCAGTATGATTTATCTGTAAAAACAGAGGGGCCAACAATTTCATGTCATACATATACCAAGAGATTCACTTTCTACATGAATGAATTGCAGAGCTAGAGCTACCAATGATAATATACGAAGCCAATTAGGCAAATTAACTTACAATGGTGCTGTTCATGAGCAAAACCTAGACAGCAGGAAACCTACTGCTACTAGCGAAGAGAAAAACAATTCTCACGGTGGTACTGCAGATCTTTCTGGCACTCAGAGCGGAGAGGATTACTTTCAGGAGCATGGCAAAATTCACGAAATGGAAAATAAATGAGTAGTCTCATTCAGGCACTCAAAATTGTGACATGACTTGTGTCAATCAACATGGTGAGAACAGCAAGCAAGCAAATTGAGCAACAAGCGTATGAGTCCTACAGGATTGATAAAAAAATTGTTGAGAACTTGAGTGATTAACTTGTTAAAAATTTCAAGTATTGTTTTGCAGCGCAAAATAGATTACGACATAATACTGTTTTGCAGCTTAGATTATGTAGTACAGGAACACAGCCAGGTTGTCAATGTTTTTGCCAATCTAGACAAACATGCAAGGTTCACATACTTATCTGGATAGAAGCATCAATCAATGAAAAAATTGAGATACAGAAACATCATCATCATTGACTTTCACCCTTCCCAACTAGTCCCTCCGTTCCATATTAAGTGTTGCTGATTTAATAAAAAGGTGTACTAAATCGACGACACTTAATATGAAATGCAGGTAGTAATATAGTTGTTATCGTGACACACAACACCATACATCTCTTCCTATTACCGCTAGGAACACACTAACAACAAAGGATTTGACTTTACACTGTCTCTTTCAAGGATGGAATTGATCCATCATAAAGCATGCATGTGTAATGACCTATCCCCATAGGTAAGCATATAGCAGTGAAATAAAACTAGCTCTAGACGGTCAAAAAAGGCAGTACGATTTATCTGTAAAAACAGAGGGGCCAACAATATCATGGCATACATATACCAAGACATTCACTTTCTAGATGAATGAATTGCAGAGCTAGAGCCACCAACCTTTTCAGATCCAGATCAACCCATGTATGTGAGGAGAGTCATCACATAGAGTCAACACTATTTAATACTCGTACTATAACATGACTAAAAAAATTGATCCTCAAGTTATGTTACGACAAAAACATTTTCATGTGTTCCTCTGGATGCAGGTCCAGAGGTGCTTTAAGTTCCGTGCGGGCCAACTCTTAAATGCCACCCGAGCAACCATACATGCCAAATCTGCCCACGAGGGCCTGGCTGGCCTTAATGCAGATAACCAAATGTATCCCAACTAATTTTTGGGTTGTCTCGAAAAAAAAACTTCCCAGGGTTTCAAAAGCTGCAGGGGTACGCTTCTATTGATACGCACATGCAGGCATGCATGCCCGTGAGTCAACTTGAACTTGAATCAATCCATCTATTCAGCTGCGACAGCCAAAACAACCAGTGTTTGAGACCCATAAGTATTGTGTTGTATTGTACTACCTCTGTCCGAAAATACTTGTCGCTTAGATGGACTGCCAGTCCATTTGAGCGACAAGTACTTCCAGATGGTGGTAGTACATTTGTGTCGATGAACCTTGTTTACAATTTGTTGTATAAATCTTTTTGCCACGCAAAAGGTTCCCTCCAGCTCCAGGGTAGGTATGCAGAATCCAATTCCAGAAATCGCACTATACAAACTTGTGCATCTCACATGCGTATTTACGACATGACCAAACAAAAGGCAAGGCAAGGCAAGGCCAAGTGCATTTTTATTCTTCTTTCTTTCAACCAAGCACAAAACCGTTTCATCTTCAAAGTAATCTCCGTCCCACGACATGACTCTGCATACAGTAGAGCAGAATCCTCAGTAAAAACCAAACTAATTCTTTATATTTATTTAACAGCAGTCAGTGTGTTGCCAAAGTGACAGAAATGCAACCTACTATCCATCTATCTATCCGGCCACTGTTGGTGTTTCCTATTTGTTGAAGTGATGATCGCTTCAAAGAAGTTACAGTACCCCGGCGGCACAAGGGACCAGTCATGGGACAAACCAATGGTAATAGTAGGGATCAACCAATACAAATAGAGGTCACACGGTCTACGTACAACAAGTATGACTTGACAAAGGCCCGTCCACATCCTTGGTTGACCCAATCTGCAAACAAAACAAGATTGCAGACAACACGTCAATGAGAAGAGCGAGAGAGGATGTGAGCACACTGTAAATAAATATCTTGAGAATTAGATTGATAACGTTGACTGGGCTCCGTGATCCAATAATCCATAAGATAACAATAATGAACACTTTGCGGATGCAAATGCAGTGATAATCAGTGCTCTGTATGATAGCAGCAGATGCACACCTTTGACTTGACGTTGCGAAACCGAGCTAGATACATCACTGTTTTGATGATCCTATAACAAAATATCGAGCCTATAAGGCGGATTAACTCACGATGGTGTTGTATATGGGAAACAAGTCGATAGCGGGAGACATACTGAATAACAGAAGAAAGGATTCTCACGGTTGGTACTGCACCTCTCACGGACACTCATCACAGCAGAGAGAGTTTCATTGAGGAGCATGACAAAATTCATGAAACTGAAACAAATGGCTAGTCTCATTGAGGGAGTAAAATCAAGTTCTTGAACATGACCTGCTCCATAAGCCAATTAATCATGAGAAAAGCACACAGTCAGGATTGAAAGGTGAAGAAATTTAGCTTCTGCCACAACAGTACCTCTTTTGCCACAATTTTGACACGGAACATTTCATCCTTGCGAATCACTACAAACAAGCCTCAAACTTCATATAGTTGTCCCGAAATAGGGAGTCCCAACTCTAAAACAAGTGTAAAATTCCAATATATATTCCTATGTCAAAATAAGAAGGCAATTAACTCATGACGGTACCGTTGATGAGCAAATACTAGACAACGTTAGAGTATTGAAGAAGAGAAAATGATCCTCAACGTAGGTACTGCAGCTATCCGAGACACTCTCATTCACAGCGGTTACATTCAGAGACATGACAAATTTCATGAAATGGAAATACATGACTAATCTCGTTCAGGTATTCAGAGCATTGTGATCTTGCACTCGCCAAGGTTCGACACAAACGAGAGATGAAATGTCGTGGAAACTAACCTCGGCCAAGGAGCGGAGGGGTCAGAGTGGCGCTTGCACTTGCGCCGAACTCTTGGATGTGGCAGCGGAATTGGGGAGAGTAATCTGTATTGGATTAGCATGAACATCTACAATCTGCAGAGAGTAAGCAAACCGAACTATATGTCCTCGACTGGATAGAGCATCTATGCTATAAAGAACAAAACAAAAAGGTATCTAGGGGTGTATTGGGGTACTTTAAGACCCTCGGTAATCATCCTTGAGCAAGGATGGCAGAAGTGGTAGTCCCATCACCAACCTGGCCCGTAAGACATTACTTCGTCAGAAATGTCCCGCGTCAGGATCAAATGGTGAAGAAATGATGGTAAATATTCTGACACAACAGTACATCCTTTGCCAGTACATCCTTTGCCACTGTGACACCAAACATCTCATCGTACTGAATCACTAGAAACAAATCTCAAATTTCGATATGGTTGTCCAGAAATAGGGAGCCTGAACTCTAAAACAAGTCTCAGATTTCAATATATAATCCAATATGATAAAAGAAGAAGCCAATTAGGCAGATTTACTCACAATGGTGTTGTTCGTGAGAAAAAACTAGACAGCAGGAGACCTACTGGTACTGGAGAAGAGAAAAACGATACTCACGGTGGTGCTACAGCTCTCTCGGGTACTCAATCACAGTGGAGAGGAATTCATTCAGGAGCATGGAAAAATTGACGAAATGGAAACAAATGACTATGTAGTACAGGAACACACCCGCGCTCTCATTCTTTTTGCCAATCTAAACAAACATGAGGTATCAATGAATGAAAAAATTAAGATAAAAAACATCATCATCAACAACTTTCACCCTTCCCACCTACTCTCTTGGTTACATATTAAGCATCGCTATTTTTGTACAAAGTTGTACTAAATCAACAACACTTAATATGAAACAGAGGGAGTAATATTTTGCTATCGTGACACACAACACGATCCATCTCTTCCTATTACTGCTAAGCCAAGAACACACCAACGACAAAGACATTAATTCGTCAGAAATGTCGAGAGTCAGGATCAAATGATGAAGAAATGATGCTAAATCTGTAGACACAACAGTACATCATTTGCCACTTTGACACCAAACATTTCATCCTACTGTATCACTAGAAACAAATCTCAAATTTCGATATGGTTGTCCAGAAATAGGGAGCCTGAACTCTAAAACAAGTCTCAGATTTCAATATATAATCCTATTTGATAATATAGGAAGCCAATTAGGCAGATTTTACTCACAATAGTGTTGTTCATGAGCAAAAACTAGACAGCAGGAAACCTATTGTTACTGGATAAGAGAAAACGATTCTGAGGAATCCATTCAGGAGCATGGCAAAATTGACGAAATGGAAACAAATGACTATGTAGTAAAGGAACACAACCGTGCTCTCAATGTTTTTGCCAATGTAAACAAACATGTGGCATCAATCAATGACAAAATTAAGATACAGAAACATCATCAACAACAACTTTCACCCTTCCCACCGACTCCATTGGTTACATATTAAGTGTCGCTGATTTAGTACAAAGTTGTACCAAATCAGCAACACTTAATACGAAACAGAGGGAGTAATATAGTTTCTACCATGACAAACAACACGATCCATCTCTTCTTATAACTGCTAAGACAAGCACACAATAACGACAAAGACATTAATTCCTCAGAAATGTCCAGAATCAGCATCAAATGGTGAAGAAATGATGCTAAATCTGCAGACACAATAGTACATCATTTGCCACTGTGACACCAAACATTTCATCCTACTGTATCACTAGAAACAAATCTCAAATTTCTATATAGTTGTCCAGAAATAGGAAGCCTGAACTCTAAAACAAGTCTCAGATTTCAATATATAATTCTATTTGATAATATAGGAAGTCAACTAGTCAGATTTTACTAACAATGGTGTAGTTCATGAGCAAAAACTAGACAGCAGGAAACCTATTGGTACTGGAGAAGATAAAAATGATTCTGAGGAATCCATTCGGGAGCATGGCAAAATTGGCGAAATGGAAACAAATGACTATGTAATACAGGAACACACCTGCGCTCTCAATGTTTTTGCCAATCCAAAAAAACATGAGGCATCAATCATTGACAAAAGTAAGATACAGAAACATCATCATCAACAACTTTCACCCTTCCCACCTACTCTCTTTGTTACATATTAAGCATCGCTGATTTAGTACAAAGTTGTAATAAATTAGCAGCACTTAATATGAAACAGAGGGAGTAATATAGCTGCTACCGTGACACACAACACGATCCATCTCTTCTTATAACTGCTAAGCCAAGCACACACCAACGACAAAGACATTAATTTGTCAGAAATGTCCAGAGTCAGGATCAAATGGTGAAGAAATGATGCTAAATCTGCAGACACAATAGTACATCATTTGCCACTATGACACCAAACATTTCATCCTACTGTATAACTAGAAACAAATCTCAAATTTCGATATAGTTGTCCAGAAATAGGGAGCCTGAACTCAAAAACAAGTCTCAGATTTCAATATATAATCCTATTTGATAATATAGGAAGCTAATTAGGCATATTTTACTCACAATGGGGTTGTTCATGAGCAAAAACTAGATAGTAGGAAATCTATTGGTACTGGAGAAGAGAAAAACGATTCCGAGGAATCCATTCGGGAGCATGGCAAAATTGACAAAATGGAAACAAATGACTATGTAATACAGGAACACACCCGCGCTCTCAATGTTTTTGCCAATCTAAACAAACATGAGGCATAAATCATTGACAAAAGTAAGATACAGAAACATCATTATCAAAAACTTTCGCCCTTCCCACCCACTCTCTTGGTTACATATTAAGCATCGCTGATTTAGTATAAAGTTGTATTAAATTAGCAGCACTTAATATGAAACAGAGGGAGTAATATAGTTGCTACCGTGACACACAACACGATCCATCTCTTCCTATTACCGCTAAGATAAGGACACACCAACGACAAAGAGATGAGAGTTTAGACGATCTCTTTCAGGGATGGAGTTGATCCATCATTAAGCAAAGCACGCATGTGTACTAACCTATCCCCATAGGTAAACATATACCAGCGAGATAAAACTAACTCTAGACAAACAAAAAGGCAGTAAGATTTTTCAGTGTGAATACAGAGGAGCCAACAATTAATATCATCAGGTTATACACATATATACCAAGTGATTCACTTTCTACATGAATGAATTGCAGAGCTTGGGGCACCAACATTTTCAGGTTCAAATCAACTCATGCATATATACATGTGAGGACAGTCATCGAATGGAGCCAAAACTATTTTATAATAATACAAAGTGTTTACATGACAGGAGTCAAATCAACCCGGACCATAGAGCCCTCACTAATCCACGGACGAACGAACGGCATGGTGGCGAGCAGAAAGTTTAGTGCTTGCTTGCGGTTGTCGTGGACAAGCAAGCAAGCGGAGCAGAGGAGGATCCACGAGGTATGACGTAGGTGCAGTTGTGGGCATGCCTGGGTGCGTGAGGAGGAAATGAAATCCAAACCTTGACGTGGGCGAGGAAGAGGAGCTGGACCTCTCCCGGCCGGCATGGTGGATGGTGGTGCCTCTGCCTCTGCTGATGTTGGATAGCTACAGAGATGACGAGCCGAGATGAGTTGTGGGTCAGAGAAAGAGATTGAATCTTGAGGACTGCAGGAAGTGGGCAAACCGAACCTTGAGGGTGAGATGGAATCAAATCGCAGCAAGAATCGACTCCAAGACCTCGACGCTGCAGGAAGGAATCCTGGCGCGCATGGATCTGGCCGCCGCCGCCGCCGCCATGGACTGCCTGCTGTCAGTCGGTCTTGCCGCCATGAACACCGACCCAACCTAGACCTAGAGAGACGAGGAGAGGAGATGGGGGTCAGAGAAAGATGAGCAGGAGACAGAAAGAGAAGGGGAGGGGAGGGGACCATACCGCCGTCGTCGTTGCCGTCGGTCACCATGGCTGGGCGGCTAGGGTTTCCACCGCGGGGCCTGATGAAGGGAGGGTGGATCTGACCCCGGGCTGAGCAGCTCGAGTGGATCCGGGGCCATGGAGTGGAGAGTATGGGAGGGGTCGCCGGCTGGGGTTGGGGGAGCGGCGACGGCGAGGGCGGCCGCCGTGGATGGGGGTATCGATCTGGGCGGCGGCTGTTGGTTTTCGTTTTCCTTTTCGTTTGAATGAAAATATAATTTTGGTTGGTTGGTTGATTCGGATCGCCCTTAGGGCTCCCCGTCTTCTCTTTTCTTCTCTCTGATCGCCCTTCATCTCATCCGTTCATTCTTTTCCTTCTTTCGAAATCCGACGGCGGGGGGCCTACGTCACGTGGATCATTCTTCTTCCTTCTCGTAAAACTCATCAATCAATTCCAGCCTAGATTTTATTTTCATGCATATCATATTATATTACTAGTATAAATCCAAGCCGGATCTAGAAAACGAGTTGGGTGTAAAGTTGTACGGAACTACTCCCTACTTATTGATTCCGTTCCTCTATGTATTTGCAAAATCTCATCTCGTTTAGCTCTGTTAGATATTCAATCACTATCTGTTTATACTTATGCGGGTCAGGTGCCCCATGGCGCGGGCGCCCTTGACAGAGTAGTGCCACGAGAGCTTGGCGTCCATGATGCAGCGCAGGCGATGGTTGCTGGCGAGGTAGGGCCGGGTCCACTCCACAAGCTTGATGGTCTACTCGGCACGCGGTCCTGCTGGGGACGTGCTCCATGGCCCGGCGGCCCGTTAGGAGCTCCAGCAGGACTACTCCGAACCTGTACATGTGGCTCTTCACCGTTAGGTGGCCCGTCTGCACATAATCGGGTGCCATGTAGCCGTGGGTGCCCATCAGGTGGGTGCTCACGTGCATCTCCTCCCCCTCTGGGCCTATCTTGGCCAGTACGAAATCTAACAGCTTTGCCGTGAAATCATGTTTGACAAGGTGAATCGGTGCCTCCAGGAAGATATTCATCATTGTGGGGATGTATGATCCACAACGAAGCCTCCAGGAAGGGAATCGGCAGCGAGGGTGTCGACTTTGGTGCGGCCGCTGCGCCGGCCAGGAGTTTCCCCCGGATCCATGCCCACCGGGCATGGATCCGTATAGGCAGCATTGGCGTCGACCGCAATCGCTACCGTAGCCAGCATGAACCGGAGTAGATCGAGTCGGAGATGACGCCTCCCATGGAACTCCGGTCGGCCATCGAGGAGCCGCCATAGCGCCGCCGTGTCTACGCCCCCCCCCACACACACACAGCCATGGAAGGCACCCCACCTGCACCCGCGGGTGCGGCCCGCCAGGCAGGCCGGACCGCGCGCCACCCATCGAGGTCGCCACCCGAGGCACCAGCGGGCAGATCTGAAGCAGATCGACTATCGGACACCATAGGAGCGCCCCGACCGCCCCCCCCCCCCCCCCACGTGACCACCAGGGGAGTCACGAGCGCGTGGTGTAGCTCCTGCTGACGCCCCCTAAGTCCTCGCCAGCACGCCTCCCGCTGAACGCCAACCGTGCTAGGTCCGGCCGCTGTGGGGAGGAGAGGTCCCGCCGCTGCTGATGCCAATCGGGTTTTGCCCTGCGATGGGGGGCAGAAGAGGTGGGAGAGGGAGTCGAGGACTTGGCGGCGCTAGGGTTCCCACCTGGTCACCGCGCGGGGGCGACCCAGGGGAGAGATATGCGTAAGTGCAAGGAGTAATGAGCATAATTGGTTTGTTACCAGCATTTAGCATTGCCAATATTTGGCAAACCAACATTTGGCAAAATCAAAAGTTGCCAACATTTGGCAACTATTTGTGAGATTGGCAATGAGAATTGGCAAGCAACCAATCTCTAGCCAAAATTTTACAGGTGCCAAAATTTGGCATGCCATCTTTTGGCAGTTAAAATCTTCTCAATTACTGCTGAGAAAATATTTGATGCTGATTTAATTGGCACCTAAAATTCATTGTGTTAATTATTTGCGGCCTAAAAATGCAGGGCAATTGCCTAGTTCCCAAGAAGGAAAATCTAGCAAGGGCAGCAATTAATACCTAAGAACCGGGCCCCTGTGATTTTCCACAATCTTTAGCACAATCTTCCCAATGCTCGCAAGAAAAGTAAATCACCATCATAGATTCATTTCCATCCTTATATACATGGACCCCGACGCAGCAAAACCATCTCACAGCACTGAGTACTGCTCACCTCAACGACATCATTCATACCCACGATGGATAAGCACACGGCCCCCGTCCGCACGGTCACACTGCTCCTCATCATCATATGCCTCCTCGCTACCCAGGCGCGATGTAACAATCCCTCCTGATCCCGCCTCATTGATCATGGCGCTGGCTTATAGTTACTCAATTGCTTACTATCTGTTGCCACACATGCAGGCCGGACCATGGACGACGGCGGCGGGAAGATCAGTTTGCCCTTCGGATTGTGCGTCTATGATAAGAGGTCGTTTGCGTGCAAGGGCGAGCGCTGCTACTGCTGTCGCGTGGCCGTGGAAGTCTGCTATTTGTCGATGAAGGAGTGCATGACGGAGTGCGTCAAGAAAATGGGGCCGCTACCGGCGGCCCGGGGCAGTGGCGACAACGCCTCTCCGGTAGCTTAGCTACCTTGTTCTTCCAGACAAAATGTATAATCCACCGAGGATGCTTGTTTTTGAAATAAGATATGAGTATCGATCACTGTTTGTGGTTTCCTACTTGTCTTGCAAGCGGCATCATAAGCTTGTGCACAATCTTTTATTTTTTGTTTTTTACGGGCGTGCTTCTGCACCATCTTTTTTTTTTTTGATCGCCTCTAGATCAGAACCTAGTGCTTCGGCGTCGGCTTCCTCGTGTTGCTCGGTCACCAGACGTACCTTACTATCAGGAAACAGAACCAAATGACGAGTAAGTCATAGTTTAAAAAGTCAAACTGGTAGTCGAACCGGCAAAGGTCGCCGATTCAGGTTTTTACCGGTCAGACCGTCAGTTCACCGGTTTGATAGTCGATTTTTAAGCAATAAAAAAAAATATTTTTATCTATAAATACACCATTTTTTTGTTTGGGGGGGGGGGGGGGGAGCATTTCATTTCATCTCTAGTAGAAAATAGGGCTAACATTCGGGCCTGGCTAGCCCATTAGTCCTGGTTCTTCAAGAACCGAGACCAATGGGGGGTATTAGACCCGGTTCGTGAGCCCAGGGGGCCGGCCGGGGCCTCGTGGGCATTGGTCCCGGTTCGTTTGGAACCATTTGTCCCGGTTCAAGCCACGAACCGGGACCAATGGTCCTCGCTCCTGGCCCACAACCATTGGTCCCGGTTCGTGGCTTGAACCGGGACAGAAGTGGGAGCTTTAGTCCCGTTTCATGCCACGAACCGGGACAAATAACTTGCCTATATATACCGCCGTGGCAGACCACTCTACAGTGCTCTGTTTTTTCAATCCGGCGAGGAGAGGGCATTTGGGTGCTCTAGTGTTGGGGAACGTTGCAGAAAATTAAAATTTTTCCTACGGTTTCACCAAGATCCATCTATGAGTTCATCTAGCAACGAGTATTCAGATTAAATAGCATCTACATACCACTTTGTAGATCGCAACGGAAGCTTCGGAGTGAACGTGGATGAGGTAGTCGAACTTGCCGCGATCCAATTCACCGATGATCTAGTGCCGAACGGACGGCACCTCCGCTGTTCAACACACGTGACGGTCAGCGTAACGTCTCCTTCTTCTTGATCCAGCAAGGTGAAGGAGAGGTTGAGGAAGATGGCTCCAGCAGCAGCACGACGGCGTGGTGATGGTGGAACTTGCAAGATTCTCGGGGGCTTCGCGTGCACTACGGAGGAGGAGGATGTGTTGGAGAGGGAGAGGGAGGCGTCCAGGCAAAGGTGCTGCTGCCCCTTCCCCTCCCCCTTTTATATAGGTGCCAAGGAGGGGGGGAGGGCGCAGCCTTGCCCCCTCCTCCAAGGGAGGGGTGCGGCCAAGAGGGGGGAGGTGTCCACCCTCCCCAAGGCACCTCGGAGGTGCCTTCCCCCTCATGGACTCTTCCCTCCTTAAACCCTAGGCGCATGGGCCCCTTGGGGCTGGTTCCCCTGGCCCATGTGGGCCTAGGCGCACCACCTAGGGCCCATGTGGCCCCACAGGGCTGGTGGCCCCACTTGGTGGACCCCGGGACCCCTCCTGGTCCCGTGACAATACCGATATCACCGAAACTTGTCCCGATGGCGAAACAGCACTTCCTATATATAATTCTTTACCTCCGGACCATTCCGAACTCCTCGTGACGTCCGTGATCTCATCCGGACTCCGAACAACATTCGGGTTACTGCACATACATATTCCTACAACCCTAGCGTTCTAGAACCTTATGTGTAGACCCTACGGGTTCGGGAGACATGCGTATATGACCGAGACGGCTCTCGGGCAATAACCAACAGCGGATCTGGATACCCATGTTGGCTCCCACATGCTCCACGATGATCTCATCGGATGAACCACGATGTCAAGGATTCAATTAATCCCGTGATACGATTCCCTTTGTCAATCGGTATTTTACTTGCCCGAGATTCGATCGTCGGTATACCAATACCTCGCTCAATCTCAAGTTACCGCAAGTCACTTTTCTCGTTATCGTAATGCATGATCCCGTGATCAAACACTTCGATCACATTGAGCTCATTGTGATGATGCATTACCGAGAGGGCCCGGTGATACCTCTCCGTCAAGCGGAGTGACAAATCCCGATCTCGATCCATGTCAACCCAATGTACACTTTCAGAGATACCTGTAGCATACCTTTATAGTCACCCAGTTACGTTGTGACGCTTTGGCATACCCAAAGCACTCCTACGGTATCCGGGAGTTACACGATCTCATGGTCTAAGGAAAGGACACTTGACATTGGAAAACTCTAGCAAACGAACTGCGATCTTATGCTATGTTAAGATTGGGTCTTGTCCATCACATCATTCTCCTAATGATGTGATCCCGTTATCGATGACATCCAATGTCCATAGTCAGGAAACCATGACTATCTGTCGATCAACGAGCTAGTCAACTAGAGGCTCACTAGGGACATGTTGTTGTCATTATTCACACATGTATTACGATTTCCGGTTAACACAATTATAGCACGAATAAAGACAATTATCATGAATAAGGAAATATAATAATAATGCTTTTATTATTGCCTCTAGGGCATATTTCCAACAGTCTCCCACTTGCACTAGAGTCAATAATCTAGTTACATTGTGATGAATCGAACACCCATAGAGTTCTGTGCTGATCATGTTTTGCCTTAGGGAGAGGTTTAGTCAACGGATCTGCGACATTCAGATCCGTGTGCACTTTACAAATTTCTATGTCTCCATCTTGAACATTTTCACGAATGGAGTTGAAGCGACGCTTGATGTGCCTAGTCTTCTTGTGAAACCTGGGCTCCTTTGCAAGTGCAATAGCTCCGGTGTTGTCACAGAAGAGCTTGATTGGCCCCGACGCATTGGGTATGACTCCGAGGTCGGTGATGAACTCCTTCACCCAAATTGCTTCATGTGCTGCCTCCGAGGCTGCCATGTACTCCGCTTCACATGTAGATCCCGCCACGACGCTTTGCTTGCAACTGCACCAGCTTACTGCCCCACCATTCAAAATATACACGTATCCGGTTTGTGACTTAGAGTCATCCAGATCTGTGTCGAAGCTAGCGTCGACGTACCCTTTATGACGAGCTCTTCGTCACCTCCATAAACGAGAAACATTTCCTTAGTCCTTTTCGTACTTCAGGATATTCTTGACCGCTGTCCAGTGTTCCTTGCCGGGATTACTTTGGTACCTTCCTACCAAACTTACGGCAAGGTTTACATCAGGTCTGGTACACAGCATGGCATACATAATAGAACCTATGGCTGAGGCATAGGGAATGACTGTCATCTCTTCTATATCTTCTGCCGTGGTCGGACATTGAGCTGAGCTCAATTTCACACCTTGTAACACAGGTAAGAACCCCTTCTTAGATTGATCCATATTGAACTTCTTCAATATCTTATCAAGGTATGTGCTTTGTGAAAGACCTATGAGGCGTCTCGATCTATCTCTATAGATCTTGATGCCTAATATATAAGCAGCTTCTCCAAGGTCCTTCATTGAAAAACTTTTATTCAAATAGGCCTTAATGCTGTCCAAGAGTTCTATATCATTTCCCATCAAAAGTATGTCGTCTACATATAATATGAGAAATGCTACAGAGCTCCCACTCACTTTCTTGTAAACACAGGCTTCTCCATAAGTCTGTAGAAACCCAAACGCTTTGATCATCTCATCAAAGCGAATGTTCCAACTCCGAGATGCTTGCACCAGCCCATAAATCGGCGTTGGAGCTTGCATACCTTGTCAAGATTCTTAGGATCGACAAAACCTTCCGGCTGCATCATATACAATTCTTCCTTAAGGAAACCATTAAGGAATGCCGCTTGACGTCCATTTGCCATATCTCATAATCATAGTATGCGGCAATTGCTAACATGATTCGACGGACTTCAGCTTCGCTACCGTGAGAAAGTCTCATCGTAGTCAACCCCTTGAACTTGTCGATAACCCTTAGCGACAAGCCGAGCTTTATAGATGGTCACATTACCATCCGCGTCATCTTCTTCTTAAAGATCCATTTATTTTCTATGGCTCGCCGTTCAACGGGCAAGTCGGTCAAAGTCCATACTTCGCTTTCATACATGGATCCTATCTCGGATTTCATGGCTTCCAGCCATTTGTCGGAATCCGGGCCCGCCATTGCTTCCTCATAGTTCAAGGTTCACCGTTGTCTAACAACATGATTTCCAAGACAGGGTTGCCGTACCACTGCAGTGCGGAACGTGTCCTTGTGGACCTTCAATTTCAGTAGGAGCTTGATCAAGCATCTTGATCATCATCATTAATTTCCTCTCTAGTCGGTGCAGGCTCACGAGAAAGCGTTTTCTTGAGTTTCGCCATTTTCCGGTTCAAGAGGTAACACTTCATCAAGTTCTACTTTCCTCCCACTTACTTCTTTCGAGAGAAACTCTTTCTCCGTAAAGGATCCATTCTTGGCAACAAAGATCTTGCCTTCGGATCTGAGGTAGAAGGTATACCCAATAGTTTCTTTCGGGTATCCTATGAAGACGCATTTTTCCGACTTGGGTTCGAGCTTCTCAGGTTGAAGTTTCTTGACATAAGCATCGCATCCCCAAACTTTTAGAAACGACAGCTTAGGTTTCTTCCCAAACCATAATTCATACGGTGTCGCCTCAACGGATTTCGACGGAGCCCTATTTAAAGTGAATGCGGCAGTCTCTAAAGCATAGCCCCAAAAAGATAGCGGTAAATCGGTAAGAGACATCATAGATCGCACCATATCTAATAGAGTGCGATTACGACGGTCGGACACACCATTACGCTGAGGTGTTCCAGCGGCGTGAGTTGTGAAACTATTCCACATTTTCTTAAGTGTGTGCCAAATTCGTGACTCAAGTATTCTCCTCCACGATCTGATCGTAGAAACTTGATCTTTCTATCACGTTGATTTTCAACCTCACTCTGAAATTCCTTGAATTTTTCAAAGGTCTCAGACTTGTGTTTCATTAAGTAGACATACCCATATCTACTCAAGTCATCGGTGAGGGTGAGAACATAACGATAGCCACCGCTACGCCTCAACACTCATTGGACCGCACACATCGGTATGTATGATTTCCAATAAGTTGGTTGCTCGCTCCATTGTTCCTGAGAATGGAGTCTTGGTCATTTTACCCATGAGGCATGGTTCGTGACGTGTCAAATGATTCATAATCAAGAGACTCTAAAAGTCCATCTGCATGGAGCTTCTTCATGCGTTTGACACCTATGTGACCAAAGGCGGCGAGTGCCACAAATATGTGGGACTATTGTTATCAACTTTAACTCTTTTGGTATTCACACTATGAATATGTGTATCATCACGTCTGAGATTCATTAAGAATAAACCATTAACCATCGGAGCATGACCATAAAACATATCTCTCATATAAATAGAACAACCATTATTCTCGGATTTAAATGAGTAGCCATCTCGAATTAAACGAGATCCAGATACAATGTTCATGCTCAAACTTGGCACTAAATAACAATTATTGAGGTTTAAAACTAATCCCGTAGGTAAATGCAGAGGCAGTGTGCGGCCAGCGATCACATCGACCTTGGAACCATTCCCGACACGCATCGTCACCTCGCCCTTCGCCAGTCTCCGTTTATTCCGCAGCTCTGCTTTGAGTTACAAATATGAGCAACTGCACCGTATCAAATACCCAAGAGCTACTACGAGTAATCGGTAAGGTACACATCAATTACATGTATATCACATATACCTTTGGTTTTGCCGGCCTTCTTGTCCGCTAAGTATTTGGGGCAGTTCCGCTTCGGTGACCACTTCCCTTGCAATAAAAGCACTCAGTTTCGGGCTTGGGTCCATTCTTTGGCTTCTTCCGGAAACTTGCTTATCGGGCGCTGCAACTTCCTTGCCGTCCTTCTTGAAGTTCTTTTACCCTTGCCCTTCTTGAACTTAGTGGTTTTATTCACCATCAACACTTGATGCTCCTTCTTGATTTCTACCTCTGCTGATTTCAGCATAGCATATACTTCAGAATGGTCTTTACCATCCCCTGCATATTGTAGTTCATCACAAAGCTCTTGTAGCTAGGTGGAAGCGATCGAGGATTCTGTCTATTACCGCTTCATCCGGGAGATTAACTTCCAGTTGAGTCAAGCGGTTGTGCAACCCAGACATTTTGAGTATGTGTTCACTGACAGAGCCATTTTCCTCCATCTTACAGCTAAAGAATTTGTCGGAGACTTCATATCTCTCGACCCGGGCATGAGCTTGGAAAACCATTTTCAGCTCTTCGAACATCTCATATGCTCCATGTCTCTCAAAACGCTTTTGGAGTCCCGGCTCTAAGCTGTAAAGCATGCCGCACTGAACGAGGGAGTAATCATCGCAGCGTGACCGCCAAGCGTTCATAACGCCTTGTTCTGCAGGGAGAATAGGTGCGTCACCCAGCGGTGCTCTTAGGACATAATCTTTCTTGGCAGCTATGAGGATAATCCTCAGGTTCCGGACCCAGTCCGTATAGTTGCTACCATCGTCTTTCAGCTTGGTTTCTCTAGGAACGCGTTGAAGTTGAGGACTACGTTGGCCATTTGATCTACAAGACATATTGTAAATATTTAGACTAAGTTCATGATAATAAAGTTCATTTAATCAAATTTAATGAACTCCCACTTAGATAGACATCCCTCTACTAGTCATCTAAGTATTACATGATCCGAGTCAACTAGGCCGTGTCCGATCATCACGTGAGACGGACTAGTCAACATCGGTGAACATCTTCATGTTGATCGTATCTTCTATACGACTCATGCTCGACCTTCGGTCTTCTCGTGTTCCGAGGCCATGTCTGTACATGCTAGGCTCGTCAAGTCAACCTAAGTGTTTTGCGTGTGTAAATCTGTCTTACACCCGTTGTATGCGAACGTAAGGACCTATCACACCCGATCATCACGTGGTGCTTCGAACGCACGAACCTTAGCAACGGTGCACAGTTAGGGGAACACTTCTTGAAATTATTATGAGGGATCATCTTATTTACTACCGTCGTTCTAAGTAAACAAGATGCATAAAACATAATAAACATCACATGCAATTATATAAAGTAGTGACATGATATGGCCAATATCATATAGCTCCTTTGATCTTCATCTTGAGGCTCCATGATCATCTTGTCACCGCATGACACCATGATCTCCATCATCATGATCTCCATCATCGTGTCTTCATGAAGTTGTCACGCCAACGACTACTTCTACTTCTATGACTAACGTGTTTAGCAATAAAGTAAAGTAGTTTACATGGCGTTCTTCAATGACACGCAGGTCATACAAAAAATAAAGACAACTCCTATGGCTCCTGCCGTTGTCATACTCATCGACATGCAAGTCGTGATTCCTATTACAATAGCATGAACATCTCATACATCACATATAGATCATTCATCATTCATCACAACTTCTGGCCATATCATATCACAAAGCACTTGCTGCAAAAACAAGTTAGACGTCCTCTAATTGTTGTTGCAAGTTTTACGTGGCTGAATTAGGGTTCTAGCAAGAACGTTTTCTTACCTACGTTCAAACCACAACGTGATTTGTCAATCTCTATTTACCCTTCATAAGGACCCTGTTCATCGAATCCGATCCAACTAAAGTAGGAGAGACAGACACCCGCCAGCCACCTTATGCAACTAGTGCATGTTAGTCGGTGGAACCGGTCTCACGTAAGCGTACGTGTAAGGTTGGTCCGGGCCGCTTCATCCCACAATACCGCTGAATCAAGATTGACTAGTAACGGCAAGAAGAATTGACAACATCTACGCCCACAACAAATTGTGTTCTACTCGCCAAGAAGAACTACGCATAGACCTAGCTCATGATGCCACTCTTGGGGAACGCGTTGCAGAAAATTAAAATTTTTCCTACGGTTTCACCAAGATCCATCTATGAGTTCATCTAGCAACAGTATTCAGATTAAATAGCATCTACATACCACTTTGTAGATCGCATAGCGGAAGCTTCGGAGTGAACGTGGATGAGGTAGTCGAACTTGCCGCGATCCAATTCACCGATGATCTAGTGCCGAGCAGACGGCACCTCCGCGTTCAACACACGTGACGGTCAGCGTAACGTCTCCTTCTTCTTGATCCAGCAAGGTGAAGGAGAGGTTGAGGAAGATGGCTCCAGCAGCAGCACGACGGCGTGGTGATGGTGGAACTTGCAAGATTCGGCAGGGCTTCGCCGTGCACTACGGAGGAGGAGGATGTGTTGGAGAGGGAGAGGAGGCGTCAGGGCAAAGGTGCTGCTGCCCCTTCCCTCCCCCTTTATATAGGTGCCAAGGAGGGGGAGGGCGCAGCCTTGCCCCCTCCTCCAAGGGAGGGTGCGGCCAAGAGAGGGGAGGTGTCCACCCTCCCCAAGGCACCCCTGAGGTGCCTTCCCTCATGGACTCTTCCTCCTTAAACCCTAGGCGCATGGGCCCCTTGGGGCTGGTTCCCCTTGGCCCATGTGGGCCTAGGCGCACCACCTAGGGCCCATGTGGCCCTCGGGCTGGTGGCCCCACTTGGTGGACCCCGGGACCCCTCCGTGGTCCCAGACAATACCGATATCACCAAACTTGTCCCGATGGCGAAACAGCACTTCCTATATATAATTCTTTACCTCCGGACCATTCCGAACTCCTCGTGACGCCCAGGATCTCATCCGGGACTCAACAACATTCGGGTTACTGCACATACATATTCCTACAACCCTAGCGTTCACGAACCTTATGTGTAGACCCTACGGGTTCGGGAGACATGCGTATATGACCGAGACGGCTCTCGGGCAATAACCAACAGCGGGATCTGGATACCCATGTTGGCTCCCACATGCTCCACGATGATCTCATCGGATGAACCACGATGTCAAGGATTCAATTAATCCCGTGATACGATTCCCTTTGTCAATCGGTATTTTACTTGCCCGAGATTCGATCGTCGGTATACCAATACCTCGCTCAATCTCGTTATCGCAAGTCACTTTTCTCGTTACCGTAATGCATGATCCCGTGATCAAACACTTCGATCACATTGAGCTCATTGTGATGATGCATTACCGAGAGGGCCCGGTGATACCTCTCCGTCAAGCGGAGTGACAAATCCCAGCCTCGATCCATGTCAACCCAACAGACACTTTCGGAGATACCTGTAGCATACCTTTATAGTCACCCAGATTACGTTGTGACGTTTGGCATACCCAAAGCACTCCTACGGTATCCGGAGTTACACGATCTCATGGTCTAAGGAAAGGACACTTGACATTGGAAAACTCTAGCAAACGAATCTGCGATCTTATGCTATGTTAAGATTGGGTCTTGTCCATCACATCATTCTCCTAATGATGTGATCCCGTTATCGATGACATCCAATGTCCATAGTCGAAACCATGACTATCTCGTCGATCAACGAGCTAGTCAACTAGAGGCTCACTAGGGACATGTTGTTGTCTGTTATTCACACATGTATTACGATTTCCGGTTAACACAATTATAGCACGAATAAAGACAATTATCATGAATAAGGAAATATAATAATAATGCTTTTATTATTGCCTCTAGGGCATATTTCCAACATCTAGTTCACCTCCTATGCACATGAGGTGTTCGATGAAATGCCCGAGCCACACTAGTTAAGCTTTCTCCTCTCGAAGCTCGACCTTGAAGCTCCATTTTTTTCGAGATTTGTTTAGATTTAGGGGTCCGTCACGCCCCGTCCCCATTTTCACCGCCGTTAATCGCCCGCGCCGATCTCGTCGCCGGCACCACTGCACCGTGGTGAGCCTCTTGTTCTTATCTTCTTTCTGATATGATACTTGTCTGATTTTCTTAATTTAGATAGATAATTGTCTGATTTTATTAATTTTGACACACATAATTATATGTAATGCACGCAGATGAACCGGCAACGGATGTATGGTGACAGACACACCTCCGAGTACATTAAGGGCGTGCATATTTTTCTCAAAGTGGCTGAGGCAAACAAGCATAATGGTTTTATGTGTTGTCCATGAACTAAATGTGGGAATACGAAGTCTTACTCTAACCGGAAAATCCTTCACACCCACCTGCTTTACAAGGGTTTCATGCCACACTATAATGTTTGGACGAGGCACGGAGAAATAGGGGTTATGATGGAAGACGGCGAAGAAGAAGAGGACGATGACAACTATGTGCCCCCTGAATACGATGATGCTGCAATGGAGGGGGCTGCTGAAGATCAAGAGGAACCAGACGATGTGCCCGATGATGCTGCAATGGGGGAAGCTGTTGAACAAGAGGAACCAGACGATGTGCCTGATGATGATCTCCGCCGGGTCATTGTTGATGCAAGGACGCTATGCGAAAGTCAAAAGGAGAAGCTGAAGTTTGATCGCATGTTAGAGGATCACAAAAAAAGTTGTACCTCAATTGTGAAGATGGCAACACAAAGCTGGGTACCGTACTGGAATTGCTGCAGTGGAAGGCAGAGAATGCTGTGCCTGACAAAGGATTTGAGAAGCTACTGAAAATATTGAAGAAGAAGCTTTCAAAGGATAATGAATTGCCCGACAGTACGTACGCAGCAAAGAAGGTCGTATGCCCTCTAGGATTGGAGGTGCAGAAGATACATGCATGCCCTAACGACTGGATCCTCTACCGCGGTGCGTACGAGGATTTGAACGCATGCCCGGTATGTGGTGCATTGCGGTATAAGATCAGACGAGATGACCCTGGTGATGTTGATGGCGAGCCCCGCGGGAAGAGAGTTCCTTCGAAGGTGATGTGGTATGCTCCTATAATACCACGGTTGAAACAACTGTTCAGAAACAAAGAGCATGCCAAGTTGATGCGATGGCACAGTGAGGACCGTAAGAAAGATGGAAAGTTGAGAGCACCCGCTGACGGGTCGCAGTGGAGAAAAATCAAGAGAGAGTACTGGGCTGAGTTTGCACGTGACCCAAGGAATGTATGGTTTGGTTTAAGAGCGGATGGCATTAATCCTTCCGGGGAGCAGAGCAACAATCACAGCACCTGGCCCGTGACTCTATGTATGTATAACCTTCCTCCTTGGATGTGCATGAAGCAGAAGTTCATTATGATGCCAGTTCTCATCCAAGGCCCTAAGCAACCCGACAACGACATTGATGTGTACGTAAGGCCATTAGTTGAAGAACTTTTACAGCTGTGGAGTGGAAATGGTGTATGTGCGTGGGATGAGCACAAACAGGAGGAATTTAACCTGCACGCGTTGTTGTTTGTAACCATCAACGATTGGCCTGCTCTCAGTAACCTTTCAGGACAGACAAACAAGGGATACCACACATGCATGCACTATTTAGCTGACATCGAAAGTATATACCTGGGAAGCTGCAGGAAGAATGTGTACCTAGGCCATCGTCGATTTCTTCCAACCAACCATCAATGTCGAAAGAGAGGCAAGCATTTCAAAGGCGAGGCACATCACCGGAAGAAGCCCGCCATGCGTACCGGTGATCACGTACTTGCTAAACTCTTTCTTTCATCCTTCCTTAACTCCCTGTAATAGGTCCCCCCCCCACACACACATCATTCCCAAATGGGATGATTTGTAAATAATCTCATGTAACATACTTGCATTCTTTTATTAATTTTGCAGTAGGAGGCTCTCCTACTGTTTCAGGTGTCAAAAAAAATCACGTACTTGCTATGGTCAATGATTTACACGTAATCTTTGAAAAGGGTCTTGGCGGACTAGCTGTTCCAAGTGATGATGGGGGACACACACCCATGTGGAAGAAGAAATCTATATTTTGGGACCTACCCTACTGGAAAGACCCAGAGGTCCGCTCTTCGATCGACGTGATGCACGTGACGAAGAACCTTTGCGTGAACCTGCTAGGCTTCTTGGGCATGTATGGAAAGACAAAAGATACAGCTGAGGCACGGGAGGACCTGCAACGTTTGCACGAAAAAGGCGGCATGCCTCCAAAGCAGTATAAAGGTCCTGCCAGCTACGCTCTTACGAAAGAGGAGAAGGAAATCTTCTTTGAATGCCTGCTTAGTATGAAGGTCCCGAATGGCTTCTCGTCGAATATAAAGGGAATAATAAATATGGCAGCGAAAAATCTTCAGAACCTAAAGTCTCATGACTGCCACATGATTATGACGCAACTGCTTCCGGTTGCATTGAGGGGGCTTCTACCGGAAAACGTCCGATTAGCCATTGTGAAGCTATGTGCATTCCTAATGCAATCTCTCAGAAGGTGATCGATCCAGAAATCATACCAAGGCTAAGGAGTGATGTGGTGCAATGTCTTGTCAGTTTCGAGCTGGTGTTCCCACCATCCTTCTTCAATATCATGACGCACGTCCTAGTTCATCTAGCTGACGAGATTGTCATTCTGGGCCCCGTATTTCTACACAATATGTACCCCTTTGAGAGGTTCATAGGAGTCCTAAAGAAATATGTCCGTAACCGCGCTAGGCCAGAAGGAAGCATCTCCATGAGCCATCAAACAGAGAATGTCATTAAGTTTTGTGTTGAATTCATTCCTGACCATAAGAAGATAGGTCTCCCTAAATCGCGGTATGAGGGGAGACTGATTGGAAAAGGCACGCATGGAGGGGATACAATAATATGCAGGGACGGATATTCTTGGTCTCAAGCACACTGCACAGTTCTACAGAACTCTACCTTGGTGACCCCTTATGTCGATGAACACAAGAACAGTCTGCGCTCCAAACACCCGGAGCAGTGCGACGACTAGATTACATGTGAACATATCAGGACTTTCAGCAGTTGGTTGGAAACACGTCTGAGAGATGAAAACACTGTTTGTGATGAGTTTTACTCGTTGTCCAGGGGACCATCTTCGGCTGTTACGATTTGGAAAGGATACGAGATAAATGGAAATTCATTTTACAGGATCGGCCAAGATCAAAAGAGCACCAACCAAAACAGCGGTGTCCGCTTTGATGCAGCCATCGAGAGGGGAAAGGACACATATTATGGTTACATAGTGGAAATATGGGAACTTGACTACAGAGTAGATTTTAAGGTCCCTTTGTTAATGCAAATGCGTCAATCTGTCAGGAGGCGGGGTACAGGTAGACCCACAGTACGGAATGACAACAGTGGATCCGAACAATCTTGGGTACACTGACGAACCGTTCGTCCTAGCCAATGATGTGGCACAGGTTATCTATGTGAAGGACATGTCTACCAAACCGAGAAAAAGAAAAAATAAGGAAGCGAATACATCATACGATGAGCCAAAGCGCCACATAGTTCTTTTAGGAAAAAGGGACATCGTGGGAGTGGAGGGCAAGACAGACATGTCCGAAGATTACGAAAAGTTTCATGAAATTCCTCCCTTCAAAGTCAAGGCTGGCCCAAGCATCCTGATAATGAAAGGACACAAGCGAAGAAAAAGTGAAGACTTTATCCACAACTATTATGATGATACCATGCCAACTTTCAACCTTTTCGTAGTTCATTTGAAATGCCTGTTGTAACAGACAAGTTTTCGTATGAAATCCTGATACTTCGAAAGAGATTGTCCGTTTTGTACATGAAGCGCATCCAGTTTTTGCCATAACCCTCTCAACTTTCTTGCACATGCTATGTGGATGAAATGATGATACCATGCCAACTTCTATCCTTTTCTGAGTTCATTTGAAATGCTTTTCAATCTCAAGGTCGTATACCTCAAAAAAAATAGTAAATGCTTTTATAAAACTCTAATAGCAAAAGGAATCAACTAAAAAGCTTTTATAAACCTCTAGTGTTTTTTAAACTAAAATTATATAAAATTTACGCAACTAAAATTATCAAAGTATTTTCTGTTCAAAACATGAAAAGCAGAAATAATTATCATAAAGATAAAACAAAATCTATTTTTCAATATAATGATAAAACAAAGTAATATTAAATAGCAAGAAAAAGAATCACTCCAAATATAATTTTAGTTGCATAAAGATTATAATTATTCAAATTTGGAAACTAATGGAGTAACAGAAAGATTATAATTATTCTGAGCAAAAAGAAAAAAATAAAGAAAAAATAAAGCAAAAATCAAAAGAAAATAAATAATTCAAAGCAAAAAATAAAACAAGAAATAATAATAATAAGTGCCACCTAAACGGCTACCACGGCCTGAATACGACTAGAAACCCAATAATGGGCCAGGATTCAGGCCCGCAATAGGCCCAATAGGCCCACAGGCACATAGAGTGTGTTTAGGCCCATAAGCCTGCATTTGAGAGGAGTTCGAGAGGGCAGCGGGACAGGGGCTTATAAACCACTCTCGAGCTCCCGCAGCTAGCAAGGTGGGACTAAACTTTCATGTCGCGACGCGAGCAGCACAGGGCCTTTAGTCCCGGTTGGTGGCACCAACCGGGACTAAATGGGTGCATTGGTATCGGTTAGTGGCACCAACCGGTACCAATGCCCCCCCCCCCCTTTAGTCCCGGTTGGTGCCTCCAACCGGGACCAAAGGTCCCGTTGGTGGCACCAACCGGGACTAAAGGGGGGCATTGGTCCCGGGTGGTGCCACGAAACCGGACCAATGCTCTGCCTACATAATCAGCACTCGTGAAAATTTGGTTCAGTTCCTTCTTCCCCGCCGCCCGACGCCGCCAGCTGCCCGTCCGTCTCCGCCTCGCCGTCGGCCGTGGCCCCACGCCGTCCGCCGCCTCGACATCGTCGCCGCCCCCGCCCTGCGCCCGTGCCCCGCGAAGCCGCCGGCCCCTGCCCGTCGCCGCCCCGCACCGCCCCGCGCCGCACCTCACCGTCGACCGCCGGCCCCTGCCCCTCACGCACCGTTGTCATCGCCGTCGCCGTCCCCTGCCCGTCGCCCTCGCCGCGCCCCTCACGCCGTCGCCCCCGTGAGGAAAATTTTTGCTAATTTAATTTGATGTTAGTCGTAGTTAATTTATATGTGTAGTATAATTTAGATGTGTAGTTAATTGAGTTAGATATTGTTAGATTTTTTTGTAGTTCATAGATTTTTTTTGTTAGATGTGTAGTAATTTAGATGAGTAGTTCATAGATTTTTCTGTTAGATATTTTTTCATATTGTGTAATTAATTTGTTCATATTGTGTTAGATTTTTTTCTGTTAATAGATTTTTTTGGTGATATTATTGTTGAATATGCATGTTTGTATGTTCATATCTCTACTCCTAATGGAGCAATTGGTAGTCTCCGCCGGTCAATTTTCGTCCCACCTCCCTGGTTTTTTTTGGTACTCCATCCCACCTCCCGCAACCCACCGATCCCCCGCTTCTTACCTCCCGACCGATGAGAAAAACGTCAAGTTACAACGACGCCCATTGTGAACCGCGACGGTTCACATATAAAAAAACAACCTAAAAAAATCGACTACGGTTAACCTACGAAATTACAACTTATCGTACGATCTGAAACAGAACCCCTACTACCCGAAAATCGTCGTGCCCTATCGTGTCCGTCATTCGTCCCTATCGTGCCTTTCTACACACATCTTCCGTGTCCGCCGCTCAAACCCTTCGCCGCCGTCACCGCCGCTGAAACCCTTGATCGCCTTCACCGCCGGTCAATCCCTTCGACGCCGCCATTCGAGTGCAAGGGCAGGAAGAACCTGGGTCATCGGATCTGCGGACGCGGCGGTTGCAAAGTCATGAAGATCCCGTATGATCCCTCAAAGTGCCCATGATAAGGTCCGGCGTGACCCTCCCAGGTTGGGCCTGGGTGTATTATAAGCCTTACAAATCCTATTGCTAACCCTTACAAATCGGGGGATCTGATCGGTAGCGTGGTCATACTGTGCAAAAACTGACATTGTGGTTTCCTGTCCACTCCTCCCCAGGTAGATAGAGCTCCTGGAATTGAAAAATACATGTTCCGTCACCATTCAACGTTTCAGAAAAAGGAAATTTACACCTAAATGGCGAATATGCCGAGGCCATACTTGCTATAGTCATTTTGTCAGCCCCAAATCCTTCACTCTTTTTATGTGAATACTTGCATGCGGTGAATCATCTTTTTGCCGGTGTCAGGTGTAGCATCAAGTGGCAACAGTCGTTATTGCAAGGATCTCAGTTTTCTTGCACATAAATGACGCCCATTTTTCTTGCAGGTGACTTATACTCTAGGAGTTTGTGGCTGGTGACAGCCCTCGGAGATGGTGTCATCAGCAGCAGCATCTGGCAAGTGCATCGAGTTTGCAGCTCACAACTTCGAAAGATCTCGACTTTCCAGCCTCACAACAGGATCATACTGTGCAAAAACTGACGTTGTGGATTCCTGTCCACTCCTTCCCAAGTAGATTGAGAGCCTAGAAATGAAAAATGCAGGTTCCGTCACCATTCAATTACTCTGAAAAAGAAAATTTACACCTTCTACAATGCATCTCACAACATGATCACATGCAAAAAGTAATCACATGCAAAAAGTTAACCATCCGTCTGAAGAGAAACAATAAGTCTGACCAATAAACTACTTATACTATAAGGTTGAGCTAAAGCTTCGCAAAAATAACGGAACAATAGTAGTTATATAGTAGGTGCAAGTGTCATACCTACAGGTTTCACCAAAGTTCACAGGAACCGGCTCTTTAGCCTTGCCATCTATATATCCAAGGCCTTATTGATTGAATAATAACATTAGAAACTGGCATGACCGACAAAATGACCAAATCAGGTATGCGTGTAATCCAGACCTGCGCTTTAATTGAATCAGTCATAAACACTGGAGCTACAAGATTGATTGCAAGCATGCATTTTTTTATGGTACACTAACATGAAAACCTGTTGCTGCGTGAAAATACAGCAGTTACGTGTATGGTCCATAGATAAACCGGTTCCCTCATCCTTACTTCACTTCAGGCAAAGGTCATTAATTGTCAGTTATTTGTACTTACATAGGTGCGTATGGGTAATTCAAGAAGCAATGCGGTTGATCAGCAACCAGAAGAGGACGTTACTACGGGTATGCTGCATTTATATGAGAAAGTACTGCACATAGAGCTTCTAATATAATGTTTTGCAGGCCTTAAAGCGTGATTACTGTTGAAGAAAATACTACGGGCATGCTTTTACCTATCATAATGAGCTACACATGAGTTCTGTGCATTTCCGATCTTCACATGCTTAATGCATAATACTTTTCAGGCCTTTCAAGCTCTACAATAGTTGAAGATAATAACGCAAGCATCATACCCGTAGCTCAACATGTTGGGGAGAATTCAGCTACGGTTGCAGGTATAATGCTTGTGTGAATATTATTAGGAATCTCTGGCCTTATATTCATCCTGGTTATAACTCTACAGATGGATCAATGTCGTTTTCGGATGGAGAGCATAATGAGGTTTTACTCACAGCTCCGAATGTACTGAATTGTGATCTTAGCACAAATGAAGATGGTACATCTGCCAATATTGTTATAAACATATAATGTCGCCTATATATCATTGGTTTTCTTTTCTTACTGTGTACAACTCTACAGATGGAACACGTTCGCTACGGATTAAAGACCATCATGATGGTTCGTTGTTTGGTTCCAACAAACTAACTCTTGATTGTGGCACAAATGTAGCTGGCCTCAATAGTATTGGTACTGTCTCGTTCATATTTCAGATGACATTAGTGCACTTATGTGAAGTCACTTTCATTTACAACATACCGCAATTTTTTCATATTGGTAATCTATAGGCGGTGAACCTCCAAACGAATATATCGATTGTGCGACAAAGCTAACGGGTATTTTCACGGATGCTTAACTAACATCCATCTTGACTTGATCTACAGATGGTGCGATAAAGCATTATGGGCTTTGTGTTTTATACTTTTGACATGATGCAGACGACATCAAATCCATAGATCTAAGTCATATAACAAAGGAACAATTCACCACACAAAGGCGTGCAGCTTACCATAAGAAAAAAGTCCAAGACAATGTGTTTTTGCAAGAGGTTCAACAGCCCTGCTTGTTGAAATCTGGTAAGTTGTTTAACTGCATGTTGCTGACTAATATTTTCGACATTCAATTTTTTGAACTGTTTTCTTATATTTTGTGTCAATGTGATCTACATGAGTTTTAAACATGATCTTGCTACATGCAGTGGATGTTTTATTCAATAACTACCATATTTTTAATTCATCTTGTAGACCAGAGGGAACTTAACAACGCGTGGAGGCGGGAATCTTATCGCCTTAGCAAGATAGAAGGTTTGAAAAAACAACAAGTCGAAGGCCACATTGTTCAACGTCGTACCCTAGGTGATATCACGAATGTTCGTCAACCTAGACAAGTGATCTCGTGTACATCAATTACTCATTGTTTATCAATTTTCATGTGTGACGTCCCCTTGGAAGGAATTATAATAGATTACTGACCTGTCATGTTGAGTCAGATGGATTGAATATCACCAAAGAAAATGCGGCAATAACAGAAGAAGATCACAAAAGAGATCATAGAAACGCCCTGAGGAGAGCTTCTTGTTCCGATTTTCCCTTAGACGGTTTTGCTTATAAGGAAAGTTAAATCCTCCTTGTTCCGATCTGGTAAGGGAGACGTATATAATAGAATTATAATCGGCGTTTATTTATTTGCCTATTGTAGTATGGAATGAAAATAAATGCTTATCCGTTTATATTAGCAAGGTTTTGCAATGAATACATGCACGGATGGAATTATATGGGCACCTTCCAATCCATACAACATGATAATGCCTCACCAACCTGTTGGAAGGAAAATTCCCCTCCGACTATCATATATATGACCCGTCTGTGAGTCCACCATTGTCTAATGCCCCCTCGCTCGCTATCCTGGTGCTAAGACGACTTTCTGCCCGCGGTAATGGCTGCAATGCCGATTTTGTATGGAGTGGACGACGCAGTCTGGTACATCTACAACTACGTCATGGTGTCCTCAGACGAGGAGGAATTAGAGTTTGTTCTAGCAGCCTTAAACTTCATCTATACTTTAATTTCAATTGTTAGCTGCAGATCACTGCCATTATAGTTTGTAGTATTGTCTTTTTATGTTGAACCCGAGTAAAAACCCGTTCTTTCACGTAATCCAGGTCGATTAGTTGGCCACGTTCATAATTTGTTGCATGCATTTACTGGTTAGGATCATGCTATCCTTTCTAAATACATTAGGTTCTTAAGATCTAACGTAGTGGTTGCAAAAAAATGGCCATGCACTAATATTATCATTTTACATTACCCCATGTTAGTACCATCCACACCATGTTATTTTAAACTACCATGTTTTTTTGAACGGTAGTATATTGCAACGGGTCCTGGTGTATGATACATGTGCCATCTACAGATTTGTTCATAACTGTCAGAATAGATTTGGTTATCTCAATAAATAGTACTTCCCTCCTGAAATGACACTACAATTCCAATTAGATGATACATACATTTCAGACCTTACTAAAGTTTGGAAAAAATGTACTATTGTTTGCCCACACATTGTAGTATTTGTTGGGGAACGTAGTAATTTCAAAAATTTCCGTACGCACACACAGGACCATGGTGATGGCATAGCAACGAGAAGGGAGAGTGTCTGTCCACGTACCCTCGTAGACCGAAAGCGGAAGCGTTATAACAACGCGGTTGATGTAGTCGTACGTCTTCACGATCCGACCGATCCAAGCACCGAACGTACGGCACCTCCGAGTTCTGCACACGTTCAGCTCGATGACGATCCCCGGACTCCGATCCAGCAAAGTGTCGGGGATGAGTTCCGTCAGCACGACGGCGTGGTGACGATGATGATGCTCCACCGGCGCAGGGCTTCGCCTAAGCTCATGACGATATGACTTCTCCGGCGCAGGGCTTCGCCTAAGCTCATGACGATATGACCGAAGTGGAATATGGTGGAAGGGGCACCGCACTGCGGCTAAGGAAAGATCCGTAGATCAACTTGTGTGTTATGGGGTGCCCCCTTGCTCCAGTATATAAAGGATGGAGGAGGAGGAGGCCGGCCAAGGCATAGGTGCGGCCAGGGTGTGGAGTCCTACTAGGACTCCAAGTCCTAGTAGGAGTCCACCAAGAGGGGAGGAAGGGAGAAGGAAGTGGAGGAGTAGGAAAGGTGGCCGGCCCCTTTCCCTAGTCCAATTCGGACTAGAGGGAGGGGGGCGCAGCAACCTTGGCCCTTTCTCCTCTTCCCACTAAAGCCCATCAAGGCCCATTGCTTCTCCCGTAACTACCCGGTACTCGAAAAATACTCGAATCATTCAGAACCTTTCCGAACTCCGAATATAGTCGTCCAATATATCGATCTTTACGTCTCGACCATTTCGAGACTCCTCGTCATGTCCCCGATCTCATCCGGGACTCCGAAATCCTTCGGTACATCAAAACTCATAAACTCATAATATAACTGTCATCGAAACCTTAAGCGTGCGGACCCTACGGGTTCGAGAACTATGTAGACATGACCTAGAACTATTCTTGGTCAATAACCAATAGCGGAACCTGGATGCCCATATTGGCTCCTACATATTCTACGAAGATCTTTATCGGTCAAACCGCATAACAACATACGTTGTTCCCTTTGTCATCGGTATGTTACTTGCCCGAGATTCGATCGTCGGTATCCAATACCTAGTTCAATCTCGTTACCGGCAAGTCTCTTTACTCGTTACGTAATGCATCATTCCGTAGCTAACTCATTAGCTACATTGCTTGCAAGGCTTATAGTGATGTGCATTACCGAGAGAGGGCCAGAGATACCTCTCCGACAATCGGAGTGACAAAACCTAATCTCGAAAATCGCCAACCCAACATGTACCTTTGGAGACACCTGTAGTACTCCTTTATAATCACCCAGTTACGTTGTGGACGTTTGGTAGCACCCAAAGTGTTCCTTGATGGCAGGAGTTGCATAATCTCATAGTTACAGGAACATGTATAAGTCATGAAGAAAGCAATAGCAACATACTAAACGATCAAGTGCTAGGCTAACGGAATGGGTCATGTCAATCAGATCATTCTCCTAATGATGTGATCCCGTTAATCAAATGACAACTCATGTCTATGGTTAGAAACATAACCATCTTTGATTAACGAGCTAGTCAAGTAGAGGCATACTAGTGACACTCTGTTTGTCTATATATTCACACATGTATTATGTTTCCGGTTAATACAATTCTAGCATGAATAATAAACATTTATCATGAAATAAGGAAATAAATAATAACTTTATTATTGCCTCTAGGGCATATTTCCTTCAGTCTCCCACTTGCACTAGAGTCAATAATCTAGTTCACATCATCATGTGATTCAACACCGATATTCACATCTGTATGTGATTAACACCCATAGTTCACATCGTCATGTGACCAACACCCAAAGGGTTTACTAGAGTCAATAATCTAGTTCACATCGCTATGTGATTAACACCCAAAGAGTACTAAGGGATGATCATGTTTTGCTCGTGAGAGAAGCTTAGTCAACGGGTCTGTCACATTCAGAGCCGTATGTATTTTGCAAATATTCTATGTCTACAATGCTCAGCACGGAGCTACTCTAGCTAATTGCTCCCACTTTCAATATGTATCCAGATTGAGACTTAGAGTCATCTGGATCAGTGTAAAAGCTTGCACTGTTGTAACTCTTTATGACGGGCTCTTTTATCACCTCCATAATCGAGAAATATTTCCTTAGTCCTCACTAAGGATGTTCTTGACCAATGTCCAGTGATCTACTCCTAGATCACTATTGTACTCCCTTGCCAAATTCAGAGCAAGGTATACAATAGGTGCAGTACATAGCATAGCATACTTTATAGAACCTATGGCTGAGGCATAGGGAATGACTTTCATTCTCTTTCTATCTTCTGCCGTGGTCGGGGTTTTTGAGTCTTACTCAATTTTACACCTTTGTAACACAGGCAAGAACTTTTCTTTGACTGTTCCATTTTGAACTACTTCAAAATCTTGACAAGGTATGTATTTATTGAAAAATTTATCAAGCGTTTTGATCCATCTCTATAGATCTTGATACTCAATATGTAAGCAGCTTCACTGAGGTCCTTCTTTGAAAAACTCCTTTATGCTTTGCAGAATAATTCTACATTATTTCCGATCAACAATATGTTATTCACATATACTTATCAGAAATGTTGTAGTGCTCCCACTCACTTTCTTGTAAATACAGGCTTCTCCAAAAGTCTGTATAAAACCATATGCTTTGATCACACTATCAAAGCGTTTATTCCAACTCTGAGATGCTTGCACCAGTCCATAGATGGATCGCTGGAGCTTGCACATTTTGTTAGCTCCTTTAGGATTGACAAAACCTTCTGGTTGCATCATATACAACTCTTCTTTAATAAATCCATTAAAGAATGTAGTTTTGACATCCATTTGCCAGATTTCATAAAATGTGACAATTGCTAACATGATTCGGACAGATTTAAGAATCGCTACAGTTTGAGAAAATCTCATTGTAGTCAACACTTTGAATTTGTCGAAAACCCTTTTTGCGACAAGTCGAGCTTTGTAGATAGTAACACTACTATCAGCATCTGTCTTCCTCTTGAAGATCCATTTATTTAACTTGACTTGCTGATCATCGAGCAAGTCAACCAAAGTCCACACTTTGTTCTCATATATGGATCCTATCTCAGATTTTATGGCCTCAAGCCATTTCGCGGAATCTGGGCTCATCATCGCTTCCTCATAGTTCGTAGGTTCATCATGGTCTAGTAACATGACTTCCGAACATGATTACCGTACCACTCTGATGCGGATCTTACTCTGGAATACCTACGAGGTTTGGTAGCAACTTGATCTGAAGTTTCATGATCATCATCATTAACTTCTTCACTAATTGGTGTAGGAATCACTAGAACTGATTTCTGTGATGAACTACTTTCCAATAAGGGAGAAGGTACAATTACCTCATCAAGTTTCTACTTTCCTCCCACTCACTTCTTTCGAGAGAAACTTCTTCTCTAGAAAGGATCCATCTTAGCAACGAAAAACTTGCCTTCGGATCTGTGATAGAAGGTGTACCCAATAGTTACCTTTGGTATTCTATGAAGACGCACTTCTCCGATTTGGCTTCGAGCTTATCAGGTGAAAACTTTTTCACATAAGCATCACAACTCCAAACTTTAAGAAACGACAGCTTAGGTTTACTGCTAAACCATAGTTCATACGGTGTCATCTCAACGGATTTAGATGGTGCCCTATTAAACGTGAATGCAGCTGTCTCTAATGCATAACCCCAAAAACGATATTGGTAAATCGGTAAGAGACATCATTGATCGCACCATATCAAAATAAAATCACGGTTATGACGTTCGACACACCATAATGTTGTGGTGTTCCAGGTGGCGTGAGCTGTGAAACTATTCCACTTTGTTTTAATTGAAGACCAAACTCGTAACTCAAATATTCATCTCCACGATCAGATCGCAGAAACTTTATTTTCTTGTTACGATGATTTTCCACTTCACTCTGAAATTCTTTGAACCTTTCAACTATTTCAGACTTATGTTTCATCAAGTAGATATACCCATATCTGCTCAAATCATCTTGTGAAGGTCAGAAAATAACGATACTTGCCACGAGCATCAACACTCATTGGATCGCATACATCGGTATGTATTATTTCCAACAAGTTTGTTGCTCGTTCCATTGTTCGAACAACGGAGTTTCAGTCATCTTGCCCAAAAGGCACGGTTCGCAAGCATCAAACGGTTCATAACCACGTGATTTCGGAAATCCTTCATTATGGAGTTTCTTCATGCGCTTTACACCGATATGACCCCAAACGGCAGTGCCACAAATAAGTTGCACTATCATTATTAACTTTGCATCTTTTGGTTTCAATATTATGAATATGTGTAGCACTATGATCGAGATCCAATGAACCATTTTTATTGGGTGTGTAACCATATAAGGTTTTATTCATGTAAACAGAACAACAATTTATTCTCTTACTTAAATGAATAACCGTATTGCAATAAACATGATCAAATCATATTTATGCTCAACACCAAATAACACTTATTTAGGTTCCACACTAATCCCGAAAGTATAGGGAGTGTGCGATGATGATCATATCAAATTTGGAACTACTTCCAACACTCATCGTCACTTCCCCTTCAACTAGTTTCTGCAACTCCCGTTTCTAGTTACTACTCTTAGCAACTGAACCAGTATCAAAATACCGAGGGTTTGCTACGAACACTAGTAAAATACATATCAATAATCTGCATATCAAATATACCTTTGTTCACTTTGCCATCCTTCTTATCCGCCAAATACTTGGGGTAGTTCCGCTTCTAGTGACCAGTTCCATTGCAGCAAAAGCACTTAGTCTCAGGCTTAGGTCCAGAATTGGGCTTCTTCACTCGAGCAGCAACTTGCTTGCCGTTCTTCTTGAAGTTCCCCTTCTTTCCTTTGCCTTTTTCCTTGAGACTAGTGGTCTTGTCAATCATCAACACTTGATGCTCTTTCTTGATTTCTACCTTCGTCGATTTCAACATCATGAAGAGCTCGGGAATTGTTTTCGTCATCCCTTGCATACTATAGTTCATCACGAAGTTCTAGTAACTTAGTGATGGTGACTAGAAGAATTCTGTCAATCGCTATCTTATCTGGAAGATTAACTCCCACTTGATTCCAGCGATTGAAGTACCCCGACTATCTGAGCACATGCTCACTAGTTGAGCGATTCTCCTCCATCTTTTAGCCATAGAACTTGTTGGAGACTTCATATCTCTCAACTCGGATATTTGCTTGAAATATTAACTTCAACTCCTGGAACATCTCATATGGTCCATGACGTTCAAACGTCTTTGAAGTCCCGATTCTAAGCCGTTAAGCATGGTGCACTAAACTATCAAGTAGTCATCATATTGAGCTAGCCAAACGTTCATAACGTATGCATCTGCTCCTGCAATAGGTCTGTCACCTAGCGGTGCATTAAGGACATAATTCTTCAGCAGCAATGAGGATAAACCTCAGATCACGGATCCAATCCGCATCATTGCTACTAACATTTTTCAATACAATTTTCTCTAGGAACACATATAAAAACATAGGGAAGCAACAACGCGAGCTATTGATCTACAACATAATTTGCAAAATACTACCAGGACTAAGTTCATGATAAATTTAAGTTTAATTAATCATATTAAAAACTCCCACTTAGACAGACATCTCTCTAGTCATCTAAGTGATTACGTGATCCAAATCAACTAAACCGTGTCCGATCATCACGTGAGACGGAGTAGTTTCAATGGTGAACATCACTATGGTGATCATATCTACTATATGATTCACGTTCGACCTTCGGTCTCCGTGTTCGAGGTCATATCTTATATGCATAGCTCGTCAAGTATAACCTGAGTATTCCGCGTGTGCAACTGTTTTGCACCCGTTGTATTTGAACGTAGAGCCTATCACACCCGATCATCACGTGGTGTCTCAAAGACGAAGAACTTTCATAACGGTGCATACTCAGGGAGAACACTTCTTGATAATTTTTAGTGAGAGATCATCTTATAATGCTACCGTCAATCAAAGCAAGATAAGATGCATAAAGGATAAACATCACATGCAATCAATATAAGTGATATGATATGGCCATCATCATCTCGTGCTTGTGATCTCCATCTTCAAGCACCGTCATGATCACCATCGTCACCGGCGCGACACCTTGATCTCCATCGTAGCATCGTTGTCGTCTCGCCAATCTTATGCTTCCACGACTATCACTACCGCTTAGTAATAAAGTAAAGCATTACATCGCGATTGCATTGCATACAATAAGCGACAACCATATGGCTCCTGCCGATTGCCGATAACTCGGTTACAAAACATGATCATCTCATACAATAAAATTTAGCATCATGTCTTGACCATATCACATCACAACATGCCCTGCAAAAACAAGTTAGACGTCCTCTACTTTGTTGTTGCAAGTTTTACGTGGCTGCTACGGGCTTAAGCAAGAACTCATCTTACCTACGCATCAAAACCACAACGATAGTTTGTCAAATAGACTCCGTTTAACCTTCTCAAGGACCGGGCGTAGCCACACTCGGTTCAACTAAAGTTGGAGAGACAGTCTTCCGCAAGCCATCTATGTGCAAAGCACGTCGAGGAACCGGTCTCGCGTAAAGTACGCGTAAGGTTGGTCCGGATCGTCTCGTCCAACAATACCGCTGAACCAAAGTATGACATGCTGGTAGGCAGTATGACTTGTATCGTCCACAACTCACTTGTGTTCTACTCGTGCAAATAACATCAAACCATAAAAACCTAGGCTCGGATGCCACTGTTGGGGAACGTAGTAATTTCAAAAATTTCCGTACGCACACACAGGACCATGGTGATGGCATAGCAACGAGAAGGGAGAGTGTCTGTCCACGTACCCTCGTAGACCGAAAGCGGAAGCGTTATAACAACGCGGTTGATGTAGTCGTGCGTCTTCACGATCCGACCGATCCAAGCACCGAACGTACGGCACCTCCGAGTTCTGCACACGTTCAGCTCGATGGCGATCCCGGACTCCGATCCAGCAAAGTGTCGGGATGAGTTCCGTCAACACGACGGCGTGGTGACGATGATGATGCTCCACCGACGCGGGGCTTCGCCTAAGCTCATGACGATATGACTTCTCCGGCGCAGGGCTTCGCCTAAGCTCCGCGACGATATGACCGAAGTGGAATATGGTGGAAGGGGGCACCGCACACGGCTAAGGAAAGATCCGTAGATCAACTTGTGTGTCATGGGGTGCCCCCTTGCTCCAGTATATAAAGGATGGAGGAGGAGGAGGCCGGCCAAGGCATAGGTGCGGCCAGGGTGTGGAGTCCTACTAGGACTCCAAGTCCTAGTAGGAGTCCACCAAGAGGGGAGGAAGGGAGAAGGAAGTGGAGGAGTAGGAAAGGTGGCGGCCCCCTTTTCCCTAGTCCAATTCGGACTAGAGGGAGGGGGCGCAGCAGCCCCTTGGCCCTTTCTCCTCTTCCCACTAAAGCCCATCAAGGCCCATTGCTTCTCCCGTAACTACCGGTACTCCGAAAAATACTCGAATCATTCGGAACCTTTCCGAACTCCGAATATAGTCGTCCAATATATCGATCTTTACGTCTCGACCATTTCGAGACTCCTCGTCATGTCCCCGATCTCATCCGGGACTCCGAAATCCTTCGGTACATCAAAACTCATAAACTCATAATATAACTGTCATCGAAACCTTAAGCGTGCGGACCCTACGGGTTCGAGAACTATGTAGACATGACCTAGAACTATTCTTGGTCAATAACCAATAGCGGAACCTGGATGCCCATATTGGCTCCTACATATTCTACGAAGATCTTTATCGGTCAAAGCGCATAACAACATACGTTGTTCCCTTTGTCATCGGTATGTTACTTGCCCGAGATTCGATCGTCGGTATCCAATACCTAGTTCAATCTCGTTACCGGCAAGTCTCTTTACTCGTTCGTAATGCATCATTCCGTAGCTAACTCATTAGCTACATTGCTTGCAAGGCTTATAGTGATGTGCATTACCGAGAGGGCCCAGAGATACCTCTCCGACAATCGGAGTGACAAAACCTAATCTCAAATCGCCAACCCAACATGTACCTTTGGAGACACCTGTAGTACTCCTTTATAATCACCCAGTTACGTTGTGACGTTTGGTAGCACCAAAGTGTTCCTTGGTAAACGGAGTTGCATAATCTCATAGTTACAGGAACATGTATAAGTCATGAAGAAAGCAATAGCAACATACTAAACGATCAAGTGCTAGGCTAACGGAATGGGTCATGTCAATCAGATCATTCTCCTAATGATGTGATCCCGTTAATCAAATGACAACTCATGTCTATGGTTAGGAAACATAACCATCTTTGATTAACGAGCTAGTCAAGTAGAGGCATACTAGTGACACTCTGTTTGTCTATATATTCACACATGTATTATGTTTCCGGTTAATACAATTCTAGCATGAATAATAAACATTTATCATGAAATAAGGAAATAAATAATAACTTTATTATTGCCTCTAGGGCATATTTCCTTCAGTATTACATTATTTTGATACCCTTATGTTTCTAACAACATTGCTATCATGATGTTCTGTTTGCAGCACAATATGGATAAGGAGCCCTCGTCCATTCGTGATCAATTTAAGCCTACGGACTATCCAAGACATCATGCGAGTTGATACATGGGTCAATCCGAACTGCTTCGATCTTGCAGTGCGTAAGCTTACTAGCGACGCGATACAGAGAAATGCAGGAACAGACTTTGTTGGCTCCACGCATATGTTTGATTTGCGATTCCATCGCCTAGCACGGGTGCTGATTCAGACTGGCTTAGGCCAAGCTGAACGCACCAACTTGTTGATTAACAATGTCATTGTACGGCCTTAGCCGAAATACGACGTGCTCATGACCCCGTCCATTGTAAGGATTTTCATTCTTAACAATTTGTTTTTATACTATCTGTTCACCATTAACTTTGTATACCTTTTGCAGTACCTATTGCCGTTGTATTTGGTGGATTCCTCCTGCGGCCTCATTGCAGTTAATATTGAAAATAGGAGGACTCTCCTGATTGACCATTCCAATGAGTCATTCTTAGGATCAGAGGACTTTCATGACAAGGAACTTAAGAAGTAAGCACGTATAGTTTTGCAAGAATTTGGCAGTGTGTTGCAACAGGGGAGGCCTGGTTTGAATCCCCATCTCGTGGATTGGCCACAAGATCATACATTTATTACAGCCCCGCGGTAATTGTTTAAATTGGTCGTGCATATTATAGCCACGCAGCTATAGGTTCTCATATATGTAGACTTTTGGTCACAACCTAGACTCTGGATTGAAAGTACTACAGGAGATGGCTCACCAAGATGCTACTCGCGGGCATAACATGTCCAGGACTTCGGTACGTGCATATATAACAAGTTTATGTCTTCCATAGCTTTGTTAATTATAAATTTATGTTCTTCCTATCACGTATGTCTGCAGTGCAATTAAATTTTCAACAAGTTATTAATTTTTTGTTTATGATTTCTAGGATTCAATACAGCTCAGAAAGCAGTTGCTGGTCCAAATGCTGATGATCAAAGGCAATGAAGCAGCTGGAAACATCCCAGCTGAAATTACAGCGTCCTTGCGGTTTTTGGACGAATGACTATGGACTGATGCATAGTCAAATGACGCAAATATAATAAGCTAATAGAACTTTGGTAGGGATCAAATTGAGATTTGTCCTTTTGGCAATATGAATAATGTATTGGATTATATATATATGCAGGGAATAAAGGATTTGATGGTTTCCTCTAGCTTCCTATTCGCTTCAACGTTGTTTGCTTGTTTTGGTTCTATCTATTCAATTTGACTTATATGTATATTTTGTACTATAATACCCGTGCGGTCAGGAGCAGGTTTGTTGCTCCAGGTGAACCGGAGGCATTTTGTAATAGACCATGGCAGGTTAAGCTGGCAAGTGAGGTGTACAGTCATGCCTCACATCATATACTAAATCGTATCGTGTAACTCCATCCATACACGCACTGCTATACGATACGAGGTTTACTTTGGCGGCCATCCTCACATGCAATCTATGGATAGCCAAATTAAAAACATGCTGGATATAATGCATGTACCTTCAATTGCCTTTGATCTTCAAGTTCGCACATGATCCACATTTCTCTGTCATGCTCATGATGTCTCTGATAACTAGATGATTATATTGTATGTGTTCCTGATTAGAGTAACCAACATAAGCCCCCGCCAAAGTGTTTTCTTATTGACTATATAAAGTACAAGACGGTGCCAGCATTTTTCGACAAACATTATATGCTACCAACATTTTCAAATTTGATGGGGGGGGGGTGGGTAGGAAGAAAACATTTGTGTAGTATGGATGAACTTTCTCTAAACATAATAGCCATATATACCTACCTATGACGTTAAATAACAATAAAATAAAGGAGGCACTAATGATTGCTTCAGAGGACGGAAAAATAGGCATATGCATCTCAAATGTATCAAAAGTCCATTTTGTTGAGATAGGCATTATGAATTTTCGGTAAACTCCAATCAGTACTTGAGGTTTTATATGCTTATTATTATTTGATAGTTGACTACCATCAACATATCTTTCTCATTCCAGATGGGAGATACTTTTTATATGCCTAAGTCAAGAGCATGCTGGTCGTCACTTGAAACACTTGCGGTGCACTGAAAATTTATTCGAGAAACTTGCAGTTACGTACATACAGCTAAACCGGAGGGATAAGTGCCTGGAGACTATGAGGGAGAGCACATTCTTGTTCTCCCCTGACATAGATGATGATGTTCATCATCTTCAAGGTAAGTTCTATAAACTATTTTGATTTTTATGGCTTTTTGTTCATTTTTGTATTACGATGATATTAGTACTAAGAAATTGTTTTTTCGTAGATATCCATGAAGCCTGCTTAACGACACTTGACGAATCACTATCATACGTCAATGTTGCAGTTGTAGCTAGGAAAAATGGACAGTAGATGAGTTTGTTTTTCAAGACGACTCATTGAATAGCTCGTTTCCCTCGGTCCTTTTATCTACATTTGGAATAATAATGTATTCACACAGAACAAACCTTTCTGTTAAAGTGTGCTTTCTTTTTGCTTGTCAACTCTACGTGTATCCATTATGGCAGTATGTATTTTTTGTACGCATACTTAATTCGGGATATCTTGTTTTATACAAAGGTTGAATTTTTTCGATTCGTTGATATTGAACTGTAAATATGGCAATCCTTAGGAACAAAATATTCAACTATAAAATAGGAGAAAGATCTGATACGCCCCCGTCACAATTTTTTATAATTAGAAAGAATCATCTAGGTCTTAAAACGACTTGATATATTTGGCAGGCAATAAGAAGCAGTAAAAACGATTTGATATATTCGGCAGGCAATAAATAGATTCAAAATATATCCGTTTATATATATGCTGCATCGACATCCTAATTGCCAAGACACCTCAGCGAACGATCACTCACGCGTATCGATCAGCGATGAAGCCTAATATTGGAAACAATGCGCCGGCGACCCTGGATGCCGCTGCCCCCGACCCCAATGAGGCTGCCCTCCAGCTCCACGATGTTGTGGCCGACCCCCAGGAGGATTTTCCCGCACCCCTACATCTTCTGCCCCCACCAAGGCATTTCGTGGAAGATGCACTCGAATATATATATTCGGCTTTATGAACGGCGTTCATGATGAGCAGACACTAGAGTAAGTTATGCTATTGTATGTTTATTTTCTCTAAAGAAATCTCATTAGAACTAGGTCGTACACAGCAGACTCTGTTTGATATAGTAGTATGATATTTCTTTATTTGTTTTTCTTTACATTAAATCTTACTTTTTGCGGCCATCAGTACAAAATTATTTTTGTTAAATGTTTTGCCAGTATTTTCGTTGAACATCAACCGTATGTAATGAATAACAAAATGCTAATATTATTTGCAGTACAAATGTTGAAAAACTTAATGTCGTTAGTTTATTGTACAGCCATTTAATATTGTTTTTGAACAGCCAGCAAACTTGGTATAATGGGTGCTACCTAAATTTTCCTGCACTTAATTTCTAGCAAATTAATATTGTTCTTACACTGAAATTATTATATAAATTTAGCTTTTGCTAGAAGGTGCTACAACAATATTCATGCTCTATAGTTTATCAAAATATTACGTTCTACTCATAGCTATTAGATTATCTAGAAAATGTTACCATATGAACAACTTATGTTTTAAAGTACCACTCATAGTGCTAACCATTTTTTTGTATTTTTACGTGCAGCTCAATCTGGATAAGAAGCGATACACCGTACCGGATCGAAATCAGCCTCAGAACGCTGAAGGACATACTATTTGTTACTTCAGCAAGCCTACATCCCGACTGCTTCAATCTCGTTGTTCGTAAGCTTGCGAGCGCTGAAGTAGAGAGGCATGCAGGCACCAGCATGGTTGGAGGATAACATTATTTTGACTTGCAGTTGCATGCTCAATCACGAGCTCTAAGGTATTCCTCGATGCCGCAAGGGCAGCGCACCTCAACGCTGATCAACAATGCTGTTCTACAGCCCTTTCCTAGATATGATGTGTTCAACTCCACAATTGTAAGATTCTTTAATTCCTAAATTATTTTTTCTTTCATGATAGCAATTAACCTGTGTTGACCTTCTGTAGTATCTGCTTCCGTTGTCTGTCCCGGATTCCTCGTATGGTCTACTCGTGGTAAATCGGATGAGGAGAAGGGTTATTGTATTTAATCCATCACTAGACGTACGACAAGTGGGAAATAGCACTCACAACAAAGAGATGATGAAGGAGATCACTATTTTGAAGCAAGAACTCAATGAAGTGTTGCAGGCTAGGGTCCTTGGATGGAACACCGAACTTATGGATTGGCGACAAGACAATATGTCATTCAATTTTCAACGGTAATTTAATAAATTTTTCAGATGAATAAGATGTAGTATGTAGAAATCTCAAGTTTTTATTCTGTTTGTCACAACAAAGACTCGGGTTTTTTAGTTCTACAAGAGATGGCCCACCAGCTAGGTTCTTTGCGTAGCATGACCTGGATGAACACTACAGTAATTATCTATACGACGAGTTTTAATGTGCCATTTATAATCCAACCACTTCATCATTTAATGGTGAATTTGTTTCATTGTCTCTAGGATCCACTTATGCTCAGGAGCCAAGTGGTAGTCCAGATGCTCATGGTGAAAGACAATCTAGCTGCTGGAAACATCCCTCAGGAGATTACGGCGGCCTTGAGGGTTTTGAACAACTAAATATGCTTCTATGCATGCAGAACCGCCAGGATTTCTTCACTCATCTTGTCATGTTTGGTTATGGATGGAAACTATAATTTTTGTTTTTGGGTTTAGAATATTTAAGAACTATTTTTAGTTTTGGTACTACTACAAGTTGGTTTCGCGATTATATTTGTTGTGTTGGTAATTTCTGTTTGTTAAGTGCTCGCCTTTGCGCGGTTAAGCGCTGGGCATTGGCCTAGCACCTAGCTTTCGCCGTAGACGCTCAAAAATAAGCTAACATCCATGTCCTTCGGAGATAAATTAGCTTAACCGGTGAGGGGTCGAGCGAATCAGCCAAAAAAACAATCGCACCCACAAACATATCTCCTACCCTACGAGGATTCAACCGCTCCGATGACCAAGTAACTTATTCCGGCGAGGGGTCTAGCTTCTCAATCTAGAGATCGAGCTTGACATTCCGGTTCCCGATCAGTGCTGCAATCGAGAGAGGATAAGGGAGAGAGGTGGCATGATGCATCAAAAATAGAGGACAAGGGGGAGAGGCAGAATGAGTACACTATGCACATAATGATCTTTAGTAGGAGATGGAACGGTGCGGGCACCTACTTGGCAGCTTCGGCGTACGCGATGATGTGTGAGGGAGGGGTGCAATTTCAGCTTGCAGACGCGATATTGAAAAGCGGGGCACCTCTCTCATGCAAGCTACTTATGTGGTTGGCCGTCCAATATAGGATCTGGACGTCGGATAGGCGAGTTCGACACGGTTTGCAGGATACGATATCTTCATGCTTCTTGTGTGATGAGGAGCAGGACACGGTGGATCACATCCTTGCACAATGCGTCTATGCCAGACAGGTCTGGTTCGAATGCTTTTGCAAGGTAGGGATACCTCTGCAGCTGATACCCAATGGCCATGAAAAGGTGGAAGAGTGGTGGGTGGCTTAGAGGGAGAGGATGCCCAAGACACACCGAAAGGACTTCGACTCTTTTGTCATGTTGATTTGATGGAGTATATGGAAGCAACGGAATGGTAGAGTTTTTGTTAGGAATAATCTGTCTAATGAGCAAGAACTGGCCGGGAACATTTTCAGGGAGCACCACATGTGGGCTCTAGCTAGAGGGAGTGGAGTTCTACATTTTTTTGAGTAGTAGCCTAGGAGGGTTTTCAGGAGATGGCAGGCACGTCGTGGGCGATGCCTGCAGCCATGTAAATATTGTACATATTGTTTATCCCCTTCTATAAAGCTAAGGCACGCCTTTCGCATGCTCTCGATAAAAATCTTTAGTAGGAGAGCCAAAATATGTCCCTGTGTTTAAGTGGGCAAGGGCAGAACATCTGGGCTTTTTCGTCACACTAAACTACTAAAGCATGGTTTTGACGTAGAGATCTAAATAATTGATGGCCAAAAGCATGGTTAGCGCGTAGCGCTGGCCTGATCATTTTATTCAGTGAATTATTTAAGTGAACAAATAAATTCATTAACATTTTATCGTTATTGTGCACGTCGTCAATTATGTTTTGCAGTAGCTAATTTCGTATCGTGTAACTTCATCCATACAAGCACTGTTATACGATATGATGTATACTTTCAAGCCAGCAATCGAATGGTCATAAGGCACGTACCTTCAATTGTGACCAATCTTCAAGTTCACACAGGATCCACATTTCTCTGTCATGCTCAAGATGTTTCTGATAAAGCAATGATTATCTTGTATGTGTTCCTGAATATAGTAGACAAAATTAGTCCCCACCAAAGTGTTTTCTTATTGACTACATAAAGTACAAGTCTGTCCCAGGATGTTCCGACAATTATTATCCGTTACCAACATTTTCCAATTTTAGTTGGTGAGGAAGAAAATTATTATAAAGTTACCCTAAGGGAGTCACATCTTCTTCTAATATAATATAATTCAAAATATGATGTGTTATATGTAGGAACTATATCTAAACAGAATAGACATATGTGGTAAGTAAAATTAAATTAAAAGAGGCACTAACGAATGATTCATAGGATGAAAAAAAAGCAATATGCATCTCAATTTGTGTTATATAAAAAAGAGTAATCTCAAGATTTTTTAGCTTATTTACATCGAATTTATGTATTTTGTAAACTCTTCATTGATGGAAAAACATATCAATATGTTTATTAGCTGTGTATATCTTGAGAATATTATGCAGAGATTTTATAGTCAGAAAGAAGCAAATTGGCATTGAATTAATGATAAGTATATTAATTTATTGGTAAGTTAATATCTCTGAAATCTTTTCTAAATTATTAATAGGTGTGTATTTGATATGAAAAGGAAACAGATCCTTTCCATACAGAGATATTAACGGCATGGTGGATCAAGGCATGATCTGATACCCAGATGTCCTCCGCATGGTCTACTATATATATGTTAACATTAAAATACTATGCCATCCCTCCTCTCCCTCCTTACTGTCCCTTCACCCAGACCAGGAGGATGATTTCCCTCCTTACTGCCATCCCTCCTCTCGGTATGTCAATTTCTAGATCTTTCTCTTATATAATAGCGCGTTATTTATTAGATTATTATTTTTTATATGTTTAGTTATACCATCAAATCCCAGATAAAGAACACCATTGCAGATTATGCAAGCTTATATAAATATCATACCCAATTAATTTCTTTGTAGTGGGCTGGAACTACTTATAAATTGTTTATACACATATTTTAGCCTATGAGTCTATTATTTAGATTACAATTGTGCCACACCCGTAGCTTTTGTACCGATGAATAGTACTCACTGCCTAATTTTGCAATGCAAATTAAAATTCATAATCTTAAATACTTTATATGTTGGAATACTGTTCAATAATTTAGTGAACAGTCCTAAGTTTAACAACAAGCTAAGTAAGCATAACAATTTACCAGAGATTCCTTTCCATTTTATGACTTCATTGTTTTATCCATGCCTGTCTTCTAAGTCCATCTTCTTGATTCCATGAAGTAGCTGTCAGCCATAATATGTAGGCCTTGGGAAAATCTGTCACGAGAAATGTAAAACTGCTATGGTATGTACATGTCTTCACTAGGCACTTGCATGTATGTAAATAGCTACAAGTAATAGATGAAAACACTTGTTAAGTTTTTCCTATTGGAAAATATGAAATATTTAAAAAATGTTCAAAGAGAGACAATAGTTTGAATTTTTACAATCAACCCGAAGAGATGTTTCATGCTGATTCACATGGGTCATAGGGAAGAACAAATATTGATGATGATAGTATTACCAGGTCATACTTAATAGGCATATCAATTGCTAGCAAACTAAATTTTCACAATCATGTGAAAAAAGTAGGCAATGTAAACTTTCAGTAAGAGATACAATAGTGTGGAGTCAGCAAAGTTTATGTAACCATTAAAAATGTCAGTTTGAAAGTATATTTATTTATTTATCCATGCTAATCATCAAATGTAAACTAAATATTTTTTTGCTGGTAAAAGGTTAAATGGTTTTAAATTACAAGAAGATCAACAAATTATTTAATTCACTCAACTTCTCCTTCTCTGGTCAATTCTCTTTCTTCCCTTTGCTCTGTTTAGTCCCTTCATGAAAATCACAGTTTGTAGGAAAAAAATAATTAGTAAACTGAAGAAGCTTATCTCGAGAGATAAGTTATGCATGTCAAAATGCAGTACTTTAAGAAAAACTTGCAATTGATATAATAGACTTTGAGTTATGTACAATAGTAACATCAATTATATTTTTTTTAAACTGACCAAAACTGGGTGATTGTCTTTCAATGCAATAAGAGAGCATACAACTAAAGCATACGCTGACCCAAGGTGGCATTATTCAAGCATCCAACTAACTCAGGTAACATTTTTTGCAAGAATTCTAGAGATAATTCTATAGGAGCAGTACTGCAGGAAAAAAACTAAATTTATCAACAGAGCACCTGATGCCTGATCCATTGGAACCTATATAATCTAGCTAGACTGATGCAAGAAAGCAATTCAATATCATCACTTATGTCTTGTCATTTCATGGTTGTAAAGGCACAATTCAAAACCCCATTTTCTTTAATATTTGAAAGTGAAAATTGAATGGTGTGTACCAAGAATGCTCTGTTCTCTAACAACTACGATTGATCCTTTAGAGATGTACTTTTACACTAATAACCTACGGACCAGGGGGAAACTGTGCATAAGCTATAACAACACTCACTATTACCTATACCATATCCTCCACTAAGGAAGAAATAACTTAATGAAGTTGACCCCACCAAAATGACAAACAAATATGTAGTTGTGGCCAACATTATACATGTGCGTATGTAAGAAAAGATAATTGAAGTAGAAAGAACTTACATTGGTTGAAGGCACATGCGAGAGGGTAGAGACGAACTCGCAGCATGCTCCAGAAGAAACAGAAAGGCGATGGAGCGGACAACGCCAGCCTGGACTGATGGACGACGATGAAGGAAGTAGAGCCTGTATGAGGCGAAATGCAGCCGTCGGCAATCGGATAAATTAACTGAAGAAACAACTACAGTAGAGGAAAAAGGCTGCCTTATAGAAGCATTGTTGGTTGATTTACAATCTTCATTAGAAATCATCACAAAAAGTATTGAAAAAAGCTTTACTGTCTTACTTCACCGACCAAGAGCACAAACAATTAGAAATCAGAAAAAACAGACCTCTAGACAATTTAGAAATATCATGAGTCTCATACTAACTACAATGTACCCCAATACATAGGTATTAAAAGATCTGAACTATGTAAGATAGAATCACAATTGGATAGAACCACAATTGGAGGAATGAAAGAGATGGGAACAAACCTCGAACAAAGCATCGACCCAGGCGGTGGGATTCTTTGGTGGTGGCCACTGCTATCTCATGGCTCAATGTGCCTCGACCATAACGGGGTCAATGTGCCTCACATGTCCATGTGCAATGATGGTATTCTGCTCCATACTGGTCCATGACTAAAAACAAGGAAAATGTACAAGTGTTTGTCATTTCTCTTGTGTGTAAACGCAGCTAAGATACACACTTCAAAACCACAGAGGCTGGAGAGGCAGATAAAAGGCTAGATGACTCGAAACTGAGATATATGTTAACAAAAAGTTAATTGAAGTACAATTGTAACTGAAACTGCAAGTCAAAATCACCCTTGGGATCAATTTGACAAACACTTGGTCGATGTGAATGCTGACATAACAAAATTCTATTTCAGTGGGTAAATGCCTCTTACGAAAAAGATATCTAAATTGAGAGATTTTAAGTAACACATTGCACAACACCTACATTAGGGCAATGTAAGAAAAGGACTAAAAAACAAATATCGTCTGCTTTAGACAGTAACAACTAGAAACAAACAAGTAACACTTCTTAATCAGATTCTATAAGCATCGTACTCTGGACAGTTAAAACCTCAACATAAACCATTGTGGTGCCAAAACTTAGAGCAATTGTTTGTCTCCATCTAAGAAGATAAATCATGCAAGCCCAAAGACAGTCATGCATAATTTCATTGATCACAGGGTTAACCTTGGTCTCGATGCAGCGCCTTCATCTCGACAAATGACTCCACGTGTCCCTTGAGCCTATCAAGTTCTCTCAGCCAACAACAACCCAAGTAAGGCCTCTCTCGAATCAACAGACCACAAAATGATACGCCCTCCGTCCCAAAAACAGTGTCTTAACCTTTGTACAGTTCTCTACTAAAGCCAAGACAAAGTTTAGACGATTATTTTAGGACGGGGGCAGTATGTGGTAGCATAACAACAGTTGAGATTAATCAACACATGGCCATGGAACCTTTTTTCCAGTACTAGCCAACATATTATAGACCAAGACCACACATAATAAAACTGTATGCAAATTTGTAACCTCTCTAGGATCATAAATTATTAAAATCGACAATAAAAATTATAAAATCATAAAATTTGTTAAAAAATACATGTCCCCAAGATTTGTTTGAATTTTAAACATGTTTTAAGATTGGTACTGCTCCTTGTATAAACCATAAAGATGTAATTCCATGTATAAAATAATCAAACATATTTTAATTATATAAACGATATAGAAAAGAAAAGAAAAAACTCGCTTGGGATTGCATATTATGTCTTCATCTGGCTCTCTAGAAAGCAGGAGCTTGTACTATTTTGTGAGACAATATTGTGTGCCACTGTTTGTAAGCATCTGAAAACAAGAAACTGAAATTGCATAAGCATATACTCGATGTCCATAAATATGGGAGATAGCCATCATGTATGGCATGTCATTATTCTTGGTCTTATCTGAATTCATGATCATCTAAGGAACACATTGCACAACACCTACATTAGGGCAAGGTAAAAAATTATTATAAAACAAATAACGTCTGCTCTCGACGGTAACAACTAGAAACAAACAAGTAACACTTCTTCATCAGATTATAGAAGCATGATATAAAACCAATTGTATTATCGTCCTCTGGACAGTCAAAACCTCAACATAAACCATGGTGGTGCCAAAACTACGAGCAATTGTTTGTCTCCATCTAAGAAGATATAAATCATTCAAGCCCAAACACAGTCATGCAAGTCAAAACAGATCATGGTGTACCTTGGTCTCGAGTTTATTACCTATTTACAGAAAATGCATACAGAATCTCAAGTTTATACTCGTTTATGACTATCTTTGCTGAAGCATGGTAGGCCAAACAGCAGTTATGAAATTGCATATTTTAGTTGGTTGCTTGTGCTTACTTGGAATGCTCAATGTTGGAAAACTTAGATTACATATACATCGAGCAGACGACCTCCTTTCCTGGAGCATGGTATGCCAGGAACAATTTCTGAAATCTGCAACAGGATAGCTTATAAGCTGTTTACGCATGTTGTTGAACATGTTTAGTTGCTGTACATGTTTGCATAACTGATTGTGCTGCTATTACTTACTTTTATTGCTTGGTTGTGTGGCTTGTTCTGCTTACTTTGCACAGTGAAGAAGCAGCCTGTCCAATAAGCATTGTCTCCAAGTTGTCTCCAAGTTCACGAACGAAAGTGCATGAAACCACAAAATACATCAACAACATGAAGAAATTAGTTTAAGCTCAACTCCAACAAATATAGTTTTCATCTTCTAGCTGACCATATAATAGTACAATATATCACAACAAGAAGAAGCAAAAGTGACTTTATTAAACATGTTGAAACTACCTTTAGCTTATCATGGTTAAATACCAAGATCCCATTTCTACCCAGTGTGTGTATAGTTAGCACAAATTCAAGAGGCGGTAGTAAGACACAAAATTGTTTCCAAAAATTGTAACAAAGATCGAACAGTGACTATTTCATGATTAATATGACAGCTTCATAACCAGATGACTATTGACATCATAGCACTGTCTGCTATTCAAGAGGCGGTAGTAAGACACAAAATTGTTTCCAGAAAGTGCAGCTGTAATAAATGGGTGTCCTAAAAACACTAAGAAACCAAAATTACTAAGTAAAAAAACTGAAAGCAGCTTCCGTATTTTTACCTTCTTTTTTAAAATGGAATGTATTACGTAGGTACACTGCATGACCCAGATTGTATCTACCAGGGGCGTATTTATAGTTGGTTGGGCAATCAACAGAAGAGTTGACCATGCGCAAGCAATCTGAAAACACTTTGCTCGATCGATCTGTTGTCTCAAATCCCTCTCTCTTCTCCTAAAGCTAACGTTCTAGCAGTACACGCTCACGTAGCTAGCAGTACACGGCCATTAGCGGGGGAGGGGGAGGGCCCGTTTGTCTCACCTTGCCACAGAAGTGGGGGTGGGGTTGCGGAAGACGGCGGAGTGGTAGACGATGTAGACCACACGCTACACCACCGTGACTGCACCTCATGGTGTTGCTTCTTGCCGGCATGAAGACGACAGGATGCACCACTCTGGCCGTCGGGGAGCCGCCTCGAAACAGAAGGAGAGGAGGAGATCAGGCCAGGGAATCCACAAATGGAAGAAGTAGAGGATGAAAGGGTTCAGACGCCCGTACCGTAGCTTCTGTCGTTGTAGATCGAGGCACCCCGCCTCGGTTCGACCTTGAAATCGCCGGAGACCAGCAACGTGGCGGATCTGAACGGACCGCGACCGGATCCAGCACCCGCGCATGCATGATGAAGCTCGATCCGTGCGTCCCCTCAGCCGCCCTCGGATCGCCGGAGACGCAGCTGTCGCCGGGCAGAGTCTTGGTGGTTGCGTTCTCGGCGACATGCGCGGTGATGCGTCGGGGGAAGGTGAGAGGGCAATATGTTGCCACTGAGTGGAGAGGAGAGGGCCTAATGCGGCGGTCGCCGGGCGGAGCCGCGCGGACGCCAGCCCGTGGACGCACACGGCGACACGGCGGCGGAGGGGAAACTGGGGCGACGGGGGAGTGAGTGGAGGGGAGTGGAGCGAGTGGAGGGGGGTGGAGCGGAGGGATTGGATAAGGTGGGCGGCGGGGTAGGTGGAGAGGCAGGGAGGTGGGCCGACGGGCGGGTAGGTGGAACGGCAAGCGCGGCCGCAACGGGGGAGGTGGGCCGTCGCGCGGCGGGGGGCTAGGCACGCAAAGGGTTCGTCCCGACTGGGCCGGCCCAAAATATTTTTCTTTTTTATTTAATTTTCTTTCTTCTCTGCTTCATCACTTTATTTCTCTTTTGAAAACAATAATGTTTTGAAAATAGATTGCAAATATGAAAAAGCGAAAAAAATTTCAAACACATTTATTCTATGAATTTTGAGAAGAAACTTTTAAACAAATAAATTTTTTGATAAATTTGAACAGTTTTTTGACCACAAACAGTTTTTGAATATTTAAAAAACATTCGAAAATGAGATCCATTTTTTCAAAAATGAACAATTTTGGATGTGTGAACAGTTCTTTACAAGCACAAACATTTTTTGAATATTAAGAACAAACTTTGAAAATCGTAACCATTTTAAAAAATCCATAATATTTTCATAAACGTGAACAATTTTTTAATATATGAACATTGTATTAAATTTGAGAACTAATTTCAATAAGCAATAACTATTTTTGAAAATCCAGGTCAATTTTTGAAAAGTCAGAACATTTATTGGTAAATCCATAAAAAAATTCTAAAAAGAAAATACATTTTTCGAATTTGAGGAACAAATTTTGAAAATACCTAACATTTATTGATAATTTATATCAGTTTTCTTTAAAAAGCAATAACACCTGTATAATTTGAAAAAAACATTATGAAATATCAAAAAATCAAGAACATTTATGTAAAAAGCAAAAAGATTTTACAAATATCAAGAATATTTTTTGAAAACTATGAAACATTTATTTAAACAACATATATTTCTAATAATATCAAATTGGTTTTTTTGCATACCAATAAGTTGTGTTACAAACATTTTTTAGTAGGAAATATAATAAAAAATAAAATTGGTTTCTAATAGTATTTATTTAAAAACATTTTTTGCATAACAATAAGTTGTGTTACATATAATTCTAAAAATATCAAATTGGTTTATTATATACTACATATAATAATATGGCCTTGATAGGAAATATCATTTATATTTCATCATATATATTTCATCATGGTATACCTGTTTTTAATGCTGGGATGATTTTTTTTGTACCTCACAAAATGATATTAAACAAAAAAATTGTAATTATTGATTTGTAATTAAATAAAATTATATATATATAAACATGGTTCATGAAAATAAATATTTTTATGCTTGTTACATATATTAAGGGTATCACAAAAAAAACATAGATGAAACAAATAAACTTTGTTAATGTTGGGTTGTTTGTTTTAGTTTCTGTTTGTCAATTTTCCATAGCCTATTATTTAATTTAAAATAGTTTAAGCAATTTCAAACGCCTACTAACTTATATGAACATTATAGATTATTCTTTTCCCCGAATTGTTCTGTTTTTAAAATGATTTAAGCAGCATTTTTTTCTAATATAACCAAATGCTTTTCTTATTATTAGATAAAACAGTTGTTTTAGTTTCAGATACAGTTCTATTATATATTATATATAGTTTTATGATGTAGTAAAAAATATTAAATATATTTTAGCATAGATATAAATTGATAGGTTCCGACATACGCACTGATGCAATCATGACAGACTGCACTGAAACACCGCGAGAAGAGGTGCATATAACTATCCTTACTCAGTATCTATATTATCTACGATAAAATGAATGGTGTATTTATATATTTGCTTTTTCAGAATATGGTATACATGGATATGGACTCTGGAGATGCACGGAAAGAATCCATTGGGGGTTCAGATGCAATGTCGCTGCAAGGGGCCGGGAAATCACAACATAATCACATCGAAGAGGTTATATCTCATAATAAACCAAAAAAGGATGCTAATTTACATGTTATCCCACAAGGTATTTATTTATATTATTATCAACATTTTTTTGTGATATTGTCTTTTGTATTCAACTAATTTGGCTTGTATTGTTTATTAAGTTGGCTCACTTTTTTCTGAATTTCATAGACTATGTTTGTACCCCTAGAGATATTACAGTCATCGAATCAATCAAGTCTGCCCCTAAGAATACCCAGTTTGTGGACATTGGAGATGCCTTGTTAGCTAAAGATGATTTGCAATGCCTTATTAAAAATGACATGTTCTTACATGACGGTGTAAGACCAATTGCACAATCTTTGTAATTAATTGATTATATGTAATATCATAATTTATAAATATAATCTAAATATTATTTGCAGGTGATAAATGCTTACATATATTGCATGCTTGCTCACGAGCATCTACAAGACAGGGTGGGTGAAAAGGTAAACATCATTATCACGTTTGTATCGGGCCAGATAAAAGAAGACGGGGAAAGAGACATATACCCATCAAAATATCGTCCCATCGTGCGTCATGTTAATAGTTATCTACAACAAGATATGGTTAGTTTCTGTCTCGTAATCCATGAATATAATTATGGATTGTTTTTATTTAGTTCATATGTTTAATGATTTATTAATAACTATATCTAATTGTGACTGTGACTTGTATCTTATTTACACCAGTTGTTCATTCCGATTAACATGCCGGGCTACCATTGGTATCTAGCAGTTAACGCCAAAAAACGAGAGATCCAAGTATTGGACTCACTTGGTGAGAATGTCAAACGCAATGACCTTGCTACTACGGTAACTATCTATTTCTTTTCTCATCTTAGCATTTATTTTGTTTGACTTCATCCTTAACATTTCTCAAAGGTCATAAGTGGCCTGATCTCAATGTTACAAAATGGACGGTTGTAGAGCAAATTCAGGAGGCAATACAAACCGGTGGGTAAGCACTTGTTTCAATAGTTTGTTTTTAGATTCATCTGTGTGATATTCTAAAGCATTATTTTATAATATTATAGCGTATCATGTGGATTCTTCATGCTAACTTATATGGAATACTGGACACCACATTGACTGTCAGACCAGTTTACGCAGGTATTTCAGTTTTATACATTATCTCATAATGTTTTATCAAAATATCTTATATTTTTTTTTGTAGGAGGATATGAAACATTTTCGACAAAAATTAGCAATTATTTTGCTCGATTCAGAGCTTAATATGTTAAAAGGATGTCCCATGTACCATCAACCTCTCAACAAAGAAACTTTAGATAATTCTGATCTTGAAATCCTGGATAATCCATCTGACGTGGTCGAAGAGAAACGTCCCGCTCCAATCACTATCATTCTCACGGACCAACGTGAAATACTTGTCGGCCTCTGCAACTACATCATGTCGATCAATGATGCTGGATCTTTGGAGTAAGTATCATGTATCAATATTTAATGTGCGGATGTATATTATTGTTCTTCTTACCATCCAAATTACAGGAAGGTATGGGTCCGGAGCTCCACATCCTATCCAATGAGCTTAAGTCTTAAGAAACTTCAGTGCATACTTAACATGGAGCAGCCCATGGACAATGATTGCTTCAACACCGCCGTGCTTATGGTGGCATGTGACGATGGAGTATTGTTCACAGACCCTCCTATACACTACATGGATCTACGATTTTGTGTAAGTTACCGTAACTCTTCATTCTAGGTGCCATTAGTATCAACATATTGAAACAATATTTTTTTTCTTTTACTTAGTCCATGCTGCTAGAGTCAACACGAGGTCATAAGTTTTGTGAGAAGGAAACTATCCAGACGTTGGCAACATTATTTGATAGCTGGCCTGGGATGGAGACCGACATCTCATCTTGCTATAAGGTAAATAAAATATTTTGACCATTGTAATCAAGGTTTGTTTTTGTTTCTAGTAGCTCCACTTGTAGATTTATCTTCCCTATGCATCCATCGGCCGATACATCCTGTACATCATCGACAAAGAGGCACGTCGTCTATATATTATGGATCCTATTCAATCATCACAATTGTCGGAGGATAAAAACTTGAGACATTCACTGAAATTAAAAAGTTTTTCAAGGGATTTCAAAAAAACACTCGAAATAAAGTTGTCTGGGTGGAATTCTGATATATCTAAATGGCATCGTTTATTTCCGGCTGGTGTTCCAACGAGTATAGACGGGTAATGAATTCATAACAAGAAAATTTACTTTTGTTTTCATTATATTATTTATAATATTAATTGAAAGTTTTCCAGGAATGTGTCTGGCTATTTTGTTTTTCATTTTATGCTCTGGTGGAACGGTAAAGAATTGGTCAAGCCAGTTTGCGTGGTGAGTATTGTGGGTTACATGTTTTAAGACCTTCTCCGTGAAGTTTTCATACAAACTACATTTATTTTTTCTGCAGGATGGGTATGAATTGAGGAAGAATTTTTTATTATACTTGCTAAAACATCGCGGGAAAGAAGCTAAAGGAAACTTTCCTGATATTGTGAAAGAATTTCTTAAGCGCATCATCTAGATATTAATATTTTCGTAATAGATGTTAAGTTGTAACATCACTCAGCTTGTTACATTGCAATAATGGACTTCAGTTTGTGTTATATTGTTTGTATGTGTGGATTTTAACATGTAACTCTGGTAAAATATTTCAAGAGACCGTGGCAACGCACGGGCATTCTACTAGTACATGCAAAGATCGAATATGTCAAATTTTATGATTTTTTTTTCTGTTCATAGAATTTTTATGATTTTTTTCTGTTGTAATTTTGTTCATAGAATTTTAATAATTTTTTGTTCATAGTATTTTATTTGTCAATTTATGTATATGTTCATATTGTGTATGTATAGGAAAATTGTGCATGATCAAAGTCATTTATGAATATTTTCATCTTTAGAATAGAGGAAAAAGGAAAAAAATAAGAAGAGAAAGTGTTTAATATAAATAGTTAGAAAAATAATAGAACTATAGTTAAACTAATTTATTTTTAGTAAGTACTACTTTATTTTATTTATAGTAAGTGCTTCATATATAGTTGAACTAGCTAGTTGATTCAATAAACTACTTTATTTACTATATATATAAGTAGTTTATTTTTAGTAAGTACTACTTTATTTATTTATAGTAAGTGCTTAGTAGTTGAACTAGTTGATTTAATTAATAAAACTACTTTATTTAACTATATATAGAAGTAGTTCCCGCATCGACGTCGACGATGCCTATCCCGCATCCTCGTCGTCGTCGACTCGGCGATGGAGGCCTGCTTGATCAGGGCCGTGTTTGGGACTGGGCTCCGCTGGGCTGGTATTGGGAGGTGCTACCTTCCGGGGGACGTAGGTTGGTGAGGAGGCAGCCCGTTGTTGACCCGATCCTTGTTTGGTGGCGGTCGCGTGGGCCAGTGATGGTGCCGAGGCTTCCGGACACCACGGAGGTGGTACGTCACCGTGTCAGCAAGGAGGACGAGCACGTCCGTCGCTACATGGTTGCATTGGAGGGCAGGTTCGACAGTACCTGGCAGGTTCTTCAGGGATCTCACTGGAGCTATGATCCTATGATGGTTCCTTATCTTTGGGTGTCCACCGCCCGCGACGATACCCGTCAGGCTCTACGGTTCTAGCTGTATTAGCGATGCTATATGTATGATAGTATTCGAGGAGTATTAGTTATAATATTCGACGATGTACGAACACAAGAGATGATGTATTTTTGGATATAATTGAATGCATGCTAATTTGAATACTACTTTATTTTACGATTTTGTTTTGCTTATCGAATGCTCATATTAGAAAAGTACTCCTACTTTGAATGCTAAAATTGAAGAGCACTCTATGCAGAAATCTAGGAGCCCCCTCCATCATCCACGCCGTCTGGGGGTAGCTTCTCCTTCATTCTCATGTGCTAGACAATTTAGTGTAATAATGCACTCGGGAATGAAAGGAGGAGCTACCATCACCGATAGTCAAGACGTGATTAATAATAATGATCTAATTTAGGTTTTTTAGTACATATATTTAATTATACAAGTTTCATATTGGAATTATGAACATAGGCCGGAAATGTCGTACTCGGACGATGAAAACCGCCCGGGGGAGTGCGACTGGTGCAACGATGACCGAGGTATGTGCGACAGGTTCCTTGAGCTGGACGAAGATCGGCGCTTCAGCATTAAGCTCGAGGAGACCTTCGATGTTCATACTGATGCATAGCAACGACAATTTTTTTTTCATAATTAAGCACGACTTCAACTATTTTAACATGTATTTTTCATCTTTTCCAATTAGACTAGCTTATCCCATGCTATGCAAGACGCTATGTCTTGGAGAGGATGGGTTTTGAAGACCATGAAAGTATGGAAACCAAAAAAATTCACCTAAGGCCCATCATGGTGTGGATTTTGAAGTAAAGTTGTACAATGCTGAGAGTGTAACCCATTTTGGTTGCAAAAATTGGGAAGCACTATGCAAGATGTATGGTTTTGATGAGGGTATGCTTATCACCATGGATCTTGGTGATCCTACAATCGAGCAAGACAATATGGACATTTTGGTCCTTGTGGATACACCTTCAATTCTTCCCCCATGTGAGCTTAACATAGTTATTAAGTAATTTATATTGTTTATTTCAAAATAGTTGACAACTTATTTCCATTGACAACTTATTTTCATTCTTCAAAGAATGTGCGGAACATGGTAGACAAAACCCATTACACCGATGGCTCCGAACTAACTTATAAGGAGAAAAATCATTTGATCGCATTTTGTACTGATCTTGAGAATTACAATGTCTACAATCGAACTCCTCAACATTATGGTCAATACATGCCACTAGTGCACGTGTTGAACTACGGTAACTACCATGGAGATACCCTGGCAAGATTTTTTACTATTACGACATCCGTGCATCTTTTTGCATACTTGTAAAACTAGTACATCATTGCTAACTATGAAGTTATTACTATGTTTTTCAACACATAATCCCGAATGATTGTGTGCCTCATCTGATGTATACGCACGGTCGCCTTGATGTTTTGAACATACAACCAGGTCTTCCTACGAATCTCAACTGTCCATACCGGATTTCTAAAAGAAGTGGAGACATGACAATCAAAGAATGGAAAAAATGTATGGACAGTCGTAAGGAGCTTCTTGGAAGCAAAAGGAAGCGATGCGCAAGAACTGGAGACAGGATGATCTCCATTCTTCATAATGGAGAGTCAGGGTCTATATTGTTTTATGTTATTTTATCTTAAGTGTGTTTAGGTCCTACCTGATACTGATGATGTGCTAAGAACAATTATGTAGGGTTGGGTTCGATGAGTATGAGTATGATGATCGTATGACTTGTTATTAATAACGAGTAGAAGTTGTATGATGATGCATGATTAGTAGGACTTGTTATTATATATGATGATGTATGATGCGAGCATGAAGAGTTATTATATATCAGCGGGTGAAATGAACATAGCAGTAGCGTTGGTAAACCAAGCACGAAGACAAGAGAGGACACTTCTCTCTATTAGCTAGCTAATAACAACCTAAATTAACCCCCAAAACCCCTAAACCAGCCACTTCAAAAAAAACCTCAGCTGCAGCCAGCTTCTGACGCGTGGAGGCGTTTTGGTGCCGGTTTATGTCACCAACCGGGACCAAAGGCCCCCCTGCCTGGGCTGCCCGCAGCGGCCACGTGGATGCCCATCTGTCCCGGTTCGTGTAAGAACCGGGACTAAAGGGGGGAGGCATTAGTAAGGACCTATTAGTCCCGGTTCAAGAACCGGGACTAAAGGCCCTTACGAACCGGGACTAATGCCTTGTTTTCTACTAGTGCATTTAATCAATAATGGGAGTACATTCATTTGCACCCACAAAAAAGAGTACATTCGTTTGAAATGACAATGCTAACCTCCTGGGGGGAATTTGCTAACCAACAAGTCGTACGCTGTTGACCATGATCCATCACTGCCATAGCATGTGCAGCCTTATTCTGTGATCACTATTAGAAAAAGGACCTATTGTCTCGGTTCGTGAGGGCCATTTGTCCTGGTTTTTGAACCGGGACTAAAGTGTCGGTACTAATGCCCTAAACCTTTAGTCCCGGTTCCTGCATAAACTCGTCTGTTACAAAGGGATTTCATTTTTTTAACTTATTTGAACCCCCTTGTTTTTCTGTGTTCAAAATGCACCATTCAAAGCCACATCATCAATTTACAACCCTTTCTGACTTCATTTGTTATTTTTCATGCATTTACTGATTATTTTGAGCTATAAGACCATGAAATTGAAAAGCATTTCAAATGAACTCTGAAAAGCTTCCAAGTTGCATGGTATCATCATTTCACCCACATAGCATGTGCAAGAAAGTAGAGAGGCTTACGGCAAAAACTGGATGCACTTTGTGTACAAAACACACAATCTCCTTCGAAGTATCAGGGTTTCATACGGAAACTCGTCTGTTACAAAGGGATTTCATTTTTTGAACTTATTTTAACCCCCTTGTTTTTCTGTATTCAAAATGCACCATTCAAAGCCACATCATCAATTTACAACCCTTTCTGACTTCATTTGTTATTTTTCATGCATTTACTGATTATTTTAAGCTATAAGACCATGAAATTGAAAATCATTTGAAATGAACTCTGAAAAGGTTCCAAGTTGGCATGGTATCATCATTTCACTCACATAGCATGTGCAAGAAAGTAGAGAGGCTTACGGCAAAAACTGGATGCACTTTGTGTACAAAACACACAATCTCCTTCGAAGTATCAGGGTTTCATACGTAACTCGTCTGTTACAAAGGGATTTCATTTTTTTGAACTTATTTGAACCCCCCTTGTTTTTCTGTGTTCAAAATGCACCATTCAAAGCCACATCATCAATTTAAAAGCCTTTCTGACTTCATTTGTTATTTTTCTTGCATTTTCTGCTTATTTTAAGCTATAAGACCATGAAATTGAAAATCATTTGAAATGAACTCTGAAAAGGTTCCAAGTTGGCATGGTATCATCATTTCACTCACATAGCATGTGCAAGAAAGTAGAGAGGCTTACGGCAAAAACTGGATGCACTTCGTGTACAAAACAGACAATCTCCTTCGAAGTATCAGGGTTTCATACGGAAACTAAATGCATTACAAAGGGATTTCATTTTTTTAACTTATTTGAACCCCCTTGTTTTTCTGTGTTCAAAATGCACCATTCAAAGCCACATCATCAATTTACAATCCTTTCTCACTTCATTTGTTATTTTTCATGCATTTACTGATTATTTTGAGCTATAAGACCATGAAATTGAAAAGCATTTGAAATGAACTCTGAAAAGGTTCCAAGTTGGCATGGTATCATCATTTCACCCACATAGCATGTGCAAGAAAGTAGAAAGGCTTACGGCAAAACTGGATGCACTTCGTGTACAAAATGCAGACAATCTCCTTCAAAGTGTCGTGGTTTCATACGGAAACTAAATGCATTACAAAGGGATTTCATTTATTTAACTTATTTGAACCCCCTTGTTTTTCTGTGTTCAAAATGCACCATTCAAAGCCACATCATCAATTTACAATCCTTTCTCACTTCATTTGTTAGTTTTCATGCATTTACTGATTATTTTGAGCTATAAGACCATGAAATTGAAAAGCATTTGAAATGAACTCTGAAAAGGTTCCAAGTTGGCATGGTATCATCATTTCACCCACATAGCATGTGCAAGAAAGTAGAGAGGCTTACGGCAAAAACTAGATGCACTTCGTGTACAAAACAGACAACCTCGCCAACCGAAGGGCGCTCACACCGGTTTATAAGCCCGTCCCTCTACACACCGTTTTGTTGTAAGCAGAAACAAAATAAAGAAAACAAAAAAAGTGTTTTCAAATTTGAAAACTAATGGCACTAACAAAAAGTTTATATTTTTTCTAAAATGAAAAGCAAAAAGAATTAAAAAAGAAAGAAAAAGACAACAAAAAATAAATATTGCAGAAAACAGAACAAAAAACAGAAAAAAATAAAAATAGCAACAATAAGTATTTTGTTGTAAGTAGAAACAAAATAAAATAAATAAAGCAACAAAGAAAACAAAAAAAGAGTTTCCAAATTTGAAAACAAATGGCACTAACAGAAAGTTTATAATTTTTCTAAAACTAAAAGCAAAAAGAATTAAAAAATAAAGCAAAAAACAACAAAAACTAAATAATGCAGAAAACTGAAAAAAAATAAAAATAGCAACAATAAGTATTTTGTTGTAAGTAGAAACAAAATAAAATAAATAAAGCAACAAAGAAAACAAAAAAAGAGTTTTCAAATTTGAAAACTAATGGCACTAACAGAAAGTTTATAATTTTTCTAAAACTAAAAGCAAAAAGAACTAAAAAATAAAGCAAAAGACCAAAAAAAAATAAACCAAAACCAAAATAAACTAAATAAAGCAACAAATAAAACAAAAAAAGTGCCACCTACTGGGCACCCACGGCCTGAATACGACTAGAAACCCTATCATGGGCCAGATTCAGGCCGCTGGAGGCACATGAGGCCTGTGCACATATTGCACGTTTAGGCCCGAAAGCCTGCTTTAGAGAGGAGCTCGAGAGGGAAGGCGCACCACACCTTATAAACTGGTGCGGCTCCCTCTCAACTAGCGAGGTGGGACTAAACATTTCGCGCGGGGCAGCAGAAGGCCTTTGGTCCCGGTTGGTGGCACCAACTGGGACTAAATAGGGGTTTAGTCCCGGTTGATGCCACGACTCGGGACTAATGCCCCCCTTTAGTCCCGGTTAGTGCCACCAACCGGGACCAAAGGCCGCCGCTTCCCGCCCTTTGGGCTGCTGAAAATTGGCCTTTGGTCCCGGTTGGTGGCACCAACCGGGATTAAAGGGGGCATTAATCCCGGTTGGTGCCACGAACCGGGACCAATGCTCAGTGTATATAAACAACACTTGTGAAATTTTTCAGTTTCATCGCGCATTTGCCCCCCGACGACACCGCGGACCTCCTCGACGCCGCCAGGCTGTCCAGCCGCCGTCGCCGTCGCCCGTGCCCCCGAGCCCACGCCGTCACCGGCCGCGCCCTCGAGCCCAGACGCCGTCGTCACCCGCGCCGCCCAGCGCTGCCACCCAGCCGCCCGCCCGTCGCCCAGCGCGCCGTCCGGCGCCGTCGCCGCCCGCCTCTGCCTCGCCGTCGCCTCTGCCTGCATACGCCCGCTTTGGTCAGGGGCACCGCCCCTCTTCCCCCTTTTTTTTGCAAATATAGCTTTTTTCCTGATTATGTGTGTATATGTATGAGTATATGTATATGTGTACATCTGTTTATATGTCTTTTTTTTAGATTTTATTTTGTTTTTTGCATTTTTATAAAAATGTATATATGTTCTCTGTGTATATATATGTTTTCTGTTCATAGATTTTTATTTGAACATTATTTAAAAAAAAACAAGCAATACTACTTCATGTATTTTTAAGAAGGAATAAGAAGAAAAACAATGAGAGGAAAAAGGAAAAAAGAAGAGGAAGAAAGGAGAAGAAGAGGGGAGGAAGAAGTTGAGAAATAAATAAGAAGAGGAAATAAGAAGAAAAAGAAGAGGAGAAGAAGAAAGGAATAGAGGAGAAGAAGAAAAAATAGAAAATATTCTATTTTTTCTTCTTCTCCTCTTTTTTTCTTCTTTTTTTTCTTCGATCTTCTCCTCTGTCATCGTCGATATACCCCTCCCGATAACTTCAACATGGGGGGGGGGGGGTCCATATACCCCCTCCCGATAACATCAATACGTGGGGAGGTCGATATACCCCCTCCCCGATAACACTAATTTCTCCCGTGTATGTATCTCGTCGTTGTCGATATTACCCCCTTGAAGCGTTGTCGATATTATCCCGGGTCGAGGGTTCTAGGGTCGAGGGATCGAGGGTTCCAGGATCATCTAGGGTCGAGGTTCGGGGTCGTCGAGGTTCAAGGGGTCGAGGATCGCCGAGGGTCGAGAGGGTTCCTAGTGTCAAAGTATTGAAGAAATCCATGGCTTCATCATTAGCGGAAGTAACCATGGCATGATGGTACGAAGTCCTCAAAGTTATTACGGAATGGAGTCGGATAGGATAATTTGCCTTTTTATGCAATTTCAGCAAAGGCAATCCAAAAAACGATATTCGGAAGCTTCTTGCTGAACATTGTACCAAAAAGCGAATTATCCTATCTGGGACCCTGCTCCAAAATAACTTTGGAGAGCTTCACCATCATGCACCTACATTACTTAATGATGAAGACATGGTTTTGTTGAATCCTTTGACACTAGGCAACCTCCCGACCCCTCGGCGATCCTCGACCCCTTGATCCTCGACCGCTCGGAGATCCACGACCCTCTACCCTGCCGCGGGGGTCGATGCCCACATCACTTGTGGGACATAGATGTAGTGTTCAACGCCGACCCCCTCCCGATAGCTTCAACACGTGGGGGGGGTCGATATTACCCCCTCCTAGCTTGAAGCGTTCTCGAGGCCACCCCCTAACCCTTGAAGCGTTGTCGAGGCCACCCAAAACCCTAGAGAAGCAGCGTCGAGGCCACTAATATGATTCCTTATTGTGATTAGCTAGCTAGTTCTACGTTTGCCACTAATATATCCATATCTGTCATGTTTGAATAATAATTGCCATGTTGTAAATATTTGTAGAAACTATGGACACCCCCCGAGACGAAGCACAAGAAGTGTTGTTGAGGGACATAATCGCACAAGGAAGTGATGCCGTCTACTCGTTGATGTTTCTCAACGACAACGATGGTCTAGAAGGAGAGGGTGAAGAAGCAGCTGGCTATGATTTACATGGCTCCGATGACCCAATGCCGGTGCAAGAAGGAGAGGGTGAAGAAGTAGACCGTGAGGACGGCTCCGGTGATCACCAAACCGAGTCCGGCCAGGTATATATATTAGTTAAGCCTGTGTTGACTAGCTCTCGTCTTTGTTTTGGTATGTACACATATTAATTAACTCTCGACTATGTTCATTATTCTAGCCCTCCGGATCGAGCACAACTTCGGTAAAGAGACGAGGCCCGAAGAAAAAGTTCAGCTCGGATGAAAAGTTTGAGATCATACAAATCGCGCGCGACGGCCAACCGATTGAACCCTACCGGACAAAGAAGGCATTTGTTGCTCAATGCGGGGTTCTGGTTAGGGATAAGATCCCGATCAGCATCCACCAATGGTATAAGCCTAAGAACGAAGACCCTAAGGTGTCTTGTGTCAATGATATGCAGAAAAATGATCTTTGGACTGAGCTGAAGTCAAATTTTACCTTACCGCTAGAGGATGATCCGGAGAAGCCAGTAATAGAGCCATTAATCAAGTGTTTTGCTCTTAAGAAGATGGCAGAACTATTCAGGAATTGGAAGAAAGAACTCAATACGTATGTCAAAAAAATCGAGACACCAGAATTCAAGGGAAAATATGAGAAGATCAGAGATGACTGGCCCGCATTTGTGGCCTACAAGACATCAGAAAAGAGTAAAAAGATGTCGGCGACAAACAAGAGAAATGTTGCGAAGAAGAAGCTTCACCATCGCACGGGGTCAGGTGGCTACCTGGTAGCCCGACCTAAGTGGGCCAAGGCTGAGAATGATCTGTTTGATAAAGGGATCGAACCAAAGACAATGAACTAGCCAGACCGTTGCCGGACTTGGTTCTTGAGGCAGCGGATCCTTGGACCCTCTAACAGGGAAGTGCATTTGGACGGACGAACAATTGGACATACCAGTCAAGAGGCTTCAAGAATATATCGAAGCAAGCGCAGGAAGGGAAATTCGTTCCAGACAGGAGAAGGGCGAGCTCACAATGGCCCTCGGAATCCTGAGCACCACAGACGGACACGAGGCACGCCAGCTCCGTTTAAGTGGAAGGCTGGATTTCGGACGCAGGGGTTACAAAACCCATGAGAGGAGGAAGAAAGCTGGAGCAGAGCCTAATGCAAAGCGCTGCACGAAAGGGTAATGGGGCTAGAGGAACGAGAAGAGGAACGAGAAGCAGCAGATCACAACAAGCGACCTGCGAAGCTTCCCGGTTACCCCGCCATCTCGGCCGAGAAGCAGCGTGGCTTCCACCGAGCTGCTTCAGCGAGCAGCATGCCTTGACGGCTCCTGCCAGCTATCCCGTGGATGCTATCACGGATGCTGAAAATTGCCACCTTATGGCGCAATGGAGCAATTTGAAGGTCAAGGCGGCTGTTGGCTCTGTTTATCCTACTAAACCCGACTCAACTTTTCACCGCCGCCGATTCCGAAGGATATGCTAAGGTGATGGTCGATGAAATAACGGAGGATTTGAGGACCTCGGCTTGACCACCCTACCGGTGAAGGGGAGTATCGGCTGGGTTACGCTCTGAAGACTCCATGCCTATGGCGGAAGGATCTCATCAACCTTCCGAACTGGGCGCCTCCGCCTCCTCCTCCTCCTCCCGAGTCAGGCACTCCGCCTCCTCCACCGCCTCCTCCTCCCGTGAGTGACGATCAGGGCACTCGGCCGGCTCCTTCTCCGGCGCGTGGCGGCACTCCGCCTCCTTCTCCGCCTGCACCGGCGCGCCCGAGCAGCCAGCCTCCTCCTTCTCTGCCTCGTCAGCAAGGGCGTAAGAGACCCGCCGCCACTCCGGCTGCTCCGGCGCGTCGTAGTCCTTCTCCTCCGCCTCGTAAGCAAGGAAAGAATACATCCGCTCCGTCTGCTCTGCCGGCGTCTAGCAGTACAGCCAAAGGCGGGAGGAGATCTGATTTGGTCCTTCTCAAGACTCGGAGAAGTTACCGTCTGAGAGGAAGCGAGGAGGAAAAGCGAAGATCGCGCAGACCGAAGTGGATGACTGGTTTCAAGGGTTGAAAGCAAAGAGACATCCACCTGGAGGAGAAGGTAGATCCAGTCAAAGCGAAGCGCACTCGCTGCCCCGACAAAACCACCCAAGTCTCCGCCGAAAGGCAACTATGAGCGCATTATTGGAAAGGCATTTGCGAAGCGGAGAGATCGGGAAGTACTGTCGGTGATCAAAGGATGAAAGAACGACGAGCTGGGAAACAAATTGCCCAGCTCGGCGAATAAGCCGGGCAATCGTGCCCCCCGCTCAAGGTGCCTGCTGGCGACATCGTCGATCCGAGGATGGTGCCCGGTTATGGCAATCCTGCAGATTACCTGCCCGACGATGTACATTATGATTTCTTGGAGGTGCAGATACAAAGATACGAGTACGGGAATGCTCTCGTCAAAGATGAAAGCTCTCTATCAACGATGATGCGAAGATTGCATGATTGGTACATGAAAACCTGCAAAGAGTCTCGAGGGAGGAGTACTTTGTATGTGAGAGTTAAAAAGGAGCATGACCTCCTTAGAATTGAACTGTTGCCTATTCCATTTGAGGAGTTCTATCAGTTTTTCAATCAATTGGCCCTCGATAAAGCAACGGTCACCTGCTAATGTCTGTAAGTAGTACTACTTCTGTCATTAAGTATCTCTATATAACTCAGCTCTTTCATTGCATGTATTTATAAATATCCTCACTATATTATGCAAATTGAAGATCGCCGAAATGAAGAAAAGACAAGTGGGTGATATTGGGTTCATTAACACATATCTCATAGATGCAAATGAGGTTAAATATCGTGTCGACGAAACCGAGGCCAACTTGCTACGATCGTTGGAAATAAATGAACACAAAAATATAATACTCTTTCCTTACAACTACGCGTGAGTGTTACTGTCTTGTGGCATATTCGGTTTCCCTTATTAGTCCAGGTTATAGTAATGTAATATTGATGAGTTATGCATGCGTGCGCAGGTACCACTATATTCTCCTAGAGATTAAGCTTGAGCAGGGAGTAGTAACTGTCTTAGACTCGAGACGAAAAGATCCCAAGGAGTATGCGGACATGACTGAAATGCTCGAGAACTAAGTTAAATCGATCATTATCCACCATATCAGCAACTTTGTTCATTTCTGATATCAAGTAATTGTTTTCTTTGTATGGCAGGGCTTGAGAAAATTCACAAAAAAGCTCCGGGACTACCGAAGAAGCTGCAATTTAGACACCAAAGTAAGTACTATATGGTAGCATATTCCACGCGCATCTCCTAGTGATTCAAGCGCTAGTTTCATCAATACCATTTAGCATGCTTGCTAATTATCAGTTTGATTGACCTCTGTTTCTTGTAAAGTGGTTGTGGCAGGAACAAGGGAATGATTTCTGTGGATACTACGTTTGCGAGTCCATCCGCCACCACGACCTGTGAGAGGGGCTACTCCGACAAACAATATGAAGTGCGTAAATAAAAATATTCACAATTTTATTTTATTACCATCATTTGTGTTGAGTTTCATTCATTCATATATATATATATATATATATATATATATATATATATATATATATGACCCCTTTCTTAAAATTAGATGTTTGAAGCGGGATGAACTCCTAGCACCAGATCGCATGCGAGCAATTCAAGAGGAATTGGCGGCATTCTTTCTTGACCACGTGATCGCTGAAGACGGAGAATACTATGTGGACCACGCGTCCGTATTGTAAAAGATAATTATTGTATATATGTAGCCGGTAGTGTCGGATAGATATGCGAGAACTTGTTGTTCGACCAATCTCTCGGAGAAGGAGAGGTGGTCGATATCACTTCTCTCTGTATGCATATATGTTCATGACGATCTTCTGTTTGCTTAATTACTAGCTAGCTAGCGTGTCTAGCTAGTGCTCTCTATACGTATGTATAGTACGTAGCGTCGACCAAGCACGGACAAAAGAGAGAACACTTTTCTCTATTAATTAGCTAGCTATAGCACAATATATGAAACACCTAAATTAACCCCCCAAAACCCTCCACATCCCCCCCCCCCCCCTTTTCAAAAAAAAAACAAAAACCAGAGCCATAGAAATGCTGACGCGTGGATGCCTATTGGTCCCGGTTGGTGCCACCAACCGGTATCAAAGGCCCTCCTGCCTGGGCTCAGCGGACAGGCCACGTGGAGGCCCATCAGTCCCGGTTCTGGATAGAACCGGGACTAAAGGGCCAGGGTATTAGTACCGACCCTTTAGTCCCGGTTCATGAACCGGGACTAAAGGCCCTCACCAACCGGGTCAATAGGCCCTTTTCTACTAGTGCCCCCCAAAGGTAATACAAAAAAGGGAAAACAGATAAACCTAGAAACCAAAAAAATGTTAGAATAATCCAAACATATGGTGGTTATGATGATTTAGTATAAAGGGTGATCAACGTTGCCGGTTGATTAGTTTAGGAAATCTAGGTGTAGCTAAACTAGCTACTACGTACGTACTAGTATTTGAAGTAGCAGGAGTCCGGCTAGGTTTGAGTTGTCAGGCAGTATTAGTTTGAGTCTACTTCGGATTAGGTATCCCGAGTTGGCACGAGTACGTCTAGGAACCTTGTGCGCCGGCTGGGGTATGTGTATATATACATAGGGTGTTGCGTGAGTTTTGTAACACAGAGAAAAGTAGAAAAATAAATAAAGATAAAAGGGGGCACGACAAGGGCCCTTGGCTATCAGTTTTGTGTGTGCATGTGTGTTCATGTGATTTTATGTGATCGATCCTGTAGAAGAATTTTCAACAATTGGTATCAAAGCAAGGTTCGTGTGAAGCTGCGCTTGCCCCGGGGTGGTGACCCGACTAGCGCCTCGGGGCAGGCAATACAGTCGCTGGTGTAGCGACAACGAGGAGTGGGCGATATAGTCGCTGGGTGATGCATTGACAAGGAGAGCAGGCGATTTAGTCGTTGGGGGTGCAACGACGTGAAGGATCGGGCTCATTGTCATTCGGCGAAGAGGCAATGAGAAGATGGTGATGTTCTGTGGCAAGGAAGGCGACATGTGGTTGTCGTTTGGTGGAACAACCTCGAGGAGGGCGACAGGGCTGTCGTCGGCAAGGCGTTGGTGATCACTGATGGTTATGGAGGTGCCGAAGTTACGACACTGAGGAAATCATCGAGATCATCGTTGATGGGAGCGAGGAAGAGGCGACAAAGTTGCGAGCTGTCGTCAAGGTGTGCATGTGAGTTCTTGTAAGGTGCGTCCAAGAGCTCAGGTGTGTGAGTCTTCTGCTGCAGTTGAGATGCGTCACTGGCAGAGAAGAATTGATATATTGTGGGAGCGGATGAAAAAAGGAATTTGTGCCTTGCGTTTCCATTCGTGGTCGTGGAGTTCCAGCGAGTTCATATACGGTGAAGATAGGTTACACGTATATGGCGAGTTGTGTTGCCGCTGGACAGGAGGTGTCGTTTGGTAAGTTGTGTCACGAACGACAAAGAAAAAAGATGTGGCGGGTGAATAGATGTGTCTCCCCGTGTGCAAGTAGTCGACAAGAAGATGAAGATCAACGTGAAGAGGACGCACACTGGTTAAGTTGAGTTCCTGCACGAGGCTATGCGTTTAGTCTGCATGTAGCACGCTAAGATGTGGTAGCGTGGTTGGTAGTCCGGGTAATCGTTGGTTTCAGTCTACAAAAGTCGGCATGAATAAGATGGTTACAAAGTGATGACATTGTTGCTAGAAAAGGGAAGTTGCAGTCTGGTAAGTCGCGACACCGGAGGCAACTGCGTGAGAAGAGTGGACATGTGGTTGTCTGCGTATCTCGTCCAGTAAAGAATTAGATGTTTGAATTAGGGGATAAATGTTAGAATAATCCAAACATATGATGGTTATGATGATTTAGTGTAAAGGGTGATCAACGTTGCTGGTTGATTAGTTTAGGAAATCTAGGTGTAGCTAAGCTAGCTAGTACGTACGTACTAGTATTTGAAGTAGCAGGAGTCCGGCTAGGTTTGAGTTGTCAGGCAGTATTAGTTTGAGTCTACTTCGGATTAGGTATCTAGAGTTGGCACGAGTACGTCTAGCTAGGAACCTTGTGCGCCGGCTGGGGTATGTGTATATATACATAGGGTGTTGCGTGAGTTTTGTAACATAGAGAAAAGTAGAAAAATAAATAAAGAGAAAAGGGGGCACAACGAGGGCCCTTGGCTATCAGTTTTGTGTGTGTGAGTGTGTTCCTATGATTTTATGTGATCGATCCTTTAGAAGAATTTTCAACAAAAAACCCAAAAAACAAGAAAAAAAACTCACTACCTCGATGAAGTCTGATGCGGTGCCAGTAAAGGGCATCATGTGAGGGTGAGTGTTGCCAAATCTATTCACACCATTACTAGAAAAAACTTTGCATATTAGTAGCGTGGGTGCCCGTGTTACTACTACGGTGCTACAGCTAAATATTAGCAGTAGCGCGTTTCCCATCCCATGCTACTGGTATGCTAAGTACTAGTAGCGTCGCTTTATCAACACACGCTACTAATATGGTATGTACTAGTAGTGTCGCTTTCTCCACCCTACGCTACAGCTAATTAATTAGAAATTAAAAAATATATTCAAATGCAGTATTCATGAATGGAAATTCAGATGCATTTGCTTCACCAACAATGATTAGTAGTAGCATCAACATAGCCTCTAATTCAGCATAGGAGTTGCAAGTAAGGGAAAATTACCACCGACACTACTAGCTAATAATCATCATAGCTAGTCATTACCACCAACATTGTCTAATCATCATAGCTACATAGTGTAGCACATCATCATCATCTTGAAATTCATTCTAGCTAGCTAATCACTCCTACTGCCCTCTCTCGGGTAAAATAGCATAGAACATGTGGAGCGCTCCTGATTCATCATATTGAAGCATGCAGATTAACCTTTCTCCTACTTGTGGGCTACGCTTCTGATTGCTGCCCCCTAGTACTTCTCTGCGATCCTTCACAATTTTGTTCTAGTCTTTGGCTAATAAGACTTGCTCGCTTCTAGAAATCCTGAATGCACTCATGTGCAAAATAGGAAGTCTTGGTCGTATGCTAACGATGGATATGCGACCTTTAGCTTCGATCAACTGAGGCAAAACTATCATCGGGATTCCCTGTTGAAGAACATCGTAGTAACATACTTAGCAATGAAGTTTAGCTTAAAAAATAAGTTTAGCTTAAAAATAATCTATGCAAAAGATGCACTGAGGACAAATAGTAAAAATCTTACCATCTTTCCTAAATAGATGTGGCCGTAGTTCAGTACGAACACTATTGGTCGCACGTTTTGAGTACTAGCATTTCTAAGTCCAGGAAAATAATTTGCCTTCACGGTATGAGGATCCTCAAGCCATGAAACATAATGACTTGTCTCCTCGCAGCTTAGTTCAACCCCGGGACAGTAGTAGGTCATGTCTACCAAGCGCCGGACATGTTTGCTTGAATGGAAATAAGCTGTCAATATGGTTTCTTTTGTGTTTGCTACTGATATATCTCTAAACTTGCATTTCTCTGCTATGTTTGTCTGTCAGAGCTGTTGCTGGATAAGGCCGACGTGCACCAATGTAAACTTCAGATTGAGCTTACAACACGGTGAGGGTTTACCTTGACTCTGCATGATGCCGGACTACCAACATTTCAGATTTCACTGCAAGCACATATTTTTCTCTGAACTATGGAGCTGAATCAAGAGTAACCACTGAGTATTTCAGTTATTTTCCGGCGAGTCATACTACCTCAATTAAACTGCCCCAGCATCATATATTTAGGAATGGAGGTAGTACATCAGACTTGGTGATTCCAGCTGATGTACAACAAAAATTGTGTGATCCAGCATGATGTTCTTCCTGTTCTACAGGTTCATTCTAATGATTCTTATTTGCGTTCGGTCACAGGATTGTTCTCTCCAGCTGTTCGATTTGGACATGCGAGAATCGAAGTGTGCCTATGTTTGGCTGCCTCGTTCACAGATATACAGGTCGAATTCTTCGTTCTTTATTATAGGCCGGTTCATGTGCTTTGACTTGTGATCTGGGTCGGCGCATCTATTATTTTCGGTCACAAATGTGCGCTAGCTCATGCCTCTCTTGGGTGATATAATCTTTTTGGGGTTTCTCATAAACTGCAGTGTATGTATTATTCAGATGAACAAAAACCATTAGGTCTTTTAGAGGCATCCATCAGGTTCTCTATTATACTGCAAGAGGAAATCCTTTCTTATTGACCCTTCAAGCGGTAGTCTTTTAGAGGCAGCTTTCGTGCTTTTCCCTTCCGCTGGAACTGCATGCAGAGTTTGAGTTCATGGAGTGCCTTTGGCCTTCAGAAAGAAGAAGAATAAATGTTTCGTCGTTGATCTTTCTTATGTTCCTATGTGCATTGTTTTAGGTTATGCCCTCATATGCAGAGATGGAAAATCACACATTTTGCATCCAGCTTTCAATGGGAATAAATTGAATTTTGTTTTGAAGCTTGCCGATGAATCAAGAATATATCTCCGAAAGCTGCTTCTTTAAGCATCATTGTAATTCAAAACCTACACAGTATTTATTTCTGCATTTACTTGAAGATGAGAATATACTGACTTCAATATTGAGTGTCGATCCATTGTTTTCTGCAGGTAAGTATTGTTTTTTATTTCCTAAAAAGGATTTGAATATCATTTGATCTGTTAATTATTGACTGAGGATCAGCATCTTGTACAGTATGAATTTATGGTTTCTCCTTTCTTTATCTCGGTCCTAAAATGTACAGTATGATTTTATGGAGTGCATTATGCCAATGGATTACTGCATTTTTATGTTAGTTTTTAGACTATTTGAATGTAAGGACTATACATAATCTCTTTGACAATCTACGGCAAATCATTTTCTGCACAGAAAATTCAGTACATGCTTCTGTGAATATCTGCAATACAAGAAGCATAATTGTTCTTATATGTTGGCCTGCCGATTGGTATTGGCAGCCTTGCATGCATGTTTTTAAAATTCTTAATCCAAGCGCCACTTCTGTAGTAAATAAGCTGAACTTTGATTTAAATAACTAAATGTTGGTTTGCCGAAGTTTTCTTGTGAACGAATCACTGAATAATGGAACTTCCATTGTGCAGTTTTTACATATGGTCATGCAGTCATTTTGGCTATTTATATGTAACAGCACATTGTCCAGTTTGCAAGACGTTCTGTCTATAGGTTCTTCTGTACTTATCTTGTGTTTAACAGGTTTGATTGTTGTTCCTCTACTATACAGCTTCATCTTTTAGTATCGACCAATACATCGTAGTCAGTACATGGTTCTTCAATACCGTGGTAACAATTGAGGGGAATATTAGGGCTTTATGTTATCTTACCATACTATCCAATAAAAATGATTCTCTTCTTCAATACCTGTCTAACCACCTCTGACAAGTTATTTGTTGGCTTTGCTTGTACTCTTTTCACAGATAGGTGTCGAGTTGTGATGCAAGGTTTTGCCATGTTGTTGGTGAAAAGATATCGACATTGAAGACTATATACTCGGATTGCATGGCATGTTTAGGAACCATGGCTCTACTACTACTACACATCCACTTGCCATTGTAGTCATCTACTGAAATTTAGTCAAAATTGATATTTGTAAGTTGAAAAATTCTTTTTGGCGGGCTAAAAGGACGGAAGTTGTGCTGGAAGAGACTGTTGTTATTTAAAGCCAATTATTTTTGTTGAGTCACTTCCTCTTTCTCTTGCTGGTATGCGGTTATCCATATGATAACTGGTACTGAAAATGCAACTACCTACCTAAGCTCAGCAAGCATTAACTATTTTTTGTCTTCATAGTTCACTTTTAGTCTTCATATTGCAGTATTTATTCAATTATTTAATTTAATGGTCACATTGCAGTATTCCTTGGAACTCTAGCCTGAATTGTAGGTGAGTTAGGAATCCATTTCTAATATCTGGGATGTCCGCTAAGCAACCAAACTTGTGCTGGGAGGGACATTCTTGTTGGCCTTCTATTTGAAGAAGCTTGCTATGTACACCACATGTCAGAGTGGTTGTTTCCCTACTCCATAGAGATGTGATACTCAGAGGCGTTGGTTGAGACGATAACGACGGCAAAAGAGATAGATGATTAGAAGTTGGACTTGTAAGAGAATAATCATATTACTAACAATAGATGTAGATCTTGAGTAGATAGAAACATTAAATAGTGATTGTAACCAAGTACTTGAACATGTTATTCAAGATTTATAGAATAAAAAGGGTACTAATGGTTTGAAACATGAATGCAATACCTTTTCTTTGGTGAAAAATCAACTTTTTGTATACAATAATTCATTTTAAATATTTCTTGCTGCTATCATATTATCCTTTTACATACGAATTTTCACATATAATTGTCATATTAGTCTAGACGTGCGTTCACGTGCACACTTACTAGTTAAAAATAAAACCAAGAATCTACACGTACCAAAAATCTTTCCGGGCCAAATGGATATATATTGCCATGGGGCCACTTCTCTTTCCGGGTCAGCTCCCTACAGCCCGGCCAATCCACGCACAGAGCTGAACTGGACGTCGTAATCCGAGGTGATCAACTCACCTTCCAAAAAAACTTACGATTCACTCAAAAAAAAAAGAGCTAACCATTCGCAATTTATAAAGCAGCACGAAAATCGCATACGGCTAGTCAAAACAACCACCGGTCCCCCGCCGTCATCGTCTGGCGACAGCCGCCACGGCGAGATGCCGCAGATCATGGTCAAAAGGGTGACCCACACCATGAAAACCTTCACCCTAGAGCTGGAGAAGGGCGGCGACACCACCGTCGATGAGGTCAAGTCGAAGATCCACTCAAAGGAAGGCTTCCAGCCGGCCGAGCAGCGCCTCATCATCGCCGGCAAGCAGAGGTCTGACGGCCAGACCCTCGCCGACTGCGGCGTCAAGTTCGACGACGGCAACAACGCGCCGCCGCCGGTCCTTCATCTGGTCATCTATTCTTATTCTCTGCGGAGGTTTGTTTGGTGGGAGCGCGACGTCAGCATCGCCGCACGAGCAGGGAAGACGAGCAGCCGCAAGGAATAATTCTTCTTACTAGAACTCCTTATTACTGAGCCTCGCGCGCTGGCTACAAAAGAAGCAACAGCCAAGCAACTTCTTCTGCATTACCAAGCACAGCGGCAATGCCAGTACCGATGGATCCATCAAACCATGTATATACATATGGTCTATGAGAGCCAGGTAAGTAATGCATGCAGCAAAATGCAGACATTATGGTTCAGAGAATGCATGTGCTGACATTATAGTTCAGAGAAGGCTTGCAGCAAAATTCAGAAAACTGAATTCCTTCCCGCGAAGCTCGTTTCAAACTGGATGACAAGTAGCACGTCAAGGCAGGCAGCTGCTGCTTTTACCCCCAAAGATATGAAAATCACGCAGTGAACTTCGAAGCTCCTTAGGAGTCTCCAATTCAAGTAAGGACAGGAAAAAGTAGCAAACCCAGTGTACTGCATTACTTAAGCCTGAAGAATAAAAGATGGACCAGTTGATTGATGCAGCTCAGCTCATCCTTGATGGCACCCTAGCTTATCACTGACATATGTAGATAACACCCAGCAGCTCCCTATCTCATAACTGATACGGCTGTTCTTCACATGGCATCTCTGTTCCAAATGAAAAGGATAAAAAAAGAACAAGGATCGATTAGAAGGGAGGTAACCATGTAACACATGATCAAGAAAATCGACAAAACAAATAGTAGTAGTACGATAAAAACCAAATGCTATGTGGCACTCAATGATACAATTGCTCACGCAATTCAGATTAAATGCTCTGCTATCCCAAACCGGCATAAATTTTCCTTGTATGGCATGAACAGTGAAGCAAACAAATGTTTTCATACTGGAGTATACCCTTGGGCCTTGGCATGCAGGACGGAAGTATCTTTACTATGATAGTATCTGAATCGGAAAACATGCAGCAGCACATGTGTCCCGGCGTAAACTACATGATCCAGAGTTAAGCTCTGTGTGAGCATTAGCATGCTTCATTATAGAAAAATGAAAAGCTGATGACACGGTACGTTCTATCAGAAACAAGTATTAAGAATCTCATACAGAAGAACTCAAGTCAAGGTTCACAGTTCAAAGGCAGCTTACTCATGATGGCTGACGAAAGTTCAGATGAGTCGTGAATTGTGACTACATGATTTTTTTGTAGCGTTTATAAATCATCCTCGAAGGGTGCCTAAGTACTATTTCTAAACTGTCCTAGAATAATTCATCACATACTTACAAATATTCCAAAGTTATATTACCTCCGTCCCAAAATTCTTGTCTTAGATTTGTCTAGATACAAATATATCTAACAGTAAAACGTGACTAGATACATCCGTATCTAGAAAAATCTAAGACAAGAATTTTAGGATGGAGGGAGTACTAAACACTACGATGGTTGATGAACCATAGACAGAAGCAATGGGAGATAACCAGTGTGGCAATGCCAATTGTTTCCATAACCAATTTATTATGATGATGCATCGAAGCTACAGATTTCAGCTTTAAAGCACATGGCAAAAGAAAGCAGCAACATAGAAAAGGAGATTAACATGATGCACATTAGGAAGCTTTGTAGCACTATGCAGACCATATAAAGGCGCAAAAGGCAAACCTTGCGGGATCATCCTTGAGTGCAGGAAATGCTGGAGGCCAGATCATCATAACAGGATAGATATCGCCCAAATATGCACCCTCTTCTGTCACCTCATAGACTTTACGCAGTGTCCTGCACTTGACATCCAAATGGAGGGCGCATCGACCCATCTCCAAGAACACAAACTCAGCATTGTCCCCCACACTTTTTATTCGGAGAGAAGCATTGGAACCTAACATACTCAGACTAGCTAACATCTCACGCAAACAAATGGTGTCCACTAGCAACCAGTTGCCTTCCTTGTGGAGCCATAGGCGAATTTGAAGCTCCTTGACATGGATAAGGTATACACAAGCGGCATCAGCAGCACGTGCCAAGCTGGTACTTCCCTCACCAATGTCGCCACGATGCACCCCTTGTGGGAGCTGAATCTCAGAGAAACTCAAGGACGTCAAATCCAAGACAGTAATTTCGCTCCGGTCAACTGCAATATAGATCTTATTGTCGACAAGCACGGGTCCTTCATCCGGCCGACTAAGATAGAGCTTGCCATCTACAGTCAAATTACGATGCATGCACCAGACACCATCCTTCAATATATATACTTGTACCTCATCTTCCCTCTCCCTGGTGTACGGCACCAACATGTACAAGTAAGACAAGCCGCCTTCTCCTTCTTTGGTGAGGATTTCTCCCTGGTATGCGTGAACGGAACTCTGGATTTTGGGGCGTGGGCGTGCTGGAACAAAGGTCATGTCTTTCTCAGGGAACAGCAGCCTGTGCACGCCAAGTGTCAAACCGCCTCCAATCATGCGGTGCTCGATGAGGAGACTGCCATTCCGGCAGCCAATGATGCGGGTCGATCTTACGTCGTCCCTCCGGTAGCTACCCAGGCTGGAGCTTAAGCGGCGGACCACCGCGTCGAGCTCCGGAGGCAGAGGCAGCATTGGCACAAAGCGCTCGGCGGTCGGCCTCGCAAACCTGCCCTGCTCAATGACGTGGAGGCCGAGGAGGCGGGGAGGGTGGAGCTCACGGAAACGGCGGAGGAACTTGCGGTCGGATGCGTGGTGGAGCCAGCGCCTGCAGACGGCGGCAGCGCAGACGAGCGTGGTGGGGAGACCGACGCGGATGAGGATCTCGGCAAGGAGGTTGTCGTCGTCGAGCACCTTGGATACCGCCGCCGCCGTCGCCGGCGGTGTCTCGCCCTCCATTATGTCGGCGCAAACGAGCATGGTGGGGAAGCCCACGCGGAGGAGGGTCTCGGCGGCGAGTAATTCGTCATCGTCGAGCACCTTGGATGGCGGCTGCGGCAGATCGCCCTCCATGGCCGGAGTTGGGGTTTCGGTAGGGTTTGGGAAAGGGGATCGAGCCAGGCTGGGCAGCTGGTGCACGAAGGAAGAAATAGCCAGCCAATTCATTGTCTTCCTGGGCCTGGGCTGCCAGTTAAGGCCCATCAGTGCGCTAGCAGGTACTGCATTGTTTTATATACTGAAAAAATACTTGAAAAAAAAAAGAGAGAGGAACTGCTGCGATGAACTATAACTGTTATACATCATCCTGAAATTTTACTTGCAAAAAGTTACGTCCTGAAAATTGGTTAAAGATAATGTTTGAGAAAAGCATGTCTTTCTGTGTTTGATGATTGTTGGATACCACTTTGTAACATCTATCGACGCTCAATTCACGAAGGTCAAAAATTCACACCGAAAGAAACCGTTGAATAGAGGCCCAACAAATTTCATTGGATGTGTGCAAACATATATGTCAAACCAAGAAAAGACCGGCGGGAGGCCGCCGTCTCGAAGCATGGTTTCTATAGAGGCACCGACAGTCCCTGTACATTGCGTGGAAAATCAAGATGGTCCTGGGGCGGCTGAACAATACAGTCATTTTTGAAGAGCATCATGTTTGCGCATTTCTGAAACACCGGAAGCAAGAGGAGAGATAGGATGTCGAGCGAGGACATCATAGTGCTATCATGAGTGCAAACATCTGTTTCCTGCGGCAATGCTTTGATCCATCTACTATGTTTTTTTTTCCAGGAGTGTATATGCATCAGCAAGGATTCAGATTACTAACTATAACATGAGCTATAAGCATGTGATAATGATGGAGCATCGTTGGCCAAAACAAGTGAGAGCCAAGAGCCAAGGCCCAAGGGGACGGAAGCGTCCATATTCTTCTCCTAGCACTAGTTTGTATGTTCTTCTTACCCATGGTGTATACACCTCGCATCCCGGCCATCACCAGTGGCAATAGGTTACATGTTCATCACGCGCTCGCTCATCGCAACATGAAACAACATGCGATTTGAGTAGACTAGATTGCAACGAACGTGACCAATCAAAAGACAACAACAAGTAGTACTCGCTGTTAAGCCAATCCTATCAGGATGAGTTGGTCTTCGGTGGTACATCGATTGCACATGAGATGTATATCGTCCAGCACAAACTCAATTCGACGGCCAGGATTCAAACAGTAGTAACAGTGGCATGCTTGTTCTAAACTAAAATGAAAGCGACTGACAAAACAAAGTAGTAATGCCAATGACAGTACCCGACGGATCCATCCATGAAACCATGTCCGTAGGTGATCGTTTCATTCTTGTTGCACAAATCTCCTACATATGATCAGTGACAGAAGCAAGGAAAGCAATTCATGCAGTCAAATTCAGTCAATTGATTCCTTCAGTTGAAGTTTATTTTAAATGGGAGGCCAAGTAGCATCAAGACAGGCAGCAACTTTTACTCCAAAAGAAAAGAATATAAGGCACTGAACTACTACCTCTGTTCCTAAATGTAAGATGTTTTTGCAGTTCAACAGAGGGTGTAGCTCTTTAGGAGTCTCCAATTTAAGCAAGAACAAACAAACTAACCCAATGTACTGCCCTACTTAAGCCCGAAGGGCAAAAGATGGACCAGGTGATTGATGTAACCAGGAAATGCAGCTCAGCTCATCCTTGATGATCACATTCTCACTGACTTATGTAGATACCACCCAGCAACTCCCTTCTCATCCTTGATACGGCTATTCTTCACATGCCATCTCTGTTCCAAAAAAGGGAAAACAGAAAAAGCGTTGATCAGGATGGATGTAACTATGTACCACAAGATAATGAAAATCGACAAAACAAGTGGTAGTACGACAGCAGCCAAATTTTATGCCGCACATAATGATACAATTGCTCAAGCAATGCAGATAATTAAAAGGCTCTGCAATCCCAAACCAACAAATTTTTCTTTGGATGGCCTGAACAGTGAAACAAATACTGCTCATGGAAGGTAAAGCAGGTCACCCAAGAACTGTGTTTTCAGACTGGAGTATACCCTTGGTGTGCAGGACGAAAGTATCTTGATTGTGATAGTATGTGCATCGGAAAACATGCACCAGCACATATGTGCCGGTGTAAACTACACAATCCAAAGTTAAAATCCATGTGAGCAACAACATGCTTCACCATAGAGAAATGGAGAACTGATTCCATATCACAACAACATTCTATTAGAAATAAGTGTTAACAATCTCATGCAGAATAACTCGAGTTCATACAATTTAATATGACTAGGAAAAGTGCAGATGCAAGAAATTAAATTCGATTCTTCCAATGAATAACCCCACCATCTCTAATTTCCCTTAGAATATTGACAATGTCATCCTCAACACGTTGACCACTCACCCACACATAAAAGGGCGCCATTCTCCTCTGGTGCAAGACTCGTATTACGGAAGTTTCTCTGCTACACTAACCCAAGAATACAACAACTCGCATACAAAATGATACTGTTTAAAAACCATCTTATGGGTATGAAAAGCATCTTAAATAACGCTTAACAAATACTCCCTCCGTTCCTAAATATTTGCCTTTCTAGAGATTTCAACAAGTGACTACATACGCAGCAAAATGAGTGAATCTATACTCTAAAAAATGTCTATTTACATCTGTATGTGGTAGTCCATTTGAAATCTCTAAAAAGATAAATATTTAAAAATGGAGGGAGTATATGTAAAATGGCCTAAAGAATCAATCATATGTATCTACCACCATTCCACAAATATACTAAATGGTGGGATGGTTGCGAACCATAAACAAAAACAATGGAGGAATGAAATGGCAATTGTTTCCTCGATTGTGATGGGATGGCACACTAATTGACCAAAGCTACTTTAAAGAACATGGCCAAACCATGCCACAACATAGAAAAGGATATTAACATGATGTACATTACAAAGCTTTGTAACCTCAACAAGAGCACTATGCAAATCATATTTGGCCTTCACTCAAAAAAAATCATATAGAGGGCCACAAGGCAAACCTTGCAAGATCACCCTTGAGCGCACGGAATGTTGGAGGCCAAATCATCATCCAAGGATAGATGCCACCAATATGTTTATATATTTCTCTCACCTCATACACTTTACACAGTGTCATGCACTTGATATCCAAGTGGAGTGCGCTGTGACCCAAATCCAAGACCACAAACTCAGCATTGTCCCCCACATGTTTTATTCGAGGAGAAACAATGCAATCCCTCAAACTAGGACACATCTCAGACAAACAAATGGTGTCCACTAGCAACCAGTCATCCCCCTTGTGGAGCCAGACATGAATTTCAAGCTCTTCGACATGGATGAGGTATACACCAGCAGCACTGTCAGCCCGTGACAGCATGGTGTTTCCCAGGCCATGCTCAACCCCTTGTGGTAGATGAATTGTTGAGAGCCTCGAGGCCGCGAAATCCAAGACAACAATTTCGCTCTCGGCAGCTGGCACATAGATTTTATTGTTGACAAGCACAGCTTTTCGATCTGACCGCGGGTGAGGGATCTGGTCAATGATTAAGCTATGCATGCACCAGACACCATCTCGCAACATATATACTTGCACTTCATGTTTCCTCTCTGACTCTGTAGTATACAACATCAGCACGTAAAAGTAGGACAAACCGTGGCCTTCTTCTTTGGAAAGGATTGCATTGTAAAAACCAGAGCGATGTTGGTCGCATGGGAAAGGTGGGATGATGTCCATGCCTCTCTCAGGGAAAAGCAGGCTGTGCACTCCAAATATGTATCCGCCATCGTCGTCGTCTCGGCTGATGAGCATGCTGCCGTTCCGGCAGTCAAAGATGCGGATTGATGCGCTGTAGTCGGTGGTCAAGATTGAAGTCGCACGGCTTATGACGCCGGCGAGCTCTGGGGTCTGAGGCAGCAAAGGTACGAAGCGAGGGGCGGTCGGAGGCACCATCCAATCCTCTTCGAAGACGTAGAAGCCGAGGAGGCGGGGTGGGTGGAGCTCGCGGAAGCGGCGGAGGAACTTACGGCCGGAGGCTTGGTGGAGCCAGCGTCTGCAGACGGCAGCGGCGCGGACGAGCGTGGTGGGGAGGCCGACGCGCAGGAGGATCTCGGCGAGGAGGTCGTCGTCGTCGAGCACCTTCGCTACCGCTGGCGGCGGCGGCGGCGGCGTGTGGTCTTCCATTTCGTTCGGAGTTTGTTTCCGTGGGGTTTGGGAAAGGATATCGAGAGGCAGGAGCTGCACGAGGGCAAAAGGCTGATTCCTCGTCTTCCTGGGCCTGCTCTGCCAGTTACGGCCCATGGCATCTAGTATATCAAACCGAGCATGCTACATTTAGCAAAAGATTATGGTTGTCTAAAAAAAGCAAAAGATTATGGTTTTCCCTAAAAAAAGCAAAAGATTATGGTTGGACTAAACAAGAAAAGAACAAGACTATGGTCTAAATACAGACGGCTGCTACAAATCACCCGGCTGATGCCAGGAAATTTTAACCCGCCTAGTTGACCGTTAGATCAGCCCGACCGAACCGTCCGATCCTTCCTCTCAGCCAGTGGACTGGTCAACGAACGCACATCTCCCCCCAAACAGGAACCAGCCCCCACTCCCCTCTCTGCTTCGATGTCACAGCACTGGTGGTCCGGCGACGCTCCATAGCCGCAAGGGGGCTGCTCCATCGAAGCACTGGTGGTCCGGCAGTGCTCCAACACAGCACCGGCAGCCGCATGTCCATGCTCCATCGCAGCAGTACACGCGCTGCATCGCAGCTCTGCCGCGCCGCCGATGACTTGAGGTCCATGCACGCCGCATTGCAGCTCCGCCACCGGTGTTGCATTGCAGCTCCACCGTCGCACGACAACGCTGGAGAGTCGTCCTCTTCAGTTATGGCGCCGCCGCCCCTCGCGGTAGCGTTGGTGACAACCGGTCGCAGCACTGGTAGCCGCCACCTGGCAGCACCCGATGTCGCTCCTCGTACGGTCTTGTTAGCTACCGACGACCCCTTGCAATAGTGCGCATGCCGGCGCCCCACCCCTCTTAAGCACCAGCGAACAGCTCTCCGACGGCAAAAAGCGGTGGTGACCACCATCAGAGGAGACGAGTGTTGGGAAACGTAGTAATTTCAAAAAAATTCCTACGCACACGCAAGATCATGGTGATGCATAGCAACGAGAGGGGAGAGTGTTGTCCACGTACCCTTGTAGACCGAAAGCGGAAGCATTAGCACAACGCGGTTGATGTAGTCGTACGTCTTCACGATCCGACCGATCAAATACCGAACGTACGGCACCTCCGAGTTCAGCACACGGTCAGCCCGATGACGTCCCTCGAACTCCGATCCAGCCGAGTTTTGAGGGCGAGAGTTTCGTCAGCACGACGGGGTGGTGACGATGTTAATATTCTACCGACGCAGGGCTTCGCCTAAGCAGCGCTACAGTATTATCGAGGTGGACAATGGTGGAGAGGGGCACCGCACAGGGCTAAAAGATCAAACAAATCAATTGTTGTGTCTTTAGGGTGCCCCCCTGCCCCCGTGTATAAAGGAGCAAGGGGGGTGCGGCCGGCCAAGGGGAGAGGCGCGTCGTAGGAGTCCTACTCCTACCGGGAGTAGGACTCCCCCCCTTTTCCATGTTGGACTAGGAGAGAGAGGGGGAAGAGGTGGAGGGGAGAAAGGAAAGGGGGGCGCCGCCCCCCTCTCCTTGTCCTATTCGGACTAGGGGGGAAGGGCGCGCGGCCTTGACCTGGCCTCCTCTCCTATCTTCCACCAAGGCCCACTAAGGCCCATTATGTTGCCGGGGGGTTCCGGTAACCTCCCGGTACTCCGGAAAAATCCCGATTTCACCCGGAACACTTTTGATGTCCAAACATAGGCTTTCAATATATCAATCTTCATGTCTTGACCATTTCGAGACTCCTCGTCATGTCCGTGATCACATCCGGGACTCCGAATAACCTTCGGTACATCAAAACACATAAACTCATAATAAAACTGTCATCATAACGTTAAGCGCGCGGACCCTACGGGTTCGAGAACTATGTAGACATGACCGAGATACGTCTCCGGTCAAAACCAATAGCGGAACCTGTATGCTCATATTGGCTCCACATACTCTACGAAGATCTTTATCGGTCAGACCGCATAACAACATACGTTGCTCCCTTTGTCATCGGTATGTTACTTGCCAGAGATTCGATCGTCGGTATCTTAATACCTAGTTCAATCTCGTTACCGGCAAGTCTCTTTACTCGTTCCGTAATACATCATCCCGCAACTAACTCATTAGTTGCAATGCTTGCAAGGCTTATGTGATGTGCATTACCGATAGGGCCCAGAGATACCTCTCCGACAATTAGAGTGACAAATCCTAATCTCGAAATACGCCAACCCAACATGTACCTTCGGAGACACATGTAGAGCACCTTTATAATCACCCAGTTACTTGTGACGTTTGGTAGCACACAAAGTGTTCCTCCGGTAAACGGGAGTTGCATAATCTCATAGTCATAGGAACATGTATAAGTCATGAAGAAAGCAATAGCAACATACTAAGCGATCGGTGCTAAGCTCACAGAATGGGTCATGTCAATCACATCATTCTCCTAATGATGTGATCCCGTTAATGAAATGACAACCCATGTCTATGGTTAGGAAACATAACCATCTTTGATTAACGAGCTAGTCAAGTAGAGGCATACTAGTGACTCTATGTTTGTCTACGTATTCAGACATGTATTATGTTTCCGGTTAATACAATTCTAGCATGAATTATAAACATTTATCATTAAATAAGGAAATAAATAATAACTTTATTATTGCCTCTAGGGCATATTTCCTTCAGTCTCCCACTTGCACTAGAGTCAATAATCGAGTTCACATCGCCATGTGATTTAACATCATTATTCATATCTGTATATGATTAACACCCATAGTTCACATCGTCATGTGACCAACACCCAAAGGGTTTACTAGAGTCAATAATCTAGTTCACATCGCTATGTGATTAACACCCAAAGATTACTAAGGTGTGATCATGTTTTGGTCGTGAGAGAAGTTTAGTCAACGGGTCTGTCACATTCTGAGCCGTATGTATTTTGCAAAATATTCTATGTCTACAATGCTCTGTACGGATCTACTCCAGCTAATTGCTCCAACTTTCAATATGTATCCAGATTGAGACGTAGAATCATCTGGATCAGTGTCAAAACTTGCATCGACGTAACCCTTTACGACGAACCTCTTGTCACCCCCATAATCGTGAAACATATCCTTATTCCACTAAGGATAATTTTGACCAGATCTACTCCTAGATCACTATTGTACTCCCTTGCCAAACTAGGGCAGAGTATACAATAGGTCTGGTCCATAGCATGGCATACTTTCATACAACCTACGACTGAGGCATAGGGAATGACTTTCATTCTCTTTTTATTTTCTGTCGTGGTCGGGATTTGAGTCTTACTCAATTTTACACCTTTGCAACACCGACAAGAACTCTTTCTTTGACTGTTCAATTTTGAACTACTTCAAAATCTTATCAGGGTATGTACTCATTGAAAATCTTATCAAGCATCTTGATCTATCTCAATAGATCTTGATGCTCAATATGTAAGTAGCTTTACTGAGGTCTTTATTTTAAAGAACTCCTTTCAAACACTTCTTTATGCTTTCCAGAAAAATTCTACATCATTTCTGATCAACAATATGTCACTCACATATACTTATCAGAAAGGCTGTAGTGCTCCCACTCACTTTATTGTAAATACAGGCTTCACCGCAAGTCCGTATAAAACTATATGCTTTGATCAACTTATCAAAGCGTATATTCCAACTTCGAGATGCTTGCACCAGTCCATAGATGGATCGCTGGAGCTTGCACATTTTGTTAGCACCTTTAGGATTGACAAAACATTCTGGTTGCATCATATACAACTCTTCTTTAAGAAAACCATTAAGGAATGCAGTTTTGACATCCATTTGCCAGATTTCATAAAATGTGGCAATTGCTAACATGATTCGGACAGACTTAAGCATCACTACAGTTGGGAAAATCTGATTATAGTCAACACCTTGAACTTGTCGAAAACCTTTTTGCGACAAGTCGAGCTTTGTAGATAGTAACACTACTATCAACGTTCGTCTTCCTCTTGAAGATCCATTTATTTTCTATGGCTTGCCGATCATTGGGCAAGTCCACCAAAGTCCAAACTTTGTTCTCATACATGGATCCTATCTCAGATTTCATGGCCTCCGGCCATTTTGCGGAACCTGGGCTCATCATCGCTTCCTCATAGTTCGTAGGTTTATCATGGTCTAGTAACATGACTTCCAGAACAGGATTACCGTACCACTCTGGTGCGTACCGTACTCTGGAAGACCTAGGAGGTTCTGTAGTAACTTGCTCTGAAGTTTTATGATCATCATCATTAGCTTCCTCACTAATTGGTGTAGAAATCACTGGAACTAATTTCTTTGATGAACTACTTTCCAATTCGGGTGAGGGTGAGAACATAACGATAGCCACCGCGTGCCTCAACGCTCATTGGACCGCTCACATCAATATGTATGATTTCCAATAAGTTGGTTGCTCGCTCCATTGTTCCAGAGAACAGAGTCTTGGTCATTTTACCCATGAGGCATGGTTCGCACGTGTCAAATGATTCGTAATCAAGAGACTCCAAAAGTCCATCTCCATGGAGCTTCTTCATGCGTTTGACACCAATGTGACCAAGGCGGCAGTGCCACAAGTATGTGGGGCTATCATTATCAACCTTACATCTTTTGGTATTCACATTATGAATATGTGTAATATCACGTTCGAGATTCATTAAGAATAAACCATTGACCAGCGGGGCATGACCATAAAACATATCTCTCATATAAATAGAACAACCATTATTCTCGGATTTAAATGAGTAGCTGTCGGTGTCAAAACCGGCGGATCTCGGGTAGGGGGTCCCGAACTGTGCGTCTAGGCGGATGGTAACATGAGACAAGGGACACGATGTTTACCCAGGTTCGGGCCCTCTTGATGGAGGTAAAACCCTACGTCCTGCTTGATTGATATTGATATTGTGGATGTTTACAAGAGTGGATCTACCACGAGATCAAGGAGGCTAAACCCTAGAAGCTAGCCTATTGTATGATTGTAAGGGTTGTTGTGATTGTGGTCCTACGGACTAAAGCCATCCGGTTTATATAGACACCGGAGAGAGCTTGGGTTACATAGAGTCGGTTACAATGGTAGGAGATCTACATATCCGTATCGCCAAGCTTGCCTTCCACGCCAAGGAAAGTCCCATCCGGACACGGGGTGAAGTCTTCAGTCTTGTATCTTCATAGTCTTGGAGTTCGGTTGATGATGATAGTCCGGCCGATAATAGTCCGGCCGATGATGGTAGCCCGGCAATCCGGATACCCCCTAATCCGGGACTCCCTCAGTAGCCCCCGAACCAGGCTTCAATGACGATAAGTCCAGCATGCGTGTAGTCTTCGGCGTTGCAAGGCGGGTTCTCCTTTAAGTTCCACGTACCTGCCGAGCGATTGTCCGCTTCCTCACCAATGTTGCGCGTCTTGGCTTCCACGCCCAATAATGGCCTTCTTCCACGCTGTCGTGCGAATGTGAAAAGCCAGGGTGTCTTTTATGTTTTACCCCCTAGTTGTGCGAACAATCTGCCTATAAGGGAGGCAAGAATCCAGATCCAAGTCACCATCTTCCCCTCGCAAATACTCATTGGAGCGCTTTCGACCAAGAATCCATTCCATCATGGACCGTCAACGCGGCTCCTCTTCTCGCGCTCCCAGCCCTTTGCCAGGAGATTGGAGGAGATGCTCTGTTTCGCTACGAGCTGGTGAAGCTCCAATCGGGGGGATATCTCCCTCCGGCGTTCATGGTTCCGGTTCGAGCCAGGCTTGCCACCTACAAAGGTGGGAAGCAAGCGGAGGTTACCCCAAATCCCAACAAAGGGGAGCGGGTATGATTCGTCCCCTATCTTATAAGGGCTCTCGGATTTCCTGTACATCCATTCCTCCGCGGGCTCCTGGAGTTCTACGGACTCCAGCTCCATCACCTCACGCCCGCCTCAATCCTGCATATTGCGGGTTACGTAGCTCTTTGCGAGCTTTTCCTGGGCATCGAGCCCCACTTCGCGCTGTGGAAGAGGTTGTTTTGCCTTGTACCCCGCTCTCACGAGGGGTCCATATATCAAGTGGGCGGCGCCGAAATATGGCGCATTGCCGGGACCGGATATCCATCCGGAACCCCTAAGAAGGCGCCCGAAGACTGGCCTTCGGAATGGTTTTATATAGAAGACGCTCCGCTGCCGGACCCTGTTCGGATCGGCCTCCCGGAGTTCAGCAATGCTCCTCTGAAGAAACGCCTTAGTTGGCGTCCGCGGAGACCCAGACTGGAGGAAGACAAGAGAGTCCATTATCTGATGGGCCGAATAAGGTTACTGGCCCATGCCCGGTTGACCATGATTGGAGTCATGGCAACATGCATTATGCGGGGGGTGCAGCCACTACAATACAGGGGCCACCCCATGTGGGATTTCAACGGGGAGGACGATGTCACCCGTCATGGCTGCAAAGGGCCGGAATCGGCCGAAGATCTGGCGACGATCTTGTCCAACCTGTATAAGGGGGAGAAAGAGGATTTCCTTCGGACGAACCCGTTAAATGGGTTTTCCATGAACAATCCCCGGCCTTGGGTAAGTGAACACTCAGCGTGTCCGACCTGTGCCTTTTGAAACTTAAGTTTCTTACATTGTGTTCTTCTTTTGACGCAAGAACTGCGCCGGACTGTGGAGGGAATGCTGAGTCCGGCTCCGCAGCCTGAGGATCCAGAGAGATCCCGGGATCCGGCCTCCGAAGAGGATCCGGACATAAAGGTGGAGCTAATCGACGGGGTGTTCCACCAACTCAGCATGGACAATGCTTTAGTCGCCATCACGGCCGACTATCCCGGACTTTATCCGGCTCCCCAGGTGATTGCGGCCGAAGCCCTGACACCGTCATTCCTTCCTTGCTTATTTCTGACCACCGTATATGATGGCATCAGTGTGAGGCGCCTAGGGCGAGAAGCCGAGCTCATGTGGCTGACCAACAAGGGCCAGTTCGACCGGTAGGCGGAAGAGGAGCGGCCAGGACTGAAACGTCGCCGCAAAGGTGTAGCTCACAATTTATTATCTTCAGAGCAACGTTCCTAGGAAGCTTCTGAGTGCTCATGACTTTTATAGGGAAAAAAGCGTCTGCCGGACTGCGGGCGTGGAAGTTGTCAATCCAACCTCTACCAGTCGGGCTCCCGCACCTGGCCAGGAGGGGGAGGCGAGCGCAAGGCGCGAGCCGGACGTTCCTCCGACGGAGGATGCTGAAAGACTGTCCGCCACCAAGTCAGAGGTGGAGAGTGCCCTGAATCACAGGCGCCGCCGGACAGTATTGTGACGCGTGCTTCTCCCCCGAGGCGTTGAATGCCTTTAACACCGGGCACGCGCACCTTCGTGCCGCTCATGATAGTTTTACCAGAGCCACGGAGCAGTATGTAAAAGACATACGGGTAAGAGAATTTAATAGTTGTATATGCCAAGAGCCCCGAGACTTAAAGTAGTTATATTAACTGATTTAAGGATCATATGAAATGTAGGATCTTACCGAGAAGAATGCCCGGTGTCTCGGAGTTGCAAGAGTGCAAGGCCCAACTTGAGGCCGCATTTTACGCACAGGAGGAAACGCAAGGACCTCTCCTGGTAACGCATTATTTTTAGAAAGATAAGTAGCGCTTGGCCGTTGCGCAAGTCTAAAAAATGACATTGCAGGTGCTGCTGGACAAGATCCAGACAGGCAAGAACTTCTGCGCCAACTAAAGGCCGGCGAGAGGGTGCTGCATAAGGTGCAGCATGAAAGGAACAAGCTCCAGGATGCCCATGCCCAGCTTGGAGAAGAGCTGATAGGCGTTAAGACGAGCTGTCGGGCTCAATTCACGGAGAATCAACGGCTTCGTCGCGGCATATATAGTAAGTGCTTGAGCGAACTCCTTTGAAAAGAAGAGTTCGGCGAGGAAGTCAATTTGACAGAATATATCTGTAGGTATGCTCACAGGTCGCCCTGCGGAGGAGATGCCCGTGACAACGGGTGATAAACTTCCCGAATTGTTACAACTGATCGAACGAGTTCGACAGGCTATGAGCGGCGTCGTCCAGGCGTTATGGCCAGCTTTCTCCATACCCGAGGGTCTTGGGGAGCTTGCGGAGAAGCTGCAGGGAGTGCGGCAGCGCTTCCATGTAAGGAAGATTTCGGCCTGCCGGGGAGGCCTGGGCCATGGTGAAGACGCGGTACAAGAAGGCGGATCCCAACCACATGGCCGAAGTTGGACCTGTGGGGCCTGATGGGAAGGAGATCCCTGTGAGTTTAGTATACGACCAAGTGGAGTTGGCCGCGAAATTTTCCCAACAGGACTGTAAATTAGACAACCTGTAAGACGGGATTGAGGAAGAATACAGTTAGTCGATTTGACAATGTATTATAAAATGACATACGAAATGCCTTCTAGCCGGATTGTAGATCGTTTGTCTTTGCCGACCTTTTCGCCCGACCTCGGGACCCTATAGTCCGGAGTGTGTCCGAATACCTTCTCGGTTATGAAACAACCGGGTATGCATGGAGACCAGGCGTAGGGGTCATCGGTGCTTTATCGCATAAGTGCCCAACTAGTTATGTTATATTACATGGTTAGTAAGAAACATCTTCCGGGAGAATAGTTCCGTTAAGGGTTCCTTTCATTGGGGTGACATGCCCTAAAGTGCATGTCCGGACTGAAAAAGCAGAAAAACATCTGGGGGCAGATAAATAAGTGGATAAAAATCATCTTTTAAGTCACCGACCGAATATTCCCTTAAGAACGCTAGCTTTCGGCTTCACCCGATCGAGGTACACATCCGGCTGACCCGGCAGTAACAATCGCAGAGGTGCTCCCTTTACCTCCTAGCCGAACAATCGGGAACGTAGGGGTAAGCACAGGAGCCAGGCAAATTGGCTTGGCCAAAACTTAAGTCATATCGATGCATATAATGGTGAATAAAAGGTACGTGTGGAGGCTTGACACATGTGCTGGGCATGAAGCCCGTATAATTAAGCTTCTGGTAAAGAAGCCCCCAGGTATGATGAGTGCGGGTAGCACATCAATTGCGCGCGAACGTTGCGCAGGTGAAGCCCTTTAAGGCTTGGATGAATAGGGTTGAGGAGAAAAAGATAAACAAAAGGCAGCTGAAGTAAAAAAAAATTTGGACGGGGGAAAGGGACGAACTCTTAGTCCGGTGCTAGGCATAGAATCGTCGGAGGCGGGCTGCGTTCCATGGGTTCGGCTCGAGTCGGTTATCCGATGCATTTCATAGGCAATGCAGCTCCGCCGGTCAGGACTTGATCGATGATGAAGGGGCCTTCCCATTTGGGCTTGAGCTTGTCCTTTTTCTTGTCCGGCAGGCGTAGAACCAGTTCGCCAATGTTGTAAGTCTTGGCCCGTACTTCTCTGCTTTGATATCTTCGAGCCTGCTGTTGATAGAATGCGGAACGAGCCTTGGCGACGTCGCGCTCTTCCTCCAATGTGTCCAAGCTGTCCTGCCGATCCAACTCGGCTTCTCTTTCTTCGTACATGCGCACTCGAGGTGAGTCATGAATGATGTCGCAGGGCAAAACTGCTTCTGCGCCGTATACCATAAAAAATGGTGTGAATCCGGTGGTACGGTTAGGCGTTGTCCACAACTCCCAGAGTACGGAGTCGAGCTCCTCTACCCAGTGCGTGTCAGATTTCGTAAGGGACCGCACTAGTCTGGGTTTGATGCCGCTCATTATTAGACCATTTGCTCGTTCCACTTGACCGTTGGTTTGAGGATGATAGACTGAGCGTAATCGAGCTTGATGCCCATATTTTTGCACCATGATTTAACCTCATCGGCGGTGAAGTTCGTGGTCGTTATCGGTGATGATGCGTGGGGACACCATAACGGTGTACTACCCGGATATAAAGTCTATCACTGGTCCGGATTCCGCCGTTTTAACTGGCTTGGCCTCTATCCATTTGGTGTATTTATCCACCATGACCAATAGGTACCTTTGCTTGTGGGTTCCCCCTTTAAGTGGTCCAACCATGTCAAGCCCCAGGACATGAATGGCCAGGTAATGGGTATAGTTTTGAGGGCGGTGGGTGGCATCTGCTCTGATTAGCAAAGAGTTGACAACCGACGCATCTTTGGACTAGGTCCTGTGCATCTGCCGGGCCGTCGGCCAAAGAAAATCCTGTCTTGAATGCCTTTCCTACAAGGGCCGAGTTGCGGCGTGGTGTCCGCCTAGTCCGGCATGAATTTCAGCCAGAGGTTCCGCCCTTCCTCTTCGGAGATACACCTTTGAAGGACTCCGGTTGTGCTTTTCTTATAAAGTTCTCCCTCATAGACCTTGTAGGCTTTAGATCGCCGGATAATGCTGCGGGCCTCATTTTGGTCTTCGGGAAGCTCCTGCCTAAGTAAGTAGGCGAGGAATGGTTCTGTCCACGAGGCAATTACTGCCATTATGTCGTGGGCGGATGGTGTTATGTCATCGGCTGAAACGCCAGTTGGCGCGGCTTGTTCCGGTTTGTTAGTTCTGGACTCCTGTTCCCATAATACGGATTGCTTGAAGAGCCGTTCCAGGAAAATATTAGGAGGGACAGCGTCGCGTTTGGCGCCATGCGTGCCAGTACGTCGGCCGCTTGGTTATTATCCCGGGTGACGTGATGGAATTCAAGTCCTTCGAACCGGGCTGACATTTTGAGGACGGCGTTGCGATATGCTGCCATTTTCGGATCTATGGCGTCGAAGTCTCGGATTATTTGGGATATTGCGAGGTTTGAATCCCCGCGCACCTCTAGGCGTTGAATGCCCATGGAGATTGCCATCCGGAGACCATGTAAAAGGGCCTCGTATTCGGCTGCGTTGTTGGAGTCCGTGTACATTATCTGAAATGCGTATTGGACTGTGTCCCGGTCGGGACATCGATCTGACGCCCGCCCCCAATCCGGCTAACATTTTGGAGCCGTCGAAGTGCATAATCCAATTAGAGTATGCGCCGTATTCTTTAGGGAGTTCGGCTTCGCTCCATTCAGCGACAAAGTCAGCCAATACTTGTGACTTTATAGCTCGTCGAGGTTTGTAAGATATATCAAATGGTAAGAGCTCAATGGCCCATTTTGCAATCCTGCCCGTCGCATCGCGGTTGTTTATAATGTCGTTAAGTGGTACTTCAGAGGCCACTGTTATCGAACACTCTTGAAAGTAGTGTCGAGCTTCCGGATGCCATGAACACCGCGTATGCTATCTTACGATAGTGCGGGTAACGGACTTGCAGGGGTTAACACAGATGAATCGTAGTATACTGGTTTGTGAAGAGGGAATTTATGCCCTACATTTTCTCGTTCGACGACGAGTACCGCGCTTACAACATGATGTGTAACTGCAATGTATAACAACATTGGTTCACCCAGGTTGGGCGCAGCCAGGACCGGATTTGTTGCCAATATGGCCTTTATTTCTTCGAGTCCGGCGGTGGCAGCATCCGTCCACTCGAAGTGTTCGGTGCGCCTAAGGAGGCGATAGAGGGGTAATGCCTTTTCTCCTAGACGGGAGATGAAGCGGCTTAGAGCCGCCATGCATCCAGTCAATTTTTGTATTTGCTTGAGGTCTTTTGGGATATCTAGCTGTAATGAGCTCGGATCTTGGCTGGGTTTGCTTCAATTCCTCTACGGATCTGATGAAGCCCAGCAGCTTTCCTACCGGGTACGCCCGAAACGCATTTTTCCGGATTCAGCTTGATGTCGTATCTTTGTGAGGTTGTCGAATGTGAGCCTCAAGTCGTCTACTAGAGTTTCGGCGTGTTTGGTTTTGTGACTAAGTCGTCTCACGATGCCTCTACTGTTTTGCCGATCTGGGTAGCGGACATGTCCGAATCATGCGCTGATATGTTGTGCCGGGCGTTTCTAAGTCTCAAGGGCATCGTGTTGAAGCGTAATGGTCCGTATGGAGTAATGAATGCGATTCGGCTTGATCCGCTTCTGCCATCTTGATTTGATGATAGCCGGAGTATGCGTCCAGGAAGCACAATGAATCGTGCCCTGCAGTGGCATCGATGATTTGGTCGATGCGGGGGAGGGGAAAGGGATCCTTTGGGCAAGCTTTATTTAGGTCTTTGAAATCGACACATAGGCGCCAGGATTTGTCCTTCTTTGGTACCATTACCAGGTTTGCTAGCCAATCCGGATGTTTGATGTCTCTGATGAATCCGGCTTCCAATAGTTTGGCTAGCTCCTCTCCCATTGCCTGTCTTTTGGGTTCGTAAAATCGTCAAGAGCCTGTTTGATCGGCTTGAATCCTTTCAGGATATTTAGGGCTGTGCTCGCCAGTGACGTGGGATTCCTGGCATGTCCGAAGGGTGCCAAAGCGAAGATGTCCCAGCTTTTCTTGTAGAAATTCTCGTGGTCGGCATCTACATCAGGGTTTAATTGTGCCCCGATGGAGGCCGTCTTTGCGAGTCCGTTGGGTGGACTTGGAATTTGACTATTTCATCCGCTGGTTTAAAAGAGGTGGATTTGGATCTTTTATCAAGTATCGGATCGTCCTCGTTCACCGTGGAGCGCATCGCGGTGAGTTCCTCGGCCGCTAGGGCTTCGGATAGTGCCTCGAGGGCTAGTGCAGCTGTCTTATTTTCTAGCGGAGTGCTATGTTCGGGTCACTAGCGAGAGTGATGATTCCGTTGGGACCGGGCATTTTAAGCTTCATGTACCCATAATGGGGCATAGCTTGAAAAATTGTGAATGCCTCTCGTCCTAATGAAGCATGATATCCGCTGCTGAACGGAGCCACTTGAAATGTGACCTGCTCGGACCTGTAATTGTCCGGCGAGCCGAACACTACGTCCAGCGTGATTTTTCCTGTGCAGCATGCTTCCCGGCTGGGGATTATTCCTCTAAAGGTTGTGCTGCTTCGCTCAATGCGGTTCCAGTCTAATTCCATTTTTCGGAGGGTTTCCTCATAGATGAGGTTTAGTCCATGCCGCCATCCATGAGTACCTTAGTAAGACGTAGCCGTCTACTATCGGGCCGAGGACCAATGCGGTAGTGCCGGGCAGTTCGAATTTAGGTTAAATCACTTTGGCATTGAAGGTAATAGCCGTGTCCTCCATGGATTTATTGTTGCTACTTGGTATACTTGACAAGGTTGCGGAGTTGTCGTTTCGCATGTTATTTGATGCGAAAGTCTCAAGACTGCTAACACCGTCTTTGGTGTTGCTGGGCTGGGATTCTGAAGCTAGAAGCTCTTCGCCACTTTTGGCCAACTGCCGTAGTATCCAACATGCTCGAAGGCTATGAGTTGGAGTGGCGCCCTCTGTGCTATGAATTTTGCAGGGTCCGTTTAGCCAGCCCTCCAGTACGGTTCCGTACCCTTTAGGGGGTTTTGGTTTTTTGGTATTCAACCCAGGTGCTTGATGATGATGCACCCTTTGGTTCCGGACTAGGGATGTATTCGGGGCCGGATTATCCCAAAATTTACTTTCGGTTTTCCAGGCGCTCTCCATCGCACAGTACTTTTGTACGATGGTCACCAAGTCAGCAAAGCGTGTAATTTTGCGACGACTTATGGCGTTTAGGATTCCCTTGTCCGTGCAATTATTGCAGAAGACTGAGATTGTGTTTTCCTCTCGGCAGTCCTTTATCCTGTCCATAACCAGGAGGAATCGGGCCCAGTAGTGATGTACTGTCTCGGCTGGCTCTTGCCGAATTAGAGTTAGATCGCGTATGTCTGGGCGGGTGGGTGGAACTAAGTCCGGAACCCTACCCATCTCAAGGCTCGAAGGCCAAGAAGTTTCCAATTTTGGAAGCTTGGATTTCTGGACGTTGTCCAACGAGTCTGGTCCGATGCCTGACTTTAAGTTCAGTGTTTGATCGAGGCCCGTCCCTCCGCGGGAATCCGGCATGGGGGGTTCGGGGATCCGGACATGACTAGTTTTCAATACAGGAGAAGCGTCGCCAAGATTGCTCCTCTACCATCGCAACGTGGTGGGTGACCCGGGAGAGTTAATCTCTCGGATCGGGTTTTAAGCCCAATCTGATCATAGTCTGTAGCGACTCCTGTGGCGGCGATGCGATCCAAGAGCTCGTTCTGGACGAGAGCTCTATTGGATCCAGCCGCTCGGCGAATTCCGAGCTGACGTGAAGATTGCTTTTGATGACTTGGGAGGTCATTGTCGAAGCGATGGCCGGACAGGGCGGTCATGAGAAAACCACCTAGCCGGATAGTTTGGCCGGCGGCCAAGGCTCCTTTATAAAATACCGTCCTTGAAGACGGGAGGAGGCATCCTTCCTATCGGTGACGGCAAAGAGGAACTCTCAATGAAAGCACCAATGTCGGTGTCAAAACCGGCGGATCTCGGGTAGGGGGTCCCGAACTGTGCGTCTAGGCGGATGGTAACAGGAGACAAGGGACACGATGTTTACCCAGGTTCGGGCCCTCTTGATGGAGGTAAAACCCTATGTCCTTCTTGATTGATATTGATATTGGATGTTTACAAGAGTGGATCTACCACGAGATCAAGGAGGCTAAACCCTAGAAGCTAGCCTATGGTATGATTGTAAGGGTTGTTGTGATTGTGGTCCTACGGACTAAAGCCATCCGGTTTATATAGACACCGGAGAGGGCTAGGGTTACATAGAGTCGGTTACAATGGTAGGAGATCTACAAAAACCTATAGCCAAGCATTCCATACACGCCAAGGAAAGTCCCATCTGGACACCGGGTGAAGTCTTCAATCTTGTATCTTCATAGTCTTGGAGTCCGGTTGATGATGATAGTCCGGCCGATAATAGTCCGGCCGATGATGGTAGTCTGGCAATCCGAACACCCCCTAATCCGGGACTCCCTCAGTAGCCATCTCGTATCAAACGAGATCCAGATACAATGTTCATGCTCAAAGCTGGCACTAAATAACAATTACTGAGGTTTAAAACTAATCCCATAGGTAAATGTAGAGGTAGCGTGCCGACGGCGATCACATCGACCTTGGAACCATTCTCGACGCCAAGCCGTCACCTCGTCGCCCTTCGCCGATCTCGCTTATTCCGCAACTCCTGTTTTGAGTTACAAATATGAGCAACCGCACCGGTATCAAATACCCAGGAGTTACTACGAGTACTGGTAAGGTACACATCAACTACAGGTATATCACATATACCTTTGGTGTTGTCGGCCTTCTTGTCCGCTAAGTACGTGGGGCAGTTCCGCTTCCAGTGACCACTTCCCTTGCAATAAAAACACTCAGTCTCAGGCTTGGGTCCATTCTTTGGTTTCTTCCCCGCAGCTTGCTTGCCGGGCGCGGCACCTCCCTTGCCGTCTTTCTTGAAACCCTTTTTACCCTTTCCCTTCTTGAACTTAGTGGTTTTATTCACCATCAACAATTGATGTTCCTTTTTGATTTCCACCTCCGCTGATTTCAGCATTGAATATACTTCAGGAATGGTTTTCTCCATCCCCTGCATATTGAAGTTCATCACAAAGCTCTTGTAGCTTGGTGGAAGCGACTGAAGGATTCTGTCAACAACCGCGTCATCCGGGAGATTAACTCCTAGCTGAGATAAGCGGTTGTGCAACCCAGACATTTTGAGTATGTGCTCGCTGACAGAACTATTCTCCTCCATCTTACAACTGTAGAACTTGTCGGAGACTTCATATATCTCGACCCGGGCATGAGATTGAAAAACCATTCTCAGCTCTTGGAACATCTCATATGCCCCGTGCTGCTCGAAACATTTTCGGAGCCCCGGTTCTAAGCTATAAAGCATGCCGCACTGAACCAGGGAGTAATCATCAACACGCGACTGCCAAGCGTTCATAACGTCTTGGTTCGCGGGGGTGGTGCTTCACCTAACGGTGCTTCTAGGACATATACTTTCTTGGCAGCTATGAGGATGATCCTCAAGTTCCGGACCCAGTCCGTATAGTTGCTACAATCGTCTTTCAGCTTCGTTTTCTCTAGGAACGCGTTGAAGTTGAGGTTGACATGAGCGTTGGCCATTTGATCTACAAGATATATTTGCAAAAGTTTTATACTAAGTTCATGATAATTAAGTTCATCTAATCAAATTACTTAATGAACTCCCACTCAGACAAACATCCCTCTAGTCATCTAAGTGATACATGATCCGAGTCAACTAGGCCGTGTCCGATCATCACATGAGACGGACTAGTCATCATCGGTGAACATCTTATTGTTGATCGTATCTTCTATACGACTCATGTTCGACCTTTCGGTCTCTTGTGTTCCGAGGGCATGTCTGTACATGCTAGGCTCGTCAAGTAAACCTAAGTGTTCTGCATGTGTAAATCTGGCTTACACCCGTTGTATGTGAATGTTAGAATCTATCACACCCGATCATCACGTGGTGCTTCGAGACAATGAACTTTCGCAACGGCGCACAGTTAGGGGAAACACTTTCTTGAAATTATTATGAGGGATCATCTTATTTATGCTACCGTCATTCTAAGCAAATAAGATGCAAAAACATGATAAACATCACATGCAATCAAATAGTGACATGATATGGCCAATATCATTTTTCTCCTTTTGATCTCCATCTTCGGGACGCCATGATCATCATCGTCACTGGCATGACACCATGATCTCCATCATCGTGTCTTGCCAACTATTACTTCTACTACTATGGCTAACAGTTTGCCAACAAAGTAAAGTAATTACATGGCGTTATTCATTGACACGCAGGTCATACAATAAATTAAGACAACTCCTATGGCTCCTGCCGGTTGTCATACTCATCGACATGCAAGTCGTGATTCCTATTACAAGAACATGAACCATCTCATACATCACATATATATCATTCATCACATCCTTTTGGCCATATCACATTACATGGCATATGCTGCAAAAACAAGTTAGACGTCCTCTAATTGTTGTTGCAAATTTTTACGTGGCTGCTATAGGTTTCTAGCAAGAACGTTTCTTACCTACGCCAAAACCACAACGTGATATGCCAATTTCTATTTACCCTTCATAAGGACCCTTTTCATCGAATCTGATCCGACTAAAGTGGGAGAGACAGACACCCGCTAGCCACCTTATGCAACTAGTGCATGTCAGTCGTCGGTGGAACCTGTCTCACGTAAGTGTATGTGTAAGGTCGGTCCGGGCCGCTTCATCCCACGATGTCACCGAATCAAGATAATACTAGTAACGGCAAGTAAATTGACAATATCGACGCCCATAACAAACTTGTGTTCTACTCGTGCAAAGAAACTACGCATAGACCTAGCTCATGATGCCACTGTTGGGGACCGTATCAGAAATTAAAATTTTCTACGCATCACCAAGATCAATCTATGGAGTCATCTAGCAACGAGAGAGAGAGAGAGAGAGAGAGAGAGAGAGAGGAGTGCATCTAGATACCCTTGTAGATCGCGAGCGGAAGCGTTCAAGAGAATGGGCTTGATGGAGTCGTACTCGTCGTGATCCAAATCACTGATGACCAGGCGCCGAACGGATGGCACCTCCGCGTTCAACACACGTACGGTTGGGGAAGACGTCTCCTCCTTCTTGATCTAGCAAGGGGGAAGGAGAGGTTGACGGATATCCAGAAGCACGATGGCATGGTGGTGGAAGCAGAGGGGATCTCGGCAGGGCTTCGCCAAGCTCAGCGAGAGGGAGAGATGTTACAGGGGGAGAGGGAGGCGCCAGGGGCTTGGGTGTGCAGCCCTCCCCCCCTCTATATATAGGGGTCCTGGGGGGCGCCGGCCCCCTAGAGATCCAATCTCAAGGGGGGGGCAGCGGCCAAGGGGGGGACTTGCCCCCCAAGTCAGGTGTGGCGCCCCCCACCCCCAGGGTTTCCAACCCTAGGCACAGGGGGAGGCCCATGGGGGGTGCACCAGCCCACGAGGGGCTGGTTCCCTTCCGACTTCAGCCCACGGGGCCCTCCGGAATAGGTGGCCCCACCCGGTGGACCCCCGGGACCCTTCCGGTGGTCCCGGTACAATACCAGTCCCGAAACTTTCTCGGTGGCCGAAACTGGACTTCCTATATACAAATCTTTACCTCCGGACCATTCCGGAACTCCTCGTGACGTCCGGGATCTCATCCAGGACTCCGAACAACTTTCAGGTTACCGCATACTAATATCTTTACAACCCTAGCGTCACTGAACCTTAAGTGTGTAGACCCTACGGGTTCGGGAGACACGCAGACATGACCGAGACCACTCTCCGGTCAATAACCAACAGCGGGATCTGGACACCCATGTTGGCTCCCACATGCTCCTCGATGGTCTCATCAGATGAACCACGATGTCGAGGATTCAATCAATCCCGTATACAATTCCCTTTGTCAATCGGTACGTTATTTGCCCAAGATTCGATCGTCGATATCCCAATACCTCGTTCAATCTCATTACCGGCAAGTCACTTTACTCGTACCGTAATGCATGATCCCGTGACCAACCACTTGGTCACATTGAGCTCATTATGATGATGCATTACCGAGTGGGCCCAGAGATACCTCTCTGTCATACGGAGTGACAAATCCCAGTCTCGATACGTGCCAACCCAACAGACACTTTCGGAGATGCCTGTAGTGTACCTTTATAGCCACCCAGTTATGTTGTGACGTTTGGTACACCCAAAGCACTCCTATGGTATCCGGGAGTTGCATGATCTCATGGTCTAAGGAAATGATACTTGACATTAGAAAAGCTCTAGCAGACGAACTACATGATCTTGTGCTATGCTTAGGATTGGGTCTCGTCCATCACATCATTCTCCCAATGATGTGATCCTGTTATCATTGACATCAAATGTCCATGGTCGGGAAACCATAACCATACATTGATCAACGAGCTAGTCAACTAGAGGCTCACTAGGGGACATGTTGTGGTCTATGTATTCACACATGTATTACGGTTTCCGGATAACACAATTATAGCATGAACAATAGACAATTATCATGAACAAGGAAATATAATAATCATTTTATTATTGCCTCTAGGGCATATTTTCAACATTTCGTCATCCCTTGCATATTATAGTTCATCACGAAGTCCTTCTAACTTTGTGACGGTGACTAGAGAATTCTGTCAATCACTATCTTATCTGGAAGATTAACTCCCACTTGATTCAAGCGATTGTAGTACCCAGACAATCTGAGCACATGCTCGCTGGTTGAGCTATTCTCCTCCATCTTTTAGGCAAGAAATCATCGAGGTCTCATACCTCTCGACACGGGCATGAGTCTGAAATACTAATTTCAACTCCTGGAACATCTCATATGCTCCGTGGCGTTTCAAAAACGTCTTTGAAGCCCCGATTCTGAGCCGTAAAGCATGGTGCACTAAACTATCAAGTATTCATCATATCGAGCTTGCCAAACGTTCATAACGTCTGCTTTTGCTCCTGCAATCAGTCCGTCACCTAGCGGGGCATCAAGGACATAATTCTTCTGTGCAGCAATGAGGATAATCCTCAGATCACGGATCCAATCCGCATCATTGCTACTAACATTTTTCAACATAGTTTTTCTCTAGGAACATATCAAAATAAACAGGGAGCAACTGTTGGAAATATGCCCTAGAGGCAATAATAAATTATTTATTATTATATTTCCTTGTTCATGATAATCGTTTATTATCCATGCTATAATTGTATTGATAGGAAACTCAGATACATGTGTGGGTACATAGACAAAACCATGTCCCTAGTAAGCCTCTAGTTGACTAGCTCGTTGATAAATAGATGGTTACAGTTTCGTGACCATGGACATTGGATGTCGTTGAAAACGAGATCACATCATTAGCAGAATGATGTGATGGACAAGACCCAATCCTAAGCCTAGCACAAAGATCGTGTAGTTCGTTTGCTAAAGCTTTTCTAATGTCAAGTATCTTTTCCTTAGACCATGAGATTGTGCAACTCCCGGATACCGTAGGAATGCTTTGGGTGTACCAAACGTCACAGCGTAATTGGGTGGCTATAAAGGTGCACTACAGGTATCTCCAAAAGTGTATGTTGGGTTGGCACGAATCGAGACTGGGACTTGTCACTCCGTGTAAACGGAGAGGTATCTTTGGGCCCACTCGGTAGGACATCATCATAATGTGCACAATGTGACCAAGGGGTTGATCACGGGATGATGTGTTACGGAACGAATAAAGAGACTTGCCGGTAACGAGATTGAACAAGGTATCGGCATACCGACGATCGAATCTCGGGCAAGTACAATACCGCTAGACAAAGGGAATTGTATACGGGATTGATTGAGTCCTTGACATTGTGGTTCATCTGATGAGATCATCATGGAACATGTGGGAGCCAACATGGGTATCCAGATCCTGCTGTTGGTTATTGACCGGAGAACGTCTCGGTCATGTCTGCATGGTTCCCGAACCCGTAGGGTCTACACACTTAAGGTTCGATGACGCTAGTGTTATAAAGTAAGTTCGTATGTGGTTACCGAATGTTGTTCGGAGTCCCGGATGAGATCCCGGACGTCACGAGGAGTTCCGGAATGGTCCGGAGGTAAAGATTTGAATATGGAAAGTTGTTGTTCGGGTTCCGAGAAAAGTTCGGTTTTTTTCGGTATTGTACCGGGAAGCTTCCGGAAGGTTCCGAAGGATTCCGGAGGTGTCCGGAGGTCCGGAAAATGTTCCACCACGTCCAATACAGCAGCATGGGCTGTAAGGGGGCGCCCTAGCCTTAATGGGCCAGGGGCACCAGCCCCCCCCAAGGCCCATGCGCATGGGAGAGGGAAACCCTAAGGGGAGGGCCTCCACTTGACTTGGGAGGCACTCCTCCCCGTTGGCCGCCCCTAGATGGGATCTAGGGCTGGCCGCCGCCCCTAGGGGCGGAACCCTAGGTGGGGGCGCAGCCCCCCTCTCCCCTATATATAGCGGAGGCAAAGGGGCAGCCCAACACACGAAGTTCTTCTCCTGTTGGCGCAGCCCTACCTCTCTTTCTCCTCCTCTCCCGCGGTGCTTGGCGAAGCCTGCATGATTGCCAGGTTCCTCCACCACCACCACGCCGTTGTGCTGTTGCTGGATGGAGTCTTCCCCAACCCCTCCCTCTCTCCTTGCTGGATCAAGGCATGGCAGACGTCAACGGGCTGTACTTGTGTTGAACGCGGAGGTGCCGTCCGTTCGACACTAGGATCTCCAGTGATTTGGATCACGACGAGTACGACTCCTTCAACCCCGTTCACTTGAACGCTTCCGCTTAGCGATCTACAAGGGTATGTAGATGCACTCTCCTTCCCCTCGTTGTTGGTTTCTCCTTAGATAGATCTTGGTGACACGTAGGAAAAATTTGAATTTCTGCTACGTTCCCCAACAGTGGCATCATGAGCTATGTCTATTGCGTAGATTCTTTGCACGAGTAGAACACAAAGTAGTTGTGGGCGTTGATTTTGTTCAATATGCTTACCGTTACTAGTCCAATCTTGTTTCGACGGTATTGTGGGATGAAGCGGCCCGGACCGACCTTACACGTACACTTACGTGAGACAAAGTTCCACCGACCCACATGCACTTGGTGCATAAGGTGGCTAGCGGGTGCCGATCTCTCCCACTTTAGTCGGAACGGATTCGATGAAAAGGATCCTTATGAAGGGTAAATAGCAATTGGCATATCACGTTGTGGTTTTGCGTAGGTAAGAAACGTTCTTGCTAGAAACCCATAGCAGCCACGTAAAACATGCAAACAACAATTAGAGGACGTCTAACTTGTTTTTGCAGGGTATGCTATGTGATGTGATATGGCCAAGAAGAATGTGATGAATGATATGTGATGTATGAGATTGATCATGTTCTTGTAATAGGAATCACGACTTGAATGTCGATGAGTATGACAACCGGCAGGAGCCATAGGAGTTGTCTTAATTTATTGTATGACCTGTGTGTCATTGAACAAACGCCATGTAATTACTTTACTTTATTGCTAACCGGTAGCCATAGTAGTAGAAGTAATAAGATGGCGAGACAACTTCATGGAGACATGATGATGGAGATAATGATGATGTAGGTCATGGTGTCATGCCGGTGACGATGATGATCATGGAGCCCCGAAGATGGAGATCAAAAGGAGCAAAAAATGATATTGGCCATATCATGTCACTATTTGATTGCATGTGATGTTTATCATGTTTATGCATCTTATTTTCTTAGAACGACGGTTGTAAATAAGATGATCCCTCATTAAAATTTCAAGAAAGTGTTCCCCCTAACTGTGCACTGTTGCGAAAGTTCGTCGTTCCGAAGCACCACGTGATGATCGGGTGTGATAGATTCTTACGTTCACATACAACGGTGTAAGCCAGATTTACACACGCGAAAACCTTAGGTTAACTTGACGAGCCTAGCTTGTACAGACATGGCCTCGGAACACAAGAGACCGAAAGGTCGAGCATGAGTCGTATGGTAGATACGATCAACATGAAGATGTTCACCGATGATGACTAGTCCGTCTCACGTGATTATCGGACACGGCCTAGTTGACTCGGATCATGTAATCACTCAGATGACTAGAGGGATGTCTTTCTGAGTGGGAGTTCATTAGATGAACTTAATTATCCTGAACATAGTCCAAAGCCCTTTGCAAATTATGTCGTAAGCTCGCACTTTAGTTCCACTGTTTAGATATGTTCCTAGAGAAAATATAGTTGAAAGTTGATAGTAGCGATTATGCGGACAGTAGAATGCTTATGTCCTTAATGCACCGCCCAGTGTGCTGAACCCCAAACGTCGTCTGTGGATGTTGCGAACATCGGGCATACACGTTTTGATAACCACGTGATAGTTCAGTTAAACGGTTTAGAGTTAAGGCACCAAAGACGTTTTTTCGAAATGTCGTGGAACATATGAGATGTTTCGAGGGCTGAAATTGGGATTTCAGGCTCGTGCCCACGTCAAGAGGTATAAGACCTCCGACGATTTTCTTAGCTTGTAAACTAAGGGAGAAAAGCTCAATCGTTGAGCTTGTGCTCAGATTGTCTGAGTGCAACAATCACTTGAATCGAGTGGGAGTTGATCTTCCAGATGAGATAGCGATGTTTCTCCAAAGTCATTGCCACCAAGCTGCTAGAGATTCGTGATGAACTATAACATATCAGGGATAGATATGATGATCCTTGAGGTATTCGCGATGTTTGACACCGCGAAAGTAAAAATCAAGAAGGAGCACCAATGGTTGATGGTTGGTGAAACCACTAGTTTCAAGAAGGGCAAGGTCAAGAAGGGATACTTCATGAAACAGAAAATCAGCTGCTGCTCTAGTGAAGAAATCCAAGGTTGAACCCAAACCCGAGACTAAGTGCTTCTGTAATAAGGGGAACAGCCACTGGAGCAGAATTACCCTAGATACTTGGTAGATGAGAAGGCTGGCAAGGTCGATAGAAGTATATTGGATATACATTATGTTAATGTGTACTTTACTAGTACTCCTAGTAGCACCAGGGTATTAAGATACCGGTTCGGTTGCTAAGTGTTAGTAACTCGAAATAAAGGAGCTACGGAATAAACGGAGACTAGTAAAGGTGAGCTGACGATATGTGTTGGAAGTGTTTCCAAGTTTGATGTGATCAAACATACGCTCCTTCTACCATCAAGATTAGTATTAAACCTAAATAATTGTCATTTGGTGTTTGCGTTGAGCATAGACATGATTAGATTATGTCTATATCGCAATCTGATTATACATTTAAGGAGAATAATGGTTACTCTATTTATTTGAATAATACCTTCAATGGTCTTGCACCTAAAGGAATGGTTTATTGAATCTAGGTCATAGTGATATCGCATTTTCATGCCAAAAGATATAAGATAGTAATGATAGTACCACTTACTTGTGGCACTGCCATGTAAGTCATATTGGTATAAAAGCATGAAGAAGCTCCATGTTGATGGATCTTTGGACTCACTCGTTTTGAAAAGTTTGAGACATCTGAAGCATGTCTATTGAATATATCTTGCATGAAGAAACTCCATGCAGATGGATCGTTTGGACTCACTTGATTTTGAATCACTTGAGATATGCAAATAATACCACATGGGCAAGATGACTAAAAAGCCTCGTTTTCAGTAAGATGGAACAAGATAGCAACTTGTTGGAAGTAACACATTTTGATGTGTGCAGTCCAATGAGTGTTGAGGCATCAAAGTGAATATCGTTATGTTCTTACTTCACGAGATGATTCGAGTAGATGTTGAGTATATTTACTTGATGAAACACAAGTCTGAATTATTGAATGGTTCAAGTAATTTCAGAGTGAAGTTGAAGATCATTGTGACAAGAGGATAAAATGTCTATGATATGATCATAGAGATGAGTATCTGAGTTACGAGCATTGTCACATAATTAAGACATTGTGGAAATTGTTTCACAATAAATACACTTTGGAACACCATAGTGTGATGGTGTGTCTGAACATCATAGTTGCACCCTATGGGATATGGTGCGTACCATGATGTCTCTTATCAAATTACCACTATCGTTCATGGGTTAGGCATTAGAGACAACCACACTCACTTTAATAGGGCACCACGTAATTCCGTTGAGATGACACCATGAGAACTATGGTTTAGAGAAACCTAAGCTGTCGTTTCTTGAAAGTTTGGGGCTGCGACGCTTATGTGAAAAAGTTTCATCGTGATAAGCTCGAACCCAAAACTGATAAAGGCATCTTCATAGGATACTCAAAATGGTTGGGTATACCTCCTAATTAAGATCCAGAAGCAAAAGTGATTGTTTCTAGAAACGGGTCCTTTCTCGAGGAAAAGTTTCTCTCGAAAGAATTGAGTGGGAGGATGGTGGAGACTTGATGAGGTTATTGAACCGTCACTTCAACAAGTGTGTAGCAGGGCAGAGGAAGTTGTTCCTGTGGCGCCTACACCAATTGAAGTAGAAGCTTATGATAGTGATCATGAAGTTTTGGATCAAGTCACTACCGTACCTCGTAGGGGGACAAGGAGGCGTACTACTTCAGAGTGGTATAGTAATCATGTCTTGAAGGTCATGTTGCTAGACAACAATGAACCTACGAGCTATGGAGAAGCGATGGTGGGCCCAAATTCCGACAAATGGTTAGAAGCCATGAAATCCGAGATAGGATCCATGTATCAAAACAAAGCATGGACTTTGGTGGACTTGCCCGATGATCGGCAAGCCATTGAGATAAATGGATCTTTAAGAAGAAGACAGACGTGGACGGTAATGTCACCGTATATGAAGCTCGACTTGTGGCGAAGAGTTTTTCACAAGTTCAAGGAGTTGATTACGATGAGATTTTCTCATCCGTAGCGATGCTTAAGTCCGTCGGAATCATGTTAGCATTAGTTGCATTTATGAAATCTGGCAGATGGATGTCAAAACCAGTTTCCTTACCAGTTTTCATAAGGAAAGGTTGTATGTGATACAATTAGAAAGGTTTTGTCGATCCTAAGGATGTTAAAAGGCATCTTTGGCTCAATGATCCTTCTAAGGACCGGAGTAAGCATCTCGGAGTTGGAATATGCGCTTTGATGAGATGATCAAAGATTTTGGGTTTATACAAAGTTTATGAGAAACTTGTATTTCCAAAGAAGTGAGTGGGAGCACTATAGAATTTCTGATGAGTATGTGTTGTTGACATATTGTTGATCATAAATGATCTAGAATTTCTGGAAAGCTTATAGGGTTGTTTGAAAAGTGTTTTTAAATGGAAAATCAGGATTAGGCTACTTGAACAATATGCATCAAGATCTATAAGATAGATCAAAATGTTTAATAATGCTTTCAAATGAGCACATACCTTGACATAATCTTGAAGGTGTTCAAGATGGATCAGTCAAAGAAGGAGTTCTTGCCTGAGTTGTAAGGTATGAAGTTAAGAGTTAAAGCTCGACCACGGCAGAAAAGAGAAAGGGCGAAGGTGCGTCCCTATGCCTTAGGCGTAGGCTCTACGGTATGCTATCTTGTGTACCGCACCTGATGTGTGCCTTGGTACATATCGGCAAGAGGTACAAAAGGTGATCAAGGAGTGGATCACCGGATAAGCGGTCAAAATTATCCTTAGAGGAATAAGGATATGTTTCTCGATTATGGAGGTGATAAAGAGTTCGACGCAAAGGATTACGTCAATGCAAGCTTTAACACATCAACGTAACCCTTTACGTCGAACTCTTTATCACCTCCATAAGCGAGAAACATAGTTTCTCATAAACTTTGTATAGACCCAAAATCTTTGATCATCTCATCAAAACATTCCAACTCCAGATGCTTACTCCAAATCATAGAAGGATCGAGCTTTGCATACTTGTTAGCGTCTTTCATGATTGTCAAAAACCTTCTGGTTGTATCACATACAACCTTTCCTCAAGAAAACTGTCAAGGAAACAATGTTTTGACATCCTATATGCAAGATTTCATAAATAATGCAGTAACTGCTAATCCAATTCCAACAGACTCTTAGCATCGCTACGAGTGAGAAAGCCTCACCGTAGTCAACTCCTTGAACTTGTCGGAAAACATCTTTAACGACAAGTCGAGCTTTCTTAATGATGATACTTACCATCATTGTCTGTCTTCCTTTTAAAATCCATCTTTACCCAATGTCCTTACGACCATCAAGTATTTCTTCCAAAGTCATGGATCCTCTCTCAGATGTTATGGCCTCGAGCCATTCGTCAGAATCCGGGCCCACCATCGCTTCTCCATAGCTCGTAGGTTCATTGTTGTCTAGCAACATGACCTCTAAGACAGGATTGCGTACCAATCTGAAGTAGTACGTGTCCTTGTCGACCCTACGAGGTCCGTAGTGACTTGATCTCAAGCATCATGATCACTATCATCGCCTTCCACTTCAATTGGTGTAGGTGCCACATGAAGAACTTCCCCCCTGCTACACACCGGGTTGAAGTGATGGTTCAATAACCTCATTAAGTCTCCACCATCCTCCCACTCAATTCTTTCGAGAGAAACTTTTCCTCGAGAAAGGACCCGTTTCTAGAAACAATTACTTTTGCTTCCGGATCTGAGATAGGAGGTATACCCAACTGTTTTGGGTGTCCTATGAAGATGTATTTATCCGTTTTGGGTTCGAGCCTATCACGATAAAACTATTTCATATAAGCGTCGCAGCCCCAAACTTTTAAGAAACGACAACTTAGGTTTCTCTAAACCATAGTTCACACGGTGTCATCTCAACGGATTTATGTGGTGCCCTATTAAAGTGAATGTGGTTGTCTCTAATGCCTAACCCATGAACGATAGTGGTAATTTGATAAGAGACATCATGATACGCACCATATCCAATAGGGTGCAACTATGATGTTCGGACACACCATCACACTATGGTGTTCCAGGCGGTATTAATTGTGAAACAATTTCCACAAAGGTCTTAATTATGCGTACAAAGCTCAGAACTCAGATACTCATCTCTATGTTCATATCATAGACATTTTATCCTCTTGTCACGATGATCTTCAACTTCACTCTGAAATTACTTGAACCATTCAATAATTCAGACTTGTGTTTCATCAAGTAAATGTACTCAACATCTACTCAATCATTTGTGAAGTAAGAACATAACGATATTCATCGATGCCTCAAAGACTCATTGGACCTGCACACATCAGAATGTGTTACTTCCAACAAGTTGCTATCATGTTCCATCTTACTGAAAAACGAGGCTTTTCAGTCATCTTGCCCATGTGGTATGATTTGCATATCTCAAGTGATTCAAAATCAAGTGAGTCCAAACGATCCATCTGCATGGAGTTTCTTCATGCGTATACACCAATAGACATGGTTCGCATGTCTCAAACTTTTCAAAAACGAATGAGTCCAAAGATCAATCAACATGGAGCTTCTTCATGCGTTTTACACCAATATGACTTACATGGCAGTGCCACAAGTAAGTGGTACTATCATTATTATCTTATATCTTTTGGCATGAAAATGTGTATCACTACGATCGAGATTCAATAAACCATTCCTTTAGGTGCAAGACCATTGAAGGTATTATTCAAATAAATAGAGTAACCATTATTCTCCTTAAATGAATAATTGTATTGCGATAGACATAATACAATCATGTCTATGCTCAACGCAAACACCAAATGACAATCATTCTTGTTTAATACTAATCTTGATGGTAGAGGGAGCGTGCGATGTTTGATCACATCAAACTTGGAAACACTTCCAACACATATCGTCTGCTCACCTTTAGCTAGTCTCCGTTTGTTCCGTAGCCTTTCATTTCGAGTTACTAACACTTAGCAACCGAACCGGTATCTAATACCCTGGTGCTACTAGGAGTACTAGTAAAGTACACAATAACTTAATGTATATCCAATATACTTCTATCGACCTTGCCACTTCTCATCTACCAAGTATCTAGGTAATTCTGCTCCAGTGGCTGTTCCCCTCATTACAGAAGCACTTAGTCTCGGGTTTGAATTCAACCTTGGGTTTCTTCACTGGAGCAGCAACTGATTTGCTGTTTCATGAAGTACCCCTTCTTGCCCTTGCCCTTCTTGATTTCTACATTCGCAGTGTCGAACATTGCGAATAGCTCAAGGATCACCATATCTATCCCTGATATGTTATAGTTCATCACGAAGCTTCTAGCAGCCTGGTGGTAGTGACTTTCGAGAAACATCACTATCTCATCTGGAAGATCAACTCCCACTTGATTCATGTGATTGTTGTACCCAGACAATCTGAGTACAAGCTCAACGATTGAGATCTTCTCCCTTAGTTTGTTGGCTAGAAAACTCGTCGGAGGTCTCATACCTCTTGACGTGGGCACTAGGACTGAAATCCCAATACCAGCCCCTTGAAACATCTCATATGTTTCGTGACGTTTCGAAAAACGTCTTTGGTGCCTCAACTCTAAACTGTTTAACTGAACTATCACGTAGTTATCAAAACGTGTATGTCCGATGTTCCCAACATCCACAGACGACGTTTGGGGTTCAGCACACTAAGCGGTGCATTAAGGACATAAGCTTTCTTCTGTCCGCATAATCGCTACTGTCAACTTTCAACTATATTTTCTCTAGGAACATATCTAAACAGTGGAACTAAAGCGTGAGATTACGACATAATTTGCAAAGGGCTTTTGACTATGTTCAGGATAATTAAGTTCATCTAATGAACTCCCACTTAGATAGACATCCCTCTAGTCATCTAAGTGATTACATGATCCGAGTCAACTAGGCCGTGTCCGATCATCACGTGAGATGGACTAGTCATCATCAGTGAACATCTTCATGTTGATCGTGTCTACCATACGACTCATGCTCGACCTTTCGGTCTCTTGTGTTCCGAGGCCATGTCTGTACATGCTAGGCTCGTCAAGTTAACCTAAGTGTTTCGCTGTGTAAATCTGGCTTACACCCGTTGTATGTGAACGTAAGAATCTATCACACCCGATCATCACGTGGTGCTTCGAAACGACGAACTTTCGCAACGGTGCACAGTTAGGGGGAACACTTTCTTGAAATTTTAATGACGGATCATCTTATTTACTACCATCGTTCTAAGCAAATAAGATGCATAAACATGATAAACATCACATGCAATCAAATAGTGACATGATATGGCCAATATCATTTTTTGCTCCTTTGATCTCCATCTTCGGGCTCCATGATCATCATCGTCACCGCATGACACCATGATCTCCATCATCATTATCTCCATCATCGTGTCTCCATGAAGTTGTCTCGCCATCTTATTACTTCTACTACTATGGCAACAGGTTAGCAATAAAGTAAAGTAATTACATGGCGTTTGTTCAATGACACGTAGGTCATACAATAAATTAAGACAACTCCTGTGGCTCCTGCCGGTTGTCATACTCATCGACATGCAAGTCATGATTCCTATTACAAGAACATGATCAATCTCATACATCACATATCATTCATCACCTTCTTCTTGGCCATATCACATCATATAGCATACCCTGCAAAAACAAGTTAGATGTCCTCTAATTGTTGTTTGCATGTTTTACGTGGCTGCTATGGGTTTCTAGCAAGAACGTTTATTACCTACGCAAAACCACAAGGTGATATGCCAATTTCTATTTACCCTTCATAAGGACCCTTTTCATCGAATCCGTTCCGACTAAAGTGGGAGAGACTGGCACCCGCTAGCCACCTTATGCACCAAGTGCATGTCACCGGTGGAACCTGTCTCACGTAAGTGTACGTGTAAGGTCGGTCCGGGCCGCTTCATCCCACAATACCGTCGAAACAAGATTGGACTAGTAACGGTAAGCATATTGAACAAAATCAATGCCCACAACTATTTTGTGTTCTACTCGTGCAAAGAACCTACGCAATAGACCTAGCTCTAATACCACTGCTGGGGAACGTAGCAGAAATTCAAAATTTTCCTATGTGTCACCAAGATCTTGTTGGAAATATGCCCTAGAGGCAATAATAAAAGGATTATTATTATATTTCCTTGTTCATGATAATTGTCTTTTATTCATGCTATAATTGTATTATCCGGAAATTATAATACACGTGTGAATACATAGACCACAATATGTCCCTACTGAGCCTCTAGTTGACTAGCTCGTTGATTAATAGATAGTCATGGTTTCCTGACTATGGACATTGTATGTCATTGATAACGGGATCACATCATTAGGAGAATGATGTGATGGACAAGACCCAATCCTAAGCATAGCACAAGATCGTGTAGTTCGTTTTGCTAGAGCTTTTCCAATGTCAAGTATCTCTTCCTTAGACCATGAGATCATGTAACTCCCGGATACCGTAAGAGTGCTTTGGGTGTACCAAACGTCACAACGTAACTGGGTGACTATAAAGGTGCACTACAGGTATCTCCGAAAGTGTTTGTTGGGTTGACACGGATCGAGACTGGGATTTGTCACTCCGTATGACGGAGAGGTATCATAATGAGCTCAAAGTGACCAAGTGATTGGTTACAGGATCATGCATTACGGTACGAGTAAAGTGACATGCCACTAACGAGACTGAACGAGGTATTGGGATACCGACGATCGAGTCTCGGGCAAGTAACGTACCGATTGACAAAGGGAATTTGATTAATTGAATCCTCGACATCGTGGTTCATCCGATGAGATCATCGAGGAGTATGTGGGAGTCAACATGGGTATCCAGATCCCGTTGTTGGTTATTGACCAGAGAGCCGTCTCGGTCATGTCTGCATGTCTCCCGAACCCGTAGGGTCTACACACTTATGGTTCGGTGACGCTAGGGTTGTATGAATATGAGTATGCAGCAAACCGAATGTTGTTCGGAGTCCCGGATGAGATCCCGAACGTCACGAGGAGTTCCGGAATGGTCCGGAGGTAAAGAATTATATATAGGAAGTGCTATTTCGCCATCGGAAGAATTTGGGGTTACTGGTATTGTACCGGACCACCGTAAGGGTCCGAGGGTCCATCGGGTGGGGGCACCTATCCCGGAGGGCCCGTGGGCTGAAGTGGGAGGAACCAGCCCTGGTGGGCTGGTGCGCCCTCACTTGGGCCCCCTGCGCCTAGGGTTGGAAACCCTAGGGTGAAGCGCCCACTGCCTTGGGGCAAGCCTCCCCCTTGGCCGCCGCCCCTTGGGAGATCAGATCTCCAAGGGCCGGCGCCCCCCAAGGGGCCTATATAAAGGGGGGAGGGAGGGGGCAGCCGCACCCTTGCATCTTGGCGCCTCCCTCCCCCATGCTACACCTCTCCTCCTCCGTCACGTGCTTGGCGAAGCCCTGCCGGAGTGCTGCTTCTCCACCAACACCACGCCGTCGTGCTGCTGCTGGAGTCATCTTCCTCAACCTCTCCTTCCCCCTTGCTGGATCAAGAAGGAGGAGACGTCATCCGCTCCGTACGTGTGTTTAACGCGGAGGTTCCGTCCGTTCGGCACTCGGTCATCGGTGATTTGGATCACGGCGAGTACGACTCCATCATCCACGTTCTAGTGAACGCTTCTGCACGCGATCTACAAGTGGTATGTAGATGCAATCTCTCTCCCATGACTCGTTGCTTAGATGAACTCATAGATGGATCTTGGTGAAACCGTAGGAAAATTTTAATTTTCTGCAACGTTCCCCAACAGTGGCATCATGAGCTAGGTCTATGCGTAGTTCTCTATTGCACGAGTAGAACACAATTTTGTTGTGGGCGTAGATCTTGTCAACTTGCTTGCCGCTACTAGTCTTTTCTTGCTTCAGCGGTATTGTGGGATGAAGCGGCCCGGACCGACCTTACACGTACGCTTACGTGAGACAGGTTCCACCGGTCGACATGCACTAGGTGCATAAGGTGGCTAGCGGGTGTCTGTCTCTCCCACTTTAGTTGGAGCGGATTAGATGAAAAGGGTCCTTATGAAGGGTAAATAGAAGTTGACAAAATCACGTTGTGGTTATTCATAGGTAAGAAAACGTTCTTTCTAGAACCCAATTGCAGCCACGTAAAAGATGCAACAACAATTAGAGGACGTCTAACTTGTTTTTGCAGCAATTGTCATGTGATGTGATATGGCCAGAAGTTGTGATGAATGATGAATGATATATTGTGATGTATGAGATCATGTTCTTGTAATAGGAATCACGACTTTCATGTCGATGACTATGACAACCGGCAGGAGCCATAGGAGTTGTCTTAATTATTGTATCACCTGCGCGTCATTGATTCAACGCCATGTAAATTACTTTACTTTATTGCTAAACGTGTTAGCCATAGTAGTAGAAGTAATAGTTGGCGAAGCAACTTCATGGAGACACGATGATGGAGATCATGGTGTCATGCCGGTGACAAGATGATCATGGAGCCCCGAAGATGAAGATCAAAGGAGCTATATGATATTGGCCATATCATGTCACTACTTTATATAATTGCATGTGATGCTTATTATGTTTAGGCATCTTCTTTACTTAGAACGACGGTAGTAAATAAGATGATCCCTTAGAATAATTTCAAGAAAGTGTTCCCCCTAACTGTGCACCGTTGCTAAAGTTAAATCGTTTGAAGCACCACGTGATGATCGGTGTGATAGATCCTTACGTTCACATACAACGGGTGTAAGACAGTTTTACACATGCATAAACACTTAGGGTTAACTTGACGAGCCTAGCATGTACAGACATGGCCTCGGAACACAAGAGACTGAAAGGTCGAACATGAGTCGTATAGAAGATACGATCAACATGGAGATGTTCACCGACGATGACTAGTCTGTCTCACGTGATGATCAGACACGGCCTAGTCGACTCGGATCATGTAACACTTAGATGACTAGAGGGATGTCAAAATCTGAGTGGGAGTTCATTAAATAATTTGATTAGATGAACTTAATTATCATGAACATTAGTCTAAAATCTTTGCAAAAATGTCTTGTAGATCAAATGGCCAACGCTCATGTCAACATGAACTTCAACGTGTTACTAGAGAAAACCAAGCTGAAAGATGATGGCAGCAACTATTCGGACTGGTTCCGGAACCTGAGGATCATCCTCATAGCAGCCAAGAAACAATATGTCCTAGAAGCACCGCTAGGTGATGCACCCATCCCGAAGAACCAAGACATTATGAATGCTTAGCAGTCTCGTCAGATGATTACTCCCTCGTTCGGTGCGGCATGCTTTACAGCTTAGAACCGGGCTCCAAAAGCGTTTTGAGCAACACGGAGCATATGAGATGTTCGAGGAGCTGAAAATGGTTTTCCAAGCTCATGCCGGGTCGAGAGATATGAAGTCTCCGACAAGTTCTATAGTTGTAAGATGGAGGAAAACAGTTACATCGGTGAGCACATACTCAAAATGTCTGGGTTGCACAACCGCCTGTCCCAGCTGGACATTAACCTCCCGGACGAGGCGGTCATTGACAGAATCCTTCAGTCGCTCCCACCAAGTTACAAGAGCTTTGTGATGAACTACAATATGCAGGGGATGGTGAAGACCATTCCTGAAGTATTCTCAATGCTGAAGTCAACAGAGGTTGAAATCAAGAAAGAACATCAAGTGTTGATGGTCAATAAAACCACTAAGTTCAAAAAGGGCAAGGGTAAGAAGAACTTCAAGAAGGACGACAAAGATGTTGCCGCGCCCGGTAAGCAAGTTGCCGGGAAGAAGTCAAAGAATGGACCCAAGCACGAGACAGAGTGCTTTTATTGCAAAGGGAAGGGCCCTTTGGAAGCGGAACTGCCCCAAATACTTAGAGGACAAGAAGGCCGGCAACACTAAAGGTATATTTGATATACATGTAATTGATGTGTACCTTACCCGATTTTCGTAGTAACTCCTGGGTATTTGATACCGGTGCCATTGCTCATATTTGTAACTCACAGCAGGAGCTGCGGAATAAACGGAGACTGGCGAAGGACGAGGTGACGATGCGCGTCGAGAATGGTTCCTAGGTCAATGTGATCACCGTCGGCACGCTACCTCTACATTTACCTACGGGATTAGTTTTGAACCTCAATAATTGTTATTTAGTGCCAAGTTTGAGCATGAACATTGTATCAGGATCTCGTTTAATGCGAGATGGCTACTCATTTAAATCCGAGAATAATGATTGTTCTATTTATATGAGAGATATGTTTTATGGTCATGCTCCGATGGTCAATGGTTTATTCTTAATGAATCTCGGCGTAATATTACACATATTCATAGTGTGAATACCAAAAGATGTAAAGTTGATAACGATAGTCCCACATACTTGTGTACTTTGCCGCCTTGGTCACATTGGTGTCAAGCGCAGAAGAAGCTCCATTCTGATGGACTTTTAGAGTCTCTCGATTATGAATCATTTGACACATGCGAACCATGCCTCATGGGCAAAATGACCAAGACTCCGTTCTCCGGAACAATGGAGCGAGCAACCAACTTATTGGAAATCATACATACCGATGTGTGCGGTCCAATGAGCGTTGAGGCTCGAGGAGGATATCGTTATGTTCTCACTCTCACAGACGACTTATGTAGATATGGGTATGTCTACTTGATGAAACACAAGTCTGAGACCTTTGAAAAGTTCAAGGAATTTCAGAATGAGGTAGAGAATCAACGTGACCGAAAAATAAAGTTCTTACGATCAGATCGTGGAGGAGAATATTTACGTCACGAATTTGGTACACACTTAAGGAAATGTGGAATTGTTTCACAACTCACGCCGCCTGGAACACCTCAGCGTAACGGTGTGTCCGAACGTCGTAATCGCACTCTATTAGATATGGTGCGATCTATGATGTCTCTTACTGATTTACCGCTATCATTTTGGGGATACGCACTAGAGACAGCTACATTCACTTCAAATAGGGCACCGTCTAAATCCGTTGAGACGACACCGTATGAATTATGATTTGGAAAGAAATCTAAGCTGTCGTTTCTAAAAGTTTGGGGATGCGATGCTTATGTCAAGAAACTTCAACCTGAAAAGCTCGAACCCAAGTCGGAAAAATGCGTCTTCATAGGATACCCTAAGGAAACCATTGGGTATACCTTCTACCTTAGATCCGAAGGCAAGATCTTTGTTGCCAAGAACGGATCCTTTTACGGAAAAGAGTTTCTCTCGAAAGGAGTAAGTGGGAGGAAAGTAGAACTTCGATGAAGTACTACCTCTTGAACCGGAAAGTAGTGCAGCTCGGGAAAAATGTTCCTGTGGTGCCTACACCCTCTTGGAGAGGAAATTAATGATGACGATCAAGGTACTTCGGATCAAGTTGCTACTGAACTTCAAAGGTCCACAAGGACACGTTCCACACCAGAGTGGTATGGCAACCCTGTCATGGAAATCATGTTGTTAGACAACGGTGAACCTTCGAACTATGAAGAAGCGATGGCGGGCCCGGATTCCAACAAATGGCTTGAAGCCATGCAATCCGAGATAGGATCTATGTATGAAAACAAAGTATGGACTTTGACAGACTTGCCCGATGATTGGCGAGCGATAGAAAACAAATGGATCTTTAAGAAGAAGACGGACGCGGATGGTAATGTCATCATCTATAAAGCTCGACTTGTCGCTAAGGGTTATCGGCAAGTTCAAGGGATTGACTACGATGAGACTTTCTCTGCCGTAGCGAAGCTTAAGTCCGTCTGAATCATGTTAGCAATTGCCGCATACTATGATTATGAGATATGGCGGATGGACGTCAAAACAGCGTTCCTTAACGGCTATCTTAAGGAAGTGTTGTATATGATGGAGCCGGAAGGTTTTGTTGATCCTAAGAATGCTAACAAAGTATGCAAGCTCCAGCGATTCATTTATGGGCTGGTGCAAGCATCTCGGAGTTGGAACATTCGCTTTGATGAGATGATCAAAGCGTTTGGGTTTATGTAGACTTATGGAGAAGCCTGCGTTTACAAGAAAGTGAGTGGGAGCTCTGTAGCATTTCTCATATTATATGTAGATGACATACTTTTGATGGGAAATGATATGGAACTCTTGGACAGCATTATGGCCTACTTGAATAAAAGTTTTTCAATGAAGGACCTTGGAGAAGCTGCTTATATATTAGGCATCAAGATCTATAGAGATAGATCGAGACGCCTCATAGGTCTTTCACAAAGCACATACCTTGATAAGATTTTGAAGAAGTTCAAAATGGATCAGTCCAAGAAAGGGTTCTTGCCTGTATCGCAAGGTGTGAGATTGAGCTCGGCTCAATGCCCGACCACGGCAAAAGATAAAGAAGAGATGAGCGTCATCCCCTATGCCTCGGCCATAGGATATATTATGTATGCCATGCTGTGTACCAGACCTGATGTAAACCTTGCCGTAAGTTTAGTAGGAAGGTACCCAAGTAATCCCGGCAAGGAACACTGGACAGCGGTCAAGAATATCCTGAAGTACCTGAAAAGGACAAAGGACATGTTTCTCGTTTATGGAGGTGACGAAGAGCTCATCGTAAAGGGTTACGTCGACGCTAGCTTCGGCACAGATCTGGATGGCTCTAAGTCTCAAACCGGATACGTGTATATGTTGAATGGTGGGGCAGTAAGCTGGTGCAGCTGTAAGCAGAGCGTCGTCGCGGGATCTACATGTGAAGCGGAGTACATGGCAGCCTCGGAGGCAGCACATGAAGCAATATGGGTGAAGGAGTTCATCACCGACCTAGGAGTCATACCCAATGCGTCGGGGCCGATCAAACTCTTATGTGACAACACTGGAGCTATTGCACTTGCCAAGGAGCCCAGGTTTCACAAGAAGACCAGGCACATCAAGCGTCGCTTCAACTCCATCCGTGAAAATGTTCAAGATGGAGACACAGAAATTTGCAAAGTGCATACGGATCTGAATGTCGCAGATGTTGGGGAACGTAGTAATTTCAAAAAAATTCCTACGCACATGCAAGATCATGGTGATGGCATAGCAACGAGAGGGGAGAGTGTCTGTCCACGTACCCTCGTAGACCGTAAGCGGAAGCGTTATAACAACGAGGTTGATGTAGTCGTACGTCTTCACAATCCGACCGATCCAAGTACCGAACGTACGACACCTCCGTGTTCAGCACACGTTCAGCTCGATGACGATCCCCGGGCTCCGATCCAGCAAAGCGTCGGGGATGAGTTCCGTCGACCTGACGGCGTGGTGGCGATGATGATGCTCCACCGACACAGGGCTTCGCCTAAGCTCCGTGGCGATATGACTTCACCGGTAGCGGGGCTTCGCCTAAGCTCATGACGATATGACGAAGTGGAATATGGTGGAGGGGCACCGCACACGGCTAAGGAACGATCCGTAGATCAACTTGTGTGTCATGGGGTGCCCCCCTGCCCCGTATATAAAGGAGCAAGAAGTGCGGCCAGCCCAAAGGCGGCGCTGGAGGAGTCCTACTCCCACCGAGTAGGACTCCCCGCCTTTCCTAGTTGGAATAGGATTGGGAGGGGAAGAGGGAAGAGGCGCCTCTCCTTGTCCTATTCGGACTAGAGGGGGAGGGGGGCGCGCGGCCTTCCCTGGCCGGCCCTTGCCTCTTCTCCCTATGGCCCATTAAGGCCCATTGACCCCCCGGGGGGTTCCGGTAACCCCCCGGTGTTCCGGTAACTTCCTGTTTTCATTCGGAACCTTTCCGAAGTCCAAACATAGGCTTCCAATATATCAATCTTTATGTCTCGACCATTTCGAGACTCCTCGTCATGTCCGTGATCACATCCGGGACTCGAACAACCTTCAGTACATCAATACTTATAAACTCATAATGAACTGTCATCGAAGCGTTAAGCGTGCGGACCCTACGGGTTCGAGAACTATGTAGACATGACCTAGAACCATTCTCGGTCAATAACCAATAGCGGAACCTGGATGCCCATATTGGTTCCTACATATTCTACGAAGATCTTTATCGGTCAAACCGCATAACGACATACGTTGTTCCCTTTGTCATCGGTATGTTACTTACCTGAGATTCGATCGTCGGTATCCAATACCTAGTTCAATCTCGTTACCGGTAAGTCTCTTTACTCGTTCGGTAATACATCATCTCACAACTAACTCATTAGTTGCAATGCTTGCAAGGCTTATGTGATGTGTATTACTGAGAAGGCCCAGAGATACCTCTCCGACAATCGGAGTGACAAAACCTAATCTCGATTCATGCCAACTCAACATATACTTTTGGAGACGCCTGTAGAGTACCTTTATAATCACCCAGTTACGTTGTGACGTTTGGTAGCACACAAAGTGTTCCTCCGTAAACGGAGTTGCATAATCTCATAGTTGCAGGAACTTTGTATAAGTCATGAAGAAAGCATAAGCAACATACTAAACGATCAAGTGCTAAGCTAACGGAATGGGTCAAGTCAATCACATCATTCTCCTAATGATGTGATCCCGTTAATCAAATGACAACTCATGTCTATGGTTAGTAAACATAACCATCTTTGATTTAACGAGCTAGTAAAGTAGAGGCATACTAGTGACACTCTGTTTGTCTACGTATTCACACATGTATTATGTTTCCGGTTAATACAATTCTAGCATGAATAATAAACATTTATCATGATATAAGGAAATAAATAATAACTTTATTATTGCCTCTAGGGCATATTTCCTTCAGTCTCCCACTTGCACTAGAGTCAATAATCTAGATTACACAGTAATGATTCTAACACCCATGGAGCCTTGGTGTTGATCATGTTTTGCTCGTGGAAGAGGCTTAGTCAACGGGTCTACAACATTCAGATCCGTATGTATCTTGCAAATCTCTATGTCTCCCACTTGGACTTGGTCCCGAATGGAATTGAAGCGTCTCTTGATATGCTTGGTCCTCTTGTGAAATCTGGATTCCTTTGCCAAGGCAATTGCACAAGTATTGTCACAGAAGATCTTCATTGGTCCCGATGCACTAGGTATGACACCTAGATCGGAAATGAACTCTTTCATCCAGACTCCTTCATTTGCTGCTTCGAAGCAGCTATGTACTCCGCTTCACATGTAGATCCCGCCACGACGCTTTGTTTAGAACTGCACCAACCGACAGCTCCACCGTTTAATAAAAATACGTATCCGGTTTGCGATTTAGAATCGTCGGATCGGTGTCAAAGCTTGCATCGGCGTAACCATTTACGATTAGCTCTTTGTCACCTCCATATCTGAAACATATCCTTAGTCCTTTTCAGGTATTTCAGGATGTTTTTGACCGCTGTCCAGTGATCCACTCCTGGATTACTTTGGTACCTTCCTGCCAAGCTTATTGTTAAGCACACGTCAGGTCTGGTACACAGCATTGCATACATGATAGAGCCTATGGCTGAAGCATAGGGAACATTTTTCATTTTCTCTCTATCTTCTCATCGTGGTCGGGCATAGAGTCTGACTCAATTTCACACCTTGTAACACAGGTAAAAGACCTTTCTTTGCCTGATCCATTTTGAACTTTTTCAAAACTTTATCAAGGTATGTGCTTTGTGAAAGTCCAATTAAGCGTCTTGATCTATCTCTATAGATCTTGATGCCCAATATGTAAGCAGCTTCACCGAGGTCTTTCATTGAAAAACTTTTATTCAAGTATCCTTTTATGCTATCCAGAAATTCTATATCATTTCCAATTAATAATATGTTGTCCACATATAATATCATAAATGCTACAGAGCTCCCACTCACTTTCTTGTAAATACAGGCTTCTCCAAAAGTCTGTATAAAACCATATGCTTTGATCACACTATCAAAGCGTTTATTCCAACTCCGAGAGGCTTGCACTAGAACATAAATTGATCGCTGGAGCTTGCACACTTTGTTAGCACCTTTTGGATCAACAAAACCTTCTGGTTGCATCATATACAACTCTTCTTCTAGAAATCCATTCAAGAATGCAGTTTTTACATCCATTTGCCAAATTTCATAATCATAAAATGCAGCAATTGCTAACATGATTCGGACAGACTTAAGCATCGCTTCTGGTGAGAAAGTCTCATCGTAGTCAACCCCTTGAACTTGTCGAAAACCTTTCGCAACAAGTCGAGCTTTATAGACAGTTATATTACCATCAGCGTCGGTCTTCTTCTTAAAGATCCATTTATTCTCAATGGCTTGCCGATCATCGGGCAAGTCAACCAAAGTCCATACTTTGTTCTCATACATGGATCCCATCTCAGATTTCATGGCTTCAAGCCATTTTTGGAATCTGGGCTCACCATCGCTTCTTCATAGTTCGTAGGTTCACCATGATCTAGTAGCATGACTTCCGAATAGGATTACCGTACCACTGCAGTGCGGATTTTATTCTGATTGATCTACTAATTTCGTGACAACTTGATCTGAAGTTTCATGATCATTATCATTATCTTCCTCGCTAAGCTGGTGTAGGTGTCACGAAACCGATTTACGTGATGAACTACTTTCCAATAAGGGAGCTGGTACTATTACCTCATCAAGTTCCACTTTCCTCCCACTCACTTCTTTCGAGAGAAACTCCTTCTCTAGAAAGGATCCATTCTTAGCAACGAATGTCTTGCCTTCGGATCTGTGATAGAAGGTATACCCAATTGTCTCCTTTGGGTATCCTATGAAGACACATTTTTCGATTTGGGTTCAAGCTTATCAGGTTGAAGTTTTTTCACATAAGCATCGCCAACCCCAAACTTTCGTAAGCGACAACTTTGGATTCTTGCTAAACCATAGTTCATAAGGTGTCGTCTCAACGGATTTTGACGGTGTCCTATTTAACGTGAATGCGGCCGTCTCTAAAGCATAACCCCAAAAACGATAGCGGTAAATCGGAAATAGACATCATAGATCGCACCATATCTAGTAAAGTACGATTACGACGTTCGGACACACCATTACGCTGTGGTGTTCCGGTGGCGTGAGTTGCGAAAACTATTCCGCATTGCTTCAAATGTAGACCAAACTCGTAACTCAAATATTCTCCTCCACGATCAGATCGTAGAAACTTTATTTTCTTGTTACGATGATTTTCAACTTCACTCTGAAATTCTTTGAACTTTTCAAATGTTTCAGATTTATGCTTCATCAAGTAGATATACCCGTATCTGCTTAAATCATCTGTGAAGGTGAGAAAATAACGATATCCGCCACGAGCTTCAACATTCATCGGACCACATACATCTGTATGTATGATTTCCAATAAATCTGTTGCTCTCTCCATACAACCGGAGAACGGTGTTTTAGTCATCTTGCCCATGAGGCACGGTTACATAAGTACCAAGTGATTCATAATCAAGTGATTCCAAAAGTCCATCTGTATGGAGTTTCTTCATGCGTTTTACACCGATATGACCTAAACGGCAGTGCCACAAATAAGTTGCACTATCATTATCAACTCTGCATCTTTTGGCTTCGACATTATGAATATGTGTATCACTATTGTCGAGATTCAACAAGAATAGACCATTCTTCAAGGGTGCATGACCATAAAAGATATTACTCATATAAATAGAACAACCATTATTCTCTGATTTAAATGAATAACCGTCTCGCATCAAACAAGATCCAGATATAATGTTCATGCTCAACGCTGGCACCAAATAACAATTATTTAGGTCTAAAACTAATCCCGAAGGTAGATGTAGAGGTAGCGTGCCGACCGCGATCACATTGACTTTGGAACCGTTTCCCACGCGCATCGTCACCTCGTCCTTTGCCAGTGCTCGTCTATTCCGTAGTCCCTATTTCGAGTTGCAAATATTAGCAACAGAACCAGTATCAAATACCCAGGTGCTACTACGAGCTCTAGTAAGGTACACATCAATAACATGTATATCACATATACCTTTGTTCACCTTGCCATCCTTCTTATCCGCCAAATACTTGGAGCAGTTCCGCTTCCAGTGACCAGTTTGCTTGCAGTAAAAACACTCAGCTTCAGGCTTAGGTCCAGACTTGGGTTTCTTCTCTTGAGAAGCAACTTTCTTGCTGTTCTTTTTGAAGTTCCCCTTCTTCTTTCCTTTGCCCTTTTTCTTGAAACTAGTGGTCTTGTTGACCATCAACACTTGATGCTCTTTCTTGATTTCTACCTCCGCGGCTTTTAGCATTGCGAAGAGCTCAGGAATTGTCTTAGTCATCCCTTGCATATTATAGTTCATCACGAAGCTCTTGTAGCTTGGTGGCAGTGATTGGAGAATTCTGTCAATGACACTATCATCCGGAAGATTAACTCCCAGCTGAATTAAGTGATTATTATACCCCGACATTTTGAGTATGTGCTCACTGACAGAACTATTCTCCTCCATCTTGCAGCTATAGAACTTATTGGAGACTTCATATCTCTCAATCCGGGCATTTGCTTGAAATATTAACTTCAACTCTTGGAACATCTCATATGCTCCATGACGTTCAAAACATCGTTGAAGACCCGGTTCTAAGCCGTAAAGCATGGCACACTTGAACTATAGAGTAGTCATCAGCTTTGCTCGCCAAACGTTCACAACTTCGGCGTTGCTCCTGCAGCGCCTGGCACCCAGCCGGTGCTTCGGGACGTAATTCTTCCGTAGTAGCAATGAGGATAATCCTCAAATTCTGGACCCAGTCCGTGTAATTGCTACCATCATCTTTCAACTTTGCTTTCTCAAGGAACGCATTAAAATTCAACGGAACAACAACACGAGCCATCTATCTACAGTAAACATAGACAAGCAAAATACTATCGTGTACTAAGTTCATGATAAATTTAAGTTCAATTAATCATATTAAAAACTCCCACTTAGACAGATATCTCTCTAGTCATCTAAGTGATTACGTGATCCAAATCAACTAAACCATAACCGATCATCACGTGAGATGGAGTAGTTTTCAGTGGTGAACATCACTATGTTGATCATATCTACTATATGGTTCACGCTCGACCTTTCGGTCTCCGTGTTCCGAGGCCATATCTGCATATGCTAGGCTCGTCAAGTTTTAACCTGAGTATTCTGCGTGTGCAAAACTGGCTTGCACCCGTTGTAGATGGACGTAGAACTTATCACACCCGATCATCACGTGGTGTCTGGGTACTACGAACTTTTAGCAACGGTGCATACTCAAGGAGAACACTTCTTGATAATTTTAGTGAGAGATCGTCTTATAATGCTACCGTCAATCAAAGCAAGATAAGATGCATAAAGGATAAACATCACATGCAATCAATATAAGTGATATGATATGGTCATCATCATCTTGTGCTTGTGATCTCGATCGCCGAAGCACCGTCATGATCACCATCGTCACCGGTAGCGACACCTTGATCTCCATCGTAGCATCGTTGTCGTCTCGCCAACTATTGCTTCTCGACTATCGCTACTGCTTAGTGATAAAGTAAAAGCAATTACATGGTGTTTGCATTTCATACAATAAGCGACAACCATATGGCTCCTGCCGATTACCCGATAACTCGGTTACAAAACATGATCATCTCATACAATAAAATATAGCATCACGTCTTGACCACATCACATCACAACATGCCCTGCAAAAACAAGTTAGACGTCCTCTACTTTGTTGTTGCAAGTTTTACGTGGCTGCTACGGGCTGAGCAAGAACCGTTCTTACCTACGCATCAAAACCACAACGATAGTTTGTCAAGTTGGTGCTGTTTTAACCTTCGCAAGGACCGGGCGTATGCACTTGGTTCAACTAAAGTGAGAGAGACAGACACCCGCCGGTCACCTTTAAGCAACGAGTGCTCGGAGCGGTGAAACCAGTCTCGCGTAAGCGTCTGGCGTAATGTCGGTCCGGCCGCTTCATCTCACAATACCGCTGAACCAAAGTATGACATGCTGGTAAGCAGTATGACTTATATCGCCCACAACTCACTTGTGTTCTACTCGTGCATACGACATCAACGCATAAAACCTGGCTCGGATGCCACTGTTGGGGAACGTAGTATTTTCAAAAAAATTCCTACGCACACGCAAGACCATGGTGATGGCATAGCGACGAGAGGGGAGAGTGTCTGTCCACGTACCCTCGTGAGACCGTGGCGAAGCGTTATAACAACGAGGTTGATGTAGTCGTACGTCTTCACAATCCGACCGATCCAAGTACCGAACGTACGGTACCTCCGTGTTCAGCACACGTTCAGCTCGATGACGATCCCCGGGCTTCGATCCAGCAAAGCGTCGGGGATGAGTTCCGTCAGCACGACGGCGTGGTGACGATGATGATGCTCCACCGACATAGGGCTTCGCCTAAGCTCCGTGACGATATGACTTCACCGGCGCAGGGCTTCGCCTAAGCTCATGACGATATGACGAAGTGGAATATGGTGGAGGGGGGCACCGCACACGGCTAAGGAACGATCCGTAGATCAACTTGTGTGTCATGGGGTGCCCCCCTGCCCCCGTATATAAAGGAGCAAGGGGGGGTGCGGCCAGCCCAAGGGGGGCGCGCCTGGAGGAGTCCTACTCCCACCGGGAGTAGGACTCCCCCCCTTTCCTAGTTGGAATAGGATTGGGGAGGGGGAAGAGGGAAGGGGGGCGCCGCCCCCCCTTCTCCTTGTCCTATTCGGACTAGAGGGGGAGGGGGGCGTGCGGCCTGCCCTGGCCGGCCCTTGCCTCTTCTCCCTATGGCCCATTAAGGCCCATTAACCCCCCGGGGGGTTCCGGTAACCCCCCGGTGTTCCGGTAACTTCCTGTTTTCTTCCGAAACCTTTCCGAAGTCCAAACATAGGCTTCCAATATATCAATCTTTATGTCTCGACCATTTCGAGACTCCTCGTCATGTTTGTGATCACATCCGGGACTCCGAACAACCTTCGGTACATCAATACTTATAAACTCATAATGAACTGTCGCCGAAGCGTTAAGCGTGCGGACCCTACGGGTTCGAGAACTATGTAGACATGACCTAGAACCATTCTCGGTCAATAACCAATAGCGGAACCTGGATGCCCATATTGGTTCCTACATATTCTCTGAAGATCTTTATCGGTCAAACCGCATAACGACATACGTTGTTCCCTTTGTCCTCGGTATGTTACTTACCTGAGATTCGATCGTCGGTATCGAATACCTAGTTCAATCTCGTTACGGTAAGTCTCTTTACTCGTTCGTAATACATCATCTCACAACTAACTCATTAGTTGCAATGCTTGCAAGGCTTATGTGATGTGTATTCTTGAGAAGGCCCAGAGATACCTCTCCGAGCAATCGGAGTGACAAAACCTAATCTCGATTCATGCCAACTCAACATATACTTTTGGAGACGCTCAGAGAGTACCTTTATAATCACCCAGATTCGTTGTGACGTTTGGTAGCACACAAAGTGTTCCTCCGTAAACGGAGTTGCATAATCTCATAGTTGCAGGAACTTTGTATAAGTCATGAAGAAAGCATAAGCAACATACTAAACGATCAAGTGCTAAGCTAACGGAATGGGTCAAGTCAATCACATCATTCTCCTAATGATGTGATCCCGTTAATCAAATGACAACTCATGTCTATTGTTAGGAAACATAACCATCTTTGATTTAACGAGCTAGTAAAGTAGAGGCATACTAGTGACACTCTGTTTGTCTACGTATTCACACATGTATTATGTTTCCGGTTAATACAATTCTAGCATGAATAATAAACATTTATCATGATATAAGGAAATAAATAATAACTTTATTATTGCCTCTAGGGCATATTTCCTTCAGCAGATCCGTTGACTAAACCTCTTCCGCGGGCAAAACATGATCAACACCAGAACTCTATGGGTCTTCGATTCATCACAATGTAACTAGATTATTGACTCTAGTGCAAGTGGGAGACTGTTGGAAATATGCCCTAGAGGCAATAATAAAAGGATTATTATTATATTTCCTTGTTCATGATAATTGTCTTTTATTCATGCTATAATTGTATTATCCGGAAATCGTAATACACGTGTGAATACATAGACCACAATATGTCCCTAGTGAGCCTCTAGTTGACTAGCTCGTTGATCAATAGATATTAGTGGTTTCCTGACTATGGACATTGGATGTCATTGATAATGGGATCACATCATTAGGAGAATGATGTGATGGACAAGACCCAATCCTAAGCATAGCATAAGATCGTGTAGTTCGTTTTGCTAGACCTTTTCCAATGTCAAGTATCTCTTCCTTAGACCATGAGATCATGTAACTCCCGGATACCGTAAGAGTGCTTTGGGTGTACCAAACGTCACAACGTAATCGGGTGACTATAAAGGTGCACTACTGGTATCTCCGAAAGTGTGTTGGGTTGACACGGATCGAGATCGGGATTTGTCACTCCATTATGACGGGAGGTATCTTTGGGCCCACTCGGTAATGCATCATCATAATGAGCTCAAAGTGACCAAGAGATTGGTTACAGGATCAAGCATTACGGTACGAGTAAAGTGACTTGCGGGTAACGAGACTGAAAGAGGTATTGGGATACCGACGATCGAGTCTCGGGCAAGTAACGCATCGATTGACAAAGGGAATTGAATACGGGATTAATTGAATCCTCGACATCGTGGTTCATCCGATGAGATCATCGAGGAGTATGTGGGAGTCAACATGGGTATCCAGATCCCGCTGTTGGTTATTGACTGGAGAGTCGTCTCGGTCATGTCTGCATGTCTCCCGAACCCGTAGGGTCTACACACTTAAGGTTCGGTGACGCTAGGGTTGTATGAATATGAGTATGCAGCAAATTGAATGTTGTTCGGAGTCCCGGATGAGATCCCGGACATCACGAGGAGTTCCAGAATGGTCCGGAGGTAAAGAATTATATATAGGAAGTGCTATTTCGGCCATCGGGAGAATTTTGGGGGTTACCGGCATTGTACCGGGACCACCGGAAGGGTCCCGGGGGTCCACCGGGTGGGGCCACCTACCCCGGAGGGCCCTGTGGGCTGAACTGGGAGGGAACCAGCCCCTGGTGGGCTGGTGCGCCCCCCCACTTGGGCCCCCCTGCGCCTAGGGTTGGAAACCCTAGGGTGAAGCGCCCACTTGCCTTGGGGGCAAGCCACCCCTTGGCTGCCGCCCCTTGGGAGATCAGATCTCCAAGGGCGGCGCCTGTGGGGCCTATATACGGGGGGGGTGGGCGGGGGCAGCCACACCCTTGCATCTTGGCGCCTCCCTCCCCCCTGCTACACCTCTCCTCCTCCGTCACGTGCTTGGCGAAGCCCTGCCGGAGTGCTGCTTCTCCACCAACACCTCGCCGTCGTGCGGCTGCTGGAGTCATCTTCCTCAACCTCTCCTTCCCCCTTGCAGGATCAAGAAGGAGGAGACGTCATCCGCTCCGTACGTGTGTTGAACGTGGAGGTGCCGTCCGTTCGGCACTCGGTCATCGGTGATTTGGATCACGGCGAGTACGACTCCATCATCCACGTTCTAGTGAATGCTTCCGCACGCGATCTACAAGTGGTATGTAGATGCAATCTCTCTCCCATGACTCGTTGCTTAGATGAACTTATAGATGGATCTTGGTGAAACCGTATGAAAAATTTTAATTTTCTGCAACGTTCCCCAACAGATCTATCTATGGAGAAACCAGCAACGAGGGGAAGGAGAGTGCATCTACATACCCTTGTAGATCGCTAAGCGGAAGCGTTCAAAAGAATGGGGTTGAAGGAGTCGTACTCGTCGTGATCCAAATCACCGGAGATCCTAGTGCCGAACGGACGGCATCTTCGCGTTCAACACACGTGACAGCTGATGACGTCTCCCACGCCTTGATCCAGCAAGGAGAGAGGAGAGGTTGAGGAAGACTCCGTCCAGCAGCAGCACAACGGCGTGGTGGTGGTGGAGGAGCGTGGCAATCCTGCAGGGCTTCGCCAAGTACCGCAGGAGAGGAGAAGGGAGAGAGGTAGGGCTGCGCCAAGGAGAGGTCAAACTCATATGTTGGCAGCCCCCAAGACCTCAACTATATATAGGGGAGAGGGAGGGGGTGCGCCCCCTCTAGGGTTTCCACCCCAAGGGGTGCGGCTGTCCCCCAATCCCATCTAGGGTGGCGGCCAAGGGGGGGGGGGAGAGGGGAAACTTGCCCCCCAAGTTAGGTGGGTGCGCCCACTCCCCCAACCCTCGGCGCTCCTTGGGCCCTTGTTCGGGGGCGCACCAGCCCACCTAGGGCTGGTCCCCTCCCACACTTGGCCCATGCAGCCCTCCGGGGCCTGTGGCCCCACTTGGTGGACCCCCGGGACCCTCCCGGTGGTCCCGGTACGTTACCGATAAAACACGAAACTTTTCCGGTGACCAAAACAGGACTTCCCATATATAAATCTTTACCTCCGGACCATTCCGGAACTCCTCGTGACATCCGGGATCTCATCCGGGACTCCGAACAACATTCAGTAACCACATACAAACTTCCTTTATAACCCTAGCGTCATCGAACCTTAAGTGTGTAGACCCTACGGGTTCGGGAATCATCTTGCACATGACCGAGACGATCTCCGGTCAATAACCAACAGCGGGATCTGGATACCCATGTTGGCTCCCACATGTTCCACGATGATCTCATCGGATGAACCACGATGTCAAGGATTCAATCAATCCTGTATACAATTCCCGTTGTCTAGCGTATTGTACTTGCCCGAGATTCGATCGTCGGTATACCGATACCTTGTTCAATCTCGTTACCGGCAAGTCTCTTTACTCATTCCGTAACACATCATCCCGTGATCAACCCCTTGGTCACATTGTGCACATTATGATGATGTCCTACCGAGTGGGCCCAGAGATACCTCTTCGTTTACACGGAGTGACAAATCCCAGTCTCGATTCGTGCCAACCCAACAGACACTTTCGGAGATACCTGTAGTGCACCTTTATAGCCACCCAGTTACGTTGTGACGTTTGGTACACCCAAAGCATTCCTACGGTATTCGGGAGTTGCACAATCTCATGGTCTAAGGAAATGATACTTGACATTAGAAAAGCTTTAGCATATGAACTACAATCTTTGTGCTAGGCTTAGGATTGGGTCTTGTCCATCACATCATTCTCCTAATGATGTGATCTCGTTATCAACGACATCCAATGTCCATGGTCAGGAAACCGTAACCATCTGTTGATCAACGAGCTAGTCAACTAGAGGCTTACTAGGGACATGGTGTTTTCTATGTACCCACACATGTATTTGAGTTTCCTATCAATACAATTATAGCATGGATAATAAACGATTATCATGAACAAGGAAATATAATAATAACTAATTTATTATTGCCTCTAGGGCATATTTCCAACAGTTTCTCCTTAGATAGATCTTGGTGACACGTAGGAAAATTTTGAATTTCTGCTACGTTCCCCAACAGCAACATCACGAGCTATTGATCTACAACATAGATATGCTAATACTACCAGGACTAAGTTCATGATAAATTAAAGTTCAATTATTCATATTACTTAAGAACTCCCACTTAGAAAGACATCCCTCTAATCATCTAACTGATCACGTGATCCAAATCAACTAAACCATAACCGATCATCACGTGAAATGGAGTAGTTTTTGTTGGGGAACGTAGTAATTTCAAAAAATTTCCTACGATCACGCAAGACCATGGTGATGGCATAGCAACGAGAGGGGAGAGTGTCCGTCCACGTACCCTCGTAGACCGAAAGCGGAAGCGTTATAACAACGCGGTTGATGTAGTCAGACGTCTTCACGATCCGACCGATCCAAGCACCGAGCGTCACGGCACCTCCGGAGTTCTGCACACGTTCAGCTCGATGACGATCCCGGACTCGATCCAGCAAAGTGTCGGGATGAGTTCCACAAGACGACGGCGTGGTAGGACGATGTTGTTGCTCCAGCGACGCAGGGATTCGCCTAAGCTCCTCGTAGATATGACTTCTCCGGCGCAGGGCTTCGCCTAAGCTCCGCGACGATATGACCGAAGTGGAATATGGTGGAAGGGGGCACCGCACACGGCTAAGGAAAGATCCGTAGATCAACTTGTGTGTCATGGGGTGCCCCCCTGCCCCCGTATATAAAGGAGCAAGGAGGAGGTGGCCGGCCAAGGGAGAGGCGCACCAAGGGGGGAGTCCTACTCCCACCGGGAGTAGGACTCCTCCTTTCCTAGTAGGAGTAGGAGAGAAGGAAGGGGAAGAGAAGAAGGTGCGGCCCCTCCCTAGTCCAATTCGGACTAGGCCTTGGGGCGCGCGGCCTGCCCTAGGCAGCCCTCTCTCTTTCCGCAGGGCCCAATAAGGCCCAATACTTCTCCCCGGCGAATTCCCGTAACTCTCCGGTACTCGAAAAAATACCCGAATCATTCGAACCTTTCCGAACTCCGAATATAGTCGTCATCTTTACGTCTCGACCATTTCGAGACTCCTCGTCATGTCCCCGATCTCATCCGGGACTCCGAACTCCTTCGGTACATCAAAACTCATAAACTCATAATATAACTGTCATCGAAACCTTAAGCGTGCGGACCCTACGGGTTCGAGAACTATGTAGACATGACCTAGAACTATTCTTGGTCAATAACCAATAGCGGAACCTGGATGCCCATATTGGCTCCTACATATTCTACGAAGATCTTTATCGGTCAAACCGCATAACAACATACTTTGTTCCCTTTGTCATCGGTATGTTACTTACCCGAGATTCGATCGTCGGTATCCAATACCTAGTTCAATCTCGTTACCGGTAAGTCTCTTTACTCGTTCCGTAATACATCATCTCACAACTAACTCATTAGTTGTAATGCTTGCAAGGCTTAAGTGATGTGCATTACCGAGAAGGCCTGGAGATACCTCTCCACAATCGGAGTGACAAAACCTAATCTCGAAATACGCCAACCCAACAAGTACCTTTGGAGACACCTGTAGTACTCCTTTATAATCACCCGATTACGTTGTGACGTTTGGTAGTACCAAAGTGTTCCTCCGTAAACGGGAGTTGCATAATCTCATAGTTACAGGAACATGTATGGGTCATGAAGAAAGCATTAACATACTAAACGATCAAGTGTTAAGCTAACGGAATGGGTCATGTCAATCAGATCATTCAACTAATGATGTGACCTTGTTAATCAAATAACAACTCCTTGTTCATGGTTAGGAAACATAACCATCTTTGATTAACAAGCTAGTCAAGTAGAGGCATACTAGTGACATACTGTTTGTCTATATATTCACACATGTATTATGTTTCCGGTTAATACAATTCTAGCATGAATAATAAACATTTATCATGATATAAGGAAATAAATAATAACTTTATTATTGCCTCTAGGGCATATTTCCTTCAGTCTCCCACTTGCACTAGAGTCAATAATCTAGTTCACATCATCATGTGATTCAACACTAATATTCACATCTGTATGTGATTAACACACATAGTTCACATCATCATGTGACCAACACCCAAAGGGTTTACTAGAGTCAATAATCTAGTTCACATCGCTATGTGATTAACACCCAAAGAGTACTAAGGTATGATCATGTTTTGCTCGTGAGAGAAGCTTAGTCAACGGGTCTCATCACATTCAGAGCTGTATGTATTTTGCAAATACTCTATGTCTACAATGCTCGCACGGAGCTACTCTAGCTAATTGCTCCCACTTTCAATATGTATCCAGATTGAGTCTTAGAGTCATCTGGATCTGTGTAAAAAGCTTGCATCGATGTAACTCTTTACGACGGGCTCTTTTATCACCTCCATAATCGAGAAATATTTCCTTAGTCCTCACTAAGGATGTTCTTGACCAATGTCCAAAGTGATCTACTCCTAGATCACTATTGTACTCCTTGCCAAATTCAGAGCAAGGTATACAATAGGTCTGGTACATAGCATAGCATACTTCATAGAACCTATGACCGAGGCATAGGGAATGACTTTCATTCTCTTTTCTATTTTCTGCCGTGGTCGGGATTTGAGTCTTACTCAATTTCATACGTTTTTGCAACACAGGCAAGAACTTTTCTTTGACTGTTCCATTTTGAACTACTTCAAAATCTTGACAAGGTATGTACTTATTGAAAAACTTATCAAGCGTCTTGATCTATCTCTATAGATCTTGATGCTCAATATGTAAGCAGCTTCACCGAGGTCCTTCTTTGAAAAACTCCTTTCAAATACTCCTTTATGCTTTGCAGAATAATTCTACATTATTTCCGATTAACAATATGTCATTCACATATACTTATCAGAAATGTTGTAATGCTCCCACTCACTTTCTTGTAAATACAGGCTTCTCCAAAAGTCTGTATAAAACCATATGCTTTGATCACACTATCAAAGCGTTTATTCCAACTCCGAGATGCTTGCACCAGTCCATAGATGGATCGTTGGAGCTTGCATATTTTGTTAGCTCCTTTAGGATTGAAAAAACCTTCTGGTTGCATCATATACAACTCTTCTTTAATAAATCCATTAAAGAATGTAGTTTTGACATCCATTTGCCAGATTTCATAAAATGTGGCAATTGCTAACATGATTCGGACAGACTTAAGAATCGCTACAGTTTGAGAAAATCTTATTGTAGTCAAAACCTTGAACTTGTCGAAAACCTTTTTGTGACAAGTCGAGCTTTGTAGATAGTAACACTACTATCAATGTCCGTCTTCCTCTTGAAGATCCATTTATTTAACATGGCTTGCTGATCATCGAGCAAGTCAATCAAAGTCCATACTTTGTTCTCATACATGGATCCTATCTCAGATTTCATGGCCTCAAGCCATTTCGCGGAATCTGGGCTCATCATCGCTTCCTCATAGTCCGTCGGTTCATCATGGTCTAGTAACATGACTTCCAGAACATGATTACCATACCACTCTGGTGCGGATTTTGCTCGAAGACCTACGAGGTTTGGTAGCAACTTGATCTGAAGTTTCATGATCATCATCATTAACTTCCTCACTAATTGGTGTAGGAATCATCGGAACTGATTTCTGTGATGAACTACTTTCCAATAAGGGAGAAGGTACAATTACCTCATCAAGTTCTACTTTCCTCCCACTCACTTCTTTTCGAGAGAAACTTCTTCTCTAGAAAGGATCTATCTTAGCAACGAAAAACTTGCCTTCGGATCTGTGATAGAAGGTGTACCCAATAGTTACCTTTGGGTATTCTATGAAGACGCACTTCTCCGATTTGGGTTCGAGCTTATCTGGTGAAAACTTTTTCACATAAGTATCAAAACTCCAAACTTTTAAGAAACGACAGCTTAGGTTTATTGTTAAACCATAGTTCATATGGTGTCGTCTCAACGGATTTAGATGGTGCCCTATTAAACGTGAATGCAGCTGTCTCTAATGCATAACCCCAAAACGATATTGGTAAATCAGTAAGAGACATCATTGATCGCACCATATCAAAATAAAGTAATGCATTCTGACGTTCGGACACACCATAACGTTGTGGTGTTCCGGTTGCGTGAGCTGTGAAACTATTCCACTTTGTTTTAATTGAAGACCAAACTCGTAACTCAAATATTCATCTCCACGATCAGATTGCAGAAACTTTATTTTCTTGTTACGATGATTTTCTACTTCACTCTGAAATTCTTTGAACTTTTCAACTATTTCAGACTTATGTTTCATCAAGAAGATATCGCATATCTGCTCAAATCATCTGTGAAGGTCGAAAATAATGATACTTGCCACGAGCATCAACACTCATTGAATCGCATACATCGGTATGTATTATTTCCAATAAGTCAGTAGCTTGTTCCATTGTTCCGGAGAACGGAGTTTTAGTCATCTTGCCCAAAAGGCACGGTTCGCAAGCATCAAATGATTCATAATCAAGTGATTCCAAAAGTCCATCAGCATGGAGTTTTCTTCATGCGCTTTACACCAATATGACCTAAACGGCAGTGCTACATATAAGTTGCACTATCATTATTAACTTTGCATCTTTTGGTTTCAATATTATGAATATGTGTATCATTATGATCGAGATCCAATGAACCATTTTCATTGGGTGTGTAACCATATAAGGTTTTATTCATGTAAACAGAACAACAATTTATTCTCTTACTTAAATGAATAACCGTATTGCAATAAACATGATCAAATCATATTTATGCTCAACACCAAATAACACTTATTTAGGTTCCACACTAATCCCGAAAGTATAGGGAGTGTGCGATGATGATCATATCAATCTTGGAACTACTTCCAACACTCATCGTCACTTCCTTTAACTAGTTTTTATTCTCAGAACTCCTGTTTGAGTTACTAATCTTAGCAACCGAACAAGTATCAAATACTCGTGGGCTACTATAAACATTAGTAAAGCACACATCAGTAACCTGTATATCAAATATACCCTTGTTCACTTTGCCATCCTTCTTATCCGCCAAATACTTGGGGTAGTTCCGCTTCTAGTGACCAGTTCTATTGCAGCAAAAGCACTTAGTCTCGTGCTTAGGTCCAGACTTGGGCTTCTTCACTCGAGCAGCAACTTGCTTGCCGTTCTTCTTGAAGTTCCCCTTCTTCCCTTTGCCTTTTCCTTGAGACTAGTGGTCTTGTCAATCATCAACACTTGATGCTCTTTCTTGATTTCTACCTTAAATCGATTTCAACATCATGAAGAGCTCGGGAATCGTTTCGTCATCCCTTGCATACTATAGTTCATCACTAAGTTCTAGTAACTTAGTGATGGTGACTAGAGAATTCTGTCAATCGCTATCTTATCCGGAAGATTAACTCCCACTTGATTCAAGCGATTGAAGTACCTGCATAATCTGAGCACATGCTCACTAGTTGAGCGATTCTCCTCCATCTTTTAGCTATAGAACTTGTTGGAGACTTCATATCTCTCAACTCGGGTATTTGCTTGAAATATTAACTTCAATTCTGGAACATCTCATATGTTCCATGACGTTCAAAACGTCTTTGAAGTCCCGATTCTAAGCCGTTAAGTATGGTGCACTAAACTATCAAGTAGTCATCATATTGAGCTAGCCAAACGTTCATAAAGTCTGCATCTGCTCCTGCAATAGGTCTGTCACCTAGCGGTGCATTAAGGACATAATTGTTCTCAGGCAGCAATGAGGATAAACCTCAGATCACGGATCCAATCCGCATCATTGCTACTAACATTTTTCAATACAATTTTCTCTAGGAACACATATAAAAAACATAGGGAAGCAACAACGCGAGCTTATTGATCTACAACATAATTTGCAAAATACTACCAGGACTAAGTTCATGATAAATTAAAGTTCAGTTAATCATATTACTTAAGAACTCCCACTTAGATAGACATCCCTCTAATCCTCTAAGTGATTACGTGATCCAAATCAACTAAACCATGTCCGATCATCACGTGAGATGGAGTAGTTTCAATGGTGAACATCACTATGTTGATCATATCTACTATATGATTCACGTTCGACCTTTCGGTCTCCGTGTTCCGAGGCCATATCTGTTATATGCTAGGCTCGTCAAGTTTAACCTGAGTATTCCGTGTGCAACTGTTTTGCACCCGTTGTAGATGGACGTGAAGCTTATCACACCCGATCATCACGTGGTGTCCGGGCACTACGAACTTTGGCAACGGTGCATACTCGAGAGAACACTTCTTGATAATTTTTAGTGAGAGATCATCTTATAATGCTACCGTCAATCAAAGCAAGATAAGATGCATAAAGGATAAACATCACATGCAATCAATATAAGTGATATGATATGGTCATCATCATCTTGTGCTTGTGATCTCCATCGCCAAGCACCGTCATGATCACCATCGTCACCGGCGCGACACCTTGATCTCCATCGTAGCATCGTTGTCGTCTTGCCAACTATTGCTTCTCGACTATCGCTACTCCTTAGTGATAAAGTAAAGCAATTACATGGCGTTGCATTTCATACAATAAAGCGACAACTTATATGGCTCCTGCCGATTGCCGATAACTTCGGTTACAAAACATGATCATCTCATACAATAAAATATAGCATCACGTCTTGACCATATCACATCACAACATGCCCTGCAAAAACAAGTTAGACGTCCTCTACTTTGTTGTTGCAAGTTTTACGTGGCTGCTACGGGCTGAGCAAGAACCGTTCTTACCTACGCATCAAAACCACAACGATACTTCACAAATAGACTCCGTTTAACCTTCTCAAGGACCGGGCGTATGCCACACTCGGTTCAACTAAAGTGAGAGAGACAGACACCGCCGGTCACCTTTAAGCAACGAGTGCTCGGAGCGGTGAAACCAGTCTCGCGTAAGCGTCTGGCGTAATGTCGGTCCGGGCCGCTTCATCTCACAATACTGCTGAACCAAAGTATGACATGCTGGTAGGCAGTATGACTTGTATCGTCCACAACTCACTTGTGTTCTACTCGTGCACATGACATCAACGCATAAAATCAGGCTCTGATACCACTGTTGGGGAACGTAGTAATTTCAAAAAAATTCCTACGATCACGCAAGACCATGGTGATGGCATAGCAACGAGAGGGGAGAGTGTCCGTCCACGCACTCGTGAGACCGAAAGCGGAAGCGTTATAACAACGCGGTTGATGTAGTCGTAAATGCGTCTTCACGATCCGACCGATCCAAGCACCGAGCGTCACGGCACCTCCGAGTTCTGCACACGTTCAGCTCGATGGCGATCCCGGACTCCGATCCAGCAAAGTGTCGGGATGAGTTCCACAAGACGACGGCGTGGTGGCGATGTTGATGCTCCACCGACGCAGGGCTTCGCCTAAGCTCCGCTGACGATATGACTTCTCCGGCGCAGGGCTTCACTAAGCTCCGCGACGATATGACCGAAGTGGAATATGGTGGAAGGGGCACCGCACGGCTAAGGAAAGATCCGTAGATCAACTTGTGTGTCATGGGGTGCCCCTGCCCCTCAGATATAAAGGAGCAAGGAGGGGTGGCCGCCAAGGGAGAGGCGCACCAAGGGAGTCCTACTCCCACCGGGAGTAGGACTCCTCCTTTCCTAGTAGGAGTAGGAGAGAAGGAAGGGGAAGAGAAGAAGGTGCGGCCCCTCCCTAGTCCAATTCGGACTAGGCCTTGAAGGGCGCGGCCTGCCCTAGGCAGCCCCTCTCTCTTTCCCTTGAGGGCCCAATAAGGCCCAATACTTCTCCCCGGCGAATTCTGTAACTCTCCGGTACTCAAAATACCCGAATCATTCGAACCTTTCCGAACTCCGAATATAGTCGTCCAATATATCGATCTTTACGTCTCGACCATTTCGAGACTCCTCGTCATGTCCCCGATCTCATCCGGGACTCCGAACTCCTTCGGTACATCAAAACTCATAAACTCATAATATAAGCATCATCGAAACCTTAAGCGTGCGGACCCTACGGGTTCGAGAACTATGTAGACATGACCTAGAACTATTCTTGGTCAATAACCAATAGCGGAACCTGGATGCCCATATTGGCTCCTACATATTCTCTGAAGATCTTTATCGGTCAAACCGCATAACAACATACTTTGTTCCCTTTGTCATCGGTATGTTACTTACCCGAGATTCGATCGTCGGTATCCAATACCTAGTTCAATCTCGTTACCGGTAAGTCTCTTTACTCGTTCCGTAATACATCATCTCACAACTAACTCATTAGTTGTAATGCTTGCAAGGCTTAAGTGATGTGCATTACCGAGAAGGCTGGAGATACCTCTCCGAGCAATCGGAGTGACAAAACCTAATCTCGAAATCGCCAACCCAACAAGTACCTTTGGAGACACCTGTAGTACTCCTTTATAATCACCCAGTTACGTTGTGACGTTTGGTAGTACCAAAGTGTTCCTCCGTAAACGGGAGTTGCATAATCTCATAGTTACGGAACATGTATGGGTCATGAAGAAAGCATTAACATACTAAACGATCAAGTGTTAAGCTAACGGAATGGGTCATGTCAATCAGATCATTCAACTAATGATGTGACCTTGTTAATCAAATAACAACTCCTTGTTCATGGTTAGGAAACATAACCATCTTTGATTAACAAGCTAGTCAAGTAGAGGCATACTAGTGACATACTGTTTGTCTATATATTCACACATGTATTATGTTTCCGGTTAATACAATTCTAGCATGAATAATAAACATTTATCATGATATAAGGAAATAAATAATAACTTTATTATTGCCTCTAGGGCATATTTCCTTCAGTTTTCAATGGTGAACATCATTATGTTGATCATATCTACTATATGATTCACGCTCGACCTTTTGGTCTCAGTGTTCCGAGGCCATATCTGCATATGCTAGGCTCCTCAAGTTTAACCTGAGTATTCTGCGTGTGCAAAACTGGCTTGCACCCGTTGTAGATGGGCGTAGAGCTTATCACACCCGATCATCACGTGGTGTCTGGGCACGACGAACTTTGACAATGGTGCATACTCAGGGAGAACACTTTTATATTGAAATTTAGTGAGAGATCATCTTATAATGCTACCGTCAATCAAAGCAAAATAAGATGCATAAAAGATAAACATCACATGCAATCAATATAAGTGATATGATATGGCCATCATTATCTTGTGCTTGTGATCTCCATCTCAAGCACCGTCATGATCACCATCGCCACCGGTAGCGACACCTTGATCTCCATCGTAGCATCGTTGTCGTCTCGCCAACTATTGCTTCTACGACTATCGCTACCGCTTAGTGATAAAGTAAAGCAATTACAGGGCGATTGCATTGCATACAATAAAGCGACAACCATATGGCTCCTGCAAGTTGCCGATAACTCGGTTACAAAACATGACCATCTCATACAATAAATATAGCATCATGCCTTGACCATATCACATCACAACATGCCCTGCAAAAACAAGTTAGACGTCCTCTACTTTGTTGTTGCAAATTTTACGTGGCTGCTATGGGCTGAGCAAGAACCGTTCTTACCTACGCATCAAAACCACAACGATAGTTTGTCATGTTTGTGTTGTTTTAACCTTCGCAAGGATCGGGCGTAGCCACACTCGGTTCAACTAAAGTTGGAGAAACTGACACCCGCCAGCCACCTGTGTGCAAAGCACGTCGGTAGAACCAGTCTCGCGTAAGCGTACGCGTAATGTCGGTCCGGGCCGCTTCATCCAACAATACCGCCAAACCAAAGTATGAAATGCTGGTAAGCAGTATGACTTATATCGCCCACAACTCACTTGTGTTCTACTCGTGCATATGACATCTACGCATAAAACCTGGCTCGGATGCAACTGTTGGGGAACGTAGTAATTTCAAAATTTTCCTACGCACACGTAAGATCATGGTGATGCATACCAATGAGAGGGGAGAGTATTGTCCACGTACCCTCGTAGACCGAAAGCGGAAGCGTTAGCACAACGCGGTTGATGTAGTCGTACGTCTTCACGATCCGACCGATCAAGTACCGAACGCATGGAACCTCCTAATGACGGGAAAATGGCGGGCGTGAAACACGCGTCCACGTCATTGATACAGAATGAAGTTTAAACACACAAATGCATACAATAAAAATAGGATCAAACATTGCAGGTACATTACTTCCAGAACTCTTACATTTACATAAAAATTCTGTTAATGACATCTTCGAAGAGAAAACCCCTGATTAAGAATTCCAACATATCTATTACATAGGATTGCATCACATTCCTATTACAACAAACTACAAGAGAAATCCTCCTACTTGATCGACGAACTCCTTCTTGGTGAGCTTGAAGTTTGGTTCCATGCAAGTACTCCTCTATGATTTTATGTGTGATGTTTGGGAATATACTTTCCTAGCATGCAACAATTTGTGTGTGTTCAACCTCATTTATATGCGGAATGCAGGTTGATTTTGGCTAGGCATAGTTTTATCCTACGTTTGGCACATGATGTGTGTATGTATTTTCTTTAGGAATTTTATATGACATCTTCGGTTTTGGTGGCATGGATATATATGACATGCCAATCTTAATGAGTTTTGCATCATCACAGTACTACTATCACCGCGCGACACTGATGTGGTGCCCATGTGTAGCGTAATGGACTGAAGCTTTCTGACACAATATTGATGCTTTTTATGGTGCATATGATATGTGCCATATTTTTTTGACTTTGACTTCACACGGTATCAAAACTAACCACATGGTGCAATGATATGACACACACGTATAGCTTGACCCGAATGGTGTTTGTTCATGATATTTTTTGTTTGTTTAAAGCCTATGTGGGCTACATGAAATATGCATTATCATGTATTTTACTTTAATTTTGTATGCATATGTGGATGTGGAGTGAACTTATTTTTTATTAAGTTCTGCTTTACATGTATTACTACTAACATCACATAGCACTAAGATAATGCTTGCGCGTAGCGTAACCAAGTGAAGGTTTGTGGAGCCATTATGATGTTGCATGAGTCGTATGACATCTATCATTTTTTTTATGTTTGTACTTTATATGGTATTAGCACTAACTCCACATAGCATCATTTCATTGACGCTTGTGTGTAGCATAACCCAAGTAAAGTGAGTTTGTGATATCCATTTGTGTGATGCTAATAGTTTAGGATCTTATAGCATTGGAGCATTTCATGCCATATTTTATTTGACTTTGGACCAAATATGTGGCCTGAATATTTTGTTTAGTTTTCTCTCACTTGTATTACTACTAACACCGTCTAGCATTATGATAACGTCCACGTGTAGCATAACCAAGTGAGATTGGCGTTTTTTACGGTGCAACATGTTTTGTAATACATCTCATATGATTTCGGTCTTTGCGTGTGTAGCATGAACGCATTTTTTAATTATGTTTTGCCTTGCTTGTATTACTACTAACATCGAGTAGCATTAAGATAATGCCCTCGTGTAGCGTAACCAAGTGAAGGTTGGTTTTCATAGATTCTTGTCCGTATTACGGCTAGTGTGACACATAACATCCGTAGCGTAACCGAACAAGAATTTTACTATGGATTCAGTTTAACAGTTTCGTTTATGTTGACCAAACCAAGACAATTTTTTATGAGATTTTCGCACCTATGACACTCTCTTGATTTGTATCCATGTATAGAGACCAAACCAAGGAACGAGGCGCTCATCTTGGCTTGTATCGCTAAAGGGACCGAACCAAAACGGAGATCAATAGGACGAAGCGCACGCAACATTTAAAGGAACCGTGCTTACAAAAACCATGCATGCTCCTTGACTCGTACCGCGATGGCCGAGCCGAAGGCGAAAGTTTGGGGTAGATATAACATGCTCCTTGGTTTGTACCGCGATGGCCGAACCAAGGACAAAATTTTGGGATGGATGCAACCTACTCTTTAGTCTGTACCAAAATGGCCAAATCAAAGGCAAACTTTTGAGATAGATTAAACATACACCTTATTCTGTACCACAATGGCCGGACTAAGGGTAAGAATTTTGGGGAGATGAAATATGCTCCTTGATTTGTACCATGAGAGCCGAACCAAGGGCTAGAAATTTAGAAGAAGAAGGAGAAGAAAGCTCACTGGCCTGTACCACAACGGCCAAACCAGAGGCTAGAGGAGAGCCATTGAATTTCACCTTTTAAAACCTCCTGCACGCCTGCCTCCTTCTCTCCTTTTCTTTGTGAGTTCGTATGTGTGTGTGTTCTAGCAGCTGATTCGAAAGATGAATGAACTAAGGGCCAACAGACGAAATGAGACCAACCCCTTTGTGTGCTTGGTGACCATGTATTTATAGTGAGGGGGAGCAGCAAAGAGCTGTGGCTGCATGCGCGCGCCCACGTTCTGTGATCGTGTGATCGTGCGATCGTGAGATCGTGCAAGCGTGGCGCTGCTCCTTTCCTTTTCTCTATTTCTTTATTGCTAATTAACCGGCAACGTCCCATCAGCTCGTAAACGTATGGGCTCTTGCTCTAATCCATTTGCTTTGTATGGTGAGGCAACCCATGTGCATGTACACGTAGCCATTTTTTAAAAGTGGGCTAGGCCTGATTCTAGTGATTCATTAAGGCTAATTTTGAACATATGGGTCTCCTAATATATGCATGCATGCCTAGCTATGTCACATACGCATACCTCATGCATGTATATGTACGCAATCCAATGAATCTTTTTTTCTTTGTTGTGCAGCGGATCGCTCTTATAATTGGCTATCTCTATCATTTTTTGTGTGTATCCGTTAAGATACAACGATATTTTGATGGAGGAACATACCTCGTGATGCTTCGACAACATTGGCGCCACCTCTGACAGTGAAATTTTAGATTGCTTTGACAACATTGGTGCCGCCTCTGACGGAGAAATTTTAGATCAGTATCCGTTGGCGATGGTGCGCGTACATATGAACCGTGTGTCCCCCATTTTCCCATATATTCTTTTTTTGTCAGCGATGGTGCACGTACATATAAACCATGTGTTCTCCATTTTCCAATAGGTGAAAACTTAATAGTTGTTTATTTATTTCATAATATTTTATGACTGTTGGTTTAATGCGTGCATAATCGACATTCGAAAATATATCATAGACCTTTTTCAGTCATCAATTTGAGTGGTTGATTATATTTTTAATTCATTTTTTTCAAGATAAAACAGATTTTTGCCGTTTTGTATTTATATTTTAATATTTTATATGGTTTATGCATTTAATTTTATCTTGGTCAAAATCCATGTCAACACCTCCGAGTTCAGCATACGTTCAGCCCGATGACGTCCCTCGAACTCCGATCCAGCCGAGTGTTGAGGGAGAGTTTCGTCAGCACGACGGCGTGGTGACGATGATGATGTTCTACCGACGCAGGGCTTCGCCTAAGCACCGCTACAGTATTATCGAGGTGGACTATGGTGGAGGGGGGCACCGCACACGGCTAAAAGATCAACTGATCAATTGTTGTGTCTATGGGGTGCCCCCCTGCCCCCGTATATAAAGGAGCAAAAGGGGGGAGGTGCGGCCGGCCAGGAGGGGCGCGCCTGGAGGAAGAAGAGAAGAAGGAAAGGCCCCCCCTCCTTGTCCTATTCGGACTAGAGGGGGAGGGGCGCGCAGCCTGCCCCGGCCGCCCCTCCTCTTCTCCACTAAGGCCCACTATGGCCCATTAAACCCCCAGGGGGTTCCGGTAACCCCTCCGGTACTCCGGTAAAATCCCGATTTCACCCGGAACACTTCCGATATCGAAATATAGGCTTCCAATATATCAATCTTCATGTCTCCACCATTTCGAGACTCCTCGTTATGTCCATGATCACATCCGGGACTCTGAACAACCTTCGGTACATCAAAACTCATAAACTCATAATATAACAATCATCGAAACATTAAGCGTGCGGACCCTACGGGTTCGAGAACTATGTAGACATGACAGAGACATGTCTCCGGTCAATAACCAATAGCGGAACCTGGATGCTCATATTGGCTCCCACATATGCTACGAAGATCTTTATCGGTCAGACTGCATAAAAACATACTTGTTCCCTTTGTCATCGGTATGTTACTTACCCGAGATTCGATCGTCGGTATCTCAATACCTAGTTCAATCTCGTTACCGGCAAGTCTCTTTACTCGTTCCGTAATACATCATCCTGCAACTAACTCATTAGTTGCAATGCTTGCAAGGCTTAAGAGATGTGCATTACCGAGTGGGCCCAGAGATACCTCTCCAACAATCGGAGTGACAAATCCTAATCTCGAAATAAGCCAACCCAACAAGTACCTTCGGAGACACCTGTAGAGCACCTTTATAATCACCCAGTTACGTTGTGATGTTTGGTAGCAAACAAGGTGTTCCTCCGGTAAACAGGAGTTGCATAATCTCATAGTCATAGGAACATGTATAACTCATGAAAGAAAGCAATAGCAACATACTAAACGATTGTGTGCTAAGCTAACGGAATGGGTCAAGTCAATCACATCATTCTTCAAATGATGTGATCCCGTTAATCAAATGACAACTCATGTCAATGGCTAGGAAACTTAACCATCTTTGATTAACGAGCTAGTCAAGTAGAGGCACACTAGTGACACTATGTTTGTCTATGTATTCACACATGTATTATGTTTTCGGTTAATAAAATTCTAGCATGAATAATAAACATTTATCGTGAAATAAGGAAATAAATAATAACTTTATTATTGCCTCTAGGGCATATTTCCTTCAGTAAAACCTAATGTTTGAATGAAGGTGGTGAAGCGATGAAACAAGCACGAGGAGCCTGTTTAAGACCATACAGAGATTTGTGAAGAAGACAAACAAAATCAGGAGAAGAGGAATTCTCAAAAACCGAAGGTTGTTGACAATAAACAATTTCATTGAGAGTGCCATGAAGAAAAGCATTTTTAACATCGAGTTGATGAATCGGCCAAGAGGAGGAGATAGCAAGACTGAGAACAACACGAATGGTACTACGTTTTACAACCGGAGAAAAAGTCTCATCAAAATCAATACCGTGTTGTTGAGAAAAACCATGACACAGCCAACGAGCTTTATAACGAGCAAGAGTACCATCAGCATGAATTTTGTGGCGGAAAACCCATTTACCGGAAATGACATTGACACCGGGTTGTTTGGGAACGAGTCCAGGTGTTATATTGCTGAAGAGCATGAAACTCATCACACATAGCAGAATGCTAGAGAGGATCGAGAAGAGCACGTTTATAAGATGTAGGAATAGGAGAGAAAGTGGGAATAGCCGTGAGATTAAGACGTCGTGTAGGGAGGTGAAAGCCACGCTTACCACGAGTGCACATGACATGATCGTTGGTCGGAGGTATGATAGGAACAACATTGGATGGAAGAGGCGGTGTGGAGGAAGAAGAGGAAGGAGGAGAAGCGAGAACATGGGAGGTAGGCGTGGGAGGAGAGGTAGCTGCCGCTAAGGGAGGAGTTGGGGGCGCGGAAGGCTGTGGTGAGGGAGGAGTTGCAGTGCGGAAGGCTGTTGTGGAGTTGTGGTAGGGTGCTGTGGTGGTTGTTGGTCCGCTGCAATGGAAGTAGGAGTTAGAAAAGGGAGTAGAGAAGATGGAGGATGGACAGGAAAAGTGTGTTCGTCAAAGACGACGTGACGGGAGATAATGACACGACCGGATGAAGGATCGAAGCAACGAGAGCCTTTATGATCATCGGAGAGACTGAGATAGATGCAGGGTAACGACCCAGGCTCTAGTTTATGAGAGGTCGTGGAAGTGATGTTGGGAAAACAGAGACAACCAAAAACACAGAGAGAAAGGTAGTGGGGATGGGAAAGAAAAAGGGATTGAAAGGGAGTGTAGAGAGGACATGTTTTGGTTGGTCTAATATTTAGAAGAAGGGTGGCAGTACGGAGGGCTTCAACCCAAAAAGGAAGGGCTTGTACGGTTGCAGGACGATGGCCCGGGCTCCAGGAGCCCGTTTATGCTGGAGGAGCGCCGTAAGGGGACGGAGCAGACCAAGGCATGGGCCACGCCTGAACTAGCCCGGTCCAGGGATCTTACTGCGGGTGCCATGCCGGTGGAGTAGATGCTGGTGTAGATGATGAGATGACGCTGAAGAGCCAGCGGAGCAAGGCTGGGGCGGCCGATATACAGGATTCTTCCCGCGGTAGTTAGGGCTCGGGCGCCAGCCTGGAGGAAGCTGGGCAGGTGCCGGCGATGAAGGTGATGGAGCTGGCGCGGAAGGCTTGGTGGTGGCGTGAAACACCTGCGGGTGGGTGGCCTTGCGAGCTTGGTTCTGAGCCTCGAGCTGTAGGAGAGAGCGGACCTCACCGAAGGAAGGATAGGGCCGCAGCATGGGGATGAAGGCCACCTGTTTCTCAAACTGCTCACCGAGGCCGACGAGGAGAGCGTTGATGAAGACGCGGTCGTCGACGTGATCACCAAGCTGCCGGAGTTCACCACCGATCGACTTGATCCGCTGACAGAAGACGGTGACCGGGGAGTCTCCTTGGGTGATGGTGCGGAGCTCGGTGTGGACGGCGTTTGTGACGCCCCCGATTCAATCGTACACTAATCATGCACGCAAATGTGTACGATCAAGATCAGGGACTCACGGGAAGATATCACAACACAACTCTAAAACATAAATAAGTCATACAAGCATCATAATACAAGCCAGGGGCCTCGAGGGCTCGAATACAAGTGCTCGATCATAGATGAGTCAGCGGAAGCACCAATATCTGAGAACAAACATAAGTTAAACAAGTTGCCATAAGATGGCTAGCACAAACTGGGATACAGATCGAAAGAGGCGCAGGCCTCCTGCCTGGGATCCTCCTAACTACTCCTGGTCATCGTCCGCGGGCTGCACGTAGTAGTAGGCGCCTCCAGTGTAGTAGTCGTCATCGACGGTGGCGTCTGGCTCCTGGGCTCCATCGTGCAGTCGCAGCAACCGGGTAAAGAAAGGGGAAAAGGGGAACAAGGCAACCGTGAGTACTCATCCAAAGTACTGCAAGCAAGGAGCTACACTACATATGCATGGATATATGTGTAAAGGGCCATATCGGTGGACTGAACTGCAGAATGCCGTAATAATAGGGGATAGCTAATCCCGTCAAGACTACGCTTCGCAGCCTCCGTCTTGCAACATGTATAAGAGAGTATACTGAATTCCACAAAGTATAATCGCATATCATAATCCTACCCGGCGATCCCTCCTCGTAACCACGAGAGAGAGCGACCATCGGGTTGTATCTGGCACTTGGAAGGGTGTGTTTTATTAACTATCCGGTTCTAGTTGTCATAAGGTCAAGGTACAACTCCAAGTCGTCCTGTTACCGAAGATCACGGCTATTCGAATAGATTAACTTCCCTACAGGGGTGCACCACATAACCCAACACGCTCGATCCCATTTGGCGGACACACTTTTCGGGTCATGCCCGCCGCTGAAGATCAACACGTTGCAGCCCCACCTAGGCATAACAGAGGTCAAGACGCCGGTCTAAACCTAAGCGCACAGGGTGCAGGCCCATCGCCCTTAGCACACCGCACATTGCGTCTGTGACGAAGCAGACCTAGCCTAGTGGCGTTCCAGTCCAATCCGGCGCGCGCCGCTCAGTCGCTGACGTCACGAAATGCTTCGGCTGATACCACGACGTCGAGTGCCCATAACTGTTCCCGCGTAGTTGGTTAGTGCGTATAGACCAAATGGCCAGACTCAGATCAAATACCAAGATCTCGTTAAGCGTGTTAAGTATCCGCGAACGCCGAACAGGGCCAGGCCCACCTCTCTCCTAGGCGGTCTCAACCTGCCATGTCGCTCCGCCACAAAGATCCACTCGCGGGTGCTCCACAAGCTGACCCGACTTTAGTCACCACATGTATCATGTATAAAGTATATAGTATATACCCGTGATCACCTCCCGAGTGATCACGGCCCGATAGTATAGCACAGCAGACGGACAAATATGTAGGGCCGCAGATGGAAATACTAGCATCCTATACTAGGCAAGTAGGATTGCGGTAAAGGTATCAATGTAAGTAGCAAAGACAGGTTATGCATCGTGATAGGATTAACAGAAAGCAGTAACATGCTACACTACTCTAATGCAAGCAATAGAGAGTAGAATAGGCGATATCTGGTGATCAACGGGGGGGCTTGCCTGGTTGCTCTGGCAAGAGAGAGGGGTCGTCAACTCCGTAGTCGAACTGGGCAGCAACAGCGTCGGTCTCGTAGTCTACCAGAGAGAAGAGGGGAAGAAACAATGAATACCATGCAAACAGATGCCTATCGATGCATGACATGACAAGTAACTATGCTAGGGGTGCCCAACCGCGGTAGTAGGTGATACCGACGAATGGGTAAAACATCCGGGAAAGTATTCCCGGTGTTTCACGTTTTCGGACAGATGAACCGGAGGGGGAAAGTTGCGTGTTCGGCATGCTAGGGGTGTGTGGCGGATGAACAGGCTGCGTATCCGGATTCGTCTCGTCGTTCTGAGCAACTTTCATGTAGAAAGTATTTTCATCCGAGTTACAAATTAAAAGATATTATTTTCGAAAGATTAAATCATTTTCTGATTCTAATTATTTATTTAAATCCAACATTATCCAAAACAGTGTTTGCATATGATCATGACGTCAGCATGACGTCAGCAGTCAACAGAGGTGTTGACTGGTCAACTGACGTGTGGGTCCTGCATGTCATTGACTGTTAACTATCCTAACAGATTAATTAACTAAACTAGGTGATTAGGTTAATCCAATCAAGATTAATTAAGTTAACTAATTCTTTAATTAATTAACTAATTAATATTTTAATTATAATATTTATTTATATTTTTTATTAAATCTCTCTTTTTTAATTTTCGTTCTCAGGGGCGTGGGCCCCGTTTGTCATTGGCCCAGAGGGGCTAACGGGCGCACGGCAAGGCGGGTTCTGAGCACAGTGCCGGGCTTGGCCGGAGCCGCGAGGGCCGCAGCGGGGCTCCGTTCGGCCACCGCAGCTGAGCCGCAAGAGCATGAGAAGGGAACCAGCGAGCGCCAAGATGACGGAGTGGTCGCGGGATGGCGTGGCGAATCCACCGGTGGACGGCTGGCGCGGGTGCAGGGGCGACGGAGGCGAGGGAGCAGGGCGCGACGGAGGCGCAGGGGGGGGCGACGGGCGAAAAGGCGGTCGTGGCTGCATGGCAGCGTGGCGCCTGGCGAGGCGCTGGCCTTGAGCAGACGGCACGCAGCGGTGAACGAGCTAGGGGGAGAGAGGAGAGGTCAGGGCTCACAAGGGGGAGTAGGGAACGGGGCAGTGTGCTTGACGGAGTTCGGGGAGGTCCGACAAGGAAGATATGGCAAGGCGGCGGCAGTCCGGTGAGGGAGGTCCGGCGAGATCTGACGAAGAGGAGGTCGAGGATGGAACGGCGACGAGGCAGTCGACGACGACGTGGCAGCTCCGGGGGGGAACGGGATCGGGGCGGTGGCGTCGGTGGTTCGGGGGCTCGGTTGCCCCGGTCTCGATCCAGATGGGGTGGGGAGAGGAGGAGCGAGGCGTGGGGGGAGTGGGTGAAGTGGGGGGGGGGGGGACCGGGTGCGAGTGGGGGGGGGGGTGGGTTGAACTGCTAGGGTTCGGTTGTCGACGGGCCATATAGGCCAGGGGCGCGGTTGGGCCAGTGGGCCGGCTGGCTGGGTCATGGCCCAGTTGGCCAGGGGGGGTTCTATTTTTATGTTTTTTGTTTGTTTGACCTTTTCCTTTTATCTATTTTTCCTTTCTAACTTAGCTTCTATATATTTTAGTTTTATAATATACCGAGTCAGCACCTAAATTAGTATCATTAATATAGGCCACAGCCAAACCTAGTTTGTTACCAAAACAAGTTAGTTTAATATTTTTATAATTTAAAAAGCAATTAAATTGTTATTTCAGCCAGTGTTTTTATTTAGTTTAGGGCATTTAAACGTTTTGAAAAAGGTTGGTTCCAACACCAAAATAAGTTGGGAATTATTTGCCAGATGATGAACATTTTAGTTTTCATGTTTGAGAATTTTTACCGTTTGGCTTTATTTTAAGTTTGAATTTCGAATCGATTTTGAACTAACACGAGATTAACAACAGTAACCGTGGCGACGTGGCATCATTAACGTGGGATTACTGTAGCCTAATCATCCGGGCGTCACAATTCTCCTCCACTACAAGAAATCTCGTCCCGAGATTTAAGAGGGGGAGTAAGGGGGAAAGATCTGGTTACGGATTTCTAACGGGTCTTCTCGATCTTGGTTGCTCTTCTCGAAGAGGTCGATCCATTACGTTGAAGTCTTTATTTCTCTGCTCCAGCTCATCATGATCAAGTCGTCATCCTTTCTTCGGGATCTCCATCGTACTTACAAAAGGATAAGAAGGGAACTCCGGGAGAACGGACCCTTGCAAGGTTGACTATCTAGTAGATAACATCGGGGAAGGTGGCGGAAAGTAACTCTTGAATTGAACCCTTAGAAAATATCGAGAGCAAAGTAAGAAGGTATCATGAGAAGTTTCGATCGGGCGGGCAATCGTTCGGTTCCTGAAACAGAGTGTGAAAGGGGGTTCAGAGCAACGAAATTAAGTATTGTGTTTAATACCAGAACTGCGGATCACACGGAAGGTGGCTCGTGAATTACATACGAAGCCAAGCGTGAGGAATATCTTTGGAAACAGGGTGTACATGAGAGTCAGGTTTCGATCATGTGGAACTGCGGGTTATGGACCCACCATGTGGGTTAAAAGTAGGAAGGGCGATGATGTCTTGCATTATCATGTAAGCAAGGCATGTCAGAGGATAGCCTGTCAGTTATATGTCAGTAACAACGTTGGTACCAAGGGCGAGGGACGAAGAGAACCATTTCCCTGCTCGTTGAGACGAGGCGGACCAAAAGGCAAAGTTCTCGTCCATCGGTGGTTACCGGAATGTCATCAACAATAGTAACAGGATCTTATGATAAAGTGGTACAACGAGGTGCTTACCTAAGCAGGGAATTATCACTGCTCAGTTAAGTAGATTACAAGAAAGGTTAAAAAAATAGTGGAAAGGAAAATGCGTTTAAACACATATTTCAGGGGGATATCCTTCCCAAGGACAAGCAGAACATGATATCCATGACAGGATATAATGTAGAAAACGCTTTAGGAAAGGGGAGAGAAATTTCATGACATTACCCATACAACGATGTATGGATAATTTGATTAAGAAAATTTAGCATTGTGCTCCGAGTGTTCTTATTGATGATAGGAGTACCACATACATGCTTCGAGATAGCATTGACATGGTCTTCAAGCAAAGGTCGGACTTGGGATATACAAAGGATCCATCAGGATAACTTATTAAACAAGGCATTCAAGTTCCTCATGGAAAATTGGTTAACCTTGTTAAAAAGGAAACTATAACAAAAGGCCCTTCGGCCAGGTGTGCTAAGCATGACATCACCTTAGCGAGTCATATAAAGACCGATGTTATAACTCTTGGAAATATGTTCCAACCATCATATCTGACCGAGGTTCAGATCCGATTGGGGTCAGGATACCTCCGACTTAGTATGCCTGAGAAGAAAAGGTGCAACACAATTGGCGAGATGACAATGTAAGATTCTCGGGCAATGAACTATGAAGTGATTTCCGTTAACAAGAGTTCATTATTAACCCAAGGAGAGGACAAGGAGGTGTCTGGTGAACTCAACGGCAATTCATCAAGATTTCCACAAGATGGATTTCCACAATTAAGTGAGCAAGGAGATAACATTTGTGAGATCAAATGATATAAGGAAGTATGCTCGAGGAAAACATACACAATTAAACATTGGTTGAAAAGTGCGCCCAAAATATGGGTTGGGTTGCACAACCAATGTCAGAATGGTGATTCAATAAGCCATAGTCGTAGAATGAAACTATAGAGCAATAACTTCAAAGCAAAAGGGTTGCTCGAAGTTTAGAATTAACACATCATAGACCATTTGTCGGTATTCCGGTTAGTAACAACACGGGGACCAAGAAAAGAATGGTGATGTTAATAAGTATCACTGGTATCAAGAATTCTTAAGGGTGGTGAATTTCTCACGACATCCTTGACATAAAAGATGGTAGTACTCCAAGGTAAAGAAGAACAGATGCTGGATAGTAAGGATCTCAAGGTATAACACAAAACACGAACAAGTTTGTGCTGGAGGGAAGGCAATAAAGTGGTTGATGACAACACAAATCATCGAGGGCAAGGATGGTATTTCTCATCAAGAATTCAACAGATAACCTGAAAGAGCATCAGAATGTTGATGATGATCATGACACATTTGTCGAGAGATTTCATGAAGATGTAATAGATCGGCGATGACATCAAGTCAAAAGAATGATGAAGCGAAAGGTTATTCAAACCTCGGGTACGACACAAACTTGAAATCAAGCTTGTTGTTCAAGGAAAAATGATATTGACGAGGAAGATCGACGTAAGATTAGCTCATCGTCGAAAATTGTGCTCCGGGAAGAAGAACCAGGTAGCACAGTTAAAATTTGGCACGATATTAACATAGTCGGCCAGGCTAGGAATGACGTGAAGGATTATTAAACTCGTAGTTTATGAAAAGTACTTAGTTATAGAATCGAGTGCGGAATCGATTCACTTATCGGTGTTCTCGAGTGACTAATAACTCAGAACCCGGGGAAAATTGGAATCGGTGAGAAGCAATACTAGAAGAAGACTCACAGGAAGCAACACAGATGTTTGATATTCTCGAGATACCAGAGGGTAGTACTCGAAGGTAGATCAAAATAGAGGTTGGGCAGACGTAATGATCTGCAGAAGGCAAGTACCTTTAACTTGTCCGAGAATGGGATCAAAGAAGAACAATCACGGTTGGAACCACGATTGCAAAGGACAAAATCCTAGACACAAGATCAAATTAAGTGAATAATTATTGTTTTGAGAAGCTATCATGATAAGCTCAACATCATTTCCATGGGCATGAACGCAAAGTTCAAGGTCGACTCCCACTTCCTCAATGCATAACCTTCCATTCACCTCTCGTATTTTGAAAATGACATTAGTTGTTGAAAGTTTTTACCTGGTGTAATACCAGATAGGTATGACACGTGAAATCTTTCAGGATCACACAAATTAAGAAAAGCATAGGTTCAACCCATCAGGGCATCTTATGAACAAATACCACAAACTTCGGGGTAAATAATACAAGCTCGAAAGTAGAGCAAAAAGCAGATGATACAATTTACCAAAGGCATTATATACTCATGGAAAAGCTCTGAAGGTTATTCAATATGAAGGACACTGTCGGATAAAATCCAACAAAGGAACCGATGGTCCACAAGGGATCTGATGTGAGCATCGGTACTCAACCAGAGGAAGAAGAATGCACGGGCATCATATTATAGAACATCTGAATAATTCGATGCTTAGATAACAAAGGAATTACGATTTCCAAAACAAAGGATCAGAAGCGATCGCTACGATCAAGGATGGATAAGTTGGATAGACCAGAGGCACAATTGACGACAAATAGTTTGGTCGAGAACCAGCCCATGTTCAAAAATGATGTCTCGAGCCGGAAAGATAATTTAGAAGGGTTGATAGATGATTGTGTGCATTCGCACACATGTTGAATCAATAGGATCAAAATGACGGTGTCAAAAGATACTAGTGAATATTGCCGATATATGGGAAGCATCCATAATGCAAGTAGACAAGTATTTGTAGAGCAATAAAGCTGCTAAGGATTTTCGGAGGATTGAATAGTATTTCAAAGACTTTTGTGAAACATCTCGAACAAGCGGGGATGAGCGGATACTCGGAAAGTGCGAGAAATTATTCTTAGGGGTATTCAGATGGCAAAGATCATGAGGCAAGAGGGCACAAAGTATTCTCGGAACAATAGAGAAAACTTCGGGTATCTTGTAATAACAAGATCAATGGGGATGATCGTATGAATGGCAGGTGTAAGTAGTTATCCATAAGGGTTTATCGGTGGTCGGGAATTGCAAAAGCAACGGGCACAAGGTCTCGAGAGAAAATCGGAGAGTATCTTCGAAATCTTCTGGTGCAGCCGGCGATCACCTAGACTGAAGGGGCTCTCCGGGAGAAAGTATTTTCGAGAACCTAAAGTTAGATTTTAGTAAAAATCATTTAACCCAAATAGAAGAGAGTTCAGAATCCCAGAGTAAAGGTCGAGGAATAAAAGATCCTACTACCTCCCGATGGAGACGTGGGCCCATGGGCCACACAGCCATGTTAGTAAAAGTTTTGTAAAGTCTAGACTCGACTTCGGCCAAGGAGTGTGGATGGGGGGTTCCTACAGCAAATGGCTCGATACCAACTCAGGACGCCCCTGATTCAATCATACACTAATCATGCACGCAAATGTGTACGATCAAGATCAGGGACTCACGAGAAGATATCACAACACAACTCTAAAACATAACTAAGTCATACAAGCATCATAATACAAGCCAGGGGCCTCGAGGGCTCGAATACAAGTGCTCGATCATAGACGAGTCAGCGGAAGCAACACTATCTGAGTACAGACATAAGTTAAACAAGTTGCCATAAGATGGCTAGCACAAACTGGGATACAGATCGAAAGAGGCCTGTGCCTCCGCCGGGATCCTCCTAACTACTCACAGTGGTCGCCGTCCATGGGCTGCACGTAGTAGTAGGCGCCTCCGGTGTAGTAGTCGCCATCGACGGTGGTGTCTGCTCCTTGGCTCCATCGATGCAGTCAGTAGCAACCTGTAAAGAAAGGGGAAAATTGGGAACAAGGCAACCGTGAGTACTCATCCAAAGTACTACAGCAAGGAGCTACACTACATATGCATGGATATATGTGTAAAGGGCCATATCAAGGACTGAATCGAGAATGCCGTAATAAGAGGGGATAGCTAATCCCGTCAAGACTATGCTTCCGCAGCCTCCGTCTTGCAACATGTATAAGAGAGTAGATCAAGTCCTCCAAGTAGCATCGCATAGCATAATCCTACCCGCGATCCCTCCTCGTAACCACGAGAGAGAGCGACCACCGGGTTGTATCTCGCACTTGGAAGGGTGTGTTTTATTAAGTATCTGGTTCTAGTTGTCATAAGGTCAAGCTACAACTCCAAGTCGCCCCTGTTCGAAGATCACGGCTATTCAATAGATTAACTTCACTGCAGGGTGCACCACATAACCCAACACGCTTGATCCCATTTGGCGGACACACTTTTCGGGTCATGCCCGCCGCGGAAGATCAACACGTTGCAGCCCCACCTAGGCATAACAGAGGTCAAGACGCCCGGTCTAAACCTAAGCGCACAGGGTCTGGGCCCATCGCCTTAGCACACCAAGACGTTGCGTCTGTGCCGGAAGGCAGACCTAGCCTAGTGGCGTTCGGTCCAATCCGGGCGCCGCCGATCGTGACGTCACGAAATGCTTTGGCTGATACCACGACGTCGAGTGCCCATAATCGTTCAGCGTAGTTGGTTAGTGCGTATAGACCAAATGGCGGACTCGGATCAAATACCAATATCTCGTTAAGCGTGTTAAGTATCTGCGAGCGCCGAACAGGGCCAGCCCACCTCTCTCATAGGCGGTCTCAACCTGCCTGCCGCCTCCGCCACAAAGATCCACTCATGGTGCTCCACAAGCCGAATTCGACTTTAGTCACCACATGTATCATGTATAAAGTATATAGTATATACCCGTGATCACCTCCCGAGTGATCACGGCCCGATAGTATAGCACAGCAGACGGACAAATATGTAGGGCCACAGATGGAAATACTAGCATCCTATACTAGGCAAGTAGGATTGCAGGTAAAGGTATCAACAGAAGTAGCAAAGACAGGCTATGCATTAGGATAGGAATAACGGAAAGCAGTAACATGCTTGCCTGGTTGCTCTGGCAAGAGAGAGGGGTCGTCAACTCCGTAGTCGAACTGGGCAGCAGCAGCGTCGGTCTCGTAGTCTACCAGAGAGAAGAGGGGGAAGAAACAATGAATACCATGCAAACAGATGCCTATCGATGCATGACATCACAAGTAACTATGCTAGGGGTGCCCAACCGCGGTAGTAGGTGATACCGACGAATGGGTAACACATCCGGGAAATTATTCCCGGTGTTTCGCGTTTTCGGACAGATGAACCGGAGGGGGAAGGTTGCGTGTTCGGCATGCTAGGGGTGTGTGGAGGGTGAACGGGTTGCGTATCCTGATTCGTCTCGTCGTTCTGAGCAACTTTCATGTAGAAAGCATTTTCATCCGAGTTACGGATTAAAAGATATTATTTTCTACAAATTAAATCATTTCCTGATTCTAATTATTTATTTAAATCCAACATTATCCAAAACAGTGTTTGCTGACGTCATCATGACGTCAGCATGACGTCAGCAGTCAACAGAGGTGTTGACTGGTCAACTGACGTGTGGGTCCCGCATGTCATTGACTGTTAACTATCCTAACATATTAATTAACTAAACTAGGTGATTAGGTTAATCCAATCAGGATTAATTAAGTTAATCAATTCTTTAATTAATTAACTAATTAATGTTTTAATTATTTTATTTATTTATATTTTTTTAAATCTCTTTTTTTAATTTTCGTTCTCAGGGGCGTGGGCCCCGTTTGTCATTGGCCCAGAGGGGCTAACGGGCGCACGGGCGTGCGGGTCTACGGGCACAGCCCGCTGGCTTGCCGAGCTTGAGGGCCGCAGGCTCGTTCGCCACCGCAATGAAGCCGCAGCAGCCTGAGGAAGGGAAGCAGTGGCGAGCGCGCATGACGGCGTGGTCGCGGGATGGCGTGGCGAATCCACCGGTGGATGGCGCCGATGCGGGGTGCAGGGGCGACGGAGGCGAGGGAGCAGGGGCGTGATGGAGGCGCAGGGGGGCGACGGAGGCGACAAGGCCTTGCTGCATGCAAAGGGCGCTGGCGAGGCGCGCGGCGCGGCGCGCCGGACGACGCGGGCACGGCGCGGTGAACGAGCGAGGGGGAGAGAGGAGAGGTCGAGGCTCACAAGGGGGAGTAGGGAACGGGCCAGTGTGCTCGACGGAGTTCGGGGAGGTCCGACGAGGAAGATATGGCGAGGTGGCGGCAGTCCGGTAGGGAGGTCCGGCGGCGCGACGAAGTTCCGGCGGATCTCGGCGAAGAGGAGGTCGAGATGGAAGCAGCGGCAAGCGATCGGCAGCGGCGTGGCAGCTCGAGGAACGGGATCGGGCGGTGGCGTTGGTGATTGAGGCTCGGTTGCCCCGGTCTCGATCCAGATGGCGTGGGGGGAGTGGGTGAAGTGGGGGGGGGGGGACCGGGTGCGAGTGGGGGGGGGGGGGGTTGAACTGCTAGGGTTCGGTTGTCGACGGGCCAAATAGGCTGGCGCCAGTTGGGCGATGGGCGGCTGGCTGGGTCATGGCCCAGTTGGCCGGGGGGGATCTGTTTTTATGTTTTTTGTTTGTTTACCTTTTCCTTTTATCTATTTTTCCTTTCTAACTTAGCTTCTATATATTTTAGTTTTATAATATACCGAGTCAGCACCTAAATTAGTATCATTAATATAGGCCACAGCCAAACCTAGTTTGATACCAAACAAGTTAGTTTAATATTTTTATAATCTAAGAAGCAATTAAATTGTTATTTCAGCTAGTGTTTTTATTTAGTTTAGGGCATTTAAACATTTTAAAAAAGGTTGGTTCCAACACCAAAATAAGTTGGGGATTATTTGCCACATGATGAACATTTTAGTTTTCATGTTTGAGAATTTTTACCGTTTGGCTTTATTTTAAGTTTGAATTTCGAATCGATTTTGAACTAACACGAGATTAACAACAGTAACCGTGGTGACGTGGCATCATTATCGTGGGATTACTGTAGCCTAATTATCCGGGCATCACAGCGTTGATGCGGGCGTCGGAGTTGTCTTGAAACAAATGTTGAAGAGAGGCCCAAAGCTCGGTTGCGGTGGCGTCGTCGTTGGAGACAAGATTGAAGAGCTCGGTTGAGATCCGAGTACAAATCCATTGGATGATCGTAAGATCATCCTTCACCAAACGAGGATTGGCAGGCTGCGGGACAGAGGATGGATGTATGTGGTGGCGTAGGCCGCAGCGACCAAGGTGGATGTGGAAGAGATGGCGCCAGTGGTAGTAATTGTGGGCAGCAAGATCAAGCAAGATGGGTATGAACGGCGCAACATCAGCAATTGTATCCGCTAGAGAGATTGGTGGTGGCGGAAGGGTGTATCGGTGGTGGTTAAGAGAACTAGGGTTGGAGGAGAAAGAAGAGAAGGATGGCGATCTGGCAGCGTTGAACTCAGCCGTGGTGAAGAGGGGCTGTGCCGGGAGAGGTGGAGGGACTGGCGGAGGAGCCATGTCGAGGAGATAACCTAGACGACAGATACCATGAAGAATATGAGATTCTGAATATGTATTAGAGCCTCGAAGGGCTGTTTATATAAGATACAAAACTTGAAGGCTAAGATTAATAGAGATAGATTACAACTTGAACTACCAAAAATATATGTAAACCGAATATACTCTAATACGCCGCCGCCGCTGGCTGCGTCGTGGCTTCCATTGGTCTTCGGCGGTATGGGGATATCGAGGCACATGTTCCAGGAAGGTTAAAACGAACGATTCCTCGTCTTGCTGGGCCTGCTCTGGAGTTAAGGCCCTTCAAAGTCCACACTAACCAAATGTAGCCCATCAAGACCATCTGTCAACCGAGCAATTAGCAGACATATCCAGGAGCTCCTATTGAGGAAGCAACTAGTTAACAAGCGCTCCTTCGGGAGCTTTGCAACGATCAGCGCCATTTGGTGCGCTCTCAGCCATTCACCACGTGTCGTGCTCTGGACGCTTTCTTTAGATTTTATTTATTTTATTTTTCCGCACGCTTCGGCTTTTTAAACGGTTTTTTTCCGGGTTTTTTTGACGTTTTGGTTTTTCCCCGGTCTTTTTTAGCTTTTCGATAAAAAAAATTACGTGAAAAAACGCGTTTTATTTCCTTTCGCGAAAGTCACGGTTTTTCTTCCGAAAGAGGCACGGTTGTGCTTTACCGAGAGTCACGGCCGTGCCTTTCGGAAACGAAAAAAAACGCGTTTTCTAATTTTTTTTTCTTTCATGAGAGTCACGGTTTTGCTTCTGCGAGAGGCACGGTTGTGCTTTCGCGAGAGGCACGACCGTGTCTCTCGAAAAGAGAAAAACAAAACACGTTTTTTGTTTTTTTTTTCTTTCATGAGAGTAAAGGTTTTGCTTCTGTGAGAGGCACGGTTGTGCTTACGCGAAAACCACGGCCATGCCTCTCGGAAAGGAAAAAAATACGCGTTTTCTGTTTTTTTCTTTCGTGAGAGTCACGGTTTTTCTTTCGCGAAAGACACGGTTGTGCTTTCGCGAGAGTCACGGCCGTGCCTGTCGGAAACGGAAAAAAACGTGTTTTCTTTTTTTTTCTTTTCCACGAGAGTCACGGTTTTGCTTCCATGAGAGGCACGGTTGTGATTTCACGAGAGGCACGGGCGTGCCTCTTTCGAAAAGGAAAAAAGGCCGTGCTCCCGGTTCGGTTTTTTCGCCCTGTTTTTCCGCGAAAAAAAGTTCATCAAAACCTATCAACATGGGATCTAGTTTTGAAGATCTCGACGCGAGAAATTGAATGGTGAAAACGGTTCGAGATTTGGACGCACGGTTTAAGAGATAAAACGTTTTGATTAAACGGATCTACAAAAAAAAACTTATAGGTTGCGACAAGTGACGCTGCATGTGCGCCGTTATTTATAACGGGTACTCCTTAATTAATGATTTCGTCCCATTGTCGGGACGGGAAGTGGGCCGGCCCAGCAACGTGCTATAAAAGCAAAAGGCGAAGGAAAAATGCGACGTTAAATTCTGGGAGACGTGGGATTCGAACACCCGACGCTCTAGTACACCCAACACGAATTAACCACTGGACCATATTTAATTTGTTAATTATTTAAGGAAAACTGAAAGCTTATACCTTTCATCCAGTACAAACATTAAACATATACTAATATTATATACCCACTATAAATTATTTGACTAAAGAAAAAATAATATGAAAAAACATTCACGTAAACCATGAATTGAAAAGAAAACTTCACAAAAATGGAAAAAGTTCATGAATTT